>CM024515.1:7524014-8124014 GCA_014182375.1 Eucalyptus virginea
GACAGCAATGCCGTGGCGCGGCCCCAGCCTCTTATCATGAGCTTAGCGGGTGAAGCTCTCAGTGCTTATGACGAGGCTTGTGAAGAATTAATGAAATTTGACTCCTCTGAAGAGGATTCGCCGTCGGGCCTCTATGAGATCAATCATCAAGACATCTCTAAGATTATAAAGCAGGACGAGGTCCAAGATCAGAACGCTGAGGGAATGGATTCATTCAAAAGCTTGTGCCAAATGGACAGGACGAATCTGTGGAAACTTTATCTCGTGAAGAGAAGCTAACGAACGGGCATCTTTCAAGGTACCAGGAAATCGACAGTTTTGGGATGGCGGGCGATGAAAGCAGCGACGCCGACGATGAGAAAGAGAAGATGTTGATAAGACAGATAGTGGAAAGGACGAAGAAAGGCCGCCCCGTCGTTTTAAAGGCGCAAACACTGTTGTTTTCGGATGACATTGATGACTAATGAAGTGAGTTGATTTCTGTAGTGCAGGGCGATTGATCATATGTAGGAATAGCACATTCTCATGCAGTAGCTCTTGAGTTTAATTCATCCCGCCGGTTGATTCTTTCTTCAACCACCTCACGTCTCGACTGGCCAGCGACTTTTCTCCGGCTGCAATGCAAGCTGCCGTGATTTTAAAACTAAAAGCAAATGGGTTGATGCGCTACGATGATGAATTCGGTAGTGCGGCACCTAGTCAACGTTGGAACTCGAGAGATTTCCCATTCAATCCATGGATTACAAATTTACAACAGATGTACCGTAAAAGGATTAGTGAACTAGAAATTTCAAATGTGATGGTGAAGGGCTGTAGCAATCTAGGGCTCGTCTTTTCGTGAAAAATGTTGTGTTTCTAGAAAGTATTTTTTTCAAAATATTTTTTAGAAAATGAAAATATTTTTGGTTTGAAACTAAAATCTGAAATTGAAGTGGAAAATATGTCTGTATCTTTTGATTTTCCTCCTTACACTTTTTTTTTCGATCTTTTTTTTTTTTTTTTTTTTTTAAATTTTCCTTTCAAATTTTTTATTTTTTTTAAAAAAAAAATTCAAATTTTTACTTTGTTTTATTTTATTTTCTTTTTCTTGGTGATCATCCGCCATCGATGATGTACAAGACCCAAGCCTCATTGCCCTCTAGCAACACTCGAGCATCACCGATGTGCGAGACCCGAGCCTTGCCATCCTCTAGCCGAGGTCTCTAGCAACAACCAGTTGGAGAAGAAAAAAGGAAAGGAAAAAAATAAAAATAATTAAAATTTTGAATTTAAAAAAATAAAATAAAAATAATTAAAAGGAAGATTTTAAAAAAGGGTCCAAAATGGAGTCATTTTCTTTAAAAATGATTTAAAATGGACATTATCTTAAATAAGGATCCAAAGCGACTAATTCGGTCTTAAATAGGAATCCAAAGTTCTAATTTTATTCACAACCAAGGATATTTTTGTCCAAGAATAATTTCTCTTTAATCTTTCTTTCTTCCTTCATCTTGCCCACACCTCCTCTTTCGCTCTACATTAGGCTCCCCACCAGCAAGCTCATGAGCTTCACGTTGTCATGTAGACTATTGTTGATCTTAGTGATGAGACGTCAAATTGGAGTTATTTGCCGCTAGCCGCCTTCTCAAACAATAAAATCCTCAAGTTCCTCAAGATGCATTAGACCTCGGCTCGCTCGAGCTCAATCTGAGGCTTGAATCGACCTCCACTTGAAAAGGAAGATATTGGAATTTCTGTTGAGGGCGGTGGTCAATGAGGTCGAGAGCTTGAATAGGATTTGTCAATGGCGGCAATGGGACAATTGAATCCAACAGCTTCAACAGTTAATGATGTGAGATGGATTGATGATTAATATGGGGATGTGGTATCGATTAGGAGAAGAGCTACGTCAATGACAATGACAATTGACAAGAGTGTGAGTGGGTGTCTCCACACTTGGGATTATTGAAAGGAGCAATTGGTATTGCAAAGGGGAAGGGGATTTTTGAAAGATTGAATTCACGCAAGAGAGGCAAAACCGAATTTAAAATGAGTCAAAACAATTGCCAAGGTTGAAATAGTCGACTGTTGTAACAACATTGTTCTTTAGCATGAAATTGTTGATCACCAAGAGTTAATTGAGTAGAGGCATTGGTTAGTCAAGCAAGATGATCTGCCGACGCTTGTATAGTGCTGCTTCTGTTGTTGGCGAGCAGGACCAAAAACAGAGTAATAAATTGCAATTGATGCACTCTCAAGGTGAGAGAACATACGTTTGTTTGAGAATTGGACAAAAAGTTGAGTTTGGCAAAAACAAATTCATATTATGGCTTTGAGATTAGAATTTGCATGAATGATGGAATAAATATAACCTATTACTGTAAACTCGTTTCAGCTTCATTAAAATGTCTATAAACCATTTCAAGGAACAAAATTTAAATTCTTCAACAAGTTAAAGAGTATGTTATAATGGCTTGCGCTGAAGAAAAGCTGCTGTTGTTCATACGATAAGGTGATAGAGAGATAGGAGGTTTAATGATAACGTTTTGAAGGTGGAGGTGATGTAGAGCGAAGGCGAGGCGTGAGGAAGATGAAGAAAGAAATAAATATAAAGAATAAATGTTCTTGGACAAGAATACCCTTGACTGTGAATAATATTGAAATTTTGGGTCATTATTTGAGAACGAGTTAGCCACTTTAGATTTTTATTTGAAATACTATTCATTTTCGATCTTTTTTTGAGAAAAAAAATCTCTACTTCATATCTTTATTTGAAATTTTCCCTAATTAATACAGATAGTGAAAGAAAGAATAGAGAAAGCAAAGATATTTTCCCAATTTTGATGATGTTTTTTTTATTTACGGAAAATGTTTTCCTTAATTAGCTTATAATCCGTAAAACAAACTAAAAAAAATATTTTCTTAAATCGTAAAGCCTAAATACAAAATGATGCATATGTATAGAAGGTGCAAACTTTAAGCCGACGCAAATTTCCTTGGACCTCAGAAACCTTATCCATCACGGCCAAATTTATATTAATATTTTAAGATGTATTTATTTCAGAAAAATCATAATATAAAGAAATCTTTTCCATAAAAATCATTTTTCAATAAAAAAGGATTATGAAAAGAGATTTTCTTATTGTCCAAAGAAAATTTTCATTTTCCTAAATCTTGAAAAAACACTTTCCATAAAACAATTAATTTTCTTCTTCCAAATATGAAAAGTTAAAAAACAATTTTCCTTTAAACAAAAAAACCTTAAACCCGAATATTAAGATCGTAATTACGATTTTAAAAAAGTATTCCATGAGCCCAACTCTTATATATTACCTCGTGATTAAAGAAAAAGTCGCTCAAAAATCATAATTTACTCAAAAGTGAGTCTCGTTCACGGAAAGAACAATCGAAGGTAGTTGAGGACGATGGGAGAAGCCCACCCGCCCCATTTTTCTACGATAGAGAAATCTCACCAACGCCATGGGCTTGGACTCGAAAAATATTGGAAGGCCGGGCAGAGTCGATATGTTTTTACTTAACAACAATGATGTCAAAATCCAGAGATAAAAAGAGGTCGAATGGAGGTTCTTGAAACTACACAGCAACAAAGAGCTAAAATTATAAAAGAAAGCACAATCAGGTTTACTCCAACATCAGCGTACTCAGGCTCTTTTGGCGTAGTCATTGTCGGGTTCCTCGTCTTCGTCCCGGGAATTACCTTCCAAAGGAACATTATCACCAAAGTCTCCGACTGTATTCTCCGTTCCATCACCTTGGCTACTCTCGACTTGATCGCCGCCGCCAAATCCTCCTGCACCAGTCCCAAATCCAGCACCAGGAAAGCTGCTTTGACTGCCTGCGCCAAAATAGTTGTCACTGCTGCCACCGCCACCACCTGCAACTGAAGAATCACCACCACTACCATACGCTCCGCCACTCCCATATGCTCCAGCGCCAGCACCATCATTTGCATAGCCCGTACCACTGCCATAGCCACCGCCACCTCCACTTGGATAATTTCCTCCACTCCCATAGCTACCACCACCATAACTGCCTCCTCCATAACCACCGCCACCGCTGCCACCATAGCCGCCGCCGCCACCGCTGCCGCCATAGCCACCACCGCCGTAGCTGCCGCCACCATAGCCGCCACCACCGTAGCCACCGCCCTCATTTCCCCACCATAGCCAGAGCTATACCTTGGTGGCTGCCTATCAGCAGCATAATTCACCCTTATCCTTCGACCGTGGAGATCCTGGGGAAAAGGTACAAGATATATATCAAAGGAAGTCTGCAGCAAAGGCTTTTGACCAATGAACTATATGGTTTTTGTTTTTGGGGAGGATAAATCAACTATGTCTGATACAAAACTTCAGGATTGAAAAAGGAAGATGCGATTCCAACTTCGGGAGGGAAAATGTATAACAAAACTACTTTCAGTTGTGACCTCCGAATTTCAAGAGTATTTCATCAAGATTAACCCTAACAATGTCACTTGAATATGGCACAATCATGCAAATGAGAAATTGAGGGGCAGCAGGACTTTGACAAAGTGGAACCAAAGATGATGTTTTCTTATCATGGGGCTAGAGAGAAAACATAGATTATCCACTAAAAATGTATCTGTAGATAACATCATTGTACTCTCAGCGCTGTGCAATAATCTAACTCTTCCACAAACATCCAAATTCACCTATATATGCATGTGAAACCTATAAGATCCCATTTCCACGACAGAAGAAGACATGATAAAAAGCAACAAATCAGCTATCATACCTGCCCATCCAAGGCCTGGATGGCACTAGAGGCCTCTTCAGATGAGGTAAAAGTGACAAAGCCAAATCCTCTTGACCTACCAGTTTCACGATCCATGATCACTCTTGCTGCAATGATGACCATCTTAATCAGTACAAACTATATTTTCCATCCATAAGCACAGACATTCATATGTATCCAAAACTTAAACATGATACACCAACTTCCCTACAATTCCATTACCAGGAAAATGATCTATTTTTTTCCCCAGGCCAGAGAAGATAATCTGGTTTCACTCTATATTAATGCTACTATCATTATTACAGCCCAGGCACCCGAGACATTTCCATTTCACAAAGCTTCTAATGCGGAGTCTACTTCATGAAGCATACAGAGAATTTAACCAAGCTCTGCATACTTGCACCTCATGCTCAGAAAGCACATATAGTGAGCTCAGAAATGCAAATTTAAAGCCTGTGGCTCTATGCTGAACTAAAGTATAAAAGTGCGCTACCTTCAATAACTTCCCCATACTTCGCAAATGCTTCCGCCAAACCTTGCTGATCAGTTCCATATGACAGTCCTGCACATGAACACCCAAAAAACTCAATATTGAAGGGCAAAATCAATTCTGAAATTGTTAACTCGGAAAAGAAGACGGGATCCACCTCCGATGAAAATCTTAGAAGATGACATGCATCTTATAGTCTGGTATATAAATGATTTTGTTGCAGAAAACTCTGTGTTTACTTGCTTGCTTGCAGACTGCCTAAGGATATTGCCAACTTTACCCAAGAAGGCCATGATGATGACCTGCAGTAAGACAAAAAGGAGAGTTTCTGTCGTATGTAAAAATGGTCATATGCAGATCCAAGCACCAAGATAATTGAGAATCTACTGCAAACTACCAAATAAAAACATGATTATCCAAGGGACAGCACACAAATAATCAACTCTGATGTCAGCTCGGCGCATGTCGCCCATGCAAATTCAAACCAGTGAGCAGCAACATATAACAAACAGCTCAATTCTGCAGATATTTCCTTCGAGGACTCTCACAACAAAGAAAGACAAAGAATAAGATGGTAAAGGAAACGAAATGAGGTAAATCGACAACAACTAACATATCTTTTAGAAAAGACTCATTTCAACAGCTCAAAACCATCAGGAAATCCCACCATCCAACGTGAAAAAACTATCAATCCGGACTCCGACCCTGTATCCGACCATGTCCTGCATACCAGCTCGAGAGACGCGACACACGAAAGCAAGCACCGGCCGACGTCTGTCGCTTCTCCCTCTAGGAAGATACCGGCGGTCCTTTCAACCACTCACTCACACAAAAAAGCCATCGCACCCCCATCATTTCCACAGGAATCAATCGACAAACGCTCAAATCATTCGCACGCGACCAACACAGGAAGCAACTTTCACACGCGCCGCCTCCTCGGCAGCGACAAATCGAGCTCAGAAATGGACGCTCATCGAACGCTCACAAAGCAAGACGCAGCAAACCATCGCGCCAAATCGCAACGCGAACCAAAAACACAAACGAACGAACGAACGAACGGAAGCCGGCACCGCCGACGCGTCAGATCAAGCGGCGGCGCCGACGGAACAAGCCGGAACGAGAAGACTTGCCGGCGATCGGCCGGCGAAGCAAGCGAAGCGAATCGAAGGGAGACGAACCTTTGCGAACGGCTTCCTCTGCTAAAACCCTATTTCGATTTTGAGAGGGGAAGGGTTTAAGCTGGAAATGATCTTCTCGGGGCGTTTATATTGGGGAAACAGGCGGGTTGCTCACCGTTGGATGGGCGTGCGGGCTCGCGAGAGGCGTCGGATGAGGGCGCCGCGGTGAGGGGAGCGGGGTCGGGTGCCGGGTGGGTACGTGGTCGGTTTTGGTTGGCCTGTCGCCCTCGCTTCTGTGACCGGCAGTGTAGATCGGCTAAATATCTGTCGAATCTAAAAAGTGACTCCCTCTTGCCCTTTATTTATGCCTTTGGTTGACCTTTCAATATTTTTTGAACCTGTTGATCCAAAATGTTTAAAGAGGTCATCACCAAAAAAAAAAAAAAACTTATTTAAATATTTTCGTAAAAAAAATTATAGATCATTTGTCACATGACCAGTGTGTATTTTGTTTGAGAGCTTTTGGAAATAGCAAATACCACCTAAAAACCTAATGGTCGATACATGTACATCAAATTATCGCGACCTATAAAAACCCTGAAACTCCAAACACTTCGGTCTGGATTGACCATTAAACATCCAATGTGTAATCAAACACACAAATGTAATTCTATGTGTAAACCAACATATATTGACGGCAAGAGTTTTCCTTTTTCTAAACACCTTGATGTGACGTGAAGAGAAAACAATATTATTTCTTTCACAATTTGGGTTAAAAGTTTAGTGAATATGTAGTCGCTTTTTTTTTCAAATGGGAATTTGATTCATTTGGAGCAAATTCGGGGCAACCTAGGGTTTTTTTGGGACATGTGCTTTATAAGTCTTAAAACTTATCACGAAAATATAATTAAATCATAAAATTTTAAAAAAATACAATCAAGTAATAAAACTTATCAAATTTATACAATCGAGCCATTCATTTAACATTGTTAATTTGTTTAACAGAAAATGCTAACAAGACAATTTAAAATTAATTTCTTTCTCCTGTGACATTTTTATTAATTTTTCCTTCCAATCTTATTTAAAAATTATTAAAAACTAAAATAATTAAAACAACAAAACAGAACTAGAAAAAAGAAAGGAAAAAAAAAAGGACAAGAACCCCTATGGGTGTTGCTGCACGACCCATTATTGGAGGGGTTGGCTAGGGTTGCTGGTCTTAGATGACGGTTGAGGGAGGGGGAAAGGGGGCAGGTGATGGTCCTCGTCGCCCAAACTGGGTTGAAGGTGCCCAGATCTAGACAACGTCGGCTCCCTCCTAGGATGGTGACCATCGCTCGCCTTGGACAAGGCCTCACTAGCCCCAAGCGAGGGCCAATAGGCCTTGCCCAAGCCAACAACACTCGCTAGGCCAAGCAAGAGCTAGCACCACCCAAATCTAGGTGAGCCTCGTTGAGCCTAATGACGTTTGCTAGCCCTCACCTAGGGATGATGATGAGTGACGGTGGTGGCCACTAGTCAATACTTGTCGTTTTCTTTTTCTTTTTTATAGTTTTTTTTTAAATTATTTTGTCCTTTTTTGTAGTTTTTTAATTTATTTAAATTATATTTAAAGGAAAAATTAATTAAAAAATACCACATCTGAGAGAGAAATTAATTTTAAATGCCACTTATTTTCTATTAGACATATTGACAATGTTAATGGAATAACTCAATTGTATCTATTTAATAAGTTTAAGAAATTGATTGCATTTTTTAAAAATTTTAGGACTTATTTGCAATTTTGCAACACATTTTAAGTCATGTAATGCACATATTCCATTTTTTATTTTTTAAAGGAAAATCGAAGCTTTGCTAAATACTATCTTACAAGCTCATTAGGTTGGAGGTCGTGTGATTTATGTTCAAATACCTTGATCAAAACCTCACATCGAATCTCATCGATACCTAAGCCATAAGTAAGAGTGTACAATCAAATTTGTTCTATTTGGCAACCAAACTAGACTGTCCAGAAAAACAAGTTCGAGAACCCTTGGAAATGGTCCAAGAACAGGTTCTAAATTTTTGTAGTTGATTTGGGAATAGGTTTCGAGTGAATGCCCATCCAAGAATCGAATCAAACCGCATTGTTTTGGTAATGGTTTTAGAACCAGTTTTATAAGCCAAAAGCCAAAATCTTAATTTTTTCCCTAAACTCAAACCTCAGCACTCCTTCATCTTTTATTCCTCTTTGGAACTCTTGCCAATCTTTCCTTTTCCCCTAAATTTTTATGCATAAATGGAAAATAGAGTTTTATAAATTATGTTTTATGTCACGTATTTTGAATTTTTTAACATTTATAATTGTAGGCAACTACATATTTATCCTTATAGATTTTGGACATTTATTTTTTTATTTCAAATTGTTTTGTTACTTATAGTCTCTTATAATTTTGCTATAAAAAATAAACAAAAAAATGAATTTTATTATTTATTTATATATATTTAAAATAATAAAAAAATATTTAAAAAAAAAAAAAAAAAAATGTGGTTTTCGGGTAGAAGCAGCTTCGGTTTTGGCTTGGAGCTCGGCGACGACCGCGACTTCGCAGCTTTTCTACAGCTGCAAGAACGACGGGCGATGGCTCCGATGCCCTCCTCCTCATTCCTCACCCGATAGTCAAACCCACCCGAAAGGACCGACCCAATTTCCTCCTTCTTCCCAAAATCGCCGATCGAATCCCCGACCGACCATCGACCGGAGCGGCGCGAAAGGAGCGAAATTGATCGCAGTTTCGGGTACCCAATGGCCCAAACCTCCAGACCCACCAGCGTTCTTGATTCCCTGGGCGAGGAGATAGTCCGGATCGTCACCCCTGTATCGATTTGCATGTTCTTGGTGGTGATCTTGGTCTCCGTGCTGGACTCCTCCTCCTCCTCGTCGCCCACCTCGGTCTCCTCCATGGCCACCATCGCCTACTCCGAGGCCGACTCCGACTCCGACTGGGATAAGTTCGTGGGCGCGCTCTGGAACTCCCTCGCGTTCGTGGCCGTCGTGACGGCCGTGACCTTCGTGCTGGTGCTCCTGTTCTACCTGAGGTGCACCCGGTTCTTGAAGCTCTACATGGGTTTCTCGGCTTTCGTCGTGTTGGGATTCTTGGGAGGTGAAATTTCTCTGTTCCTGATTCAAGATTTCAGCATCCCGGTCGATTGCGTCACGTTTTTCGTGGTCTTGTTCAATTTTGCGGTCGTGGGTGTCTTGGCCGTGTTCATGTCCAAGATGGCGATTTTCGTGACGCAGGGGTATTTGGTGGTTATTGGGATGTTGGTTGCTTATTGGTTTACCATGCTGCCCGAATGGACGACTTGGGTTCTGTTGGTTGCTATGGCGCTGTATGATCTTGCTGCTGTTCTGTTGCCCATGGGGCCGCTGAGGCTCCTGGTGGAGCTTGCGATATCGAGGGATGAGGATATCCCTGCACTGGTTTATGAGGCAAGGCCGGTGACTCATGGTGATTCGGGTCATGAGGGTGGTGTGGTTCAGAGAAGAGTGTGGAGAGAGAGACGTAATTCTGCTCATGATCCGACTGAGGTTCCTAATGTAAATTTGATGGTTAATCCTGCATTGCATGGAAATTCAAACAATGACCCAAACTCTGATGCCAATACCACGTCCGCTGCAAATGGAAACACTAGCCCTGGTAGTTTATCTGTTAATAGTGTCCATAATGTCACAAATTCAGTTGCAGCCCAAGAAAGGCTGTCACAAGACTCTGAAGAAAAAAGCGAGCTTTCTGCCCCACTGATTGATCATAGAATAAACGTCGGTTCTCAGGGGCATGGAGACACCATACCAAGTGAGAATTTGGTGCTAGAGGGTATGGGCCTTGGTTCTTCTGGTGCTATAAAGCTCGGTCTAGGTGACTTCATCTTCTACAGTGTTTTAGTGGGTAGAGCAGCAATGTATGATTTCATGACAGTGTATGCCTGTTATCTTGCCATTATAGCTGGACTAGGTATTACATTGATGCTGCTGGCATTTTATCAGAAGGCACTGCCGGCTCTTCCGGTGTCAGTATTGCTAGGGGTCGTGTTCTATATATTGACTAGGCTCTTGAAATATTTGTTGTACAATTAGCCTCAAACCTCTTGATGTTCTAGAATTCAATTTATCCCCAATTGTCTATCATTGGTACCAAATTGGTTGACAAAAATGTGTACTTTGTAATGATTACGTACTAATGGGCAATTATAATGCATTCTATTCTCAAACATGTCTGTGCATATTTGTCTGGTCTAGTCTGCAATGAAACATGAGAACACAAATGTTTCGAAGTTACAAAATGATGTTTTCAAGTTGGCCTCAGCTCTTCCTCCTTTTTTAAGTGTTGCTGTGTTCGGGTGCGCTTATACTTTTAGGCTGTAGCAATTAATTTGTAAGATAAGAGGGCCTCCAAGTGAAAAGGTCTGCATGTTGTGAAAGATAAGCAGTGCACTAACAGAAACTAAAGACGAGTTTCAAGCAAATGGGCAGAGTAAGAAACCATTGCGCATGAGAATGAGCTACAGATCCAGCCAGCTGGGTTGTAGGTAAGTGCCCTTAAGAATCTTGCTTTTCTTACTTGCCTAGTGACACTCAGCAAATTCCCTCATAAGTTGGCTCGGCAGCTTTTACTTGTGGACAGTGGGGGGTCTTTCTGAATCAGCTTATTAGTACATATAAGCAATAGTTAAAACACCTTCGTTGGCACATTCTCTTTTGTCTTTACCTTTTCCTTTTTTTCCTTTCTCAGAGGCTCTCCAATATAGTTTAGTCTGTTATGATAGATTCTATACTTCTAATCACCTGCAAGGCTGATGAATGGACTGTGAGATTGTATCTTGTGATTATCTGATGTGATCTGATCACCCTCTTGCATGAAAACATGGTTAAGATATTCAAGAATGCTTAGAATCTAGAAAAAGTTGGACGACACTGTGGTTATCTGTCTTCTAGTAGTTTAATTGACATGTTCACTTTTCAGCAAATAATTTGTTGTAACTCTAGTTATGGTTAGTTCTGAATTGGGCCAGAGAAGGAATTTGGGTGGACCAGAAAAAGTCTAGTAGAAAAGAAAAAGTGTGAAAATAAAAAAAAGAGAGTTCTGCTTCTGGGATTCAGAGTAATTAAGAAATTCGGAGGAGAGTCTTCACACAGAAAAAGAATTTGCAGTTTAAGTAACACAGTGGATGCATGTGGATAGGTAGACACAAAAAAGTTTTTTAACTTTTCAGTGACATTTTTAATGTTTCTACCAATGTTGTTAGATACTCAGGAGGCACATAGAAGTTGGCTTATACAAATGAGGAAAACTTTCGATTGAGCACCTCAGGTTTTGACAAGTACCTGGCTTGATTCATATTATTGCACAGGGACAAGAAAGCTTCATTGCTTGTTTCGCATCATGAGATTTTTGTCAGGGTTGTTTTGTTTCCGACAGACATCGCACATAAAAATCGAGTGGAGTGAGGCCCTCTTGTTTGTTGCTGGTGGGTGGCATCTGATATCTCGTAGCATGCCACTTTTGCATTTACATTGTGTCATCTTTGGCTTCAGCTGCATCTTGAGAAAGCAGTGTATGATTCAAATAGAGAGCAAAGCGGGAGTTTCTGTATGGCTCTTTTTTATGAAGAATTTCTAGACCTCTGCCTTGCAGCATATGGACCCCGCCTGCCCTGTCCTATGTAATATCTTACTCCTGTCTACACAACAGTCTTGCCAGACAACTAGTTCGCTGAACGTTGAGGCATTATAGGATTTTCCAGGTATTGAGGATCTTTGGAGTGTGAAACTTAGTGTTCAGGAAGAGAATGGCTGAAGCTCACGTTAAGCTTAGCCAGCAGCAAGCAACAGAAAAGGAAATGTATCATCTGTACACTCGAGTCATTCTGTCTTGTTTTCCCTTTCCTTCTGCATCAGAAGCAGGTTCCCTTTTGTTTTCCTGCTCAGTTACTAGGATTGCTTATCATCCCGTTCCATGAATGTGAGACTCGTGCCGAACTTCGAATCTGTCATTGGCTGGAATGTTATGCTGCTGCTGTGTCGCCTATCGCCCGAAGCGACTTCATTGTAACATCGACAATCTTGCATTAATTGCACTGCTATGCTGGAGGGACGGTATGGAAAAAAAAACATCTTGTAGAGCTCACCGAGTTCAGGCCTGAACTGGGAAACTGTCGAAGGATTCGAAGATGGAAATTGCTTCCCTGGAGGGCATTGTTCTGCCTTGAACCCTCAGCTCAGCTTTGTCATAGCCCATCCATTTTCAAGAACAATGTTCAAATAGCACTGAAATTCTGCATACAAGTTTTCGAGCTGAGGCAGCTTTGGCCTGGTGGCCTATTGTATGCAGAGCCAAGCCTGCCCAAATGATCGGCATTGGGCAGGCCTAGGTGGCTTCGTGTTGGGGAAAATGTTTCCGTGGTAGGCCAGTTTTGAGACTAGAATTTGGAACTTACTGGTTTCAAATTGAAACTGGGACCTGAATGGCTTATACTTGGAATTGGCTTGAAATCAAACCGATCAATTCTAGGTTGGTTCTCGATTTGGAAGAGTATTAATTTAGTTATAAACTTTTTAATTGGATCAATTCAACCCTAACTTTTTTCACATTGGTACTAATTAGTCCATCAGCGGTCCAATGTGAACATTGGCGGTTACATTGGCAGTTATACGTGGCACGGTTGTCGGTCAACGCTGATGTTAACATTTTTAATACTCAAACCAAAATAAAAGGTAAAAAAGGAAGAAAAATAATTATAAAATAAAATAAAATAATGAAAATATTATTAAAATTGTCCCCATCAGTACTTATCGTGCTACAAAACTACTAGTGTTCATGTCAACAATTTTCAGCCCAAATTAAGGGATGGGCTGAATTGATATCAATGTAAAAATGTTTAAGACTAAATTAGTCTAATTGAAAAATTTATGACTAAATTAATACAGATGTAATAGCTTTAAAACTTTTTTGGTACCTTTCCACTCTCGATTATATTTGAGATGTGGGTTCGTTTTGTAAAAATCACATAATTGATATTAGACTATTTTTTTGAGCTTATTAGTAAAGTCTTGTTAGTTGAGTGGTCTTGTGTACCTATTTCAAGCTAAAAGCTGCGAATTTAGTTGGATCTCACCGCATTTTATTTGAAATAAGATGTATAAGACTGGTTTGGTTTTGGAAAAATCCTGCCTAGTCAATTTCGTAATTAAACCGGCGGTTTTGATATGAGAATTGAGAATTGGATCGGCTTTCCCCGTGACCGACTTGGAATAGATCAAATATGGCCAGTTCAATCCAATTTCCGAATTTGAATTAGCTTGGGTGCTCACCCATAGGTGAAACAATAATTCTTAAATCTATTGTAAAGAATGCAATCGGATCTTAAACCTTTTAATTGGATCGGTTTAGCTGTAAACCTCAAGTGCAATCAACCTTGCAAGCGTCTTGCTCAGCTGATTCTGTAGTCAAAGTAGCATTTTTGATATAAGAGTTGAGAACTGACTAGCTCTGCTAGAATCATCCGAAAATAGATCGAGCGAGGCCGATTTAGTCCAGTTCCCTAAAAAGGACCCGCTTGAGTGCTTACTAGGGAAAATTGCACAATCAATTCTCAATTTATCGTATTAATGTAATGGAGTTCTAAATCTTTTAGTTAAATCACTTTAATCATAAACGTCAAGTGCAATCAACTGCTCTCCGCCAAGTCTCGCTTGATTTATCTCATATGACAATCCAGACCGCTGACATTCCTAGTGTATGGCAATGGCATGAGGTGGACTATTGTCCTTAATTTTTTACTAAACACAAGGAAAAAAGGTATAAGTCTTCACTATGGAAATGTATAACTTTTATTGTGATCCCTCCAAAACTTGTTTTCTTTTTATAATCTATTTGTGTTGGTTCCATCCCATAATGTCTTGGTTGTCCCCCACTGAAAAGATTCCATATTTCCTATTGCCATAAAGTTGACATGAACAATAAATCAGCATCGGTCCGTACTTTCCACGGTAGAAATTTAGTCCATCACCTACTGCTTGACCATGTGAGTGGGGGAGATGAATTTGGAACAAGTAGCTATCAATATAATTCGCTATCACGGCCTCATGAGAGATATTAAGAACGGGATAAAACATAAATTTTAATCTATATTTCAACAAAACTAAAATGTCCCTAAATGAAGGTTGATATTCATATTTGATGATAGCAGTATTTATCAATCTTGTTTTCATTTTTTGCACCATGTATTGATTGAGGTGTATGGAGAAAACTTTCTAGTGGATGGGGAACATGAGGGTGTTGGGGCTAGGGAAGATGTGGATGAGCAAGCTGAAGATGTTGGAACTGATGATGAGGGAATAATTGAGTACCAGGTGACTGTGGCTGAGACTAGAGGGGTTATTTGATGATGAATGGCTGTTGATGATATTGGTTCAACTAATGAGGGATTAGTTCAGCGTGAGGATAGTCTAAATAATGATGATGATGATGCAGTTGATGAGCCATGAGGAGACAGCGGACAAGGTTGGTTTAGAGGGTGCTTGATTTATAATAGAAAATTTGGATTTAGGGGCATCTAACATAAAAGTTTAGAGTACATAACCGAAGACAATGACTCACGATGCAAGATTCTTGTGTGACATTGGGGCAAAGAAACCTTAAATGCCGCGTGACTTGACATTTGGGGACACATAAGTGTCAAAACTTCCAAAAGGTACATTTAAGTGTTTTTTTTTTTTTTGCTTTTTAGATTAGAATTTAAGTGTCAACTCTAATGAGGCTTGACAAAAATCCAACATTACGTTATTTTATTAATAAAACTGATTTACATGGCTCATTGGAATGTTCATTGGGCAATCCTTGTCTAAAACAATGTTGTCCTTTATATTTCCCCAATTTAAAAACCTTAAATCGGCCAAAATCCCCATTGAAGGCCCCGAGCCCTAATTTTGGTTTGCCCTCAAATTGCACCATTGAATCTTGAAAATTGAGAGTAAGATTTTCAGTAGCAACTCAAATTTCTCTCAACGAAGCGAAGAGGACAAAGCTAAGCAAGCATTTCTATTATTGTGAGTTGCGGAGTCCAAGAAGAACATCATGCTTCAATTGCCTTATTTTTGCTAGCCACAAGGAGAGCAAGAGGACAAGCTGCAAGTGACCGTGAGTGAATGAGGAGCAATGACGGAGCCTCAGCGAGAATGGTGATTGAGCGTGAAGGGCGAGCTTGAGAAGAAATAGTGAGCTGTGGACCATGCTTGATTGTGCAACGCCATTAACGTCGTCTTGTGTAGTCTACATGGATAGTGCAATGTTGTTCGCTCGCCATCCATGATCACCCACCGCCTGCCACCACTGACCGCAGCGGGCGGTGGGTGGCATCGACGACGATCATCAGCGGTGGTTGTCAATTGGCGGCGGTGGCAACATCGGTAGCCGGCGAGTGACGGCAGTCGGCAGTTGTCAGTCGACGGCAATCGTAAATCGACGATGGCAGCAGCGTTTAGCTGGCGGGCAGCAGTCGGCTGGTCGACTGGTGGCGATCATCGGTCAGCCGACGGCAATGGTTGGCCAGTAGTGGCAGTCGACCAACCGATGGGCAATAGCATGGGGTGGCAGCCAGCAAACAAGAAGAAACAATGAAAAGAAAAAAAAAAAAAAAAAAAAAAAGAAACATAACTTATTTCTAGAAATTATTCTCGGAACAAGAAATTACTTTTTTTTATACTTTTTGAGACTGTTCCAAATCTATTCTCCGGCCACTTTTCTACCAAATAGGGCCTAAGTGTTCATTTCATTTCCGATTTTAGCATTTAAATGTATTTTTTCGAAGTTTTGGTACTTCTGTATTCTCCCGTGCCAAGTTGTGACACTTGGGGTATTCTTCTGTCAATGACAATGATAATGAGCGGAAGAAGACCAGAGAGTTCTCCGGGAGGGCCACAAAGAATATGGTTACAAGTGAACCCTTAGTGGGAGAACAGTCTAATCCTTTTATTCCTAATCATTTCATTTGAATAATGAAGCCGTTGTTGAAAGTGGTTATTGGACAAAGTACTATTAAGAGTCATCGGTCTACTATAACCTTAAAATAATCCTTTTTTTCTTCCTGTAATTATGGTGTTTATCATTTGACTAATGGGACAACTTAGAAGTCAAGTGACATGCACAATCGTGCAACAGGGGTCGGTCCTTTTGCAGATTCTATTGTATTCTTCTTCTTCTAATTTGATATGACTTCCCGGCCAAAGAAAACTAGGATTGAGGCCATCTATTCTTGTCTTAACAACTTCCATCATTTTCATGTCCATAACAGCATGAAATTCATTCAAAAAAATTTTCCCAGTAGAAATGCCGATCTGATTCTCAATTCTAGCCAAACCAACTTTACTAGACCGATTTCAAGCTAATTCTGAAAAATCGGTCTAATTCTCAATTTCGAACCTTGAAACCAGCCTTTAACAGCTTGAATCCATCCCAAAACCGTCAGTTCAACCCGAGTACCAACCAAGCAGGCTTGGTCGAGCAAGGCCAGTTCAGCCCGGGGGCCAAGAACCGAACTGGTTATTTAATCCATTGCTTCACGTTGACTCGGTTTGGTTATCAAATTAAAGCTACTTGGTTGTTTAATCCTAATTAGAGCAGAGCCTACAAATTTCCTGATATGAACACTTCTGTGATATCCTACTTAACAAAAGTTTCCACATCAAGTGGGGAAAAAAAAAATGGAGAAGAGAAGTTGGAGCAGGTTTCCTGCTGTTGTGGACATGACAATGGTGGAAATTGTTAAGACAAGAATAGACGGCCCCAATGTCAGTTTCTTTGACCAGTAGGCAGTAACTCATATCGAATTAGAAGAAGCAAGCGAGAGACTTTGCTGCACAGCTGTGTGCATGTCTCTTGACTTGTAGGTTGTCCCCATAGTCAAACAATGAAAACAAATGGGTACAGTTGACGGTTGACTCTTGACTTTAGCCATCCTTTTCCCGCAAGCGTCACGAGAAAAAGGCGCAGGATGTGGATCTTCTTCCCCCCACCAACATCCCCCCCTTGTGAAAAATGCAGATGCAGATGAGCAGGAACCCATCAACGGCCGGCAATGCTGATTAATTGTTGTTTGAATGTTTCGAGGGTATCTTTCTAGATGTTGGAGACATGTCTCCTTTCATGTGAATTTCCTACTTGCTCACGACCTGGTCTGGTACGCTGCATTCTGCCCCTCGATGCGGTGATGGTTCAGCGCGTTGTGCCGTGCACTTTGAAAGCTCCCCCGTCGAACGTCTCCATCTTCTCTCTGTTCTAACCGTGCCGGTATTAATTGCCCATCAGTATCGTCGCCTTTTCGCTTTTAAACCGGAAGAGTAGGAGGAACAAGAAGGGTCAGCTCATTGATGAATCAAGACTTTGCTTGAATGAAAGGCTATAGTTTAGTGATCAAGTTGGTGGTGTGTTCCAAGTTCAACACACTTGACTGGGATTTCAGCCGACCTTATCATATCGTATTCCATTCGGGTATGCGCGAGTTTTTTGACTTGAGCTTCGGTTTTATGGAACATGTCGTTTTCGGGGTAATTTTCGACGACTTCGTGCGCAAGCTGCTGTCCACTTCTTGATCTTATATTTTCCAGCTAATTCCATTGAACGAAGTTTTGGCATCTTCTTCAAATTTTTTATGGGTGTAAAATTCAGTAGAAAAGTGGAACGAAAGAAGGTTCAAGGCCCCACTTGGTTAGCCTCAACAGATGTGATTATGAAAGATTTGATGCTGAAAAATGACTGATTTGGGATTTGTGGCTCGAATTCAACACTCAGTTCTTCCCTATTTAACGGATTGCGTGTTTTTCCGTATGCCGACAATTCGATCCGGTTTCAACCGTTCCTCTCGAGTTCACGTGAGTTTTTTAATCTTGATGTCGAACTTTTCTGAGAACAAAGCCCAAGACTCTCAGCTCAAGGGAAGAAGAATCGAAGAGTTTTCATTTTCACAGAACACAGGAACCACGAAAGGAAAGCAGAGGGCATGCTTTATGGTCTTCGACACGAGTGAATTGTCCTTCCTGTGTAGGAATAATGCCTTCGCCCCCGATGCGGTTCACTCTTACACAGAGAGGAACATGATTTATATACACAGAAAGAGAGAGTGTTACAACAATCAAGTTGTGCATATAAATTCCCAGTTCGAATATCATCACACGAGATACGACGTAGATGAGAAGTTCTCGTGGACAATCTATACCAGGACGTGTGAATAATAAAAGGCATGTACATTGATTGCAATACGGTATAACAAAGACAAAAGGACAGGAATTGGAAGAGCTAACAGTAAAATGAATTCACTTCTTCCATGGATGGGGCAATGACTTTGGGGATCCTTCGAAAAGATCCAAAATGTAGTTCTCCATGTCATCAGCAGTGTACTTGATGTACTTCTCCCCGATAGAACCTAAATTCACTCCGAGAAACGTCCGATAAGCGTGGATCACTTTCTGTGTAGTTGCAATCTGCATATCCGACCGGAGCTGAGGATCCCGGATGATCCACCTTGTCTGGCACTTATAGACTTCCTCGAAAGCAAGACAGAACGACTTACACCGTTCTCTAAAAGTTGGCTTACAGAAGCTCAAAGCCTGGTTTCCACCATCCTTGAGCAAAGAAAGAGCAGAACTCCACGTGGCTCTTAGATAACTCGTCGCGTGCTGCTGGTATTTACCGATATGCTTCCTGATCCACTCATCCCCAAAGTAACGCCTGAGGTCAGAGTCTTTTATCTTTTGAACCATGTAATGGATATTATTCATCAGAAATATATGCTGTATAGAAGTATCCTTGAATAGCTTGGACTTCTCGACAAGGTTCGACTCTAAAACAGACACCAGTGACCTCAAATGGACAGCCAATGCACATGAACTGTCTGCAGAGCATTCCTCCTCGTTATCGATTCCAAGACAAGGCTCCGGACGTTTTACCTCTCGATCACAAAGAAGCAAATTAAGGGGGCCTCTATATGCAGAAAGGACCTTGATGTAGTTCATGGCATACTTGGTAAGAGGATGAATCCCACCTCCGCCAAAAGGCTTCTGAGACCTGTCTAGAGCAACGCGGTTCCTAAATTCAGCAAATGTGCCTCTTGCATAATCACCCACACTGGCCAGAAGATCATGAAACTCAATTCTAAAGGAAGCACCGGCATATTCCGAGTATAAAGCATCTACGTAATTACAGAGTTCAGCAAGGACCTCATACATGTCAAGCACGCGAAATAACTTCTCCGGTTGATGTGGTGACATTATTATGGCTTCACCAAAGTTCAAGAAAAGCAGCATTGAAGCCTTTGTGATTTCGACAAAGGTATCCGAGTTAATGGAACCAAACTCTCCTAGAACCTCATTGCAAAGATGTTTTTCGCTAGCAAGATAGACTCGTACGATGATCCTCATAGCCCATGCCCATTTCTTTATCTCATTGCTCATCTTATCCCAATCCATTCTCAGAGTATCTTCAATTGTCAACTGCTCCATTTTGAGAATGACCAAGTACTCATGCAGCGCTTCTTTCCGGATGCTAACATAAGCTTGGCAAAATTCCTGATCATACTTTGATGAAAACATCACCTGTGCAATTGACTTGAGAGCAGGGACCATATCGGGGCGGATCAGACTTACCCGACGTTCTGCTGATGCACTGCCCCCATCCTCCGCATAAGATGTTAACTCAGCTGCTTCATCCTCTATGGAAGCAAACGATTCATCATACACCACATCCTCCACAAAAGAGCGGCATGACATGTATCTGGGCTCATGGTACTCCTTATACCAGACAAGAATGTGCCTCAGCTCTTCCGTGAGCCTCGACATTGCTCTCTGCAAGATGTTTTGAGCACGAAGAAGAAGTTCCTTCTGCTTCGCATTCCTTATGGGAGAAACGCTTTCTAAATTCTCTACCAATTTTTGAATCTCGACAGCAGCGTTCATATACTCTGAGGTTTCCTCTGAGCTAGAGTCCCATATCAGTGACTGGTTAGCCTCCCATCTCATGATCACTATCTCACACTGTCTGAGCTGCTCTTCCATGTCCATCAACGGCCCGCCCCTGCTCTCAATAGGCGTGGGCTTTGTGGAAAGACGAGCTTCAACATTGGAGAGGAAACTTCTCATGTCATCAATGTTCAGGTTTGTACTTGCTCTCAGTGCCATTATGAGGTGCTGAGCTGCTGCAACTATGTGATGCTCCATTTCATGGTTTACAATGGTGGGTTCGCAATCCCCCATTTCGACTGAAACAATGGAATCGCTCAAAATGTACCAAGAAAACACAAACTAGGAAACTCTGGATATGGCTCACGCAGAAATCTTGGCTTAATTCAAGAACCTTTCCCCCTCATTTGGTAAACCAAGTTTACCCTCAGAAGGAAGTGTCGTGAAATCTCCATCGACTCCACTGTGCACCAACTTCTGCACAGCGACTATGGCACAGAAATGGATTGCTTCAGAAGAAGACTTCTTTGCTAGGAATTTCTCCCAGCTTGACAAGGGACTTCGCCTCGGCTTAAACTATCAATGATTCGAAATCAAAGAGAGGGGAGTTGAAAGTTCAAGAGTCCGAAGCAAAAAGTCGAAGGCGGGCGAGCAAGAAAGTACGGAGAAGTTCCCCGGGACTCTCAGCTAAGTTTCCAAAATTGAAAAGTAGAGGCGGCTACGAAGGGAACTCTAAGCACAACAAACTGACATCCAAATTCCCAGATGACCCAACAAAGCAGAAGCACCAAAAACACCAACAGACAATCGGATTGAGGAAATGACAATCCCGCGAAAATCCAGAACTGAGGTAACAATCACACGGACTCACGATATACCCCACAAGAGATATAGCTTCGGACCGTCCCTTTACCTTGCCAACGACCTGATCACCCCAAATCAGACAGAACAACGAATTCAACTGAACGAAACTCCCCAGCCCAGAAACAAGATCCCACATAAAACACGATCAGCCGCGACTAACGAAACGAAACGAAACCAGCTACAAACCCTCCCAAGAAAATCAAGAACCCAAGAAACTAACCCCTCTACAATCAGCTACAGAACTCCCAAGAAAATCAAGAACCCAATACGAACCTCCCAAGAAAATCAAGAACCGGACAGGGGGTCAACTACTCGACCGACACAAGCACTGGACCGAAACAGGAAAAGAAAGAGAGAGAGAGAGAGAACAGAGCGACTGACAAGGCCCAGGACTTGACGATCCTCGAGAGAAGTTCCGATCACAGTCGATCAGCGAGCTGCTCGGTCTCCGAGGACGCCGGCCGCGTCGCCGTACGTACGGAAAGGATCAAGACATAGAGAGACAGAGAGGGGCAGAGAGAGAAGAGGAGCGCGAAATTCAATGGAAAGACGAGATGGGAGGAGGGAGGGAAGAGAAGAAAGAAGTGGGCAGAGCTCGGCTTCGATTTTAATGGAGAAAGGAGAGAGCTTTTTTTCTCCCCCTCTCCTCTCTGGTCAGCTCTGTCCCTTTCTTGCCTTCCCTGTGGAGCTCTTCTTCTTCTCCTCCTCCTCCTCCTCCTCCTCGCTCGCTCACTGGTCGCGGCCTGGCGAGCGTTGACCCGGATTCGCCGCGGAGCGCCCATCCTAACGGTCCTAGTCCACGCGCTTATCCTGATGCCGTTGCATGCGATCATTGCACCGGTTGGAATTTCCACCCTTTTCTCTCTTTATTTTATTTTATTTTATTTATTTATTTATTTATTTATTTATTTTTGGGGATTTGTTTGGAATACGGCAATGAGGGTGGTGGTGGTGGTGGTGGTGGTGGAGGAGTCGTGGATGTCCGTACACCGACCATTGAAATCGAGGGCATGAACATGTCGGACTAATTACATTCATTTTTTCGGGTTACGACAAAATAAAGGAGAATTTTCATTTTTGGGTAGAGAGAGCGAAAAAAATCTATTGGAGCGATGTCTTGTTACAATCAACATGGATTGCTCGGCGGAATTTTAGTTCGATAAATCTTTCATTGCAAATTCTGAGCTATGAATTTGCCATTATGAGTAACATGTGTTTTGACATCCTTCTTTACTTGTTTGAGTCTCGAACTGGGACTCTAAGGCCCTGTTTGATTTTTTGTTCCCAGAATTAGTTTGGGCCAAAAATCACGTTTGGTAAAATTTATGTTCCCAGGGACAGATTAGGAGTAGAATCAATAATAATTAAAAAAAAATGTGATTCTTGTTCCATAATCAGAATTAAGAATCAAAACTCTTCTTCTTCATCGACCGCCATCCGCCGCCGTCGGTCGCTAGCAATCAGTCCGCGAGCTCACCAAAGGCTCGCTAGGCCAAGGCGAGGTCCGGCAACCTCGCCAAGCTCGTCGGGCTCGCCTAGCCCCGGCGAGGCTCGCCTAACGAGGGCGCGACGCTCTGGTGACCAGTGATCGACCTGAAGAAAAAGAAGAATAGGAGAAAAAAGAAAAGAAAAAAGGAAAACATTATAAAAATTATTTAAAAATTAAAAGAAATTGATTTGGAATGTAATCAATAAAGACGCGTCTAAACACAATTCTATTCTAAAATCAAAAAATTTGTACAGTTACCAAACGCGTTCTTTTACTCAAAATCAGTTCCTCAAAATAGAATAAAAAATAATCATTTCTGATTAGAATTTGTTCCCGATAACAAAATCGTTATCAAAAGCGCCCTAAGATTCGGTGAGGAGAATAGGCATTGATAATTAAGAAAAGAATATTTTATTTGTCTGGTCGTATGTAAGATCATTAGGAGATGATTACTAAGCTAAGTAGCGCGTAAACGCATCTTTGGTTCTATGTATTTTTTTAATTGTTCCATGATAATAACGTAGTTTAGACGATTTCCAAGCGCGTAAAAATTTCAAGTTTTTTTTCATAAAGATAAATGCTCTCATGATTGACAGCACACAAAGCTCGCCAACACTTTTGGGTAAGGGGGGAAAGGTGAATGTCTTTTTTTTTTCTTTTTTTTTTCAAGTGGAATATTCGTCGGGTTAAACCCAACTCAATGCCATAATTTTGTCATTACTCTTGACTTATATACTGAAAGTACTAAGCATATAATAAAAAAGCAAAAAGGGACAAAATGCCAAAGTTGCTTGGACCACATTTCCTAACTTATAAATTAATTGAGGTGGTCCTTGCGTGAATAAAAATTTCAAAAATGAAAGCTTCAATGGCCAGGCTTTCTAATGAGGTGGGACCCAGGAGGGGTGCCACATCGATCATGACTACACAATCAAGACGGCGGAGATTTTCTTTCGAGACATTCGATAAAATTGGAACAAGGAAGATTAGTATGGCCCCAATGCAAGGATAACACGCACAAATTAAGAAATTATTCAATTTTTTTTATACCTTTTCAATATTATTTCTTTTCACATGTTTAGAGTCTTTTTTCTTTTTCAAATTTGACAACATTTACCTCTTTGGTTCTCTTTAATCTATACTGTGTGTGGCACCAATTTCTCTTTTCTAATCCCGGCTTCATTTCAACTTCATTGATTAAGTTTTCAAAAAAATATTTATTTCGCTCCTTGGTTTTGTATATTTAGTATCTATCTAGTAGTATTCATATCGGCTTCACACATTTACATTTTTTCAATTCTGAATGTAGACTTGATCTCAATAAGTTAATTCATGCGGTCAAACTTCCAAAAAATTTCAGACAAAAAAGGAAAATTCCAAAAAAAAATTACTAGTAGGAACAATACGATATTAAGTAGGGTGAACGGCTGAGGTAAGAAAAGAGAAAAGGAAACAAATATAGTCAACAATATTATGTATATTTTACCAAAAGTTTAATTAGGTTTCTTACATCAACAAAAATGCTGATGTAATATGTGACTAGGAATGTATGCCCAGTATATTTCTTTTTGTTTTCCTAATGATAGATGGTGTCTTGATATGTACTTTTTATCTATTTTTGTATCGAATAAAATCTAAATTTTAATGTTAGGTCCATGTACATACCACGTGATGATTTTCATTATTTACAATTCCATTGCAGTCATCTAACGTTCTCCGCTTGAAAAATTTCATTGAAAATATCATCACTTCACCAAGAACAAGGTCACTTACGTTTTTGACGTAGTATAATGTCAAAAGAAGCACCTTGATTGTTAAATATGTAGTCTAAATAGAGGAAAGCATGGGGACCAAAATGGTTGGTGGCATGGATGGGAAGGATGTGGTGGGCCTCGCGTGGAAACGTCAGCATATGCCACTTGGATTTATATACACAAGCGAGAGTAACGTCCAAAGGAAGTTGAACAATACCCAAAAAAAAAAAAAAAAAAAAAAAAAATCAACGTGGACCCTTCTGCAAGGATGACAAGCACAAGTTAAAAAAAAAAAGTTGTCCAAATTTTCAGTTGAACTTGTTTATTATATTTCTCATGCATGTTGCTCCTCATTTCGATTACTTTTATATCTATTGCTGTTGTGGTTGGCTCGATTATTTTTAAAGCATTTTCAAAGCTTTGCAATAGTTTGACATTTGTTTACATTCACCATATACAAGACAAAGAATGGGGAACAATTAAAGTGCACCTACATTTGTGAGTTTTTATATGTTTTTATTTATAATCCAGTACATGGAGGCCAAGGAAACACTTTAGAAGTTTCATTAACCAATTGAGTTCAGATTTTTGCTTGTGCAATTGGCCTTGACCTATAGGAATTTGCATATGATGGATGATTGAGAATTGACCTCCGGTTTCAAACTAAAATTCCTTCAATACACCCAATCAACTAAATCAGTTCTAAGGGTTGGTTTACAATTTTAGAGCGGTGCCTTATTTTAGGTTTAGATCTTTGCCTGGGCAATTGGCCTTGACCTATAGGAATTTGCATACGATGGACGATGGAGAATTGACCTCCGGTTTCGAACTAAAAATCCTCCAATACACCTGATCAACTATATCAATCCCAAGGGTTGGGTTACGATTTTTGGAGTGGTGCCTTATTTTAGGTTTTGTAACTTTGTCCAATGCTTTACACTAATGTTTTATATTTTTCTTGTGAGCGAGCATTTCAATGGCTCTTACTATGTTGCTTAGCTACAACATAAATTATGTGGACTTACTAAATATTAGTATCTTAGCAAGCCCGGTTACAGGCTTGACCACCTCAAATCTTTGAATCGCAGTATGGCTCAGTCACACATTCCAATGGTAACTTCTAAAGAATATCTTTAACATTGGTTGCCCCTTTTAATTAATTTATTTACAAAAAGGGAATATGTAATTATTAACCTATCTTTATTTTTAAGATTAGAACACCACAAGTGTCATAATTTTTTGTTTGACTACTTAAATACCATAACTTCTAAAAAAATGTTCACTCGATTGCTATAGTGCCAAATATTTTTAGAAATATTCACCTAAGTGATGCAAATCTAACTCAACATAGCACTTGTGGTAAACTTTTTTAAAAAACTACAACATTCAAGTGATCGATTGAAAAGTCATATAATACTCAAGTGATCGGGAGAAAATAATTAATAGTGTTTAAATGATTGAAAAAAAAAATAGTTACGACATTCACTTGAGCATGTGCAAAAGTCATAACGTTTGTGATGTCATTTTCCTTTACTTTTAATTTTTACTTTTCCCAAAGAATACGTCTCACATTGCTCTCTTTCCTTTATCATGGACAAGAATACTTTGTTAAGTCCTTTAAATTATTTCACATTAAAATGTAATTCAACTGGATTGTTTGTTGGGCCAAGCCCAACCCAATGTCATTGTTTGACATTACTCTTAACTTGTAGTAAAGCAACCCCCACATAATTCAAGTGGATTGTTTGTTGGGCCAAGCCCAACCCAGTTCTTGGGCCACATGTCCTAACTTTGCCTATACTAATCTGGGCCTTACATGAATAAAAAATTTTAGCAATGAAAGCTTCAATGGCCATGCTTTCAAATATTAGAACCTAGGACGAGTCCCACATTGACCAAGTGCACAAATGCACCTCGGTTTATATTGTCCAAGTGAGACGAAAGTGGTTGTCTCTTCAGAGACATCCGATAAAATTGGAACGATACAGAGAAGATTAGCATGGCCCCTGCGCAAGGATGACACGCACAAATCGAGAAATGGTCCAAATTTTTTTTATAATTTTACTTCTTGTATTTTTTGAGTTAGTCCAAACTTTATAACATTTATCCCTTTGCCATGACTTTCACCTTATTTGTATGTATATGTAAACAAGAAAAAAAAATTTCTATAATCTTAGCTTATTATACAATATGACAAAAATTTCTTGTTTTGTTAGTTGCTTCATTTCTAACTTTACTTTTTTGGAGTTAGTCCAAACTTTATAACATTTATCTCTTTGCCATGACTTTCACCTTATTTGTATGTATCATTTTTTCTATAATCTTAGTTTTGTTATGACAAAAATTTCATGTTTTGTTAGTTGCTTCATTTCTAACTTTACAAATTAAGTTCACCAAATATATTTTATTTGCTTCTTAATTTTATTTATTCTAAATTTTATAGCATTTAACTTTTTACAGTTCCTTTCACCTTGTGCACATGTATTCATGAAAAAAAAAAAAAAAAAAAAAAAAAAAAAAAAACAACTCTTTAATATATATATATTACCTTGTTTCCCAATATCACAAAATTTTTATTTTCCAATTTGTGGCTCCATGTTAGCTTCACTAATTAAGTATGGCAAATATTTTTTTTTCTATATTTTTGTCACACATGTGCGGTTTTATGATTATGCATGTATCCTTTCAATGTGGATAAGTTAATTATGACAATTAATTTAACTTCCAAAAATTTTCTAGCCACAAGAAAAATAAAATAAAAATTATTAGTAGGAACAATCCGGTATTAAGTAGGGAACAACTGAGCTGAGAAAAGGAAAAAAAGAAAAAAAATATAATCAACAATATCCTATGTATCTACCAAAAGTTTAATTAGTTTTCTTATTTCAATGAAATTGGTCATGTAATATATGGCAATTGGTGTATGCCTTGTATAATTCTTTTCTTTTTTCCTAATGATAAATGGTGAGTTAATATATGGATTTGATTCTATATTTTGGTGTCATTAACCTCTCAAAATTCGAATAAAATCTAAATAAAATGTCAGGTTCGCAAAATTCCTTTCCCGTTTCTACATAAAAATGGTTTTTGATCCTATTCGTCAATGATTACAAACCTTAGTTATATTTATTTTTCAGATTTATCATAATCCTTTTTCTATATTTATTATGTATACATATATAAAGTTGTGGACAAACACAAAATAGAGGGAATTTTTTGATAAAATATAACTTATTCTAATGAATTTAGAAAAAAATTCAACTACAAACCACATGATGATTTTTACTGCTCACAATCCCATTACAATCATCTAACATTCTCCTCTTGAAAATTCATTAAAAATATAAGCACTTCACCAAGAATGAAGTCACTTGCGTTTTGCAATGTCAAGAGAATGCCTTTGGTTATTAAATATGTAATCTAAATAAAGTAAAGCAAAGAGACAAAAAGCTTGGTTGCGTGGACCCATGTAACTTTGGAAGGATATGGTTGGGCCCCTTATGGAAATACAATATCTTCTTTTAAGCCTTTCTTTAAGGAGAGAAGAGTCCCACATCGAACAAAACCACACATCCACTCTGCTTTATATCCACAAGCAAGACAAGAGCAGTTGTCTCTTCGGAGACATCTGATAAAATTGGAACGATACAGAGAAGATTAGCATGGCCCCTGCGCAAGGATGACACGCACAAATCGAGAAATGGTCCAAATTTTTTTGCACTTTTTAATCCAAGTTTTGAACATGTATAAAATATTTAAGCTCATCTATTATATTTCTCACGAATGTCACTCCTCATCTCAAATACTTTTGTATCTATTGATATCATATTTGAGATATTGGATGTATGCTTGCAATTACCATATATAAATTGAAGATTGGGAACAATTGAAGTGAATCTCAATTTGAATGACATTTCTTATGAATTTTACTCCTCGCCTCAAGTACTTTTATATCTATTCATATAACGGTTTCGGTTTTGAACAGGTATAAAATATTTAAGCTCATCTATTATATTTCTCACGAATGAATCTCAAGTACTTTTGTATAAAATATTTAATATTGGATGTATGCTTGCAATTACCATATATAAATCGCTCATCTCATTATATTTCTTATGAATTTTACTCGTAATATCTATTCATATAACGGTTTCGGTTTTGAACAGGTATAAAATATTTAAGCTCATCTATTATATTTCTCACGAATGTCACTCCTCATCTCAAGTACTTTTGTATCCATTGATATCATATTTGAGATATTGGATGTATGCTTGCAATTACCATATATAAATCGAAGATTGGGAACAATTGAAGTGCATCTCAATTTGAATGACATTTCTTATGAATTTTACTCCTCACCTCAAGTACTTTTATATCTATTCATATAACGGTTGGCTCGAAATTTCTAAAACGTTATGATATTGAACTAATGCTTGCAATCACCATATATAAAACAAAGATCGTGGGGCAATTAAATCGCATCTTGATTTAAGATTTTTTACTCTCCTTAAAAAAAAAAAAAATCAATAGCTAGAAGTATTTGAAACATTCTACGAGCTCCATGAATTGATTAACTCCAGACTTTAAGTTGGAGGAGTTTGCATATAATTCATGAAATTTGAATAATTGACCTCGAGTTCTGAAGTGGAAATCCTCCCCCATATAACTATACCAATCATGAGTATTAGTTTACCCTTTTGGGATAACACCTTGTTTCAAGTTTAATAACTTCTTCCCCAATGTCATATGCTAATGTTTATTGTTCTTTCTACGAGCATATCTTTGAGCCATCTTTGAATGGCTCGTATTACATTATCTAGCTTTGATATGACTCGTGTAGGATTTCATGGCTACTAGCATATTGATCAATATGTGGTGACTAGTTCACAAATCTCGAATATTTGAGTCATGGGTGGTGTGACGTAATTATAACTCAAATCAAATGTTGAGTGAGGAATGTAAAACTCTTATTATATATTTATAAGTTGTTGATTCTCTCTCTCTTTTTTAAAGTTCAGTAGCTAGAAGTTTTTGGAATGTTCTAAAAGCTCCATGAGATGATTAGCTCCAGACATTTGGTCTCATTTATAGGTGACCTAGACTTAGAGGAGTTTGCATGGAATTTGAACAACTGAACTGATTTACATTGCCAAATGTTGTGATGATAGAATATAAGAGTGGATTGGCTATTGGTAGAGGTAATGATACCTAACCTATATGTATAAAGTGTCTTTACCCTTACTTGTTAAGTCCTTTAAATTATTAGGTGTTAAAATGTAATTCAAGTGGATTGTTTGTTGGGCCAAGCCCAACCCAATGTCACTATTTGACATTACTCTTAACTTGTTGTAAAGCACTCCCCACATAATTCAAGTGGACTGTTTACTGGGCCAAACCCAACCCAGTGCTTGGGCCACATGTCATAACTTTGCCTGTACTAATCTGGGCCTTACATGAATACAAATTTTTAGCAATGAAACCTTCAATGGCAAGGCTTTCAAATAGTAGAAGGTAGGACGAGTCCCACATCGACCATGAACACAAATGCACCTCAGTTTATATTGTCCAAGTGAGACGAGAGAGATTGTCTCTTTGGAGACATCCGATAAAATTGGAACGATACAGAGAAGATTAGCATGGCCCCTGCGCAAGGATGACACGCACAAATCGAGAAATGGTCCAAATTTTTTTTTCGTTTCGTATTTTTGGAGTTAGTCCAAATTTTATAACATTTATCTCTTTGCCAATACTTTCACCTTATTTGTATTTATCCATAAACATGAAAAACTTTTCTATAATCTTACCTTATTATACAATATGACGACAATTTCATGTTTTGTTAGCTGCTTCATTTATAACTTTACAATTGCTTCTTAATTTTCATTATTCTAAATTTTATAATATTTAACTTTTTATAGTTCCTTTCACCTTGTGCATATGTATTCATGAACACACAAAAAAAAAAAAAAAAACTCTATAATATATATATTACCTTGTTTCCCAATATCACGAAATTTTTATTTTCCAGTTTCACGACTCCATGTTAGCTTCACTAATTAAGTACAGCAAATATATTTTCTATATTTTGTCACACATGTGGTTTTATGATTATGAATATATCCTTTCAATCTGGATAAGTTAATTCATGCCATTTAACTTCCAAAAATTTTCTAGCCACAAAGAGCAATCGAAAAAAATTATTAGTAGGAACAATACGGTATTAAGTAGGGAACAACTGAGCTGAGAAAAGGAAAAAGAAAAAAATATGGTCAGCAATATCCTGTGTATCTACCAAAAGTTTAATTCGTTTTCTTATTTCAACGAAATTGGTCATGTAATATTTGGCAATAGATGTAGCCTTGGATAGTTCTTTTCTTTTTTTTCCTAAGGATAAATGGTGTGTTAATATATGCATTTGATTCTATATTTTGGTGTCATTAACCTCTCAAAATTCGAATAAAATCTAAATAAAATGTCAGGTTCACAAAATTCATTTCTTGTGTCTACTACATAAAAATGATTTTTGATCTGTTTGTCAATGATTACTAACCTTAATTTATATTTTTTTTTTCAGATTTATCATAATCCTTTTTTTTTTAAATTGTTATGTATACATATGTAAAGTTGTGAAAAACACAAAATAGAGGGACTTTTTTGATAAAATATAACTTATTCTAATGAACTTAGAAAAAAATTCAACTACAGAACTACATGATGATTTTTACTGCTCACAATGCCATTACAATCATCTAACATTCTCCTCTTGAAAATTTATTGAAAATATAAGCACTTCACCAAGAATGAAGTCACTTACATTTTGCAATGTCAAGAGAATGCCTTGAATTATTAAATATGTAATATAAAGTAAAGCAAAGAGACAAAAAGCTTGGTTGCGTGGACCCATGTAACTTTGGAAGGATATGGTTGGGCCCTTATGGAAATACAATATCTTCTTTTAAGTCTTTCTTTAAGGAGAGAAGAGTCCCACATTGAACAAAACCACACATCCACTCTGCTTTATATGCACAAGCAAGACAAGAAGAGTCGTCTCTTCGGAGACATCCGATAAAATTGGAACGATACAGAGAAGATTAGCATGGCCCCTGCGCAAGGATGACACGCACAAATCGAGAAATGGTCCAAATTTTTTTTTTCACATTTTTATCCCATTTTTGAACAAGTATAAAATATTTTTAAGATGGTCTATTATATTTCTCAAGAATGTCACTCCTCATCTCAAATACCTTAATATCTACTCATATTACTGTTGTGATAATGGACATATGCTTGCAATTATCCATAAATAAATAGAAGTTTAGAACAATCAAACTACATCTCAATTCAGATGATATTTTCACGAATTTTACTTTCACCATAAGTACTTTTTTTTTAATATCTATTAACAATGGCTGGCTCGAATTTTTCTAAAACTTTATGATATTGAACTAAGGCTTGCAATCACCATATACAAAATTGAGATTATGGAACAATTAAATTACATTTCAATTTATGAGTTTTTGCTCTCTCTTTAAAAAAAAAAAAATCAGTAGCTGGAAGTTTTTGGAACATTCTATAAGCTTATAGAATTCATTAACTCTGGACCTTTGGCCTCTTGTATAGGTGACTTTAACCTAGAGGAGTTTACATATGATTCATAGAATCTGAATAATAGACCTCGAGTTCCGAAGTGGAAATCCTCCAAGCCCCCAGTCAACTATAGCAATCATGAGCATTAGTTTTCCTTTTTTTGAATAACGCTTCATTTCAAGTTTAATAATTTTTTTCCCAATGTCTTATGCTAATGTTCAATATTCTTTTTGTAAGCATATCTTTGAATAGCTCATACTACGTTCCCTAGCTTTGATATGACTATTGAAGAAATTCATGACTGCTAGTATCTTGGTCATTACGTAGTGATTGGCTTGCAAATCTCGAATATTCAAGTCATGGGCAATGAGAAGTAATTATAACTCAAATTAAATGTTGAATAGAGAGTATAAAACTCTTATTATAACATTTAGAGGGCATTGTCAATACTAGTCATCTCTCCCTACCATTTTATTTATTGAAAAAAGATATGAATTTGTTAATAGATCCTTATTTATAGATTTTGTTTTTTTCCAAATAATGCGGCTCGTCTGACTCTTCTTTTCTTTATCGTTGATAGAAACCCCTAGTTAAGTTTTTTAAATTGTTTTGCAATAAATCATCATTCAAGCAATCCTTGTTTGCTCTTTCGATAAAGATAAAAAAGCAATCATGAAAATAAATTTCATTTTTCGAGGGAAAAATAAACCACCTTTTCATGGTTACACGTTGGTCTAAGGCCAACCCATGTCTCAATTATTTGGCATTACTGTTCAATTACAGGAAGGCATTTGATGTATAATAAAGGGCTAATGCACCAAAAACTATTACTTGATACGCTCATGTCACATTTATTTCAAACTAGTTTGCATCGCAAAAAACCCCCGAGTTAGCCCATGCCATATTTAGCTCAAATTTATTATTGTGTTGTAAAAATCCCTAAATTGATATATTTATGTCACATTTACCCTAAATTGCTACAATTATGCCACATTTACTTTAAATTGTGATAAAACTGGAATTTTCTGAGTAAATGTGGTACATATATACTAGCTTAGGGTAACTATGGCACATACGTACTAATTTGAGGTTTTTGTGACACAAAAAATAATTTAGAGTAAATGTGACACAAATACACCAATTCGGAATAAATTTATCATTGATGTACCGGTTTGAGAATTTTTATGACACAAAAATTAGTTTAGATAAATGCGACATATGTAGTAGTTTGAAGTTTTTTGTGGTGTCAACTCTATAATAAAAACAAAAGAACAAAATGCCAAAGTTGTTCTTCAAATGTCCGCTAACTTTGGATTTGGTAACGTGGGCCTTATATTATAATTTATATATATATAGCTTGGATGGCCAGGCTTTTAATAAGTAAAAGCGAGGACATGTAGCTCAGTTCTTATTGTCAAAGCGAGATGGAGAAAGTTATCTCTTGTCTCATAAAATTGGAATAATAGAGAGAAAAATAACATGATCCCTGCACAAGAATGACACGCACAAATCCATAAATGATTCCAAATTTTTAATATTTACCTCTTTGGTTCTCTTTTATCTAGTTTAACTCATTTCATCATATCACAAGAATTTCCTTTTTCTATTCCCAACTTCATTTCAGCTTCACTAATTTATTTACAAAAAGTACTTTTTTAACTCCTTAATTTTTATCTTTTTGTATGTAGCTACCGAGTATATTTCTTTGGGATAAGTACTAGAAAGTCTAAAACTCATTAAGAAAGTGCAATCAAATCATAAAATTTTAAAAAATTCATAATAAATTTATAAATCGAGTTCTAAAACTTTCAAAAATAATCAACGGAATAGTTGATTGCACATTGGACCAAAAAGTTATTCTCCTCACCAATTGAAAAAGGGAGAGAGAAGAAGAAGATAAAATGGAAAAAGGAAAAAGGAAAAAGCAAAAGTCAGCGGGACAGGGACAGCTTGGATAGGGAAAGTCCACTCAGCAAAGCAAGCCCAAACACCAGGACGACGTCGTCTCCCGGCATTTTTGGAAGATAAATTTTTGTAATAGGTTCACAAAATTCCTTTCTCGTGTCTATATAAAAATGGTTTTTGATCCTGTTCGTCAATGATTACTAACCTTTTATATTTTTTTTCCAGATTTATCATAATCCCTTTTTATATTTATTATGTATACAAATATAAAGTTGTGAACAAACACAAAATAGAGGGAATTTTTTGATAAAATATAACTTATTCTAATGAACTAAGAAAAAAATTCAACTACAAACGACATGATGATTTTTACTGCTTCCAATCCCATTACAATCATCTAACATTCTCCTCTTGAAAATTCATTGAAAATGTAAGCAGCTCACCAAGAATGAAGTCACTTACATTTTGCAATGTCAAGAGAATGCTTTTGGTTATTAAACATGTAATCTAAATAAAGAAAAGCAAAGAGACAAAAAGCTTGGTTGCATGGACCCACGTAAGTTTGGAAGGATGCGGTTGGGCTCTTTATGGAAATACAATATCTCCTTTTAAGCGTTTCTTTAAGGAGAGAAGAGTCCCACATCGAACAAAACCACGCGTCCACTCTGCTTTATATGTACAAGCGAGGCGAGGGAGGTTGTCTCTTCGGAGACATCCGATAAAATTGGAACGATACAGAGAAGATTAGCATGGCCCCTGCGCAAGGATGACACGCACAAATCGAGAAATGGTCCAAATTTTTTTGCGCTTTTAATTCAAAACTTTGAAAAGTGTGAAATATTTTTAAGATGCTCTATTACATATCCAAACGAATGCCACTCCTCGTCTTGGATACTTTTGTATCTATTGATATTATGGTTGCGATGTGGTACGTATGCTTGCAATTACCATAAATAAATCGAAATTTGGGAACAATTAAACTGCATCTCAATTTGGATGATATTTCTTATGAATTTTATTCCTCATCTCAAGTACTTTTATATCTATTCATATAATGGCTCGAAAGTTTCTATGACTTTATGATATTGAACTAATTCTTGCAATCACCATATACAAAACAAAGACTGTTGGACAATTAAATTTCATTTCAATTTATAAGTTTTGCTCTCTCTTTTTGTGAAAAAAAAAAAATTCAGTAACTGGAGGTTTTTGGAACATTCTACAAGCTCCGTGGATTGATTTAATTCCAAACCTCTGGCTACATAAACAGGTAATCTTGACTTAGAGGAGTTTGTCTTTAATTCATGGAATTTGAGCAATTGAACTCAGAGTCCCGAAGTGGAAATCCTCCAAGCCCCCAATCAACAATACCAACCATGAGCATTAGTTTTCCCTTTTTTAAAAAATGCCTCATTTTGAGTTTAAGAACTTTTTCCCTAATGTCTTCCGTTTATGTTTAATGTTGAGTATAACTTCAAACGACTCATACTACATTGTCTAGCTCTGATATAATTCATGTGGGACTTCATGGTTGCTAGCATATTGGTCAGTATGTGGTGATTGGCTTGCATATCTCAAATCGAGTTCCGGGGGATGCGAAGTAATTATAACTCAAAGGGTTAATACCCTGAAAAACCCCAAATTAGTACACTTGTGACAAATTTACCCTAAACTATTTTTTTGACCACAAAATACCCAAAACTGGTATACCTTTGACAAATTTGCCCTAAACTGGTACACTTGTGACAAATTTACCCTCTGTTAGTTTTCGTTAAATTTTATTATCAAATTATTAAGTTAAATAACATGTGACAATTGACCGGTATACCAATTTGAGATTTTACGCTCTATTTGTCACGGTTTACAATTTTTGTGATTTTTTTGTGGTATTAATCTAATTTAGCGGAGGGTATATTAGTCACAAATTTACCATTTTGGGGGTTTTTTGTGGTCGAATAAATTAGTTTGGGGTAAATTTGTTATAAATGTACCAATTTAGGGTTTTTTATAGTCAGTCGGGGTAAATTTGTCACGTATGTACCAGTTTTTGATTTTTCATGGTCAAAAAAATAGTTTTTGGTAAATTTGTTACAAGTGTACCAGTTTGGGGTTTTTCAATGTATTAACCCTAACTCAAATTAGGTGTTGAGTAAAGAGTGTAAAACTCTTATCATAATATTATAGAGGGCATCCTTAGTACTAGTCATCTCTCCCTACCTTTTTATTTATGAAACAAAAAAAAAATATTAATTTGTTAGCCGATCCTTATTTTTAGATTTTGCTTTTTCCAAATAATGCCACTCGTCTGACTCTTCTTTTCTTTATCATTGATAGAAACCCATTGTTAAGTTTTTAAAATTATTTTGCGATAAAACATCATTCAAGCAATCCTCAAACGCGAGAATTTTGGTCTTTCGATGAAGATAATTGCTTCCTGGTCCGTATATAATTCATGTCTCGTAATTGTGAGAAAAAAAAGGTCACATTTTTTAGAGTGAAAAAGGTAAACCACCTTTTCAAGTGGATTATGCATTGGGCTAAGGCCAACCCAACGTCATTATTTGGCATTACTCTTCACTTACAAAAAGCACTCGATTAAGGCCAATGCACCAAAAACTCTCAATTAATACACTAGTGCCCCACAAAAACCTCCATATTTGTACACCCGGGACATATTTAGCTCAAACTTATAATTTTGTCATAAAAATCCCCAAATTGATATAGCAACACCGATGCCTCATTTACTCTAAATTGTGATAAAGTTAGGATTTTTTTTTTTGAGTAAATGTGACACATTTGTATTAGTTTAGAGTAATTATGGTATGGACGTACTAATTTGAGGTTTTTGTAACATGAAAATTAGTTTAGAGTAAATGCAGCACGAATATTCCAGTTTAAAATAAATTCATCATAGATATATCAAATTGAGAGTTTTTATGATGCAAAAATAAGTTAGATAAACGTGGCATTGCATTGGTGTAATGGTTTGGATTTTTCGGTGGTATCAACCTTATAATAGAAGCAAAGGAACGCAATATCAAACTTATTATTTTTCATATGTCCAAGGTTCATGGATCACTTGTCCTAACTTTAGATTTGGTAACGTAGGCCTTTTATATATATATATATATATAGATAGAGAGATAACAATGAAAGCTTCAATGGCCAGGCTTTTAATAACATTGTCTCTGCACAAGGATGAGATGCACAAATCCAGAATATGATTCGAAATTTTATAACACTTACCTCTTCGGTTCTCTTTAATCTCTTTTAACTCATTTCATCGTGTTACAAAAATTTCCTTTTTTTCTTCCCGACTTCATTTCAGCTTTACAAATTAGTTCACCAAAAATATTTTTTGCAGTACTAATTTTTTTTATTTTCTTTGTATGTATTTATAGACCATTTTTTTTTTTTTGGAATAAGTGCACTAGAAAACTTAAAACTCGATAGGAAAGTTTAATCAAATTTTAAGATTTTAAAAAATTACAAAGTCACGAAAGTGCAATTGAATCCTAAAACTTTCAAAAAACAAAATCAACCGAATAACTTGATTGCACATTGGACTAAATTGTTCGAGGACTATTCGTGCCGTTCTCCCCACACCAATCGAACAAATATGAACGAGGGGGATAGGAAAAAAAGGTAAAATTGGAAAAAAAAAAAAAGAAAGAAAGAAAAACAAAAGTCAGCGGGACAGCTTGGAAGCGGAAAGTCCACTCAGCAAAAGCAAGCCACAACACCACGACGACGTCGTCTGCTGCCATTTTTGAAGAAGATAAAGTTGCGTTAATGGCGCGCACGCCCCCGTCACCCTGCCCCTTCAGAAGAGCTCCTTCGATTTTAAGCTCGAAAATCATGCCGATCCCCACGCATCGCCCCCCTCCTCTGTCTCTCCCGTATTTCCTGTCCTAACGTCACTTTCTCTCTCTACCTGATCTTCGCGTCCCCATCGTCTTCTGCCCGTCCGTCGTTCGATCCAGTGTTCTCCACGGACTCGCCGGAATCCCACACCGAGAGAAGCGTCGCGGTCGCGGTCGGTTGCGGTTGCGGTCCCTCTCTGTTTCTGCGGAAACCCAATATCCCGTCGCCGCGCGCGGAGTCTTGATGTGAGTCCCGCGCTTGAATTTTTCTCGTTCATCGATCGAACGGCATGTGATGTGATTGATCTTCCCGAGAATTGCGGCTCTTGTTTGGTCTCTTTTCGCTACTCTGAGGCTTTCCCCTGTTTTAGAGGAATCGGTCTGAATAGTTTGTGGGATCGATGGATCGACGTTTCGAGCGATTGCAATGCCCAGAGGGTATTTCCTGTGCTTTGATTTTTGTTCTTTCATGGATCAAACAGCATGTCATTTGGTTGTTTTTCAGAAAATTACGGCTCTTGTTTGGTAGTTTCCCCTGTTTTAGAGGGATCGATCCGAATAGCCTGTGGGATTGATGGATCGACTGCGCGATGTTTCGAGCGATTGCAATGCTCAGAGTGCATTTCAATGTCGTACTTATGAATAATATAGCCATGCATATATGGCTGGAACTGTAATTTTGATCTTTCGCCCACTATGTAAAAAGCCGTCAACAAGAAAATGCATTAACATGCCCCGGGCTTCGAGTCGATTCTTGTTCTAATTTTTCTCGTTCATCGCTCCAGTGGCATGTGAATTGGATGAATTTTCAGAGGATTGCGGCATTTGAGATTTCTGGGTTTCTAGAGATTCCCCTGTTTTAGAGGAATTGATTCGAATAGTTTGTGGGATCGATGGATCTCAGCATTTCGAGCGAATGCGGTCTGATGTCTGCCTTGTCAGAATTCGCAAGGCTCAGAGGGCTTTTCGATGCTGTACTTACGAATGATTTGCCCCCATGCATTCCTGATTGGGGTTGTAATTTCATGGAAGCTGTTCGTCATTTAGGATCAACAAGAACATGCATTAACATGCCCCTGGCTTCGATTTGATTCTTGTGCTAATCTATCGCTGTGTATCTGGTAGGTCTATGGATGAGTTGAGTTTTCTGGTCTGCCTCTGCGTAGCCTGATCGACTGAAACTTGTGTAATTGTTAGATATGGAAGCTGGGCCTGCGAGGGGTAATGGTGATGCCGATTTAAGGGAGCATCCTCCTTCCGCTCCAGGCGGAGATGATCATGCATTTCAAATTAAGCGGCTACATTCGTCGTCGTCGTCATCCGGGTCGTCATTGTCGTCTGGAGAGTCCTTTGAATTGGAGGTGAAGGAGACTAGCACTTCCGATGCAGGCGTGTGTGGCCACCTTATCCACAACGACAAAGACCGTAAATTGGTTCCAAGACGCACAGAAGAAGACATTCCGGTCAGCTCGATGCCCAAGACCGAATCGTCTGATGATGGTTCGTCGTGGCACTCGAGGTCGGACAACGGGTTGGCGAAGCAACTCCCTCCGGTTCAGGTGATGGAACGAACGGGCGACGTCGCGGGGAGCCCTTCTCCGTACAGGATCCCTTCTTCCGTGTTCGCCAGAACCAAATCGACTGCCCCGATGGAATGGAGCGTCACTTCCAACGAATCATTGTTCAGCATCCAGATGGGAAATTCGAGTTTTACTAGAGACCAAGTATGTTGGATTGGCAAATCTCAAGAGCTCGGCATGTCCGGCGCACCACCTATTCCTCCTCCGGTGACGGTGGATCGTGCCAACCCAACTCCAGTCAATAAATCACCGGAAATTGGCTCAAGAATCACGAATATAGGCGAGCATCAATGCGCACCCGCCCCAGCTGCTCAACCACCGAAGGATTCAAAGCGAAGCGCGGGTCATAGTAAAGAAATTTTCCCTTGGTCAGAGGTAGCTTCCTTCCATTCCACCAGTCCGTCGCACAATTCCGATGCGAGCGGAAACAGCGTTAAATCCTTCGCCTTTCCAATGTAAGCTATATCACTTCAGCTCATCTTTTACTGCGGAAATATGTGTCGATTCTGCTTGTGCTCTGAAGATGATTTACGCGCTGTAGAAGCCTATCTGATAGAGGGAGGGAATGAGAGTAAGCTGATATCAATGGTTAATGATAAAGTAGGTCAATGCTGTACTTCCTTCTGTAGCAATATGAAGTTCAAATTCTTCATGTACATGATAAAACAAGAGAAACTAGGTAAAAGAATTAGTAACATTGAAAGAGGAGCTTTCCAGTATAGAGCAAAGCACGAAGGTCTGAGCCAAGAACTTTAAATCTGGTCTAAATGCCACAAAGCATGTAACTTTAAGGATTCTATTGGTGTGTTTAGCAAAACTCGAAGATAACTCAGTGTTTTGGCTATATGAAGATTGTCCAAAGATGTGGCCACGAGCGGCTCGCTGGGGGTTGGTCCGAACGGCATGAAGCCAGTGATGTCCTTCGCGCAAGCGCAGTCGGAACCGCAGACTTCGAAGCCCCCGCAGCCCCCTAAATCAGCAGCAGTAGCAGCAGCATCAGGCACGGGTCAGGCCAGATGGTTCGCTTGCTTTCCTTGTTGCTCGACCTGTTCCTCGAGCTGATGATTCGGGGCCAGTCTTCTCAGGCGCCTTCGTTCGGCGTTAGGTTGCAGGTATTCACAGTCCGTGGCCTGCGGAGGAGTTTTGTTCTGTCCTTTCATTTTTGGATCATTCAGATTCACCGGTGACTGATTTTGCGCCGTCGGTCCATCGGTGGAAATGGATGATGATAGGGTCCTTGTCTCAGATGTTCATAGACGATCTTGTAGTTTGGTTGAAGGAATTTTTTCCTTCGCCGGTACTCGCAGCAGCAAAAACTGCTGCTTGATCTTACCAGCCAAAGATGCAGTTTTATATCGAAATGTACAGGTTTTCTCATGCTCCTGTGTTGCAATATATTAACATGGATTTGCAGCTATGGTTTCTACATGTCCTGTGATATTTTTTACCATTGTTGTGGAATGGTATGTCTGCAGCAACCAAACCAAACCGTCATAAATCTAGCTAGAAATTGATTTCTGGAAGAGAAATTGATTTTTTTATTTCTATTTCTATATGAGTTTATAAGCAAAAATAACCATTTGATAACGATATAAAATTTCTACTCTAAAAATAAAAATTCGTTTGATAACGACACAAAATTTCTTTCTTTCGGACGACGGTAGACCAGCGGACGGTGGTGGACTGGCGATTGGTGGCGACGAATGGAGGGCACGATGAGAAGAATTTTTATTTTTCAGAAATAGAGAAGTGTAAAATTTTTACTTTTGATTTTTATTCCAAATCTATTTCTGTAACAATAATCTATTTTAGAAATAGAAAAATAAAGTAATTTTACCAAATGAATTTCTATTCCAAAAACAAGTTTGGAATAGAAAAATTGTTTCTATAACAGAAATGAGAGGTTGTCATTCACCCCCTTACTACCTGAATCGAAAGGAAATCCAATGGGAAAAGACCCGAAAACTTTTGACTTGAATCGATACGATTCCAATTTTGGTTCTATAGGCTTTTATTTATTTATTTTTTTATATTCCCACTATGACATATTAACACCAAAATTTTACGGCTCTTCTTCCCCGAATCCGATAATCGATCCAGGGGAGGTTGCATAAAATCATTCTATTAGTTCGCGCTTTGTCGAATTTATGATCTGTTCCATATCTCGAATAATTTTCTTTGAACTGAGCTTTTGTTGCCTGCACCAAACTTTTGCTCGAGTTTTAAGTTTTGCATTAACATCATATATTATCCATTATAGGTCAATGTCTGATAATCCTTTCGTTCCTTTAGAGTTATCCAGATCGATTAATCGAATTCATCTACTTATATTTGACCAATGCCATAAATGACCTAAAGTGGTACACACGTGACATGTTTGCCCAAAATTAATTTTTATGTCATGAACAAATTAAAATCGAGACGTTTATATCACACGTATCCCAAGTTATTATCTCATCAAAGAAAATATGAAATTAGTGCATCAACTAGTTTTTATGTTATGAAAAAATCCAAATTCTCAGATTTGGGAATATGCTAAAATATGTTAATTGTGCTTCAAGAGCTCCCTTGAGTTTAGAAAATCTACCAAATTCCGTGGGATAAATGTGTTGCGAATATATATCAATTTTGGATTTTCTACGGTACAAAAACTAGTCTGAGGTTAAATATCATATTAGCATAGCAATTTGGGGTTTTCCGTGATGTGATGAGATTTCATGATCTAAAATCTCGGTGATTCGGGATTTCTTTATAATCGGAAAATTAGTTAGTAATAAAATGTGGTACTAGTTTTGTCTTTTTTTAATGGCATCAACATATCTATTTATTGAACTTTGGGAAAAATGCATTTAAAATCTTAAAACTTATTATGAAAGTATAATTGAGTCGTATAACTTATCATATATCATGAAAGTACAATCAAGTTTTAAAACTTTTAAAAAGTGCTCTTAATAAAATGATCTAATCTAACCAATTCGACAAGTTTTAAGAACTAATTGCATATTTTAAAATTTTTAGGACTCGACCGTGGTAATTTTAGGATTTAATTATATTTTTAAAAGTTTGAGGAATGACTTATATTTTGTCAATAAGTTTTAGGATTTTTAATGTACTATTTTTAAATTTTTACTTGAAGAAGAAGAAGAAGAAGAAAACGAAAGCCCGAAACCGGTTTGTTTTGAAAAACCTTCCCGCGAGACATCTCGCGAAAAATTGGAGGAAAAGGGGAAAATGGCACGTGTAAAAACGCCCGTTGAAAAACCCCCAAAAATTTTATGGAAATAAGTATGAACCAAAATCAATTAAACGCACGAAAATGCCTAAGAATTGGCTCTGATACCATTGTTAGGATTTTACGGAACATATATAGGCTAAATAAACATAAACGTAGCGGAAGCAAAGATAAAATTATACTATACATGTTCCTCCAAAGGTGTTGTTCGTGTGTTTTAATCAGAAATTAAAATATCAAATGGGGTGTTACAAATTATCTCTTCAAGCGCGCTTTAAACGATTTGATCCAAATATTTTTCAGTTCAAGCCCCACAAATGTCGGGCCTCCAGTTCAGACACACCACCTCGAACAAAAGAGAGCTCGCACGTAATCGCCATTGTAATTGTGCTAGCAATCTTATGGAGACAATGTGGTTAGCAATCCTTTGTCTCTGAACTTTCTCTTTTTCTTAACATAACCTACTCACCCTCTCTCTCTGCTCTATTTATAATGTCCCGGTGAAGTCAATATTTAACTTCCTCTAGCTAACTTCTCAGAGAAGTTATTGATTACTTTTTCTAGAAACTAGTCTTTAACTTTTCAAATAAGTTATTGACCACTTCCTTTAGAAGTCGGGTGAGAAAGAAAATAGTTCTCATGAATGGGCTGTGTCCGATCGATTAAATTGATTATGATGTGTGACATCTCTAAGTTTATCACTGAGCTGACAGTAAAATTTGCACTAACATATTAGTATTCCCAAGAAACTTGATTGTCCCAATCAATCTCTAGATTCTACAAGTCATAACTTTTTTTGACATGGAAATTTTATTTGGGATATGACGCGGATGTATTAGTTTTGAATTTTCCTCAATAAGAAAATTAGTCCGAGCGTAAATGCAATTCGGGGTTTTCCGTCACGCGAGCAAATCCCCCGGTCTAAGATCTTGGTGATTCAATATTTTTTTTTTAATGATCAGAAAATTAATTTGTGGAGTCGGCCCGAAGAGCCGGAGCCGGGCACGCAAGTTAGCGAGGGACAAGGAAGTAAATTCCGGAGCCGGCGGCTCGCATTTTTGGCGCCAAGGAAGAGCCCGAAACCGGTTCGTTTTCGAAAACCTTGCCGCGAAACGTCTCGCGAAAAATTGGAATGGGGAAGAAAAAATGGAGAATGGCGCGTGAAAAAACGCCAATCGAAAAGCCTCAAAATTTTTGGCGCTCAACGGCGACTGCGAGGCAGGCCATTACAAGAAGAGCTCGCTTCTCTCCCCGCTTCCGCTCTCTCTCATCCCCAGCACCAAGCTCGTGTAGAGAGAGAAAGTAGACAGAGAGTAGAGAGAGAGAGAGAGAGAGAGAGGGAGGAGATGGCGAAGACGGTGACGCCGGGCGCGATCTCCATCATGCGGTCGACGCCGTCGCCGGACTCCTCCGGCGACGTGCCCGACATCGTCGTCCAGGTGCTCGACCTCAAGTCCACCGGCAGCCGCAACCGCTTCATGTCAGTGCCCACTCTCTTTCTCTCTCTCTCTCTCTATCTGATCTCTCGTTTGTCCGTTCGATCTCTCCCTTCGGCCGCCGGTCGGTTGAGGTTCGATGTGGGATTCCCCGAGCTCGCTGGCGAGAGCGAGCGGTTTTCTCAAGCGAACGCGATTAAGGTAGGGGAAAGAAAAAAGGGGAAAAAAGAAAAACGGATCTTGGTGGTTTGGGTTCTCGGTTTCGTTGCGTTTTGCCGACGACGGCGCTAGGCATTTTCCTGTCCGTAAGATGTACGTCGACGGCTGCGATTAATGGAGGGAAAAAAATGGATCTTGGTTGCTCGGGTTCTCGTTCTGTTGCGTTTTGCCGACGACGGCGCTCGGCATTTTCCCCGTCCCTAAGACGTATGTCGGCTGCTGCGGCGGCGGCGGCGGTGGCGTTGCCGGGTTGATTACCCAGCCCGTCGTCAGGTGTTTCCTGGGCCGCGGGTCGTTAGTTTGAGATGGGTGCTGGACTTTTTCGGTGTTTCTGTGGGGGAGGAGGCTTGGGAAGCTGAAACCCACCAGGGATCTGCAGTGCTTACTGAAATTAGTGCAAAGCGTGGGGATGGATTTACCCGTTGTCTTATTTACCCGTTGTCTTGTTGCATCTGCTTGTTTTCTGGTTGTCTTTTGTATCATTGCTGGCCCGTTATGCTTCTCTTGAATTGGTTGGAAATATGAGGAACATCAGTTGAGATGGCAATTGGTCCTGTCTCTAAGGTTGTCTCTTCTGGCTTTTTGAGCGCAGGTTCACGGCTAATGATGGGAAGATGAAGTTGAAGGGGATCCTGCCTTCGAATGCGGAGTCTGAGATTCTTTCCGGGAGTATTCAGAATCTGGGCCTGATCCGGATACTTCATTACACCCTCAACGACATTCCGAACAAGTCGGACAAGTAAGCGCGGCTTATGTGGACATTCACCCGTTGTCGTGCTTACTGAGATTAGCGTCCGAGTCATTGACTTTTTTTTATTTTCCCTTGTGATTCCGTTGTTTCAGGTATCTGGTTGTCAACAAGTGCGAAGCGGTTTCTCCAGCACTCGAAATGGAGATTGGGAGCGATGTGGGTGATTTGGACTCTGGCATCATGTTGAAGAAGCTGAAGCAAGAAAATGAGGCTAATTCTGATGGCAAGGTTGAGGAAAGTGGAATTCTTTTGAAGCCGAAGCAAGAAGTTGAAGTTGAAAATCAAGCGAAAACAGGAGCTGGAGTACTTTTGAAGCCGAAGCAAGAGATGGTTGCGAAGTCAGCTGCCCAAATTGTTCACGAACAAAGCAGGAAGTGAGTTTCTGTTTTGTCTTCTCTTTTGAGTTCGTTCATACGTAAATTGTACGTGGAAGACTTTTGTAGTAATTTCCCGCAAGATCAATTGATGTATTGATCCCTTTTCTTTCTGTCTTCTAGTATGGCTCCTGCTGCACGTCTAGCCATGACTAGAAGGGTTCATCCTCTCGTATCGCTGAATCCTTACCAAGGCAGTTGGACCATAAAAGTCCGAGTGACAAGCAAAGGGAACATGCGCACTTACAGGAATGCTAGAGGTGAAGGCTGTGTCTTCAATGTGGAGTTGACAGATGAAGATGTAAGCGGGATACTGCTTTTTAATTCTAAACTTCCGGTGATATATTTAAGAAGCATATTCAGCTCTCAGATATATGACCACTGCATCGCAACTGAATGATTTAGTCGGCTCGTTGTGCAGGGTACACAAATACAAGCAACAATGTTCAAAGACGCTGCCAGGAAATTCTATGACAAGCTTGAAATGGGGAAGGTGTATTACATATCAAGAGGAACACTGAAGGTTGCTAATAAACAGTTCAAGACAGTGCAAAATGACTATGAGATGACCTTGAACGAAAATTCTGAAGTGGAAGAGGCCAGTAGTGAAGCTTCTTTTGTCCCCGAAACAAAATTTAATTTTGTCCCGATCGATATGTTAGGTCCCCATGTCAACGGGAAAGAACTCATTGGTAAGAATACAAGCATCCACTCCAATGTTCACTTCGGTGTGGTGTAATTTGATACATGCCCCCTAATCCTCTCTTTATTGATTCAGATGTTATTGGCGTGGTTCAAAGTGTTTCTCCTACAATAAGCATCCGAAGGAAAAGCAACAATGACATTATTCCTAAGCGTGATATAACTATTGCTGATGAGACGTAAGTTTTTCCCATCATTTTGGAGCCTCTCTTGTTTGTTGTCGTCTAATGCCTAACACAAGTGTATGAAAATCAGGAAGAAGACCGTTGTGGTTTCTCTGTGGAATGATCTTGCGACCACTGTAGGTCAAGAGTTGCTTGACTCTTCTGACCAATCGCCTATTGTTGCTATAAAGTGCTTGAAAGTTGGGGATTTCCAAGGTAATTGCTATCTTAAAACAAAATTTAGTTATATGCTCGGTTCAAAGAGTTCTGTTCTTGTTTGGATTTAGTACAGTGGATTGATTTATTTGATGATTTTTTTTTTAATATTTGCCAAACCTGAATAAAATAAGTTCCTAGTTCATATTTGAAAAGTTTTATGAACTAACATATATCTTGAGAGTGCAATTTATCCAATTAATGTAATAAGGTATTTTCCATATTATAAATTAATGTTGTGGTGATAATATATGCTTTTAGTTGTCTTGAACTTTAAGAGTGGATGAATTACGTTACTGTGGTATCCTCTTTCAGGTGTATCTTTGTCTACAATAAGCCGAAGCACAGTAAAAGTAAATCCAGAGACACCGGAAGCAAAGAAGCTGAGATCCTGGTGAGTTTGTGTGGGCAAGCAACTATGACCATTCTGTTCTTTCTGCGCTTTTGAATAGTTCTTTAAGTTATGAACCCTTTTTTGATAGGTTTGACTCTGAAGGTAAAGGCAGCTCAATGGACTCTGTTGGTTCGGGCATTACTGCCTTATCAAGAAATGGATCAAGGTCCATGTATTCTGACAGAGTGTTCCTTTCTCATTTTACTAGCAATCCTTCTTTGGGTGAAGACAAGGTAAACATGTGGAATTTAGCTGACTCCAAGCTAACCCACCATTTTTTGTGGTATGGGTCTGTTTCTCTGGTTTTAACTTGATCGATTCGTTTTGGCACAGCCTGCATCTTTCAGCGTTAGAGCCTACGTGAGTTTCATTAAGCCTGATCAAACGATGTGGTATCGTGCATGCAAAACATGTAAAAAGAAAGTGACAGAAGCTATTGGATCTGGATATTGGTGCGAAGGGTGTCAGAAAAATGATGAAGGATGCAGTTTGAGGTGAGAACCTTCGCATTTATGAAATTCTTTACAGATATAGTGGGTGTGAAGGCAATAATTGGGCGCATACTGTATTTTCGTGCAATTAAATGATAATTTGTTCTATTTGTTTTCTCCGTTTTGATGCTACAGATACATAATGGTAGCGAAGGTTTCCGACCCAAGTGGTGAAGCATGGGTTTCTGCATTCAATGAAGAAGCAGAGCATATCATTGGGTGTCCAGCTGATGAGCTCGATCAACTGAGATCACAGGTAAGCCAAGAACAAACATATAAAGGTAAATTAATCAGTGGGTGCCCAGCTGATGTGCTAATGTCGATATCGATTCTTGACGTTGTTTCAGGAGACCGAGGAGAACCCATATCAGCTAATGCTGAAACAAGCAACTTGGGTTCCTCATCTTTTCCGGGTCAGCGTTGCTCAGCATGAGTACATGGGCGAAAAGAGGCAAAGGATAACAGTGAGAGGAATTGCTCCTGTTGATTTCGCTGCAGAGTCTAGATTTTTGCTGGAAGAAATATCGAAAGAGAAAGCTTCTCAGTAGGCTTTGGATGGGTTTTGTTGTCTCTTAACTATATGTTGGTTAATCTCTCCTTGTCGAGTGGGGACTCCATTTGGGATCCTCTTCTTTTGCTTGTATATGGCTTTCAGGGTTTTAGTAGAAACAGGCGGCTTGCTGCATCTCTAGACTTGCTTTAATAGTCACAACATGTTTATGTCCATAATCTCACTTTGCCATCGAAATTCAATTTGCGAAATCTGTGATGGAAGTTAGTAATTCTTCAATTTCCTGATATGAGATTTTTAATGAAGCTTGGTGACTGTCAAATGGCTACGTCAAAGTAAATTGAATTTGAACCAAAACAGAACTATGGGATGTACTGACTGATCCATGAATCCGCCACAAAATAAATATTCTACCTCAAACTCAAAGAGGCTAGAGCTAAGTCAACATCTGATCTTCTAACAGCCCCAGGCTAGTGTAACATCAAATGGATAAGGTATTGATGGTAGTATAATGTTTAGGAATAAGTGTGTTGGAAATTTTAAAATTTATCACAAAAATGCAATTTAGTCCTATAATTTTCAAAAAGTGTAATTAAGTTCTAAAATTTATTACTAAAATGTAATTAAGTTTTAAAACTCTTGGTGTAATGAAATCCTAAAACTTATTAAATTGATCAAAGTCTAATCTTTCGATAATATTTAAAGTTTTAGGACTCAATTATTTTTTTGTGATAAGTTTTAGATTTGATTACATTTTTTGAAAAATTTAGTATTCAATTGTACTTTTATGATAAGCTTTACAATTTAACTACACTTTTTGAAAGTTTAAGGACTATTTTGCACCTTCATAACAAGTATTAGGACTTGTAGTGCACTTATCTATAATGTTTAACAAAAGATTGCCAATTCAGGGATTTGTGAGCTCATGTATATCTGGACCATAATATATACTCCCCTTCACCCTTTTGATACCCTCATCTTCAGTGTCACGTTATTCTCTTTTTGAAGCCAGAAAGAAAAATTTATTTGCACTGAGATCAACATTTCTTTACAGAGAAAACAAGTCTAAAATGGTCCGAAACTTAGCAAGAGAAGGCATAGACTGCAACAAAATGACGTAGAGCTACTCCGGACACTCAGCAGCTCACTGGAACACCCAATAAATCTACAAGAAAAATTTCCAAATGATGACCATAAGCCGGCGGAACGAGGGCTAAAGTTTTATTCTTGGCATATGATGACCGTGTACAGTCGTCCTTGCCGCTGCCGCCCCCGCTAATTCACTAGCTAAACTTTCATTCCACGCAGAAGCACATTTTACTCATCTAACAAATGAAGAAAGAAAAAATGGTGCATCACGTCGATGACTACCTACCACATATATTTCATATCCTCTCATAGGAAGAGACCATCACGGCAATTTTGTGCAATAGGGAAGTCTCGTTAGAGTCTTTTGAACTGAGAGGAGAGGTCCACTCCTGGTAATTGTGTAGACTCCCTGTGAAATCCGTGAAGAGCCCATCAACTCCCATCTTGTGAATCCAGAATTCATATTCCTCATAAGGATCTTGATTGAAGTTTAAGTGGAGAAACATGTTCTCGTTCCTATAGGTGTAAGGGTGCACCTGAATTAAGCATCACCAAGATCAGATATCGAGATTACCAGTCACAATGACGAAGTAAGCATTGACCAGATGAATATTATCATAAGCAACATCTAAGTAGAGTGAATTTGAAAGGACAATATGTATTGACCAGAGAATACTCTGATATCTGATGAGAGTCAGCAATAGAAAAACATTCGGTATATCCAATTAATTGTGAAAGTTGAAATACAATGTCTTACTCAACTGATCGGTTTCGGAAACTTCTTTAGCACACCAAAAATATGAAATCATTCAGAAAGTCAGACTGGGGAATACTTCTGTTGCATTCAATTATCATACACGGTAAATAATCACCTCTAAATTGTGTGCATGTGCTCGGGCAACAAGATCAGTCGGCGGTTGCAGATAATTGTTCACAACAGGAACCACAGTATCTTTCCAGGGTCCAATGCCCACTACATAGTTCTTAATAAAATCGAAGTATCCATCCGAAGTAATCTCCCAGTATGACTGCAGATTGTCAAAGGGCCATTCAGACAATTAGCAAACGCAAGTAGAAGTCAAATATGCTTCCATCTCACCAAAGAAAGGGAAAAAAAAAAGAAAAAAGAAGAAGCTGCTTCAGAACTAATTATTTGAGTAGAGGCTCCATCAGGAAACTCAATGGTGCACCAGATGAATTATGCATGCAGAGGTCCCTCAGTTAAATTAAGATGTGTTTGATTCAATTCGATCTAAACCAAAATGACTTCAATAAGAAAAATGTTATCTTAATTTTGAAAAAAGACAAAAAAAAAAAAAATTATTGAGGAATTGGTGACAGCAATGGCAAACACCTCTCCAAGATTGAAAAGGCAGCAAACTTACCTGGTTAGTGTCCTGAGTAGGAATGGTAATGTCATCAATCAAGAAGATTTTGGGCAAATCTGTCAGATTTGATGCATACACAAGGGAAGTAGGAGCAAAAGACTGGATAAATGCAGGTTGCTTCTTCCATTCATCCGACAGATATGAACCCTTATATCCATATTTCTTAAGTGTCTCCACAAACATATCCTCAAATTTCTTCCCATTTGGCCACTTCACCTGTACCGTCAGAGGAAGAGAAGCTGTGTCATCTACAACAGCTGAACGAACTTACCAGGTTGCTGATGTAAAATAATTGATTATACCCACCTCAAAAATAGAAATTTTTTTAAAGGTACTGAAATTGCAATTTCACAAGTGCATGTTAAAAACTAGTAATAAAGTGCAATATGTAGGCAATAGCTCAATGTTAAGAGGTTCTGCGTCTGTGGTGCCCTGCAACATTAAATTCTCATTCTTTTTTGAACCAAGGAAATGGAAAAGATAACAGCTCAGTGATAATCAGCCAAATATCTATTTTCTACCTCTCAATGTTGATGAGGCCAAATCAAAAGTGGTAAAAGTTGACTCAATTGCATCTTTACACTGGGAGATAGAGACTATGATGTCTTATCATTCAAGTGACAGCTTATGAGAGAATCCACTCACACGTTCATTGATGAATACAGGGTTCTTAATCTCAGGGTATATGCCGACAACTCTGGTTGCATCCAGTGCGATTGCAATGTACTCTTCAAAAGTAATAATTTGAAATTTCCCTGAAGAATAGAGCATGAGGAAGGTAAGAGTCATTCATTCCACCAGTTGAGAAGGATATGGAAGTAGTCTTAATACTGCTAAAAGAATATAAGAATTAGGAAGTTTGACTGATTTAGATAGCATGTTTGCCGTAAAAGGTTTTAAAAATTTTCCATGTCTAAAACTCAGACCTGATACATGCAACGATCTAAAAGTTGAAAAGAAAGGTATCGAAAATCTGCAGTTTGGACAACTTGATTATCATCTTTTTCTAAGCACACTAAGGTGATATCCATCAAAGGGGATTCAGTTGCAAATAATTGTAGAGGCAAGCAAACTATGGCCATGAGTACATTCAGCAGCAATCGAAGGATGACCTTAAAGATAACACTGTTCATTCAGTAACGAGTAACCGACCATTATATTGTTGATCCCGGGATGGGTACCTCTGTCTCGCCCTCAATGACTTTAGTTCTTTCAATGTGAAATCAACTGCATGTCAAGACAGTAGTATAAGCAGAACATAGCAAAAGGGTGAAAATTCCTGTGAAAACTCAGTCGAGGAGAAATCATTACCAGTAAAGAAGCCGGTAGTGTTAGTGCCTTGAACTACATAGGTTCTATTACGGTTAGCAAATTCCTTGTGTTGAGCAACATCGGTTGTATTAGCAAGAGTCACATCATGGAAGCATATAAGAACACCATCTTTTGAGGATAAAATGTCTGTTTCAATGAAGTCTGCGCCCTCTTTAATTGCTCTCTGCAATCATCAGGTGACCGAAAGTTAGCAGGAATAGTTTTCACCTGATAGCAAAATCTATACGTATATCTGCAATGTTAAACTCAGGTAGATCAACAGACTAATGTAGAACCTCCATGGAAACTGAAAATATGTACTCATCACATGGACCGAGCCTTAGACATAGGTGTGCTTTCACTTTGACAACTTTACAATGTCTATCAGCATAGATCTAGAAGAATACTAGTCAGATCCAGAGTCAAATTCTTAATGTGTATCATTTGAGAACATAGCCTCGTCCATCTCTCTGCAAAATATTCAGCACATTTGATAAATGAAAGGTTAAACTCTGCATCATCACCACATAAGCAGCAGCAGTTTCTTCAGGAAGCTCTCCATTTGAACCTCGATGGGCTATATTATAAGGACGAGAGGTCTGTAGCGGTTGTCTTTCTCCTTCTGCCACTTCGCCAGGGAGAGGGTAGAAAGGCCTTGCAGCACTCCCCACAATGAGACATGAAAGGGCAAAGAGAATGAGACCTGCAAATATTTTCCAGCATCACCGACAGCAAAAAGAGATATCACCCCCAAAGACAAAATCAACATGACAGACGACAAATGCTCGTGTGCATTTTATTTATTTCTCGATCAGAGTCATGCAATACTCGAGCATATTATCATACAATTAAAATAGTTCATCTGAGTGTTATCTGACTATGGCTGAGTTCCCCATATCAGAGGTCGTAGAATAGAACAGAGAAAGCTTAATAAAATGCAGCAACAGCAGCCCAGGAAAAAAAATTAAAAAAAAATCCTTGACTAAACCTTCAACAAATGCATACAGTTATCGATACGAATTCTCAAACCATCATAATCATAATCTCCCCCATCATATGGGCTTCCACAATTCCAGCACAGTTCACCCAAGCCAATGCGATAAAACAAGAAAACAGACACGTGACCATCATCCCCCGGCAAAGAAAAATCAGCATACTAAGCGACTAAATAACATCGATACTGACACGCGACACGCGACACAGCATGACACGACACGACTTTCTCAAAAAATAAAGAATTCCGACACGTTGGGATACATTGTATATTAAATATATATTTTTATATATACATAATAAATTATCATTTTTATAATTATTTCAATCAAATTAATTTGAATCAAATTCATAAATAAATAAATAAATAATTAAAAAGCCTATAATGAATACACACTAAATCCATTAATTCGTCATTTATTAATATAATTCATTGTTTCGATTTGATAAATTCAACTCTATTTCAATAATTCATAAAATTTGAAGAAAAACAAGTGATCAATGTTCTGGACTCGCATATTAGATATGTTAAAAGAGAAGAAAAAAAAATTAATAGATGAATTGTGTATCACAAGAAATGAGAGTCAGAAGAGAATAGAAGACTAAGTTTTTCTTCTTTCTCTATTATTATTTTTATTATTGTGTTTTATTTTTTCATATATATATATTTTGACATCCCATTTATTGAATTTTTAAATTTGACATTGATATTAAATGTTAGAATTCCGACTCGAGTGTCGGAGAGTGTCAAGAAAGTTGACCAGTGTCGAATTTTCTGACACATGTTGACCGAGTGTCGGAGAGTGTCCGATACGACACGAAGGCTCTTGGAGAGTATTGGTGCTTCATAGCTAAGCGAAACGAAAGAGAGCCCATTCCTCACATGAATAAGTAAAACTGGACCGATGCTAGCGCACAACTATATGCTCGAGACTAAAGAAGGACAGAGAGCCACGGCAAGAACGAAACAAGAGGAAAAAAAAAACAAGAATCGATCGAAGCTTCAAGATTCCAACTTACAGGCAGAACCCATGATTCTTGTCTCGACCCTGCCTTCTCTCTCTCACCCAGAACCCTCTCTCCACCTCCCTCTCGCCCCCCTCCCTGTCGACTGGTTTCGCTTTCTTGCACTCCTTTTCTTGGGTGCCGTTCTTGCCTTATATACCGTCGACAGTCCCCGTTTTTTTTTTTTTATTGGTTTCTTCTCGGTCCGGTCGTCTTTTAATAGGCTTCCAGGAATGGGTTGGAGGACTTTTCGCTGTGGATCTACAAGCGAGCTCCCGAAGCATATTCTCTCATCAGTACGGGGCTTCCCATGTCATCCATTCCTTTTCCTCACCCGGGACAGCTCCTCGTCTTTCTCAAGGATTGACCGACTAATCTTGGAAGAGTAGCTAAGCTCTCAAGGTCAACGGTTCGGGCAATGCCTCGCCACGTGTGGAGCAACAGGCTGTGCTCAGTCTTGTCTGTATATGCTCGCAGCATCGGAATTCTTGATTCGGGTCAACGCATTGCGTTCAGTTTTGGACTACTTTACATCATTCGTGAACTATAATGGCAGTTGATTCATTGAATTGAGGAGGGAGAATTTTGGGGTGATTCGATGTTATACTCCCATGGACAGGTCAGCCGCTTTCATTTGCAAATTAATCGGATTCAATGTTGCATCTAGTCAAAACTGAGCATGATTCTAAAATATTAAACTATCGTGAATGGACCGCTTATAAAATGTGAGAATTTACTTCTGCAATTTATTTGTGGTGACCTATTTGGCCACGTACATTGATAACAACCTCCTTATTGCATGGGCCACATGTGTACTAGAGGCAAGATGACCATAGCCCCATCGATCAAAATTTATTATATCACATGTTTTTCGACATCGATTCAGACGGGAAAAGAAGTGACATACCAAGAACATTGACAAATTCACCACATTCTACCGTTTGACATTAATGAAACCCAAGAATTCATAGTACATTTGAGAGTCCTACCTAAGACACTTTTCAAAGCATAAATCTCCGTTTTTAAGACTCTTTTTACAGCAGAAATCACATTCTGCTATTCGGTTGCTTTCGTTACCCTATCTCGATAATATGAATTAGGTTTTTCATCGACGCGCCTACAATCTTTTTTTTTTTGAGTTGATCATTTACGAGATAACTAATCTATCAGGTGGAGCCGTTAAGGAATATAAACGCGACTGACTTGAGAATTCGATTAGAAATTGATTGCTCGACTGTGCTAATCTGTAAGGGTTAATACGACATCGTTAAAATCGATTAGAAACTTGAGATAGGTTGCTTCGACAGAGGCATGTAATTTAAATTGTGGGTGATTCCACATGATTGCAAAATCTTGTTGAACGGTACTAAAATCGTGTCCGGTTGAAATTAACCACGAAATTGAACCCGGTTTTAGAAGTTGAAAGTTCCAGCGTATCACGATTTATTTTTAGGATGTCGACTCATCCTTCGAAGAATTTTCGGCAAGCCCGGATTTTTGGCGAAAATTCAAAATTGGGCGATTTAAAATCGGGAAATTCGGAGGGTCATTTTTGCGTGCATTTTTGGCCTTTAAGTTGGATCAATTGGCAAGGGAAATTGTGGAATTTGGTGTGGGCTTCCTTCTCGTCAATTTGGCCATTGAATTGAGGTCAATTGGTGTGAAATTGAATTGAATTGAATTGAAGATGGAAGACTTGAAATTCGTAGGCCATGGGGGCTGCAACATTTTGAGCATCAATCTTAACTTGTTGGGGAAGCTTGGGAGGAGAAAATAGCTGTTGGATGAGGCTGAAGGCTGGTGGGGCCTTGCACTTGAGTTCTTGAGATATTTTGGCTTGACTTGGTGGCTTCTTGTCCCCTCCTTCTCTAGCAGCAACCCCATCTTCTTCTTCCTCAATTTCTTCTTCATTTTCCTTTAGCTGAAACTCCATTTCCAGAGCTACAAACTAGCCAAGCCCCTTACTGAACCAACAGCAGCCCGCAAGCCACCGCCTGGCCCCCCCTCACTGCCCGTTCGAGCCGCTCGAGTGCCTGCTCAGCCTCCTGCTCGTGTCTTGCATCCTTGCCGTCTCGAGCTCGTCATCCGCCTGTGCGAGCGTCCACCGAAGCCAGCCTGTCGACCAAACCGTTCGTCCGCCGCTCCAGCTGGTCCCCATCGCCACCTGGCCCGTCCCGCCGCTCGATCAGTCCAGTCCAGCCCATTCCAGCAAGGCTCCCTTCGGTCCAGCCCAAAATAGAAGCAAACCTCAGCCGTGAGCTGAGGCTTCGTGGGCTGTTTTCGGGCCCTTCCGAGCCTCCCTTGGCATCGTCGTAAGCCCGAGTCTTACTCGCCTCCGCGTCGCCTTTGCTGTGAATTGGTTTATTTGCTAATCCGGTGAGTTTACCCCCTAAACTCTACTTAGGAGGTTAATTATGCTTGAGGATAATTAGTTTAGACTAAGTTTGGATTATGAGGAATAGCTAGTGTAATTAGTTATTTAGTTAGTTAATTAGATTAATTAGGTGGTTAAATTAGTTTAGTTAGTGATTAATTAAATTATGTGATTTATTTAGCTTAGTAGATTATTTAATTAGTCCAATTAGGCAATTAGATTACTTAGTTAGATTAATTAGTGATTTATTTAATTATTTTGTAATTTATTTAATTATTTATTTATTTTCGGAAATCATACCGGGATAGCCGGTTGTTAGAATTTCGTGTTGATTGTCGTGGTGCGCTTAGTTTGTGCAATTGAGTATTAAATTGTGCAATTGGATGCTGATTGATGATTTTTTATTTATTATTTAAAAATATAGAATTTTGGTATTTAATTAGAAAAATACCCAGTATCGGTTTTTGACACGAAAAAGGTTTTAAGTACTATATAAAATCGTAAGATTTTTAAAAGAGAGGATATCGCGCTTTATGGCTCAATTTGACCGTGTGTCCACGCACACCTATTTTACCGGGTGTTTTTAATGTGAAGAAAATAGGCCAAGCACATTATTTAAATTGAGGCATTTGAGTGCAAGGCACGATATCCTTGGCTGAGATTGGATGTGCGTGTGATCGTTATGAGAACCCGTCGTGAGTGTTTACACCGGGTGATACTCCTATATGGAATGTCACATGTCAATGGATGCCGAATCATGGTAGAGGCCGGACTGATACTCCTTCGGGAATGCCGTCTAGAGGTAGATGTTGCCGTGCTTGATGGGGCGAGACGATGCTCGGTTATGCCGAAAGACCGCCGACTGTTGAGTTGGCCGTGCCCATGGGGCCGTAATTAATTGGAACACTTGAATGAGTGAGATGGTCGCGTCTGATTATTGGATAAAATTGTATGGCACGGAATGTGACGTGTCATAACGATTTGGCCTTATAATCAGGATCCCTGTGATTAATTGATATATGGAAAGTGAAGCGTTTCAATTATCGAATACATTGATTGTGTACATATGATATGAACTATACTGATGCGCAGGGAGGTGCTGAGGCGAGATAAGTCTTATATGATGTGTGTATAGGCTGCCTCTAGGTGTATTATCTTTCTAATCGGGATTTAGGGCGTGAACTCTCTGAGATTTTTATCTCATCCCGTTGTGGGTTACCAATTTTAGGGTTGTAGCGTGGAGGATCCAGAGCCCGAGGCTGAATGGTCCAGAGTGTATATGGCTTAGAGGTTTCATTTCAAGTCAGACATCCTATGTATAAACCGGATGTATTTATAAAGTGTGTTTTGTTTAAATTGGTTGTTTTGCTTTTCTATCCAATGTTTGTTTGTTGTCTAGAGATTGTTAATTCGCTTTCGCATGTGCAATAAAATGAATGGGTTGGTGATGCATTTTGGGAACGTCGCAATTCGATCGATCACCGAGGGATATGCGCGCGCTCGAGGTTCGGGGCGTGACATGTATAATGTTTATAAATGAGTTTGTTGGAAGTCTTAAAATTTATCATAAAAATATAATTTAATTTTAAAATTTATTACTAAAGTGTAATTAAGTTTTAAAACTCTTACAAAGTGCAATGAAATCTTAAAACTTATTAAATTGTTTAAGTCTAATTTTTTGATAACATTTTTTCAAAGTTTTAAAATTTAATTATATTTTTATGATAAGTTTTAGGACTTGATTACATTTTTTAAAAGTTTTAGTATTCAATTGTATTTTTATGATAAGTTTTAGAATTTAACTATACTTTTTGAAAGTTTTTGGACTATTTTGCACTTTCATGACAAATATTGAGACTTGTATGCACTTATCTATAATGTTTAACAATAGATTGCCAAGTCAGGGATTTGTGAGCTCATGTATTTCTGGACCATAATATGCTCTCCTTCACCCTTTTGATACCCTCATCTTCAGTGTCGCGTTATTCTCTTTTTGAAGCCAGAAAGAAAAATTTATTTGCACTGAGATCAACATTTCTTTACAAGAGAAAACAAGTCTAAAATGGTCCGAAACTTAGCAAGAGAAGGCATAGACTGCAACAAAATGACGTAGAGCTACTCCGGACACTCAGCAGCTCATTGGAACACCCAATAAATCTACAAGAGAAATTTCCAAATGATGACCATAAGCCGGCGGAACGAGGGCTAAAGTCTTATCCTTGGCATATGATGACCGTGTACAGTCGTCCTCGCCGCTTCCGCCCCCGCTAATTCACTAGCTAAACTTTCATTCCACGCAGAAGCACATTTTACTTATCTAACAGATGAAAAAAAAGAAAAAATGGTGCATCACGTTGATGACTACCTACCACATATATTTCATACCCTCTCATAGGAAGAGACCATCACAGCAATTTTGTGCAGTAGGGAAGTCTCGTTAGAGTCTTTTGAACTGAGAGGAGAGGTCCACTCCTGGTAATTGTGTAGACTCCCTGTGAAATCCGTGAAGAGCCCATCAACTCCCATCTTGTGAATCCAGAACTCGTATTCCTCATAAGGATCTTGATTGAAGTTTAAGTGGAGAAACATGTTCTCGTTCCTATAGGTGTAAGGGTGCACCTGAATTAAGCATCACCAAGATCAGATATCGAGATTACCGGTCACAATGATGAAGTAAGCATTGACTGGATGAACGTTATCATAAGCAACATCTAAGTTGAGTGAATTTGAAAGGACAATATGTATCGACCAGAGAATACTCTTTGCATGTTTGATATCTGATGAGAGTCGGAAATAGAAAAACATTCAGTATGTCCAATTAATTGTGAAAGTTGAAATACAATATGTCTTACTCAACTGGTTGGTTTCGGAAACTTCTTTAGCACACCAAAAATATGAAATCATTCAGAAATTCAGACTGGGGAATACTTCTATTGCAATCTAGCATTCAATTATCATACACGGTAAATAATCACCTCTAAATTGTGTGAATGTGCTCGGGCAATAAGATCAGTCGGCGGTTGCAGATAATTGTTCACAACGGGAACCACAGTATCTTTCCAGGGTCCAATGCCCACTACGTAGTTCTTAATAAAATCGAAGTATCCATCCGAAGTAATCTCCCAGTATGACTGCAGATTGTCAAAAGGCCATTCAGACAATTAGCAAACGCAAGTAGAAGTCAAATATGCTTCCATCTCACCAAAGAAAGGAAAAAAACAAAAAAAAAAGAAGACGAAGAAGCTTCAGAACTAATTATTTGAGTAGAGGCCCCATCAGTAAACTCAATGGTGCACCGGATGAATTATGCATGCAGAGGTCCCTCAGTTAAATAAATATGTGTTTGATTCAATTCGATCTAAACGAAAATGACTTCAATAAGAAAAATGTTATCTTAATTTTGAAAAAGGACAAAAAAAAAAAAAAAAATACTGAGGAATTGGTGACAGCAATGGCAAACACCTCTCCAAGATTGAAAAGGCAGCAAACTTACCTGGTTAGTGTCCTGAGTCGGAATGGTAATGTCATCAATCAAGAAGATTTTGGGCAAATCTGTCAGATTTGATGCATACACAAGGGAAGTAGGAGCAAAAGACTGGATAAATGCAGGTTGCTTCTTCCATTCATCCGACAGATATGAACCCTTATATCCATACTTCTTAAGTGTCTCCACGAACATATCCTCAAATTTCTTCCCATTTGGCCACTTCACCTGTACCATCAGAGGAAGAGAAACTGTGTCATCTACAACAGCTGAACGAACTTACTAGGTTGCTGATGTAAAATAATTGATTATACCCACCTCAAAAATAGAAATTTTTTAAAGGTACTGAAATTGTTATTAATTATTTGCATGCAATTTCGCAAGTGCATGTTAAAAACTAGTAATAAAGTGCAATATGTAGGCAATAGCTCAATGTTAAGAGGTTCTGCATCTGTGGTGCCCTGCAACATTAAATTCTCATTCTTTTTTGAACCAAGGAAATGGAAAAGATAACATCTCAGTGATAATCAGCCAAATATCTATTTTCTACCTCTCAATGTTGATGAGGCCGAATCGAAAGTGGTAAAAGTGGACTCAATTGCATCTTTACACTGGGAGATAGAGACTATGATGTCTTATCATTCAAGTGACAGCTTATGAGAGAATCCACTCACACGTTCATTGATGAATACAGGGTTCTTAATCTCAGGGTATATGCCGACAACTCTGGTTGCATCCAGTGCGATTGCAATGTACTCTTCAAAAGTAATAATTTGAAATTTCCCTGAAGAATAGAGCATGAGGAAGGTAAGAGTCATTCATTCCACCAGTTGAGAAGGATATGGAAGTAGTCTTAATACTGCTAAAAGAATATAAGAATTAGGAAGTTTGACTGATTTAGATAGCATGTTTGCTGTAAAAGGTTTTAAAATTTTCCATGTCTAAAACTCAGACCTGATACATGCAACGATCTAAAAGTTGAAAAGAAAGGTATCGAAAATCTGCAGTTTGGACAACTTGATTATCATCTTTTTCTAAGCACACTAAGGTGATATCCATCAAAGGGGATTCAGTTGCAAATAATGGTAGAAGCAAGCAAACTATGGCCATGAGTACATTCAGCAGCAATCGAAGGATGACCTTAAAGATAACACTGTTCATTCAGTAACGAGTAACCGACCATTATATTGTTGATCCCGGGATGGGTACCTCTGTCTCGCCCTCAATGACTTTAGTTCTTTCAATGTGAAATCAACTGCATGTCAAGACAGTAGTATAAGCAGAACATAGCAAAAGGGTGAAAATTCCTGTGAAAACTCAGTCGAGGAGAAATCATTACCAGTAAAGAAGCCGGTAGTGTTAGTGCCTTGAACTACATAGGTTCTATTACGGTTAGCAAATTCCTTGTGTTGAGCAACATCGGTTGTATTATCAAGAGTCACATCATGGAAGCATATAAGAACACCATCTTTTGAGGATAAAATGTCTGTTTCAATGAAGTCTGCGCCCTCTTTAATTGCTCTCTGCAATCATCAGGTGACCCAGAGTTAGCAGGAATAGTTTTCACCTGATTGCAAAATCTATACGTATATCTGCAATGTTAAACTCAGGTAGATCAACAGACTAATGTAGAACCTCCATGGAAACTGAAAATATGTACTCATCACATGGACCAAGCCTTAGACGTAGGAGTGCTTTCACTTTGACAACTTTACAATGTCTATCAGCATAGATCTAGAAGAATACTAGTCAGATCCAGAGTCAAATTCTTAATGTGTATCATTTGAGAACATAGCCTCGTCCATCTCTCTGCAAAATATTCAGCACATTTGATAAATGAAAGGTTAAACTCTGCATCATCACCACATAAGCAGCAGCAGTTTCTTCAGGAAGCTCTCCATTTGAACCTCGATGGGCTATATTATAAGGACGAGAGGTCTGTAGCGGTTGTCTTTCTCCTTCTGCCACTTCGCCAGGGAGAGGGTAGAAAGGCCTTGCAGCACTCCCCACAATGAGACATGAAAGGGCAAAGAGAATGAGACCTGCAAATATTTTCCAGCATCACCGACAGCAAAAAGAGATATCACCCCAAAGACAAAATCAACATGACAGACGACAAATGCTCGTGTGCATTTTATTTATTTCTCGATCAGAGTCATGCAATACTCGAGCATATTATCATACAATTAAAATAGTTCATCTGAGTGTTATCTGACTATGGCTGAGTTCCCCATATCAGAGGTCGTAGAATAGAACAGAGAAAGCTTAATAAAATGCAGCAACAGCAGCCCAGGAAAAAAAAATTAAAAAAATCCTTGACTAAACCTTCAACAAATGCATACAGTTATCGATACGAATTCTCAAACCATCATAATCATAATCTCCCCCATCATATGGGCTTCCACAATTCCAGCACAGTTCACCCAAGCCAATGCGATAAAACAAGAAAACAGACACGTGACCATCATCCCCCGGCAAAGAAAAATCAGCATACTAAGCGACTAAATAACATCGATACTGACACGCGACACGCGACACAAAGCATTTACACGACACGACTTTCTCAAAAATAAAGAATTCCGACACGTTGGGATACATTGTATATTAAATATATATTTTTATATATACATAATAAATTATCATTTTTATAATTATTTCAATCAAATTAATTTGAATCAAATTCATAAATAAATAAATAAATAATTAAAAAGCCTATAATGAATACACACTAAATCCATTAATTCGTCATTTATTAATATAATTCATTGTTTCGATTTGATAAATTCAACTCTATTTCAATAATTCATAAAATTTGAAGAAAAAACAAGTGATCAATGTTCTGGACTCGCATATTAGATATGTTAAAAGAGAAGAAAAAAAAACTTAATAGGTGAATTGTGTATCACAAGAAATGAGAGTCGAAGAGAAGAGAAGACTAAGTTTTTCTTCTTTCTCTATTATTATTTTTATTATTGTGTTTTATTTTTTCATATATATATATTTTGATATCTCATTTATTGAATTTTTAAATTTGACATTGATATTAAATGTTAGAATTCCGACTCGAGTGTCGGAGAGTGTCAAGAAAGTTGACCAGTGTCGAATTTTCCGACACGTGTTGACCGAAAGGAGTGTCGGAGAGTGTCCGATACGACACGGGCGCTTCTTGAAGAAAGATTGGTCTTGATAATAGCAAGCGAAACGAAAGAGAACCTATTCCTCACATGAATAAGTAAAACCGGACCGGTGCTAGCGCACAACTATATGCTCGAGACTAAAGAAGGACAGAGAGCCACGGCAAGAACGAAACAAGAGGAAAAAAAAAACAAGAATCGATCAAAGCTTCAAGATTCCAACTTACAGGCAGAACCCATGATTCTTGTCTCGACCCTGCCTTCTCTCTCTCACCCAGAACTCTCTCTGCACCTCTCTCTCGCCCCCCTCCCTGTCGACTGGTTTCGCTTTCTTCCACTCCTTTTCCTGGGTGCCCGTTCTTGCCTTATATACCGTCGACAGTCCCCGTTTTTTTTTATATTGGTTTCTTCTCGGTCCGGTCGTCTTTTAATAGGATTCCAGGAATGGGTTGGAGGACTTTTCGCCGTGGATCTACACGCGAGCTCCGGAAGCATATTCTCTCATCAGTACGGGGCTCCCCAAGTCATCCATTCCTTTTCCTCACCCGGGACAGCTCCTCGTCTTTCTCAAGGATTGACCGACTAATCTTGGAAGAGTAGCTAAGCTCTCAAGGTCAACGGTTCGGGCAATGTCTCGCCACGTGTGGAGCAACGGGCTGTGCTCGGTCTTGTCTGTATATGCTTCGCAGCATCGGAATTCTTTATTCGGGTCAACGCATTGCGTTCAGTTTTGGACTACTTTACATCAATCGTGAACTATAATGGCAGTTGATTCATTGAATTGGGGAGGGAGAATTTTGGGGTGATACGATGTTTTGCTCCCATGGACAGGTCAGCCGCTTTCATTTGCAAATTAATCGGATTCAATGTTGCATCTAGTCAAAACCGAGCATGATTCTAAAATATTAAACTATCGCGAATGGACCGCTTATAAAATGCGAGAGTTTACTTCTGCAATTTATTTGTGGTGACCTATTTGGCCACGTACATTGATAACAACCTCCTTATTACATGGGCCACATGTGTACTAGAGGCAAGATGACCATAGCTCCATTGGTCAGAATTTATTATATCACGCGTTTTTCGACATTGATTCAAACGGAAAGAGATGTGACATACCAAGAACATTAACAAATTCACACCATTGTACTGTTTGACATTAAGACACTTTTCAAAGCATAAATCTCTGTTTTTAAGGCTCTTTGCACAGCAGAAATCACATTATGCCATTCGGTCACTTTCGTTTGAAGTTACAAAGCCACTCTTTTGAGTTTTCCACTTGATTAAGTGATAGAAACAATCTGACCAAAAAAAAAAAAAAAGTGATAGAAACAACATCGTGCAGGGTACACAAATACAAGCAACAATGTTCAATGACGCTGCCAGGAAATTCTATGACAAGCTTGAAATGGGGAAGGTGTATTACATATCAAGAGGAACGCTGAAGGTTGCTAATAAACAGTTCAAGACGGTGCAAAATGACTATGAGATGACCTTGAATGAAAATTCTGAAGTGGAAGAGGCCAGTAGTGAAGCTTCTTTTGTCCCCGAAACAAAATTTAATTTTGTCCCAATCGATATGTTAGGTCCCCATGTCAACGGGAAAGAGCTCATTGGTAAGAATACAAGTATTCACTCCAATATTCACTTTGGTGTGGTGTAATTTGATACATGTGCCCTAATTCTCTCTTTGTTGATTCATATGTTATTGCTATTGTGAAAAGGTGAACGATCGAACAATAATATAGATAGAAGAAAAAATAAATCGGACATCAGATTTACGTGGTTCAGTCGTAAAGACCTACGTCCATAGGGAGAATAGCAGTGAATTTCATTATAGATCAAGCGATACAAGGAGATTACACACTCGAGTCATTTAAACATTCTCTTGGTGTTTCCCAAGTCCCAATTATACCCAATAACGCACGCAGTGTTTAGCCTCAAAATTCCTCAAGAAATCATCTTTCAATCTCACGAAGGAATTACACACAAATCTTACCACAGGATTTAATTGGCTTCAACACTAAACTTCTTGGATGTAATTCATGAACAAAAATGACAAAGAAAATCCCTCCCAAGCACTTGACAACGAGACTGCGTTTCAAGACCAATTCTTCATGATCAACGGCGGAACACCAAGCACTCACGCGGCGCTTCAAGACAATTTGTGATCCACCTCTACCACCCACGGCCTCAAGTCTATATATAAGTAAAACCCTTATTCTTTTGCCAACTTCTCATAGGATTCTGTTTTCTATCTAAAATAATTTTATCCAAAACATATCTCTATATATTTTAAACAAAATCCAAATCCAAGTCAAAGTTGAACTTTCCTATTTCAGTGGCCGAATTCTCCAACACAGATTCAAACTTTGGGAAGTTGATCTTCGAATTTTCTTTGCTTGATTTCGAATGTCCGCAACATATCTAATTCGAAATATTTAAAACTTTCACATTTGACTCAAACTCGAGATATATTTTAACAATCTCCACCTTGGCTCGACGTTTGAGCCAAGTCACAATCACTTCGCAAAAATTCAAACTCTGCCGCTACTTTCTCATAGCCTCCGATAGGCTCAACGCCACAGATATTATCTAAGTCCAAGCCTCGCTTGAACTTCGCCATAGCCGAGGACCTCATCAGAATACTAACTCCTCATGCACCTTTAACTACTCCACAAGGATTTTCCGACGCAACATTCTCAATCGCAGATAAAGCAAAACCATTGTTGCATTCATATCTATCAGGAGATCGAATATGTACCTTGTTAATTTCAGCAGTTACAGCAACCGTTGGCTCTATAACCTCCACCTCGCTATAAACACCATTTGTGTCGATTATAATACCTGTACTCGCTATCTCAAGAGTTTCTGGTTGCAACTCCACCTCAAGCTGAACACTGTTTAGATCCGTATTAACACTGCCACAAACACTCCTAGCCAGAACTATCAGAGAGTCATCAAGGGTAACTTCTCTGCTGTCAACAGGTGAATTTATATTTGGGCACCACAACTAATTGCCCCGCTCATCTTGTACATAGCCATGGAATATGCACTTTGCCCTCCATTTGAGCTTACCATCACTCACTCGAAAATAACACGGGCAACCAAATATTCTAATAATAGAATAACCAGCAACGTTACCTGACCACACTTCTTTAGGAGTCCGCTATTCAATAACAGTTGATGGGGATCTATTCACCAGGCAGTTTACCGTACTGAGCACATCAGCTAGGATTCTCCTAGCAATACCAGCACTAGAGATCATTTTTCGGGCCATCTCTAGTAATGTTCTTCTCGTTAATTCTGCAAATTGTTGTGATTTATTGACATTAGTGCGGTGTTTCACTATGCTCTCTTTCATGCAGAATTTATTTGCTAGCTCCGAGTAGAACTCCATGCTATTGTTAGTCCGCACATGCTTGATCGACTTACCAGTCTCCGTCTCGATCAAAGCTCTCAACCGCGTGATTCTGACACTAGCATCAAACTTGTGCATTAGCACAAACACCCAGATCTTCCTCGAGCAGTTAAAAGACTTTCGAACAGATGCATCTGACGTCTCCGCAGCGAAATTTGTCACTGTCTCACCTTGAAGTTTATACAGACCTTCATGCTTGATTCCTTTCATTATCACCAAGGCATCTCGAACAACTTTCAGAACTACACATTCTGAAGAATATTTGCAACCAGCTGAATTTAGGGTACCCAAGGAAATTAAGTTCTTTTTCAATTCTGGAACGTGTCTTACTCTAGTCAATGTCCTCACGATACCATCATGCATTCTGATTTTAACATTGCCAACACCCACAACATCGCACTCAGCGTTGTTCTCTAACTGGACTTTACCCCTACCCGTGCACTGATAAGTGATAAACCAGTTTTTATTTGGTGTAACATGAAAAGAACAACCAGAATCCAAAATCCATCAATCAAGTGATGAATCATTACTAATAGACAAGACATAATCGGCATTATCTGCTACAGCTGCAACATTATCTGCAGAATCAACTATAATTTCCTTACTCTTCTCATTCTTCAACTTAAGGCAATCCCTTCTAAGATGTCCTCTTTTGCCACAGCTCCAACAGACAACATTAGTAGTCCTAGAATGACTACGTTTGTTCATATTAATACTACTCTTACCCACATATGTTACAGATCTTCCTCTATTTTCAACTATTAAAGCAGTAGATATAGATTTGCCAGATTCTCTTTTACGAATATCCTCGCTCGGAATCAAATTTCGAACCCCATCAAACGTCAAACTTGTTGATCCAGAGGAATTACTAACAGTCCAACTATTAGGCAATGAGGATAATAAAATCAAAACACGTACCTCATCTTCAAAATTAATCTCAACTGAACTCAATTGACTAACAATAACATTGAATTCATTGATATGATCTGCAACTAACGCACCTTCACTCATCTTCAAATTAAATAGACGTCGCATCAAATAGACCTTGTTGATCGCAGAGGGCTTCTCGTACATATCCGACAGGGCTTGCATCAAATTAACAGTGGTCTTCTCCTTCAGGATGTTAAATGCGACGTTACAAGCCAACGTCAACCAAATAACACCCATAGCTCGTCTATCCAGCAACTCCCAATCAGCTTACTTTATCGTCTCTAGTTTCTCCCTAGATAAAGGCAAGTGCAGTTCATCTGGTAAATATAATCTTCAATTTGCATCTTCCAGAAACTAAAGTCCTTCCCATTAAATCTGTTGATTCTCACTTTTACTTCTTCTGTTGCCATCGATTTGCTTCAACTTAGCCAAAGTCTAGCTTTGATACCACTTGTTGCGAAAAGGCGATCGATTGAACAATAATATAGACAGAAGAAAAAATAAATTGGACACCAGATTTACGTGGTTCAGTCGTAAAGACCTATGTCTACGGGGAAAGCAGCAGCGAATTTCATTATAGATCAAGCGATACAAGGAGATTACACACTTAAGTCACTCAAACACTCTCTCGCTATTTCCTAAGCCCCAATTACACCCAATAACGCACGCAGTGTTTAGCCCCAAAATTCCTCAAAAAATCATCTCTCAATCTCACGAAGGAATTACACGCAAATCTTACCACAAGATTTAATTGGTTTCAACACTAAACTTCTTGGATGTAATTCACGAACAAGAATGACAAAGAAAATCCTTCCCAAGCACTCGACAACGAGACGGCGCTTCAAGACCAATTCTTCATGATCAATGGCGGAACACCAAGCACTCACGCGGCGCTTCAAGACAATTTGTGATCCACCTCTACCACCCACGGCCACAAGTCTATATATAAGTAAAACCCTTATTCTTTTGCCAACTTCTCATAGGATTCTGTTTCCTATCTAAAACGATTTTATCCAAAACATATTTCTATATATTTTAAATAAAATCCAAATCTAAGTCAAAGTTGAACTTTCCTATTTCAGTGGCTGAATTCTCCAACGTAGATTCAAACTTTGGAAAGTTGATCTTCGGATTTTCTTTGCTCGATTTCGAATGTCCGCAATATATCTAATTCAAAATATTTAAAACTTTCATATCTGACTCAAACTCGAGACATATTTTAACAATTGGCGTGGTTCAAAGTGTTTCTCCTACCATAAGCATCCGAAGGAAAAGCAACAATGACATTATTCCTAAGCGTGATATAACTATTGCTGATGAGACGTAAGTTTTTCCCACCATTTTGGAGCCTCTCTTGTTTGTTGTCGTCTAATGCCTAACACAAGTGTATGAAAATCAGGAAGTAGACCGTTGTGGTTTCTCTGTGGAATGATCTTGCGACCACTGTAGGTCAGGAATTGCTCGACTCTTCTGACCAATCGCCTATTGTTGCTATAAAGTCCTTGAGAGTTGGGGATTTCCAAGGTAATTGCTATCTTGAAACAAAATATTGTTGTATGCTTGGTTCAAAGAGTTCTGTTCTTGTTTGGATTTAGTACAGTGGATTAATTTATTTGATGAAATTTTTTATATTTGCCAAACCTGAATAAAATAAGTTCCTAGTTCATATTTGAAAAGTTTTATGTACTAACATATATCTTGAGAGTGCAATTTATTCAATTAATGTAATAAGGTATTTTCCATATTATAAATTAATGTTGTGGTGATAATATATGCTTTTAGTTGTCTTGAACTCTAAGAGTGGATGAATTACGTTACTGTGGTATCCTCTTTCAGGTGTATCTTTGTCTACAATAAGCTGAAGCACAGTAAAAGTAAATCCAGAGACACCGGAAGCAAAGAAGCTGAGATCCTGGTGAGTTTGTGTGGGCAAGCAACTACAACCGTTCTGTTCTTTCTGCGCTTTTGAATAGTTCTTAAGTTATGAACCCTTTTTTGATAGGTTTGACTCTGAAGGTAAAGGCAGCTCAATGGACACTGTTGGTTCAGGCATTACTGCCTTATTAAGAAATGGATCAAGGTCCATGTATTCTGACAGAGTGTTCCTTTCTCATTTTACTAGCAATCCTTCTTTGGGTGAAGACAAGGTAAACATGTAGAATTTAGCTGACTCCAAGCTAACCCACCATTTTTGTGGTATGGGTCTGCTTCTCCGGTTTTAACTTGATCGATTCGTTTGGCACAGCCTGCATCTTTCAGCGTTAGAGCCTACGTGAGTTTCATTAAGCCTGATCAAACGATGTGGTATCGTGCATGCAAAACATGTAAAAAGAAAGTGACAGAAGCTATTGGATCTAGATATTGGTGCGAAGGGTGTCAGAAAAATGATGAAGGATGCAGTTTGAGGTGAGAACCTTCGCATTTATGAAATTCTTTACAGATATAGTGGGTGTGAAGGCAATAATTGGGCGCATACTGAATTTTCGTGCAATTAAATGATAATTTGTTTCGTGCAATTAAATGATAATTTGTTCTTTTTGTTTTCTCCGTTTTGATGCTACAGATACATAATGGTATTGAAGGTTTCAGACCCAAGTGGTGAAGCATGGCTTTCTGCATTCAATGAAGAAGCAGAGCATATCATTGGGTGTCCAGCTGATGAGCTCGATCAATTGAGATCACAGGTAAGCCAAGATCAAACATATAAAGGTAAATTAATCAGTGGGTGCCCAGCTGATGTGCTAATGTCGATATCGATTCTTGACGTTGTTTCAGGAGACCGAGGAGAACCCATATCAGCTAATGCTGAAACAAGCAACTTGGATTCCTCATCTTTTCCGGGTCAGCATTGCTCAGCATGAGTACATGGGCGAAAATAGGCAAAGGATAACAGTGAGAGGAATTGCTCCTGTTGATTTCGCTGCAGAGTCTAGATTTTTGCTGGAAGAAATATCGAAACAGAAAGCTTCTCAGTAGGCTTTGGATGGGTTTTGTCGTCTCTAACTATGTGTTGGTTAATCTCTCCTTGGCGAGTAGGGACTCCATTTGGGATCCTCTTCTTTTGCTTGTATATGGCTTTCAGGGTTTAGTAGAAACAGGCGGCTTGCTGCATCTCTAGACTTGCTTTAATAGTTACAACATGTTTATGTCCATAATCTCACTTTGCCATCGAAATTCAATTTGCGAAATCTGTGATCGAAGTTAGTAATTCTTCAATTTCCTGACATGAGATTTTAATGAAGCTTGGTGACTAACCAAAACAGAACTATGGGATGTACTGGCTCGATCAGCACTGATTTATGAATCCGCCACAAAATAATTATTGTACCTTAAACTCAAAGAGGCTAGAGCTAGGTCAACATCTGATCTTCCCAGTTTCCTGTCGAAGGGAGCTGCAGTTAAATCCAAGGTTTCATGTATCACTAACAGCCCCAGGCTAGTGTAACATCAAATGAAGAAGGTATCGATGGTAGTATAATGTTTAGGAATAAGTGCGTTTGGAAGTTTTAAAATTTATCAAAAAAATACAATTTAGTTTTAAAATTTTCAAGAAGTGTAATTAAATTTAAAACTTATTACTAAAGTGTAATTAAGTTTTAAAAATTCTTAAATAGTGCAATGAAATCTTAAAACTTATTATATTGATTCAGTCTAATCTTTCGATAATATTTTTTCAAAATTTTAGGATTTAATTGCACTTTTGTGATAAGTTTTAGGATTTGATTACATTTTTTGAAAATTTTAGTATTCAATTATATTTTTGTGATAAGTTTTAGAATTTAACTACACTTTTTTGAAAATTTTAGGATTATTTTACACTTTCATGCGAATATTAGGACTTGTAGTGCACTTATCTATAATGATTAACAATAGATTGCCAAGTCAGGGATTTGTGAGCTCATGTATATCTGGACCATAATATACTCTCCTTCACCGTTTCGATACCCTCATCTTCAGTGTCGCGTTATTCTCTTTTTGAAGCCAGAAGAAAATTTTATTTGCACTGAGATCAACATTTCTTTACAGAGAGAACAAGTCTAAAATGGTCCGAAACTTAGCAAGAGAAGGCATAGACTGCAACAAAATGACGTAGAGCTACTCCGGACACTTGACAGCTCATTGGAACACCCAATAAATCTACAAGAGAAATTTCCAAATGATGACCATAAGCCGGCGGAGCGAGGGCTAAAGTTTTATTTTTGGCATACGATGACCATGTACAGTCGTCCTCGCCGCTTCCGCCCCCGCTAATTCACTAGCTAAACTTTCATTCCACGCAGAAGCACATTTTACTTATCTAACAGATGAAAAAAAAGAAAAAATGGTGCATCACGTTGATGACTACCTACCACATATATTTCATACCCTCTCATAGGAAGAGACCATCACAGCAATTTTGTGCAATAGGGAAGTCTCGTTAGAGTCTTTTGAACTGAGAGGAGAGGTCCACTCCTGGTAATTGTGTAGACTCCCTGTGAAATCCGTGAAGAGCCCATCAACTCCCATCTTGTGAATCCAGAACTCGTATTCCTCATAAGGATCTTGATTGAAGTTTAAGTGGAGAAACATGTTCTCGTTCCTATAGGTGTAAGGGTGCACCTGAATTAAGCATCACCAAGATCAGATATCGAGATTACCGGTCACAATGATGAAGTAAGCATTGACTGGATGAACATTATCATAAGCAACATCTAAGTTGAGTGAATTTGAAAGGTCAATATGTATCGACCAGAGAATACTCTTTGCATGTTTGATATCTGATGAGAGTCGGAAATAGAAAAACATTCAGTATATCCAATTAATTGTGAAAGTTGAAATACAATACGTCTTACTCAACTGGTTGGTTTCGGAAACTTCTTTAGCACACCAAAAATATGAAATCATTCAGAAATTCAGACTGGGGAATACTTCTATTGCAATCTAGCATTCGATTATCATACACAGTAAATAATCACCTCTAAATTGTGTGCATGTGCTCGGGCAACAAGATCAGTCGGCGGTTGCAGATAATTGTTCACAACAGGAACCACAGTATCTTTCCAGGGTCCAATGCCCACTACATAGTTCTTAATAAAATCAAAGTATCCATCCGAAGTAATCTCCCAGTATGACTGCAGATTGTCAAAGGGCCATTCAAACAATTAGCAAACGCAAGTAGAAGTCAAATATGCTTCCATCTCAGCACAGAAAGGAAAAAAAAACAGAAAAAAGAAGAAGCTTCAGAACTGATTATTTGAGTAGAGGCCCCATCAGGAAACTCAATGGTGCACCACATGAATTATGCATGCAGAGGTCCCTCGGTTAAATAAAGATGTGTTTGATTCAATTCGATCTAAACCAAAATGACTTCAATAAGAAAAATGTTATGTTAATTTTGAAGGACAAAAAAATCATATTGAAGAATTGGTGACAGCAGTAGCAAACACCTCTCCAAGATTGAAAAGGCAGCAAACTTACCTGGTTAGTGTCCTGAGTCGGAACGGTAATGTCATCAATCAAGAGGATTTTGGGCAAATCTGTCAGATTTGATGCATACACAAGGGAAGTAGGAGCAAAAGACTGGATAAATGCAGGTTGCTTCTTCCATTCATCCGACAGATATGAACCCTTATATCCGTACTTCTTAAGTGTCTCCACAAACATATCCTCAAATTTCTTCCCATTTGGCCACTTCACCTGTACCATCAGAGGAAGAGAAACTGAGTCATCTACAACAGCTGAACGAACTTTACTAGGTTGCTGATGTAAAATAATTGATTATACCCACCTCAAAAATAGAAATTTTTTTAAAGGTACTGAAATTGTTATTAATTATTTGCATGCAATTTCGCAAGTGCATGTTAAAAACTAGTAAGAAAGTGCAATATGTAGGCAATAGCTCAATGTTAAGAGGTTCTGCATCTGTGGTGCCCTGCAACATTAAATTCTCATTCTTTTTTGAACCAAGGAAATGGAAAAGATAACATCTCAGTGATAATCAGCCAAATATCTATTTTCTACCTCTCAATGTTGATGAGGCCAAATCAAAAGTGGTAAAAGTGGACTCAATTGCATCTTTACACTGTAGGAGATAGAGACTACGATGTCCTATCATTCAAGTGACAGCTTACAAGAGAATCCACTCACACGTTCATTGATGAACACAGGGTTCTTAATCTCAGGGTATATGCCGACAACTCTGGTTGCATCCAGTGCGATTGCAATGTACTCTTCAAATGTAATAATTTGAAATTTCCCTGAAGAATAGAGCATGAGGAAGGTAAGAGTCATTCATTCCACCAGATGAGAAGGATATGGAAGTAGTCTTAATATTGCTAAAAGAATAGAAGAATTAGAAAGTTTGACTGATTTAGATAGCATCTTTGCTGTAACAGGTTTTAAAAATTTCCCATGTCTAAAATTCAGACCTGATACATGCAACGATCTAAAAGTTGAAAAGAAAGGTATATGAAATCTGCAGTTTGGACAACGTGATTATCATCTTTTTCTAAGCACACTAAAGTGATATCCATCAAAGGGGATTCAGTTACAAATAATGGTAGAGGCAAGCAAACTATGGCCATGAGTACATTCAGCAGCAATCAAAGGATGACCTTAAAGATAACACTGTTCATTCAGAAAGCTAAAGAAAAGAATATAGTTTGGTCATCACATATACAACATGAAATCTAATCGAAGTAACGAGTAACCAACCATTATATTGTTGATCCCGGAATGGGTACCTCTGCCTCACCCTCAATGACTTTAGTTCTTTCAATGTGAAATCAACTGCATGTCAAGACAGTAGTATAAGCAGAACATAGCAAAAGGTGAAAATTCCTGTGAAAACACAGTCGAGGAGAAATCATTACCAGTAAAGAAGCCAGTAGTGTTAGTGTCTTGGACTACATAGGTTCTTTTACGGTTAGCAAATTCCTTGTGTTGAGCAACATCGGTTGTATCATCAAGAGTCACATCATGGAAGCATATAAGAACACCATCTTTTGAGGATAAAATGTCTGTTTCAATGAAGTCTGCACCCTCTTTAATTGCTCTCTGCAATCATCAGGTGACCCAAAGTTAGCAGGAATGGTTTTCACCTGATTGCAATATCTATACGTATATCTGCAATGTTAAACTCAGGTAGATCAACAGACTAATGTAGAACCTCCAAGGAAACTGAAAATATGTACTCATCACATGGACCAAGCCTTAGACATAGGTATGCTTTCACTTTGACAACTCTACAATGTCTATCAGCATAGATCTAGAAGAATACTAGTCAGATCCAGAGTCAAATTCTTAATGTATATCATTTGAGAACATAGCCTCGTCCATCTCTCTGCCAAATATTCAGCACATTTGATAAATGAAAGGTTAAACTCTGCATCATCACCATATAAGCAGCAGCAGTTTCTTCAGGAAGCTCTCCATTTGAACCTCGATGGGCTATATTATAAGGACGAGAGGTCTGTAGCGGTTGTCTTTCTCCTTCTGCCACTTTGCTGGGGAGAGGGTAGAAAGGCCTTGCAGCACTCCCCACAATGAGACACGAAAGGGCAAAGAGAATGAGACCTGCAAATATTTTCCAGCATCACTGGCAGCAAAAAGAGATATCACCCAAAGACAAAATCAACATGACAGGTGACAAATGCTCGTGTGCGTTTCATTTATTTCTCGATCAGAGTCATGCAATACTCCAGCATATTATCATACAACTAAATTAGTTCATCTGAGTGACTATGGCTGAGTTCCCCATATCAGAGGTTGTAGAATAGAACAGAGAAAGCTTAATAAAAAGCAGCAACAGCATCCCAAAAAAAATAAAAAATAAAAAATCCTTGAGTCAAGAGGATTGAACATATTAGAACATGGTTGCCAATTTGCTTGAGCATGGAATGCGGATTTAAATTCATTCCATTGGCTCTTCAAGTTGTGTTCTTGCCTTCTCCTCCTCTTTCGAAAACCGAAGATTCCTCGACATTAACACTAGCACATTCCTCCAATCAGTGTCCCCCCAAGTTCACGAACCATTTGATTCAACCGTCAACCGTCAACAAATGCATACAGCTATCGATCCGAATTCTCAAATCATCATAATCATAATTTTCCACGATTCCATCACAGCTCGCCCAAGCCGATGCGATAAAACAAGAAAACAGACACGTGACCATCATCCTCCGGCAGAGAGAAATCAGCATCCCAAGCCAAACGAAAGAGAACCCATTCCTCACACGAATAAATAAAACCGAACCGATGCCAGCACACAACGATACGCTCGAGACTAAAGAAGGACAGAGAGCAACGGCAAGAACGAAACAAGGAGACAAAAAACAAGAATCGATCAAAGCTTCAACATTCCAACTTACAGGCAGAACCCATGATTCTTGTCTCGACCCTGCCTTCTCTCTCTCACCCAGAACCCTCTCTCCACCTCCCTCTCGGCCCCCTCCCTGTCGACTGGTTTCGCTTTCTTGCACTCCTTTTCTTGGGTGCCGTTCTTGCCTTATATACCGTCGACAGTCCCCATTTTTTTTTATTGGTTTCTTCTCGGTCCGGTCGTCTTTTAATAGGATTCCAGGATTGGGTTGGAGGACTTTTCGCCGCGGATCTATACGCGAGCTCCCGAAGCATATTCCCTCATAATCAGTAGGGGGGCACCCCAAGTCATCCATTCTTTTTCCCCACCCGGGACGGCTCCTCGTCTTTCTCAAGGATTGACCGACTAATCTTGGAAGAGTAGCTAAGCTCTCACGGTCAACGGTTCGGGTAATGTCTCGCCACGTGTGGAGCAACGAGCTGTGCTCGGTCTTGTCTGTATATGCTCGCAGCATCGGAATTCTTGGTTCGGGTCAACGCATTGCGTCCAGTTTTGGACTACTTTACATCAATCGTGAACTATAATGGCAGTTGATTCATTGAATTGGGGAGGGAGAATTTTGGGGTGATTCGATGTTATACTCCCATGGAGAGGTCGGCCGCTTTTATTTGCAAATTAATCAAATTCAATGTTCATCTAGTCAAAACTGAACATGATTCTAAAATATTAATTTATCGCGAATGGACCGCTTATGCAATTTAATTGTGGTGACATATTTGGCTACGTACATTGATAGCAACCTTCTTATTACATGGGCCACATGTGTACTAGAGGCAAGATGACCATAGCTCCATCGGTCATAATTTATTGTATCACGCATTTTTTGAAATTGCTTCAGACGAAAAAAGATGTGACATACCAGGAACATCAACAAATTCACCAGATTGTACTGTTTGACATTAAGACACTTTTCAAAGCATAATTCTCCGTTTTTCAGGCTCTTTTCACAGCAGAAATCACATTATGCTATTCGGCCGCTTTCGTTTGAAGTTACAAAGCCACTCTTTTGAGTTTTCCACTTGATTAAGTGATAGAAACAATCTGACCAAAAAAAAAAAAAAAGTGATAGAAACAACATGTGCAGACAATAGTCGAGCATGTATTACGTTGGCAAGCACAATAAATGATTTAATAAAGCCAGAATAAGTCATGAGAGTAGTCAGATTCAACTCATTCAGCTCGGCTCCAACCCCACGCTCAAGTAATGGAAGAAAATCCTGTCCCTACTCTTACTCATTTGATATGGGTGTAATTTGGAAAGAAAGGCGACAGCGAAAGCATCGAGCAAGAGTGTTTATTCCACTTGCCGTCGCCGATACGCGCACTTTCTCTCGCTAATGTGTGAACGTCTCTTTTGACATCGATTTAAGCAAAATAGATATGATATACCAAAAAACATCACCAAATTCAGCACATTATGCTGTTTGACATTAATGAAAAACACACAAATATGACATAGTTGAGAGTTCTACTCAAGACTCTTTCCACAGCATAAACCAAAGCAACGCACAAGCTGGGGTTGCAAGAACACCCAACAAGGGTTTTATTACATAGAGACAGTATAAGATAATGGCATGCGGGAATCGAAATTAAATGAGTCTTTCCATATGTATGGATATAAGTTATTTACCCTATTAGATGGACGGCGGCGGCGAACTGATAGTGATGTGCTTCATGGGGTTGGACCAATCGGTGTGGTTGGCGTGCTTGACGAAGTCGGTCGGGCTGAGGAACACGCCGTGGCAGAGGCACACGATGAAGACGTCGCCGCCCTTCCCGACCTTGTAGAGGAACCCGTCCACCTTCTTGCCATCTGGCCCATCTCCTGTAGTGGTCACAGTCAGCAACTGCTTCATTCCTCTCAATCCATGGTCGTTGCTATTCTTGTGATGAGCATTGTTGCTTTGAACAGCATTTGGACGCCTAGGTCTCTTGATCTGCTCATCGGGAGAGGTGTCCTCAGTCACGACGGCCGACTTCCCATTAGTCACCTTTGCAGCACTGGCTTTGGCATCTGAGTTTGGTTGGCGAGATGTCCATGGCTGCTGAGAGCTGGAAGATCCTGTGCCTCGGGCGTGAGTGCTTGCTCCTATGCAAAAATGTTATAAGTAACAGAAGAAACTATAAGTTTTTCTAAGCTAGCTATTGTATGTATTTAATCGAGTGCGGTTGATATAGGTGAAGGAGGGATAAAAATGCATGAGTTGTTAGTAACAAACAAGAAAAAGAGAACAGCTATTGATTACAACCTCAACTGCATTAATCCACTAGAAGAGATTAAACGCTTCAACTTTATGAACAGTTGGATCAACTTGGCTTTGATTATGTCGATATCGTTATAAATAAGAATTACTAGCATATCCAATCTAAATGAATTGAGTTAGTCTGTCTATCCTATATTTCATTTGTCGAAGTGTGAATTGAGTAACAATGAGTTTAATCTAAGACATAAATTGATATGAGTACTAGTTGCCATGAAATCTAAGACATAAATCGATATGAGTACTAGTTACCATGATGACACGATACGTTGACACCAAACTTCATGGGACGTTAATTGTTGCACTATATATGTTCTCACATGGTTGGGCTGCTATGAATTTACCGTAACTTTACCTAGCAGGTAATATTACCTAGTGGCAACTCGAGACCGCGTGATTAACCTAATATTCAAATTTTGCAACCTTAAACCCCGAAGCATCCAATAATCATTAGGGAAAATCACAATTTTGTGACTCTTCTAGGGCATTCATCTTTCCCACAGCCCAACAAAGCATGCGGTTCTCAAAATCCGAAGCTGCCCCTCCTGGCAGCATGATCGGCTTCGGCAGTGGACCTTGAGGCGGCTGTGCTGTTGCTGCCAGAAAATGAGCCCGGGGGGATGCAGCAGCTGCCGCTCTTGGTAGCGCCATCGACTTCTGCAGTGGACCTTGAGGCAGCTGTGCTGCTGCTGCCAGAGGAGGAGGAGGAGCTGGGGGGAATGCAGCAGCCGCTGCTCTTGGCAGCACGATCGACTTCAGTGGTGGACGTTGTGGAGGCTGCATGGCTGCTGCCACTGAGAAAAAGGAGGAGCTGGCGGGGATGCAGCAATAGCTGCCTTCTTCTTCGCCTCGGTACGTTCACGGGCCCTCTTCCTCAGGATGAACCTCCTGGAGGCCTCTAGCCGCCTCTTCTTTTACTCCTCCACATCTGACCTGATTTCGTCCAAGTTATTATCGTCCGTGTTATCGTCCGGAGGCAATGGTGGCTGCTGCAGCTGCAGCGGTGGCGGCTGAATGCCATTGTTATTCTGAGCACCCGTTATTGGTGGGTTCACATTATTGACAGCGGTTGCTCCTGTTGCAGTCGATGAGATCCGGTTAGGGTTTGGGCTCTCCTTGATCTCTTCGAAGAGTTCGTCAAAAGAGAGTCCAATATTCAGGTCGAGCGGCTCTTCGGCCGGTGGGGCCACGAGAAAATATTGGGTACCCTAACAGTGCCACGTCATTCGTGCTCTGAACCATTCATTGCGCGACATGTGTCCGTCTGTCAGTCCACGTCGTCCACCTCTCCGTTTCGAACCAGCGCGCGGGAGCTTCTCTCTCTCCTCTCTCTCCCCTGGCCCACCTCTCTCGCACCTTCGACGCTCCGCTCTCCTCCTCTCGCTCCTCTGCTCTCCTCTCTCTCCTCTCTTTCTCTCTCCCCGTTCCCCGTTCCGTTGCGGGGAGGGAGAACAAAATTGCGACGGTTCGAGCAAAACATAAAGTTCGCTCTGCTCTCTCTCTCTCCCCCCTTTGACGGCCCTCCACCTCCGTCGCCCCCGACGCCGACGCCGACGCCGACGCCGACGCCGACACCGACGCGGCCTACGCCTCCCTCTCGTGACCTCTGGTCGGCTTTATCTCTCTTTCGTCCTCGAAGGCGCGCCTCTCTGCCCGGCAAATCGCGACGCCGACGCCCCTCCGCCGGTTGCCTCCGTCGCCCCCAACTCCGAGGCCGACTTCTCCGCCTCTGCCTCCGCCTACGCGGCCGACGCCGACGCCGACGCCCCTTCGCCTCCCTCTCGCGACCTGCGCTCCGCTTTCTCCCTCTTTTCTCTGCGGAGCGCCCTTACTGGCCAACCCCGACGCCGACGTGCTCTCGCGTTTTGGCCTCCCTCTCCGCGAGCGAAGGTCGCGCCGCTCGCTCTTTCTCTCTTTCCTCCACGAAGCGCCTCGTGCTCCTGAACGCGGACGCCGCCGACGCCGTCGCCTTCCCAAGCCCCACCGATAGGCGGCCCATTGGCGACTCCCGTACGTCCGAAGGTTCGTTTTCAATTCGTTCTCAATGCGGGCCATCAGCCATTCCGTTCTCCCTCCCCTCTCTCTCTCTCTCTCTCTCTTCCTCCTTCGCGCTTTGTTTTTTCTCCTCATTTTCTATTTCGGGAGATGTTACGCCTTTTTTTTTTTTTTTTTTGGTGTTTGATAGGAATTGGATGTGGCCATAGTAAAAGCGACGAACCACGTCGAGTGCCCGCCCAAGGAGAGGCACCTCGGCGGTGAGTATTCCTCCTCCGATCGATCGATATTAGAGTTTTTCTCCTCCTGCTTTCTTTGCCGCCGCTGTTTTTGATGCGCTTGTGGCGTGGATGGGATGTGAAATGATCGTGGATTGGCGGTTCTTGTCTTATTGCGAGAGATTGCCTTCGCGACCTCGGCGGTTCGCCCGCGGGCTGACGTCGCCCTCTTTGTATCCCGAGGCCCTCTCCGGGAGGCTCACCAAGACGCACAATTGGACGGTACGGATCGGTTCCTTAATTTGTATTTGCTCGGATCGGATGCTGTCTAGTTCGATGTGGTTCGGCGTGGATCTATGCGTTGTTTGGATTGGAAAAACGACATTTCTTTACGGTTACTTAGCCTCATTGGTTATGTATATAACTACTCATTGTGCAGCGCAGCACGTAGTATATTCTACGTAATGAACTTACGCCGACACGATGCTAATGATGCCACTGCTGCACTTACTTACATGTAAACCTCGAATGTATTGGATCGTGGCTTCATTGATTTTAATTGAGAGAACAGAGTTTGAGAGCGTAGCTTTTGAGGTGGATCGTATTGCACTTTGAAGGTTTTGTTCTAGCTTGAAATGGTAGCCGTTTCTTCTTCGTAGGCTTTGTGATCTTAATGCAGCGATCAATATAAGGCTTGGATTTTTTTAATTAAATAGCAGCAACTTATGTTGTTCGACACTCACATTCACCTTGAGCGAATAATCCATCATGAGATCTTTGTGTTGCCTTCACAACGAAGGATTGTACATAGTCGTTCTTTGCATTCGAGCTTTCATGATGGAGGAGTGGGGAGAAAGATGTCGAACCGGTCTAGCTCGGGCTTGGTTTTGTATGAGATCTATTTGCAACATCTGTGTGCATCTAGACGTAACCTGAGCTTGGCTGGTTAACTTTTTTAACTCTTGTAATTGAGACCTCGAAAAGTTAAGAATATATACCGTACTTCATTCGGCAAGAATAAAGCATTCTACAGAAATTTCGGTTGATATGACCCTGTGTTCTCTCAGTGACTCTTATCTTCCACAAGAGCTGCCTCAAATAGTCGTCACTTCTATGTTATTTTTGGGAGGAAATGCGTAATCTCTCTGTGCACCGTGCGAGGGCCTGATATGTTGAGAAGAGGCACTGATGCTGATAGAAAGAGATGCAAATGGTGTGGGTTAGTTGTTGAACATAAAGGAAATAACCCTTTGTGAGCATGCGTGAAGAAAGTGGATTACAGGTGTGAAGTTTTGAAGGAGAGGTGTGTAACCGGAGATTAGTTGTGGTGTGAAGGTGGGTGGTATAGTATTTTTTTTGCATTGTTTCACCTTAACGTAGGTTTTCATGTAGGGGCAGAAGCAGAAATTGAACTAACTAAAAGTGAGATCAAAGCAGTTTTTCTGGTTATATTAGTTTGTATTACAATGAGGAACTTATGTTTTTTGTGATGAGCTAATCTCTAATTTACTGGTAGTCTCAGTAAAGGAAAACCTTCCTACTTATCTCTACTGATTTGCGTCTTTCACAAGTGCTGATTTTTTAATAGTCAGCATGTACTTTTGGAAGTTTGAATTCTATTACAGTGAGTGTTCACTTGTATATTATGAATGACACAATGTCTTTATGAAGTCTTGAAGTTAGTTTGATGTGAATTTTCGTTTTGTATACAGTTTTTGATGTTACATTTCATTAACCTGCTAATGTTCTTGAGTTCTTCATGCTCTAACAGGTGGCACCGAAAACACCGATAGTTATTCACAGACTCTTGAGAGAGGGAGATCCTACATTTCGGGAAGAGCTTTTGGCTTTTCACGAGGGGACGAATTCTTCAGCTTTCTAATTTGAAGGATGACTCAAGTCCCATAGGTTTACCCCTCTCTCTCTCTCTCTCTCTCTCTCTCTCTCTCTCTGATGGCATTACCTTGTCTTTAGCTGAATTTGACACACAGAGACTGACCAATTTGTTAAGATGACTAATATCACGTTTCTCCCTGTCTTTTGATGCGTCTCTGTTCATAATCAAGTTTGGCAAAGTTGGATTGCTACATGAGGGTATTCTTTATGGTGTATTGCTGGACACGCAACCTCTACCCATTGTGCATCCTTTTGGGAGGAAAATTTGGTACTCCCCATCAAGAAAATGCAAATTGTGCAATTCTAGATCCATCAACAGGAAAAAAAACTTTACTCTTATTAGCTATTCCCCCTTTCTTTCCGAGTTCGGACGATGCATAAATTGCTACTTTAGTGGAGATACTAACAACCCCAATTAATCAAAAGGAGGCGATGTTAATGGCGAACTTGTGTGCCTTTAAGTTTTGGTAGCGCATTTTCAAGGTATTGTCATACTTAGTTCTTCAAGATCATGCTGTTAGTATAATGCAAGGCCATCGGCCTCAAGCTTCCGATGGGAGAGCTTCGCAAAGCACCCCGGATCGGGAAAGGCTGATGGCGTGCATTAACTAACAAGGTATTCGCAGCTTTCTGAGGAGATGAACTATTCAAACCTCTTATCACTGTTTTGATTTTTCTTTTATCTTTTTTACTATTAATCACTGTAGTGGTTGGTCCTCTATTTTGGTTGCATGAGACTCTATACTAACATCATGCATTATTTTGTATTGTGTTTCTGTTCTATAGTTTAGAATCATGGATTGATGAAGTGTCCGTGGCCCTTGTCTCGTGTTCGTTTCTATAGGATATCAACAAAGATAATCATCTGTAGCCTATCTTGTTGAATTTTGATTAAGCACAATCAATATTCTTTTATAGTCAAGTGTGCTCATGAAAGTTTAGGGCATGTTTGTTTGGACTTAAGTAAAAGCAAAAGGTATTTTTTTATTTTCCGCCAAAATTTAAAATATTTGTCAAATTTTAAACTATAATGAAAAATCTTCTGTGAGTCTATGTGCCATCATTAAAGGGCTGTGAAAATTAAAGGAGTTTCAGATTGAAAGAATCAAAGTGCGTGAATTTTAGATTAAGCAATAAGTAAATGTCAATCCAGTTGGTCCTTAATATCGACATTGTATATTTTATGCAGTTGCATGCTTTTGTGCAATATGAATCCATCAATGTAGCTGAGAAAACAGTGAGTACTCCCTCTATCAATAAGATGAATCATGATGTATAATGTTCTCATCATAATTAAAATGTACATGTCCTATTATTGCATGTTGAAGAGCTAAATGATGAGGGGAACTATAGAAGTGGCCTAAGGGTTCGTTTAATGCATAGACACAGGGTATGTGTTCCTCTTTTTCTTCTTTAGTTGCACGAAAGCATTAGTTTCCATATTTATGTAAATCCATGGTAAAAAAATAGGTTGCCATCATTTTGAAAATCGAAAAAATGACCACATTCAAAAGCTGCCTGTCCCTTTTTTGGCTGAATAAATGGCACTTACAGGTTGACAATGTCTGTGATGTGAAAAGAAATGAAATCATGCAAATGAAATCATGCATAGAAAGTCACTGATAAGAACTGACATTTTCTACTTAGGAATATAGGGTCCGCTCATCCCGCTTTTGATGCGACCGAATTAATGCTACTTGCATGTTCACGGTATGTGGTGCAAAAAAAATTTGAATGAATGTGACTGTAAAAAGATTAACATTTTTCTGTAGAATCAGTGTTACCTCAGTGCAGTTGGGATGGCAGATTTCTTATAGTTAAAAATCTTTCTAGTTGAAAGCCTCTAATGTACGCTTGACTTCACTTCTCGTTCTATGCATGGTAATTTCTACTGCGGTCTTGCTGAAAGCTGGGTGACAAAGACTGGGGATCTTCACTTCATACTGTGTTATGTGCATGCATTTGAGATTTTAATAAAAATATTGATTGAAGATTTGTTTGGGTTTAATGCACTCTGCTAAACTGTGATAATTCATCTTTGTTGGTTTTTCCCGCTTCTAGGCAAAACCCTCTCAAGCACGGGGAAGAAGGGACATGATGGAGAAGAACCCTGGGAAGAAGAAGATGCTTCTATATCTGAGCAACGACCAGAGCAACAACTTGAGGAGTCTTTTGAGCAATCTGATGCTCACTTCAAGGGGAATATGGTGAGTGTTGTCTCAATCTTAAAACTAAAATGATGCCAAATTAAATCGCAAATTTGGACCTTTGGTTAGACTTCTGTATGGCAGCGCTATTGGTTGAGCATCAGTTTGAAAACTTGGATTCCATGACAATGCAGGGGAAGGGCAGAGCCGAGGATGAGTCCGGGGAAGAGGACGTAGAGGAGGCCAATACCATCGAAATAATCGGGAAATCATTTGGGGGCTCTTCTTTGAACAGTCTCACCGGTAATGAGAATGCAATTGTGGCGAAGCAGCCTGGGGACCTCGCATGCCGATGGAACAAGAGGATTCGCGATGGGTTGTGGGAAGCGAGTCTCGGTTAAGTACCACATGACCACGTCATGTGATATCATCATCTCGTGTGTTTTGTCTTCAGTGATAGATATCACTCTCTTGGAAGTATTTCTTTGGATTAACTGTGCACCTTAGAAATTTACATGCTTTTACTCCTGCGTCTTTGCTGTCATTTAATGAATGCAAGCATTGTGATAGGTTACATAAGCACATCAAAAAACGATGGTGGTGGATGTTTAACATTGAGATGTCCCGATTCATCTTGTGGTTCTGCAATCGGTCAAGACATGATAAATCTATTAGCGCCTAAAGAAGATAAGAAAAAGTATTCTCAATATCTTCTTCGCTTGTACATTGAAGACAATAGAAAGGTATATGTGCAACCGTATTCTTTTTCTTTGTGTGAAGTTTTTTTTTTTTTTTTTAAGTGTGATAATGACTTTGCACTACTGGGTGCCTATTATATGAAATATAATTTCCTTTACCTCATTTTCCTACTTTGCCCGGACCAAGTGGTGTCCCGCCCCGGTTGTGAATACGCCGTAGAATATTTTGCTGGCCGTGAAGGTTATGATGTTTCCTGCCAATGCTCTTTCAACTTTTGCTGGAATGTAAGCTTCTTTTTGGAAATTTCTTGTATCAATATGTAGCAAGTAGTGTGTTGACATACTTTTGATTTGATCTCGCTGCGGTGTACGGGGACTGCATTCGGAGAATGTGGCACTTTGTGGCACAGTGGATCATGAAGAACAGTGCTGAATCTGAAAACATGAACTGGTACAGATAACTTTGAGCATGTAGAATTTGCCATCATTTGGGTTCTATGACAATGGTGTACAACGGATTGTGTGGTCTTTCCTCTTTCAAGAAACAAGACTGTTTTATGTTACTTACTTACTAGGTTGGACATAGATAGTCCTATTTGGGCATGCTTTTATCAGCGGTATGAGATATTTGATGGCCTAAAGGGCTATCATATATGGTGTAACCTTTGGACCTTCTAAAATCAACCAGTCGACTGCATACAGGAGTTCCAAAATTATGTCCTTTCTGTTGTTAAATTTGGAATCCTTGGAATTTCTTAATAGATGGATATGCTTGTTCTTGCTATCATATGGTTAGTGCATTCACATATTTTCTCTGGAGGAGATCCAATAATGCTAAATTGGATGATTTGTCTAGAGGATAATGATGTCACCCATGTCGGTTTGAAGTTTGAACATACAGCAATTCTAAATGTGTCATTTCTTTTTCTTATTTTAGGAAAAATACTAAGTTTAGCCACTGCAATTCTCCTTTTGATTTATTTATGCATGTTGATTCGAAAGGCAAACCTGGACGGTGGACTTACCAAGAATATGATCTTCCAGTGCATATGGCATTGGTTGGTTGTTATAAGGCTGTTGGACTATTATTTGTTGATTTATTTAAGTTCATAGAGTACTATTGGGAATCAAGAATTCTCGGAGCTGTTTTCCCATCACAAACACGCTCTCCTTTTATTGAAAAATTGGTGGCCCTCTTTACTTCAGCTGCAATGTAGTTTATGTAGATACTTTTCTTAACAGCCTCTGGTGTGACTTCCAGAAGGAGCGCCCATGTGTGCACGAGACATGCGTTTGACATTCTTACATCTGTTTTTGTTGCTACGGTGTGACCGAAAACTACTTTGACAACCTCGTGAGAGCATTGGAGAATGGGCTATCGATGTGGATTCCCATGGTGGTTGTAGTAGGGCAGCGAGCTCTAAGAATGGAGGGAGCAGCAAGGCAAGCGAGGGTAGTGGAAGGGGAAAAGGAACTACCAGCACTCGAGTTGGTTCCAGCCGAACCGATGACCCGTCTCACCGGTCCCGCAATCATTGCACGTATGCTAATGTTAAATCTGCAACCACTTGCCGATTTCCCAGCTTTGCCGATGAGGGCGGTGAGGAAAATCTACAAAGAAGGATGGTTTTCACCGAAAGCACGACTTTCATGGACAAGGAACTAGTTCAAGCGCATGGGCAGTGTCCTATAATTTGTAATAATTGGTATGAATCGTTCAAGTTCGCAGTGACAAATCAATTATTAGGAGGCTCAACTGTTGATGTGGTGTGCTTGACCGATTAAAGCACGAGCAGCAGCAGCTTTTGGCTTGTGTTTATTGTTGTCGTGTGTTGATGGTGGCAGCCTATAATGCCGGCCCATGTATATAGGCTGTAGGGTTTCATCCTCGCACCGTACTACTTCGGCAAAGAGAAAGAAATAGTGCCTGTCACCAATCATTTAATATTTCATGTATTTGTTCTTTGGAAGAGGCAAATGTACTCCATTTGTCTTATATTTCGCATATTACTTTGTCTATTGGAGTTCATCTAACCATTTTTTTTTTAAAGGAATTACTTCGAGTTTGTATTCTGTTGGATGCGTGGGGGCGCTCTCACTCCCAGACTGTTTTTACTCAAGACGGTTCGCAAAACCAAAAGGATGATTCTCGCTTGTGTATGATGGCTTCAAACTGATAATTTTTCTGAAGTAGAATTGTAGTTCTCATATGAACGTGCACAATCAACGAACGCATGGGTTCAGTCATTCATTACATGAAAAAGCAATGTACTTTTAATGGGAACATGACACGTTTTTTTTGGACAACAGCAATAGTTGCTTTGAAGCTTGGATGGGTCTCTTATGAGCTTTATTTGAATGTTGCGAAGCATATAGAGCTATGTATCTTAATTTTAATAGATTCCTGGTATCGATGGATGAGCTCAAGTTGTTTAGTTTATTTGCAATATTTAAGGTACGATTTGAAATTTTGGTCTATATAAGTACGTATGTAATGGTTCATTTCGTCAAGTATAATTGATATACATGCCTAGATGATATCATCCAATGTATTTTATCTGAATGACAGGTGCTACGATCTATGAAGGGGCTTAAGGGGTGAATTCACTTCATGAAATTGACGGACGTAGATGAGTTTTACAATATATCATGTGTTTTGTATTCAAACTTGCGGTGATTTCACTCGATATGAGCTAGAAGATCTAGTATCCTATGATATGAGATTTACAAGTTAATATGCGACTTTACGATGACATTTCTTTGCATTTAACACTGATAACCATCTGCTAATGGAGATGGTCAGGTTGCCGCAACATGGGGCTCCAAATTCCTTAAGTTGATTAGGATGGGCATTGCAAACCAACTCCGATTAGTAGTTTCAATTGATATTCCCTTTAATTAGGGAAAATAAAACATAAAAATTAAATGCCAAGCGGTGTAGGAATCTGACTATTTATACCCAATTTCTTCAAAATTTTCACAGCACTCATGTCCCTACACTAGCAAACCAATGCAATTATATTGTATAATGCCTCCTTCCCAATACCCTATGAGAGAAGCCATGGGTGAAACATCTTTTAGCCTATGAGAGAAGAAGGTTTGTCTTTGAACATCTTTTGACTAAGCGCGTTCAGCATCGCTCTTGACTACTGGTGTGAAGCCATTTTCCACTCCATGCCCATTTTCATCATGGCCTTGAATTCATCATAACTGATTTGACCATCCTGGAATACATCCATCACATAATGAACAGTCTATTTCGTATATGAACAAGATATACATAGATTCCAAATTGCAAGTTGCTCTTGTTATGTATTACCTTATCTAGATCAGCATCGGAAATGATGTCTTCAATAAATTTGTCGTTGTTCGGACGAAGATTGTCATCTATCAAAGCTTCTCTCAACTCATCGAATTCAATATATCCGCTTCAATTCTTGTCAAAGAATTCAAAATGTGCTAAGCTGTTGAATAGGTGATCTTACTGCGTCCATCAACATCTGCACATCAGGATCAGTAACTTGCTGTCCATATTTGTGCAGGTCATGTTTCAACTCTTCAAATGTCAAATCTCCATTGTTATTGGTGTCCATCACGTCGAACATCTCTTTGATGTGATCCACTTGCTCATCAGGCAAATTGTCTGCTACTACCTACATTAACAATGCGGCAAACGTGATTCAAGTTTAACTTTGCACTAAGAACAGCAATGAAATCCAACAAGGCAATGTTCAAGAACTCACTCTGAGAATTTTCTTCTTGAACTTATTCATCAAAGCGAATTGCTTTATCCTCGTCCGGACATTTTGTCCAAGTGAAACGTTGGGAGCCTCGTCCACATTCTGTATCCAGTTATGCTCTGCGCGAATCAATTATAAATACAACCTTAAAACCATTTGTCGCAAGGACCACCTTACCAGCACCTTCTGGCGTGGGTTAAAATATTTTTGCCTGAAGATTTGTAGGCAAATTAGCATATATCGGCCATATAATGAGTTCGGCAATTTTGGAGCCAAAACCCCTTACCTATGCTTCAAAAACTCTTCCGCTGCTTCAATTTCCTCTTGAGCGGTTCATTGCTGTTTTAGTGATGCAAGAACAGACATCTTAAGTAAAAAACACTAATCCTTTCCAAGACATCAAAAGCTTTCTTCCTTAGCACATCATCCGATGTGCACATGATGACGTTCTCAATCCCCTAGATTTTGCACTTTAATGATAAGAAGAATATAGAAAATTAAATGGCATAAAATCGACATCTTTCATTATAATAGCTGCAAGGCAGCAAAATGGCTAGGAACAAATGATGACAAATCTAGAGTTTCACTGTCACTCTCCTGTGATGAAAAATGATGGCAAAGGCGGCAGCCTGGTTCATTGGATGAAAAGATAGAAACCTTCCCAGAAAAGGGATGCTAAAAAATAGTTCAGAGGTAGAGGCGACTTTACGGTGGGGTCGTCTCATCCAAGAATTGTAAGTTACTTCGGCCAATCGGTATGTGTTTCTTCAGAATTGTTGAATTCATTCATCACGGGACGCTCAATAGAGTTTGATGACCCCTATACAATAGAATAAACAATTTATTTACATTTTACTAAACAACATGTCAAGATAAATATGTTTCAAAAGAGCCAGGGCAGCGAACAACGAAAATAAAAATGCTCTATTAAGACATCGTCGTTGCTCTGATATGTAGTACGTCCATCACCAATTAGCTGTGAACATATAACAATTAAGCATATGATCGTGTCACTACTCATCTTACTCTTCTCATTGTAATAGCATAACATAGTGCTCCCATCACTTTACATGAATAGGCTAGATGCATCTTTCCCATTTTAAATTCAACTCGATCTCTACCTTCTTCCTTGACCAATACACTTATCCATTTTGAATCAGAAAAAATTTGTTTGCTCTTTGTAAATTGGCCATTGCATTGACATGACAAACATTAAAAAATACAAAAGCCTCACAAGACACTAACATTATAGTTTTAGTGAGATAATATCATATGAGATGCGGCATTACTTGCAAATATTTTATTCTAAAACTTCATACCATGCACCAGCCATCGTATGTTATAAACTATCAAGAATCGCTCCCTACAAGAAGATTATTTCACATAGGAACTAAAAGCGATAGACATTCCAAGTAGGGCTAAATTATGATTTCATAAGAGAAAGGGCGAGTTATACCTGACTCAAAATGGTTCCGTGAGATCTATTATGATACGCCAACATCTATTCATAAGAAACCATTAACAATAAATATTAAAATATTAAAAACAATATCATATAACATTAGGATCTAAAATGATTTCATAATAATCACCTGATTTGTGAATGGCAAATATCCATTCATATTCCCAGGCGGCATAATATATGGGTATTGCATCTATATAAAACAAATGATATGTTATCTATAGTCGTAGAAAGGCATGGTCCATTATAGATAAATTAATACATCAAACTACTAAATAAACCTGATTGGGAAATGGGGAAAACCCATTCATAATCCCCGGAGGCATGAAACATGGTGGCTGCTGCACCTATGTTAAAAAAAAAAAAAAAAAAAACAAATTAGTAAGATGTAAATACAAATTGAGAACTAATAGCAATATATCTATGAAAATTTAGATTTACCGATGGACCGTCGACATTGCTAGGATAAAGGGCACTTCGAGATAGATTTGAATTACTCGAATAGTCTGGATAATGACTTTCATTATGTGTCGCTTGGATAGCCAATTCTACATCACAAAGTAATAAATATGTTAATTAGCATTATATAACATAAGCGAAGAAATTAACAATCACATTAAGTAGAATAATACATGACTTACCTCGACTTTCTATTCGCGTGGGGGGTGTTACTTTCTTAGATTTTTTATTCTTTTTCTCACTTGAACTTTTGAGCCTTCCATAGCTTATTCCCTTTCCTTTTCTTCGAATAGGGTCCGAAACTGAAATCTCACAAGAATCCTCAATATCATCATCGTCATCAGGGACAGCATCATCAGTGACAACCACACTTGCTTTGTATGATGCAATTTCAGCCTTCGTTTTTTTCATGTTTGTTCTCACTATAGTCATAGTGTTTACATCTTCGGCTCCCAAACTCATCAATTCAAAAGATTCTTGCATTAACGTGGAAAACCGATTAAATTTAGATGAACCTGAAGACATTTGCTGACATTCATCATTCACAATTCCTTCTTTGGCACCCTTGGTCCATCTTTTCAAAATATAAGAAGATGGAATACTCGTAACCAATATGTTATCATTCAACACTTTCAAGGCATGGCGACACAGCCACCCTTTCAATTCAAATGATTTGCAATCACAAAAAACTGAAAAGTCGACGGGATTAAATCTGACAATATTTTCACGTTCAATCCCCGGACACTTCAAAGTATATAAATAAATCGATCCATCGAATGTAGTGCCTGAAACTTGCTCGCCGAGACTTTGCACAAATTCTACATTGAACTTCTTAAAGATGGTACGAGTATACACTTTCGCAGCATGTCCTAAGATCCCATTTTTAGCAACCTGCAACTTGGGCTTCCCACGAGAACTATAATCATCTTGATTTTCAATTTCTCTCATGTGCTTCAGTTGTTCTTCATAGTTATGGACCAATGCTACAACAGACGATGTCTTGGTCGCTGTATGTTGGAAGACATTATTAGTGCTCTCACTCCTTTGACTCGATGTTATACCACATGTAAAGGTATCACGACCAAAGGCTAAACTCCACTTATGTCTAAGGTTGTACAATCTTTGAAGCCAATTGTTATTCTTAGTACCCCACTCGTCTTCCATTTCCTTCCAAGTAGATTCAAATTCATCCTCTGATCTGCATCTATACATAAGGGTCGAGAAATATTTATCCTTAAAACCCGGATTACGATAAAGATCTGGAATGTTTTGATGGGCATTTTTCCCAATATGCCAAGTGCATAATCGATGTTGTGTATTCGGAAACATAATTCTAATGGCTTTTGCCATAGCTTGGTCTTGATCGGTGAATATAGTTTTGGAGCCTTGTTTCCCATTGACTTCAAAAATACCTCAAATAACCAAATAAATGACTCTGCAGTCTCATCTAGCAATAATGCACAACCGAACAAAATATTCTTCCAATGGTGATTAACTCCAACAAAAGGTGCACAAATCAAATTATATATGTTGGTACGATACGTGGTATCGAACACAAGCACATCACCAAAACAGTCATAATCATATTTGGATAAACTATCTCTCCAAAATATATTTGTCATTTTACCATCTTGATCTACTTGAACAGCATAGAAAAACATCGGGTTTTCCATTTGCATGTGATGAAAATGATTTAGAACATTCTGACAATCTCCCCACTAATGTCATTGGATCTTTTGGTCTGCAAAAAATTCTGACAATCACGCAAGTTGAAACCCAAGTTTTTACTCCCTCCCGCTTCATTTGCTAAAAACTTGTATGTCGAAGTCCCCCCAATACCAGCTTTAATCATATCAACTATAACACCCTTACAAGTATCGGATATCATTCTTCCACATCTAATCATATGCTTCGACCTTCTGGAATAAATGGATGATTATGCGTGGAAACATACTCAATGACTTCGTAGATACCATTATCAACCTTAAATTTGATACGAGCAGGACAACCACATCTAACTTCAGACCTATGATATTTCTTTTCTTGATCAGATGAGTTGATAGGATGCCCCGCACAATTACACACGAAAGTCCGTCGAGTTATTTCTCCTTTACGATTTCTTAACAAATTATCCTTCCTCACTCCAAATCCTTTGCCAATTGCGTAAGCTACATACGTGTGATATGCTTCAAGTTCATTTGAAAAAACCATTCCTATCGCAAACTCATAATCTTTTTCCATATCACGCATTACATGTGCAAGATGGGAAGTTTCATACTGCAAGTTTTGAAATAAAAAGTAAGTAATATAATGTTTTTACGAGCAAGATATCATCTAACACGTTACTTACGAAAGTATAATAGATTTCACATAATATACATGAAAAATTACCTCTGATTCAGCCATTTGAATGTTCCTTTTTCAAATAGACGGCAAGCTTTCAGCTTCCTCAAAGACCTCCAATCCCGTGAGCCAAGAACCAATGTCGTTTATTTTGTCTTAAAGATTGTTGCGACTTGACATACCACAAAATAAATCTACCACCAAGAAAAAAAAAACATAAGTTTTCTCATTTCGGTCTACCATACTTCCACAAATCAAAATTAAACTTATAATTTGTAATCGAGCACTACATACAAACATCTCCAATTTGGAAGAAAATATGTCTTACAAAGAGGCAAAGTAGAAATAAAATTGATGAGATTAAAGATATGCACCTATGCAATGATACAAGTAGGGTATGCAAGATCCTTGGCTTCACTGTTGTGCGTCACTTCATTAATATATATGCTGCCTAAGATTCCAAAGTCAATATAAGCAATGTTTTCACCAAAAATCTATTGATATGTTTTTCCATTGTGATAGCTTTTCGAAAGAACACAGTTACCACGCTTTATTGCTTTCTCAAATGCTTCTGCAAATAAACAACATCTAACCCTAAAAAGAAAGAAGAAGAGACTAGATAATATGATGCCTTTAAAGGGACAACATTAATTTTGATATAGTTACCTATATTCTGATCATGTAAGAAGTAAATATGCAAATCAAGAGAACTGCAATGCTGTAACATGATAATATTTAATTTGAGCTTCACAAAAGTGCGTCTTACCTTATGGGGGGACTTCTAGATTCTGTGTCTATACTACTGTGCGTCTTATCAGTTACACCTCGTGGGTTGCAGCTCTCGAGAAACCTTGATCCTTTCCTGTTTCCAACCAAATGATAAATAAGCATCGGTCAAATTTAGCATCACTTGACAAGGAAGAAGTCAAAAGAGAAGAAGAAATGGCAAAGGATTATGATCCATGTTCATAGTATTGTTAGCAAGGTCGATGCCACACCTCAAGGAAGAAGCAACAAGCACTTGAGCCTTACAATACTAGCGGTCACAGAAATAAATGTAAGTGTAGAATTGGATTCCCAAGTTCACGGTCACTCATTAAGGTCGTATATATGTTTAATCTTAAGACTTACTTGCAAATATAGAATCACGGTTGGTAAAGGAAGAGCACATGACAAGATAAGCAAAACAAATTATTCGATTGACATCGCCACAAACGTGCAGCGGTTGGTAGTTCATGTGAGTGGGTCATCTTTCAGTATGCGTTAGTATACCCAAGGCAGATTAACAAGAAGGACCTGTAAATGTGCTTCAGCTTGGAGGTGCTAAGAAAAAGTTAACTGCACTCGGGTAGTTTTGGATCACTTAGGCACACAGTAAAACTCAAATTTATTTCTTTAAAACAGCTTAAAGATGAGCCACTCTAAATAACACGAAGAAGCAACCCGTGGCAAGCATAAAGAAAAAGGAAGATACTACATTTGAGGTCAATAATAAGCATACAAACCTTTCCGAGTGTCATGTGAAAAATAAACTATTGCACCAGAATGAAGCCGGCGAGTAAAAGTCTTGAGACAAGTCTTTTATTTGCTTCTTGGGTGGAGCAGTATCTGAAACGTGATCGGATATTTGCGTTATGCTTTAGCTTCCAAAAACACATTCTTGAGACATGAATATCGAAATCATTGAAATATTGCAAATTAGTTACATCACGTGAGCAAACTTACATATATAAAATGGCAGTTCAGGTTTAGCTACCACTTTCTCGAGGAGAACAATCAAACTCTCTATTTTCTCTTACGGATGAAATGTAGCCTCTAGTGTATGATTCTCAGAAACCGTACCCTTATAACAGTCTGCATCACAAAGCAGAGGAATTTTAGGGGTATGTTGCACAAGAAACCAATATAACACAAGCTATATATCGAGATTACAAGCTACACGTAAAAATTGAGCATCAAAAACAAAATCATAAGGGGCACTGGTAGAGTAGATATTAAATCACCTTTGTTATTCTTGAGCGCCATGCTGCCTCTTCTGCTTCTCGGATTTTTTTAGTCTTTAAATATTTTTCTGCCCAAGTCATCCAACCAAAAAATCAACAATTACAAAATCAATTATTCTTATTAATATGAACATACTAGATAATGGAATTACAAAGGAACTCTTTCATCAAACTAAAATTTCAAACCACCAATAGCAATAATGTGAGAAAACAACACTCTAAGAACGCACACGTAATCGAAGAGAACATATTTTACACTCCATTCTAATTTGTATGGCAGGCTAGGGATTGAAGGTCCAAGAAGGAAATATATCTGTTAACTCTATACCCCAGTTGATTAGAAATCAGATGTCTTTTTCCCTAGACATCCAACCAGTAAAAATTAAATCCTCTTCCTCCATTTGCACAATTTGCATTTTCTTGATGGGGAGTACCAAATTTTCCTCCCAAAAATAACATAGAAGTGACGACTATTTGAGGCAGCTCTTGTGGAAGATAAGAGTCACTGAGAGAACACAGGGTCATATCAACCGAAATTTCTGTAGAATGCTTTATTCTTGCCGAATGAAGTACGGTATATATTCTTAACTTTTCTGAGGTCTCAATTACAAGAGTTAAAAAGTTAACCAGCCAAGCTCAGGTTACGTCTAGATGCACACAGATGTTGCAAATAGATCTCATACAAAACCAAGCCCGAGCTAGACCAGTTCGACATCTTTCTCCCCACTCCTCCATCATGAAAGCTCGAATGCAGTAACGACTATGTACAATCCTTCAGTTGTGAAGGCAACACAAAGATCTCATGATGGATTATTCGCTCAAGGTGAATGTGAGTGTCGAACAACATAAGTTGCTGCTATTTAATTAAAAAAATCCAAGCCTTATATTGATCGCTGCATTAAGATCACAAAGCCTACGAAGAAGAAACGGCTACCATTTCAAGCTAGAACAAAACCTTCAAAGTGCAATACGATCCACCTCAAAAGCTACGCTCTCAAACTCTGTTCTCTCAATTAAAATCAATCTGAAGCCACGATCCAATACATTCGAGGTTTACATGTAAGTAAGTGCAGCGGGGCATCATTAGCATCGTGTCGCGTAAGTTCATTACAGTAGAATATACTACGTGCTGCGTTGCACAATGAGTAGTTATATACATAACCAATGAGGCTAAGTAACCGTAAAGAACAGTCGTTTTTCCAATCCAAACAACGCATAGATCCACGCCGAACCACATCGAACTAGACAGCATCCGATCTGAGCAAATACAAATTAAGGAACCGATCCGTACCGTCCAATTGTGCGTCTTGGTGAGCCTCCCGGAGAGGGCCTGGATACGAGGCGACGTCAGCCCGCGGGCGAACCGCCGAGGTCGCGAAGGCTATCTCTCGCAATAAGACAAGAACCGCCAATCCACGATCATTTCACATCCCATCCACGCCACAAGCGCATCAAAAAGCAGCAAAAGCAGCAGCAAGGGAGGAGAAAACTCTAATATCGATCTGATCGGAGGAGGAATACTCACCGCCGAGGTGCCTCTCCTTGGGCGGGCACTCGACGTCGTTCGTCGCTTTTACTATGGCCACATCCAATTCCTATCAAACACCAAAAAAAAAAAAAAAGGCGTAACATCTCCCGAAATAGAAAATGAGGAGAAAAAACAAAGCGCGAAGGAGGAAGAGAGAGAGAGAGAGAGAGGGGGGGAGGGAGAACGGAATGGCTGATGGCCCGCATTGAGAACGAATTGAAAACGAACCTTCGGACGTACGGGAGTCGCCAATGGGCCGCCTATCGGTGGGGCTTGGGAAGGCGACGGCGTCGGCGGCGTCCGCGTTCGAGCACGAGGCGCTTCGTGGAGGAAAGAGAGAAAGAGCGAGCAGCGCGACCTTCGCTCGCGGAGAGGGAGGCCAAAACGCGAGAGCACGTCGGCGTCGGGGTTGGCCGGTAAGGGCGCTCCGCAGAGAAAGAGGGAGAAAGCGGAGCGCAGTCGCGAGAGGGAGGCGAAGGGGCGTCGGCGTCGGCCGCGTAGGCGGAGGCAGGGCGGAGAAGTCGGCCTCGGAGTTGGGGGCGACGGAGGCAACCGGCGGAGGGGCGTCGGCGTCGCGATTTGCTGGCAGAGAGGCGCGCCTTCGAGGACGAAAGAGAGATAAAGCCGACCAGAGGTCACGAGAGGGAGGCGTAGGCTGCGTCGGTGTCGGCGTCGGCGTCGGCGTCGGCGTCGGGGGCGACGGAGGTGGAGGGCCGTCGAAGGGGGGAGAGAGAGAGAGCAGAGCGAACTTTATGTTTTGCTCTGAACCGTCGCAATTTTGTTCTCCCTCCCCGCAACGGAACGGAGAACGGGGAGAGAGAAAGAGAGGAGAGAGAGGAGAGCAGAGGAGCAGAGGAGAGCAGAGCGTCGAAGGTGCGAGAGGTGGGCCAGGAGAGAGGAGAGAGAGAAGCTCCGGCGCGCTGGTTCGAAACGGAGAGGTGGACGACGTGGACTGACAGACGGACACGTGTCGCGCAATGAATGGTTCAGAGCACGAATGACGTGGCACTGTTAGGGTACCCAATATTTTCTCGTGGGGCCACTTCGGAAAATCCGATTTCGTCAGGGGGCTCTAGAGAAATCCTCTGCACGAGATTTTGTGGGGCCCCATTTCTCAGCACTGAGGTGGTGTCGTTGACTTGATCGTCATGAGAACAGTTCCCATGTTGATTTTCTCCCCCCATGATGTTGCGCTGTAAAAGAAAAGGATCTTGGAATCATTAGATTTCTAATTATGCAGAGAAAGATTCTGCACTGTCAATCAAGATTTCATAGATTCAATCTCGAGACCCTTTCGAGCTTAGAACTATTAAAAATCATGATGCATGAGAAACACAAAATCACGAAAAACAAGCGCAAGATCTTACGTACCAAAACGTGAGATAAATGTGGATTATCTAGGGCTACGACCGCTGGAGAAGCAGGCTTGAGATGGCTTATCCGGTGAGATCTAGCCGAGAGGAACTCGGAAACCAAAGTTGAAGAGAGAATGCTAGCCGACCAGATAGGGACTCTCGTGCAAAAGCAACAGTAGGTGTTGAAAAATGGCAAATGAGTGTTTTTAAGGATGCTTGTAGCGGGCTCCTTTAGAGGCAACGACATAGACCCTCCTAGACAACATGTGGCGGGCGATGGACCTTGGAATTTCGACAGTGGATGAATTTTTAGGTTATGTTTCTTCATTGCCGGATAGTGATTCGAATTATACCTCATGTACTGGTTATGGCGCTTACTTGGTTAAGCAAAGCTTGTATTCAATTATTTTCCACGAATTACGACCAACTTCCCTTTCGAATGGTCCAAAAACTGTTGCAACTCGTTGCATCTCAGGTGTCGGTGTGGCATGTTGAGTAGCAGAGACGCGTGCATTATACCGCATTGCATTTTGCCGAAAGAAGAGAAAGATGATCGAAGAATTACTGTACGGATGATATCACGAACATGAAAACCCAATATGGAAAACGGGATTTGAAATGAGGGGCTTGCATTCAACACTTGATATTATGGACTGGGATTCGACACACGCACCGGATTATCCTCATCATAATGATGCTACACCGATTTCTTAGCCATCTTTTCCCTTGGCTTTCCAAATGAAGCAAGAGAGAAGATGGTAAGATGACTAAAGAGGTTTTTTAGAGCGCTATTGCTTAGGACGGTGGAGCTAAGTTGGCAGTCTCGGATGCAAGACGAGAGAAACATGAGGCACTAAACAGCAAAGGGACATCAAGCAGTTACCAAGGTTGGAGAGATGTAGGTTGTCTCTTTGGTGGCTCGTTGAGAATCGTCGAAGTTTGCAGCGATTCCATAACGATGTCTGAATGAGGCTTTGACCTTCGCAACGTTACGTCATCTGTGAGCAGTCAGCACTGGACAAAGTGGTGATATCGGTGGAATTGAAAAGGGAAAGCCTCTAGTGGTATACACTAAAGAAAGAGGGGATTGTCCCAACGGCATCAAGTATTTCCAATTAGGAACAGTTTTAAATTTCCGAATTGTTGACATCTAAATTTTGGCGATCCAGTTATTTATTTATTGCATAAAAATTAGGGATTAATTTTTTACCCGTTAAAAAATAATAATTAATTGCATAGCATATAATTTTAGGTGCATTTATTTATTATTATTGCATTTGCATTCGGACTAGTGATGGATGTGTTTGAATTGGTAGTTTTGAGCTTTAAATTGACAAGTTGGACTGAGCCCACGATGCATGAGAAACATAAAATCACGTAAAACAAGCGCAAGATCTCACGTACCAAAACGTGATATGAAGGTGGATTATCTACGGCTGCGACTGCTGGAGAAGTAGGCTTAAGATGGCTTATTCGGTGAGACCTCGCCCAGAGGAACCTGAAAACCAGCGTTGGAGAGAGAACGCTAGCTGACTAGATAGGGAATCTCGTGCAAAAGTAATAATAGGTGTTGAAAAATGGTAAATGAGTGTTTTTAAGGATGCTTGTAAGGGGTTAAGTGTGTTTCCTTTAGAGGCAACGACAAAGACCCTCCTAGACGACACGTGGCAGGCTGTGCACCTTGGAATTTCGACAGTGGATGAGTTTTTAGGCCGTGTTTGTTCACTGCCGGATAGCGATTCGAATTACACCTCAAGTACTAGTTATGGCGCTTACTTAGTTAGGCAAAGCTTGTATTCAATTACTTTCCACGAATTACGAACAACTTCCCTTTCGAATGGTTCGAAAACCGTCGTAGCTCGTTGCATCTCAAGTGTCGGTGGGGCATGTTGAGTAGCAGAGACGCGTATACTGCACCGCACTGCATTTTGTCGAAAGAAGAGAAAGACGATCGAGGAATTATTGTACGTATGATGTCACGAACACGAAAACCCAATATGGAAAACGGGATTTGAAACGAGGGGCTCGCATTCAACACTTGATATTATGGACCGAGATTCAACACACGCACCGGATTATCCTCATCATAAAGATGCTTCACCAATTTTGATGATAAGATGACTAAAGAGGTTTTTTAGAGTGCTGTTGCTTAGGACGATGGAGCTAAGTTGGTGGTCTCGGATGCAAGACAAGAGAAACATGAGGCACTAAACAGCAAAGGGATGGCAAGCGGTTACCAAGGTCGGAGAGATACGGGTTGTCTCTTTGGTGGCTCGTTGACAATCATCGAAGTTTGTAGCAATTCCATAATGATGTCTGAATGAGGCTTTGACTTTCGCAATGTTATGTCATCTGTGAGCAGTCAGCACCAGACAATGTGGTGATATCGGTGGAACTGAAAAGGGAAAGCCTCTAGTGGTATGCACTGAAGAAAGAGGGGGTTGTCCCAATGGCATCAAGCATTTTCAATTAGGAACGGTTTTAAATTTCCGAATTGTTGATACCTAACTTTTGGTGATCCAGTTATTTATTTATTGCAAAAAAATTAGGGATTAATTTTTCACCCGTAAAAAAAATAAAATTAATTGCATAGTATATAATTTGAGGTGTATTTATTTATTATTATTACATCTACATCGGACAAGTGATGGATGGATTTGAATTGGTAGTTCTGAACTTTAAATTGACAAGTTGGACTGAGCCCACGATGCATGGGAAACATAAAACCACGTAAAACAAGCGCAATATCTCACGTACCAAAACGTGAGATGAAGGTGGATTATCTAGGGCTGTGACCGCTGGAAAAGTAGGCTTGAGATGGCTTATTCGGCGAGATCTCGCCCAGAGGAACTCGAAAATCAGCGTTGGAGAGAGAACGCTAGCCGACTAGATAGGACTCTCGTGCAAAAGTAACAGTAGGTGCTGAAAAATGGCAAATGAGTGTTTTTAAGGATGCTTGTAAGGGGTTGAGTGTGTTTCCTTTAGAGGCAACGACACAGACCCTCCTAGACGACACGTGGTGGGCGGTAGACCTTGGAATTTCAACACTAGATGAGTTTTTAGGTTGTGTTTCTTCACTGTTGGATAGCGATTCGAATTACACCTCATGTATTAGTTATGACGCTTACTTAGTTAGGCAAAGCTTGTATTCAATTACTTTCCGCGAATTACGACCAACTTCCCTTTCGAATGGTTCGAAAACCGTCACAGCTCGTCGCATCGCGGGTGTCAGTGGGGCATGTTGAGTAGCAGAGACGCGTGCACTGCACCGCACTGCATTTTGTCGAAAGAAGAGAAAGACGATCGAGGAATTATTGTACGTATGATGTCACGAACATGAAAACCCAATATGGAAAACGGGATTTGAAATGAGGGGCTTGCATTCAACACTTGATATTATGGACCGAGATTCAACACACACACCGGATTATCCTCATCATAAAGATGCTACACTAATTTTGATGATAAGATGACTAAAGAGGTTTTTTAGAGTGCTGTTGCTTAGGACGATGGAGCTAAGTTGGTGGTCCCGGATGCAAGACAAGAGAAACATGAGGCACTAAACAGCAAAGGGATGGCAAGCGGTTACCAAGGTTGGAGAGATGCAGGTTGTCTCTTTGGTGGCTCGTTGACAATCATCGAAGTTTGTAGCAATTCCATAATGATGTCTGAATGAGGCTTTGACTTTCGCAACGTTATGTCATCTGTGAGCAGTCAGCACCGGACAATGTGGTGATATTGGTAGAACTGAAAAGGGAAAGCCTCTAGTGGTATGCACTGAAGAAAGAGGGGGTTGTCCCAACGGCATCAAGCTTTTCCAATTAGGAACGGTTTTAAATTTCCGAATTGTTGATACCTAAATTTTGGCGATCCAGTTATTTATTTATTGCAAAAAAATTAGGGATTAATTTTTCGACCGTAAAAAAAATAAAATTAATTGCATAGTATATAATTTGAGGTGCATTTATTTATTATTATTACATCTGCATCGGACTAGTGACGGATGGGTTTGAATTGGTAGTTTTGAGCTTTAAATTGACAAGTTGGACTGAGCTCACGATGCATGGGAAACATAAAACCATGTAAAACAAGCGCAATATCTCACGTACCAAAACGTGAGATGAAGGTGGATTATCTAGGGCTGCGACCGCTGGAGAAGTAGGCTTGAGATGGCTTATTCGGCGAGATCTTGCCCAGAGGAACTCGAAAACCAGCGTTGGAGAGAGAACGCTAGCCGACTAGATAGGGACTCTCGTGCAAAAGTAACAGCAGGTGCTGAAAAATGGCAAATGAGTGTTTTTAAGGATGCCTGTAAGGGGTTGAGTGTGTTTCCTTTAGAGGCAACGACACAGACCCTCCTAGACGACACGTGGCGGGCGGTGGACCTTGGAATTTCGACAGTGGATGAGTTTTTAGGCCGTGTTTCTTCACTGCTAGATAGTAATTCGAATTACACCTCATGTACTAGTTATGGCGCTTACTTAGTTAGGCAGAGCTTGTATTCAATTACTTTTCACGAATTACGACCAACTTCCTTTTCGAATGGTCCGAAAGCCGTCGCAGCTCGTTGCATCTCGGGTGTCAGTGGGGCATGTTGAGTAGCAGAGATGCATGCACTGCATTTTGCCGAAAGAAGAAAAAGACGATCGAGGAATTACTGTATGTATGATGTCACGAACATGAAAACCAATATGGAAAACGGGATTTCAAACGAGGGGCTCGCATTCAACACTTGATATTATGGACCGGGATTCGACATACGCATCGGATTATCCTCATCATAATGATGCTACACCAATTTCGCAGCCATCTTTTCCCATGGCTTACCAAATGAAACAAAAGAGAAGATGGTAAGATAACTGAAAAGGTTTTTTAGAGCGCTGTTACTTAGGACGATGGAGCTAAGTTAGCGGTCCCGGATGCAAGACGAGAGAAACACGAGGCCCTAAATAGCAAAGGGATGGCAAGCGATTACCAAGGTCGGAGAGATGCAAGTTGTCTCTTTGGTGACTCGTTGACAATTCTCGAAGTTTGGAGCGATTCCATAATGATGTCTAAATGAGGCTTTGACCTTCGCAACGTTACGTCATCTATGAGCAGTCAGCACCGAACAATGTGGTGATATCGGTGGAACTGAAAGGAGAAAGCCTCTAGTGGTATACACTAGAGAAAGAGGGGATTGTCCCAACGGCATCAAGCATTTCCAATTAGGAACGGTTTTAAATTTCCGAATTGTTGACACCTAAATTTTGGCGATCCAGTTATTTATTTATTGCAAAAAAATTAGGGATTAATTTTTCGCCTGTAAAAAAAATAAAATTAATTGCATAGTATATAATTTGAGGTGCATTTATTTATTATTATTACATCTGCATCGGACTAGTGACGGATGGGTTTGAATTGGTAGTTGTGAGCTTTAAATTGACAAGTTGGATTGAGCTCACGATGCATGGGAAACATAAAACCACGTAAAACAAGCGCAATATCTCACGTACCAAAACGTGAGATGAAGGTGGATTATCTAGGGCCGCGACCGCTGGAGAAGTATGCTTGAGATGGCTTATTCGGCGAGATCTCGCCCAGAGGAACTCGAAAACCAGCGTTGGAGAGAGAATGCTAGCCGACTAGATAGGGACTCTCGTGCAAAAGTAACAGCAGGTGCTGAAAAATGGCAAATGAGTGTTTTTAAGGATGCCTGTAAGGGGTTGAGTGTGTTTCCTTTAGAGGCAACGACACAAACCCTCCTAGACGACACGTGGCGGGCGGTGGACCTTGGAATTCCGACAGTGGATGAGTTTTTAGGCCTTGTTTCTTCACTGCTAGATAGTGATTCGAATTACACCTCATGTACTAGTTATGGCGCTTACTTAGTTATGCAAAGCTTGTATTCAATTACTTTCCACAAATTACGACCAACTTCCTTTTCGAATGGTCCGAAAGCCGTCGCAGCTCGTTGCATCTCGGGTGTTAGTGGGGCATGTTGAGTAGCAGAGATGCATGCACTGCATTTTGCCGAAAGAAGAAAAAGACGATCGAGGAATTACTGTACGTATGATGTCACGAACATGAAAACCAATATGGAAAACGGGATTTGAAATGAGGGGCTCGCATTCAACACTTGATATTATGGACCGGGATTCGACACACGCATCGGATTATCCTCATCATAATGATGCTACACCAATTTTGCAGCCATCTTTTCCCATGGCTTACCAAATGAAACAAAAGAGAAGATGGTAAGATAACTGAAAAGGTTTTTTAAAGCGCTGTTACTTAAGACGATGGAGCTAAGTTAGCGGTCCCGGATGCAAGACGAGAGAAACACGAGACCCTAAATAGCAAAGGGACGGCAAGCGATTACCAAGGTCGGAGAGATGCAAGTTGTCTCTTTGATGACTCGTTGACAATTCTCGAAGTTTGGAGCGATTCCATAATGATGTCTGAATGAGGCTTTGACCTTCGCAACGTTACGTCATCTATGAGCAGTCAGCACCGAACAATGTGGTGCTGAAAGGAGAAAGCCTCTAGTGGTATGCACTAAAGAAAGAGGGGATTGTCCCAACGGCATCAAGCATTTCCAATTAGGAACGGTTTAAAATTTCCGAATTGTTGACACCTAAATTTTGGTGATCCAGTTATTTATTTATTGCAAAAAAATTAGGGATTAATTTTTCACCTGTAAAAAAAATAAAATTAATTGCATAGTATATAATTTCAGGTGCATGTATTTATTATTATTACATATGCATCGGATTAGTGACGGATGGGTTTGAATTGGTAGTTCTGAACTTTAAATTGACAAGTTGGACTGAGCTCACGATGCATGGGAAACATAAAACCACGTAAAACAAGCGCAATATCTCACGTACCAAAACGTGAGATGAAGGTGGATTATTTAGGGCTGCGACCGCTGGAGAAGTAGGCTTGAGATGACTTATTCAACGAGATCTCGCCCAGAGGAACTCGAAAACCAGCGTTGGAGAGAGAACGCTAGCCGACTAGATAGGGACTCTCGTGCAAAAGTAACAGCAGGTGCTGAAAAATGGCAAATGAGTGTTGTTAAGGATGCCTGTAAGGGGTTGAGTGTGTTTCCTTTAGAGGCAACGACACAGACCCTCCTAGACGACACGTGGCGGGCGGTGAACCTTGGAATTTCGACAGTGGATGAGTTTTTAGGCTGTGTTTCTTCACTGCTAGATATCGGTGGAATTGAAAGGAGAAAGCCTCTAGTGGTATGCACTAAAAAAAGAGGGGATTGTCCCAACGGCATCAAGCATTTCCAATTAGGAACGATTTTAAATTTCCGAATTGTTGACACCTAAATTTTGGCGATCAAGTTATTTATTTATTGCAAAAAAATTAGGGATTAATTTTTCACCTGTAAAAAAAATAAAATTAATTGCATAATATATAATTTTAGGTGCATTTATTTATTATTATTACATCTGCATCGGACTAGTGATGGATGGGTTTGAATTGGTAGTTCTGAACTTTAAATTGACAAGTTGGACTGAGCTCATGATGCATGGGAAACATAAAATCACGTAAAACAAGCGCAATATCTCACGTACCAAAACGTGAGATGAAGGTGGATTATCTAGGGCTGCGACCGCTGGAGAAGTAGGCTTGAGATGGCTTATTCGGCGAGATCTTGCCCAGAGGAACTCGAAACCAGCGTTGGAGAGAGAACGCTAGCCGACTAGATAGGGACTCTCGTGCAAAAGTAACAGCAGGTGCTGAAAAATGGCAAATGAGTGTTTTTAAGGATGCCTGTAAGGGGTTGAGTGTGTTTCCTTTAGAGGCAACGACACAGACCCTCCTAGACGACACGTGGCGGGCGGTGGATCTTGGAATTTCGACAGTGGATGAGTTTTTAGGCCGTGTTTCTTCACTACTAGATAGTGATTCGAATTACACCTCATGTACTAGTTATGGCGCTTACTTAGTTAGGCAAAGCTTGTATTCAATTACTTTCCACGAATTACGACCAACTTCCTTTTCGAATGGTCCGAAAGCCGTTGCAGCTCGTTGCATCTCGGGTGTCAGTGGGGCATGTTAAGTAGCAGAGATGCATGCACTGCATTTTGCCGAAAGAAGAAAAAGACGATCGAGGAATTACTGTACGTATGATGTCACGAACATGAAAACCAATATGGAAAACGGGATTTGAAACGAGGGCTCGCATTCAACACTTGATATTATGGACCGGGATTCGACACACGCATTGGATTATCCTCATCATAATGATGCTACACCAATTTCGCAGCCATCTTTTCCCATGGCTTACCAAATGAAACAAAAGAGAAGATGGTAAGATAACTGAAAAGGTTTTTTAGAGCGCTGTTACTTAGGACGATGGAGCTAAGTTAGCGGTCCCAGATGCAAGACGAGAGAAACACAAGGCCCTAAATAGCAAAGGGACGGCAAGCGATTACCAAGGTCGGAGAGATGCAAGTTGTCTCTTTGGTGACTCGTTGACAATTCTCGAAGTTTGCAGCGATTCCATAATGATGTCTGAATGAGGCTTTGACCTTCGCAACGTTACGTTATCTATGAGCAGTCAGCACCGAACAATGTGGTGATATCGGTGGAACTGAAAGGGAAAAGCCTCTAGTGGTATGCACTAAAGAAAGAGGGGATTGTCCCAACGGCATCAAGCATTTCCAATTAGGAACGGTTTTAAATTTCCGAATTGTTGACACCTAAATTTTGGCGATCGTTATTTATTTATTGCATAAAAATTATGGATTCACCCATAAAAAAAAGTTAATTAATTGCATAGCATATAATTTTAGGTGCATTTATTTATTATTATTGCATTTGCATCGGACTAGTGACGGATGGACTTGAATTGGTAGTTCTGAGCTTTAAATAGACAAGTTGGATTGAGCCCACGATGCATGAGAAACATAAAACCACATAAAACAAGCGCAAGATCTCACATACCAAAACGTGAGGTGAAGGTGGAATATCTAGGGCTGCGATCGCCGGAGAAGCAGGCTTGAGATGGCTTATCCAGCGAGATCTCGCCTAGAGGAACCTGAAAACCAGCGTTGGAGAGAGAATGCTAGCCGACCAGATATGGACTCTTGTGCAAAAGTAACAGCAGGTGCTGAAAAATGGCAAATGAGTGTTTTTAAGGATGCTTGTAAGGGGTTGAGTGTGTTTCCTTTAGAGGCAATGACATAGACCCTCCTAGACGACACGTTGCGAGCAGTGAACCTTGGAATTTCGACAGTGGATGAGTTTTTAGGACGTGTTTCTTCACTGCTTGATAGCGATTCGAATTACACCTCATGTACTAGTTATGACGCTTAATTGGTTAGGCAAAGCTTGTATTCAATTGCTTTCCACGAATTACGACCAACTTCCCTTTTGAATGGTCTGAAAACCGTCGCGGCTCATCGCATCTCGGGTGTGGGTGGGGCATGTTGAGTAGCAGAGATGCGTGCACTGCACCGCACTGCATTTTGCTGAAAGAAGTGAAAGACGATCGATGAATTACTGTACATATGATGTCACAAACATGAAAACCCAATATGGAAAACGGGATTTGAAACGAGCGGCTCGCATTCAACACTTGATATTATGGACCGGGATTCGACACACGCACTGGATTATCCTCATCATAAAGATGCTACACCAATTTCCCAGCCATCTTTTCCTATGGCTTACCAAATGAAACAAAAGAGAAGATGGTAAGATGACTAAAGAGGTTGTTTAGAGCGCTGTTGCTTAGGACGATGGAGCTAAGTTGGCTGTCTCGGATGCAAGACGAGACAAACATGAGGCACTAAATAGCAAAGGGATGGCAGGCAGTTACCAAGGTCGGAGTGATGTAGGTTGTCTCTTTGGTGGTTCGTTGACAATCATCGAAGTTTGCTGTGATTCCATAATGATGTCTGAATGAGGCTTTGACCTTCGTAATGTTACGTCATCTGTGAGCAATCAGCATCGGACAAAGTGGTGATATCGGTGGAACTGAAAAGGCAAATCCTCTAGTGGTATGCACTGAAGAAAGAGGGATTGTCCCAACGACATCAAGCATTTCCAATTAGGAACAGTTTTAAATTTCCGAATTGTTGACATCTAAATTTTTGTGATCAATTTATTTATTTATTGCATACAAATTAGGGATGAATTTTTCATTCATAAAAAAATAATTAATTACATAGCATATAATTTTAGGTACATTTATTTATTATTATTGCATTTGCATCGGACTAGTGATGGATGGGTTTGAATTGGTAGTTTTGAGCTTTGAATTGACAAGTTGGACTGAGCCCACGATGCATGAGAAACATAAAACCGCGTAAAACAAGCGCAAGATCTCACATACCAAAACGTGAGATGAATGTGGATTATCTACGGCGGCGACCTTTGGAGAAGCAGGCTTGAGATGGCTTATCCGACGAGATTTCGCCCAGAGGAACCCGAAAACCATCGTTGAAGAGAGAACGCTAGCCGACCAGATAAGGACTCTCGTGCGAAATTAACAGTAGGTGCTGAAAATGGCAAATGAGTGTTTTTAAGGATGCTTGTAAGGGGTTGAGTGTGTTTCCTTTAGAGGCAACGACACAGACCCTCCTAGACGACACGTGGCGGGTAGTGAACCTTGGAATTTCGATGGTGGATGAGTTTTTAGGCCGTGTTTCTTCACTGCTGGATAGCGATTCGAATTACACCTCATGTACTACTTATGGCGCTTACTTGGTTAGGCAAAGTTTGTATTCAATTACTTTCCACGAATTACGACCAACTTCCCTTTCGAATGGTTCGAAAACCGTCGCAACTCGTTGCATCTCGGGTGTCGGTGGGGCATGTTGAGTAGCAGAGACGCATATACTGCACCGCACTGCATTTTGCCGAAAGAAGAGAAAGACGATCGAGGAATTATTGTACGTATGATGTCACGAAAATGAAAACCCAATATGGAAAATGGGATTTGAAATGAGCGGCTCACATTCAACACTTGATATTATGGACCGGGATTCGACACACGCACCGGATTATCCTCATCATAATGATGCTACACCGATTTCTCAGCCATCTTTTTCCTTGGCTTACCAAATGAAGCAAGAGAGAAGATGGTAAGATGACTAAAGAGGTTTTTTAGAGCACTGTTGCTTAGGACGATGGAGCTAAGTTGGTGGTCCCGGATGCAAGACGAGAGAAACATGATGCACTAAACAGCAAAGGGACGGCAAGCGGTTACCAAGGTCGGAGAGATGCAGGTTGTCTCTTTGGTGGCTCGTTGACAATCATCGAAGTTTGCAGCGATTCCATAACGATGTTTGAATGAGGCTTTGACCTTCGCAACATTACGTCATCTGTGAGCAGTCAGCACCGGACAAGGTGGTGATATCGGTGGAACTGAAAAGGGAAAGCTTCTAGTGGTATGCACTGAAGAAAGAGGAGGTTGTCCAACAGCATCAATAATTTCCAATTAGGAATAGTTTTAAATTTCCGAATTGTTGACACCTAAATTTTGACGACGCGGTTATTTATTTATTGCATAAAAATTAGGATTAATTTTTCACCCCTAAAAAAATAATTAATTGCATAGGTGCATTTATTTATTATTATTATTGCATTTGCATCGGACTGGTGATGGATGGGTTTGAATTGGTAATTTTGAACTTTAAATTGACTGAGCCCACGATGCATGAGAAACACAGAACCATGTAAAACAATCGCAAGATCTTACGTACCAAAACGTGAGATGAATGTGAATTATTGACGCGCGGACTCCTGGAGTGTCATAACTTGGCACAAAGGGACACGTAGGTGCCAAAAACGGAATAAAATGGATTACTTGAGTCTCACCGGCAAGAAAATCCGGCCAAATTGCATACGTGGCATTTTCCGGCGACTTCTTTTACTGAGGTGGCAAACGTTTAAAAAAAAAGCCCATGTGGACGAAAAAAATGACATCGTCCATCCACGCTGACCGAGCTGACCTAAACAACGTCTTTAGGTTATTTTGGCTTAAGCAGACTTGGCCGTTGCCGTTCCTCCCCGTCCGCATTCACACTAGATCTTAGGCCTTTCTCTCTGTCGCCGTTCACGCCTAGAGGTGGTTATTGGTCGCTGTCGTCAGTCGCCGTTGTTTCCGCCCCTTCTCCCCCTCCCCTGTGATGAAATTAGGGCTCGATTATTTTTTTAGGGCTTTGATGGAAAATTTAGGGCTCTACGGGGAAATGTGTTGATCGGACCTTCGGGCGGTGAGGTGGGTGTGTTGTGCTACAGTTGTGCGTGTTGGCTTGCATAAATTCTGTTGAAATGCGCGCGCTCTGTTTTGCTACTCCCTTAAGTGGAGATGCTCGTCTCAGTCGATGATTTCTGTAGTCGATGCTCGAATGAAACAAAATATTGAATGAGGTGGAACTAGGAACTAGTGTGTTTGAGTGAAACGAAATATTAAATCAGGTGGGATATGATAGATAGATTAAGGTGGAATGTGTGAAATAATGGCCCTCAAGTGCTCTGCAAAGAGCACGCTACTTTGCTATCAATCTGCTTTTGTTTCCTTGATTATGATCTTTTGGTTCTTTTACTATTCTTTCCTGATTATTATTTTTAATCAAATAGTCAACATATATGCAAGGAACATTGAGGAGTACAAAGTTTGTTTTGATACTTTATATAAGTTCATTTACCTGCAAGGAACATATTTGAAACCACATGTAAGTACCTCCTTTTAAAGTTTATAAACTATTAGCTCTTTTAACATGTAGTATCAGTCTATTGTGCAATGGATAAATTCAGGGCTTGGATTTTCCTCTGAATTTCTCTTGGTTTGTGTAATGACCTCTTGACATAATATATTAATGGCCATACATCATAGAGTAGGGTATGATTTCTGTTGGTTGGATGAGAAACAGAACTTTCACCCTATATTTTTATATCGAGCTTTCCTTATTTTTTTAATGTGTTTTCACATGAAAAATAGATTTGATTAAGTTAATGTACATTTTCACATCGCAGGTTTAGTTCAGCAAAATATAATAGACAAAATTGCTTGGGCTATGCTTATTGTGGGGACCTGTGCTTGTTGTGGGGCCCTCTGTTTTTGGTTAATATTTTAAGGGAAGGGAAGGCAAATAATTAAAGTGGCGACCTCTTTTTTCGCTGTCATGTAGGGGCATATTGTTAGTGTGGGGATCTCTGTTTTTGGTTAATATTTTAAGGGAAGGGAATGCAAATAATTAAAGTTGCGACCTTTTTTTTGGTTGTCATATAGGGGCATATTGTCAGTGTGGGGACCTCTGTTTAATAAAGTCCATGAGAGTGGGGGGGCTTCCATGTGCAATTGTCTATTGTTCTTTGTGGATGTGGTCCTAAAAACTAATTATTCTTTTTCTTGTTTTTGGTGCAGAAATGGCTTATGATAAGAGGATTATGTCGCTGTCATAGTTTGCTATGGTGGAGATTTTGTGATTAGGGAGGATGAGTGGGAGTATGAGGGTGGAAATGAGGGCACCATCTTTGTTGAGATAAATAATGCATCTTATATGGGATTTGTTAGGGATATTGTAACTTATTTGCCTTGTAAAGTTCAGAAGTTGCTGTATTGTATTCTTAGGAAAGGCTTAAGAGATGGTTTGAGAAGCTTAGAAGATAATAATGATTTTAGGGATGTTCTATACCATTATCTTTATGGTGAAGAGGTAAAAATATATGTTGAGTACAATAGTGAAAGTGAGGACGAAGATGATGATGGAGAGAGCGCCCAAGTAAGACAAGAAGGAGATGGTATTCAAGGTAGTATTGACGTTAGGGTCGAAGGAGGGCATGATAGACATGATGAAGAGGAGAGGAGCATAGATGCAGTTCACTAAAGTGATGATGACATAGGTGATGTCACAATCACTGGATTAGATTGGGAAATAACTGAATTAAGTGATGATAATGATGAAGGGTTGCCTGTTGAAAATTTCATAAGTGTTAACGATGATGAGGAGTTTGTATAGTAAAAAAAAAGGCGAAGGAATTTTTTGACAAATAAGTTTGCAGTTTTGCAGGTAGCTGATGAAGTTCCAAATAGGGCCGAAGCCCCTACAGGTGCTGGTGCTGTTGGTGAGAAGACTGATTATGAAGAAAGCGTCGAGAATGCTACTTCCTAGGATGAGCTTGAAGAAGATGAAGAATCTGTGCATAGAAGGAAAATTAAGTTTCCTTCTTATGATCCATCTGTTGCCTCTCTTACTTTATCGGTAGGTATGAAATTTCAAGATGCGAAATAATTTAGGGAAGCTATATTGAAGAACTCCATTGCTGCACAGAGGAATATTGACTTCATTAAAAACACTAAGATCTTTGTAAGAGCTAGGTGTTCGCAGAAAAATTATCCATGGAAAATCTATGGCGCATTTGTTAGGAGAAGTGGATTCTTCCAGATTAGAGCCTATCAAGAGGAACGTACTTGTTCCATTAATTTTGAAAATAAAAGGGTAACAAGTGCATGATTGGCCAAGTACTTCTTTGATTTGATTAAGATGATGCCTCAGATGAATAGTACTGAGTTCAGGATGCTGGTGAAGGAGCAGGTAGGCATCAATATATCTAGTAATCAATGCAAAAATTCGAAGCAAAAGATGATGAAGATACTTATTGGTCAGTACGACAGCGAATATGGACAGTTGTGAGATTATGTTTAGGAGTGTAGGCTGCAAAATTCTTTAAGTAGAGTATATGTAGAGGTCGTGGAGAGACCACTTCCTGATATTGGAACCAAGTTCGATAAGTTCTATATTTACTTCGATGCATGCAAACGAGGATTTTTATTTGGTTGTAGACGGATTATAGCATTAGACGGGTGTTTTATAAAGGGCTTGTGCAAGGGAGAATTGCTAGCTGCAATTGGAAGAGATGCAAATGACCAAATGTTTCCACTGGCTTGGGCTGTTGTGAAGGTAGGGAATAAGGATAATTGGTCCTGGTTCCTAAAAAATTTGATAACTGATTTGGAGATAACAAATGGGGCAGGATGGACGTTCATGAGTGACCAACAAAATGTAATGTTTGCTTTTTGAAAAAATTGGTCAATTGTTTGCTTTTTGATATCAACATGTCATTTGCTTACATTTCTTATTTTGAATTATTGCAGGGACTGGTTCTAGCAATAGCTGAGTTGTTGCCTTATGCACATATACGCAAATTGGGTAAAGGAGACAAGCTGCAGTCGCAATTTTGGCAGCTAGCAAAGAGCATGAATATAGCTGACTTTAGGATGGCTAAAGAAGAACTGCTTCAATTGACAAACGAAGGTTACGATGCACTATTCCAAACAGAACTGAAGTATTGGTGTAGGGTGTTCTTCAGCAAGGAATTCAAGTACGATAACATCGATAACAACATCTGCGAAGCATTCAATGGGAGGATAATAGATGCTAGATGCAAACCAATTATCTCTATGCTTGAAAACATACGGGTTATGGTCATGACTCGGCTGCAGAAATAGATAGATGAGGCTGCAAAGTGGACTAGGTAATCTGGTTCTAGGATTGCTAAGAAATTAGATGAAAACTTGGCTGGAAGTAGGTATTGTCATCCCATTTGGAATGGGGATGGAGGATATGAGATAATGAAGGGTTCCGATAAGTATATTGTCCAATTAGGTACGGAAAATGTTCATGTAGAGCATGGCAACTAAGTAGAATTTCTTGTGCACATGCCATATGTGCTATTCAATTGAAGGGCCATAACACGGAAGACTAAAGTGATGACTAGTACAAGAAATCGAAAAATCTTGCTTCGTATCAATTCATGTTGCAGCCAATCAGAAGTAGCAAGTTCTGGGAGCCAACAGATTACGAAGCACCTCAACCTTTGCCACTAAAGAAGAAAATGAGAAGACCAAAGCGAAAACGAAGAATGACGGAGGTAGAGGTCTCATGTCAGTGTATGATGAATAGGACATGTGTACCGATAAAGTGCTCTTTTTGCCACATAACATGGCATAAGACTAAATGTTGTCAATTAATGAAGCCAGTCGAATGGCCTAGTGTGTTTATGTTGAGGCCAGCCGAAGCGCCTAGTGAAGGGACAATTGGAGAAGGACAAATAAAAAGGTGAAGTGAGTCGACGACAATAAACCCAGCAAGTCATGACAATTGTGTTTATGTTGTTTTATGGTTTATTACAAATATGTACATATATATAAGTGACATATATGTAATGTTTTTGTTTTTGTCAGGTCACGAGAATTACATGTGAAGAATTGATCAAAGCCCCTGTTGTACTTGAAACTGAAGGGCCTGTTCAAAGAAGACAAGGTAGAAGACAACCAACTGAAGGATTGGCCGAAGCAACTTGAGGGCCAGTTAAGTCGACCGTTCTTCAGTAGCAGTAGAGAAAAAAATACCTAGTAAGTTCAATAATTTGTGTTTAGTTTTCCTTTACGTTGTTATATGACATGATATTATATTTATGATGTCATTTGCCTTTTTCTCAGATTCGAAGAAGGCAAGCTAGAGCTCAGCTGCCAATAGAGGGCTCAATTGAAGGGCCACCACAAGATCCATCACCAAGGTCACTATAAAGGCCACTAGAAGGGTCATCACAAGGGTCACCACAAAAGCCAACAGAATGTGTCACTGAAGCTGAAGGGCTAAATAGAAAAACAACCAGAAAAAAGCCAAATCAAGAGCCACCTACAAGAAGGCCATCTAGAAGACATCTAACTAAAGAATTGGCCGAAGAAGCCCCTACTATAGCTGAACAAACACAATAAGCGCCCAAGAAATCACATGCGAGAAAAAGAGCCAACTAATCACAAGTACCTGAAAGTGATGTTTCCCTTTGAACAAGAGGGGCTCTTGGGAAGATACTAAAACAATATGGTTATGGCTTTTATACAAATGAACGTTCTGGAACAGTTATTCTTAATGTAAATTTTATAAGCTGTATTTAATATAATTTATAGTGCAAACTTTTGTTGATAATTGAGTTTTCTTTTTGAAGCCTGGGAGAAATTCAGAGGTTTTTATTTCTCAAGGCCCAACTCAAGAATCAACGGCTGCGCCAACAAGAAAGAAGAGTAAGAAGAATCCAGTTGCAGGTCCATCTGAATCAGTTCAGCTTACAATAGTTGAAGTTCCTTCTGAATCCGTTCAGACTAGGACAATTGTAGCTCCATTAGAATCAACGCATCCCGAGATAGTTGAAAAAGAAGTCTCATGTCCAGTTAGAAAAAGTGTAAGGATTATGAATCGAGTGCAAGGTCCATCAAAATGAGCACGAACATGAGGCATTATGCATATTGATTGATGAAATGGGATGTGATATGGTTTGTGAGGCTGATAAGTCAGTTGTTTTATTGTAGATGTTTTATTTATTTATTTATTATTATAATAGTTTGTCATTGAGTATGTGAGACTTAATTTCAATATCAATGGAACGATTTTGTTGCTTGTCATTTTTGCCTTTTTCATTTTTCTGATTTTGTTTTTCCTTTTACTTACTGCGTCTGGTGGTGGATCTGTGGTGGTGACTGGGGTGCTCGTGTGGTTAATGGTGGCGGCTGGTCAAGCCTGGTGGTGGTGGGTTTATTGTGAGGGTTGAGTTGGGGCCTCTTGCTGCAGTTAGTACTGGTACAAGAGTGCAATGTGCATAGCCTAGTTTGCACGAGCCCCTTTTGCAACAGACCCACGACCCACTACCAACATTGGCTGCTAATGGTGGGTCTATGGTGGTAGCTACGTGCTGGTGTGGTAACTGAGATGCTGGTGTTGCTAGTGGTGGTGACCAGTGGTGACTATTGATGCCTACTAATGGTGGGTCTATTATAGAGGTTATGTTGGGAGGTTTTTGCTGCACCCGGTGTAAGATGTAAGTGTGCAATATGCATATCTTGCACCAGGTAGTGCTGGTGCAAGCTGGTGTAGGGCACCTTGCACTAACAACTTCTGCAGTAGCATACCACCAACATAGTGGTGGTTGGTGGTGGCTCAAGTGGATGCCTGGGATGCTTGGTGTGGCTGGTGGTGATGGCTGGAGGCCGATGGTGGCCAGTGGTGGGCGGTAGTGATGGCTGGTGATAGCTGATGGCTTGTGCAATTTATAGAGGAAATGTACACAAAAAAATTGACACATAACTGATCACATTCTAAAAAACCTAGCACTAAAGTGTTCACTTTTAATCACAAGTGACACTTAAGTGATCATTTTTAATAATAACTTGACACTTAAATAACTTTTTTTTTTTATCACGACCGGCACTTAATTGATCACTAGATGTAACTTATAGCACTCGAGTAATCACTCGTACCTGTTCTATGTATATGGTGGTTTACAGCAAACCAGAGAAGCTGCTGGTTTATATACGGTTCAACTTATGACAACTCCATTCAATTCAATGTTTGCTGCTGGTTTACATTCAGTTCAAGTAAAGAAGTCATCACAACACATTGACCTAATATACATTTCATCATCACCGATTTATATTTGAGAATAAGCAAAAACATAGTACAAACATTATCTCATTCATTCATTCCATTTCCCTGACCTCCCCACAAGCACAATAAGTAACACATAATACATATGCCAGAAAAAAAAAAATGCCACAACGATCTTGTAGACAACACAAAACTTCTTCTCATCTTCCAAAAAAATAAGTTACATTTCATTTAAAACAAGTACATTTCTCTATTCATTTACAACTATAGCAGTCGGAGAAACTTCTTCTCTTCTTCCAGTACTTTACATTTCATCATAAAGTAGGATAGACAAAAAAATAGCAACACAATAAACGCTTGGTAATACTTCCGTTCAATTTCATCCTTAAAACTTCATTCTTCAAATGGTTAGCAAAAGATGCTTGAGCTTGCATTGAGTCAACATCGTCCAAGTCGTCCACAAGCGTAGATAGAGGTTGATGACATCCATCAAGTAGGTCTAATATCACATCTGTGGCTCGGTGAGAGAATTTCGCATCGACCTATTTGAAATATTTGCACTTCGACCCTTCTTTGTATCGGACACATCAATAGTATTTTCTCCCAAGATTCATTCAAGTCCACGATATTCTTCTTGGACTTGGTAACCCACAAAAACAGAAACGCTAGCCTTTTCTATCACTTTGGCAAGAGAATTTGAGCCAATGCTGAAAGTCCTACTCTCCATTTCCAATATTCGACTATAGAATTTAGGGTACATTGAATAAGGGTTCGGTATTAGGGCTCTAGCGCTTCAATGGCATTTTTCCCGATTTAGGGTTTTAGATTTAAGGCAATTGGGGAGACGATGTCGTTTTGGTTGATTTAAGGGCTCTATTTTGGCCAACTATATAAACGACGTCATTTTGGGTGAATTAGAGCTGAGTTAGCTCTCCGGCAAGCCACCTTAGCGAGAAATATTAATATTTAATTGCCATGTATGAGTTACGACCGGCTTCGTCGGAGGTGGCACTCAGGTGTCCCACTTTTCTTAAAATATGGCACTTAAGTGTCACTTTCGTAAGTTATGGCACTTAAGTGTTCCTTTGTGCCAAGTTATGGCACTTGAAGTGATATTTTGTCGTGGATTATTTAGGGCTGCGACCGCTGGAGAAGCAGGTTTGAGATGGCTTATTTGGCGAGATCTCACCCAGAGGAACCCGAAAATCAGCGTTAAAGAGAGAACGCAAGCCCGACCAAATACGGGCTCTTGCGCAAAAGCAATCGTAGGTGTTGAAAAATGGCAAATGAATGTTTTTAAGGATGCTTGTAGCGGGCTGCGTGTGTTTCCTTTAGAGGCAACGACATAGACACTCTTGGACGACACGTGGCGGGCGGTGGACCTTGGAATTTCGACAGTGGATGAGTTTTTAGGCTATGTTTCTTCATTGTCAGATATCAATTTGAATTACACCTCATGTACTAGTTATGACGCTTACTTGGTTAAGCAAAGCTTGTATTCAATTACTTTCCACGAATTATGATCAACCTCCCTTTCGAATGGTCCGAAAACCGTTGCAGCTCGCCGCATCTCGGGTGTCGGTGTGGCATGTTGAGTAGCAGAGATGCGTGCACTGCACCGCACTGCATTTTGCCGAAAGAAAAGAAAGATGATCGAGGAATTGTTGTGTGAATGATGTCACGAACATGAAAACCCAATATGGAAAACGGGATTTGAAGCTGGCGGCTCGCATTCAACACTTGATATTATGGACCGGGATTCGACACACGCACCAGATTATTTTAATCATAATGATGCTACACCGATTTCTCAGCCATCTTTTTCCTTGGCTTACCAAATGAAGGAAGAGAGAAGATGGTAATATGACTAAAGAGGTTTTTTTAGAGCTCTGTTGCTTAAGATGGTGGAACTAAGTTGGTGGTCTCAGATGTAAGACGAGAGAAACATGAGGCACTAAATAGCAAAGGGATAGCAAGCAGTTATCAAGGTCGAAAAGGTGCAAGTTGTCTCTTTGGTGGCTCGTTGACAATTGTCGAAGTCTGCAGCGACTCCATAACAATGTCTGCATGAGGCTTTGATCTTCGCAACATTACGTCATTTGTCAGGAGTCAGCACCGGACAATGTGGTGATATCGGTAGAACTGAAAAGGGAAAGCCTCTAGTGGTATGCACTGAATAAAGATGGGGTTGTCTTAACAGCATCAAGCATTTCCAATTAGGAACAGTTTTAAATTTCCGAATTGTTGACACCTAAATTTTGGCGATCCAGTTATTTATTTATTACATAAAAGTTAGGGACTAATTTTTCATCCCTAAAAAAAATTAATTAATTGCACATCATATAATTTATGTGCATTTATTTATTTTTATTGCATTTGCATCAGATTGGTGACGGATGGGTTTGAATTGATAATTTTGAGCTTTAAATTAATAAGTTGAATTGAGCCCACGAAGAGAGCAAATTGACTCAAACCCGTATCCTCGAAGAGATATTACGAGCTTATCTTTGCAAGATTTGGAATTTGAGAAAAATCTCATTGCAATTATGAATTTTTGCTGATAAAATTAGAAGAGAATATTCATTTTTGCTGAGAAAATCTAGAAGAGATGATGAAAATAAAAAGATTTTGCGTTTGGGAGGTTACGGGTGATCTTCGTGCATATTGAAAAATAAGATAAAATATTTCACGAAGATCACATTCTTAGCCTATAAAAGGAGCCGTGTACGGAGAGAGAGGGGGCTTTTCCTTCGTTTCGTTGGAGTAAAAGAAAACATCACAAAAAGGGCTCTTTCCGTCGGGGAAAGCTTAAGGGAAAGTCAAGGTTAGCACAAAAGGGCAGAGGGTGCAGCAGGGAGAGAAGGCGTGAGAGGACGTGTGCAGCAGAGAAGAGAGAGAAAAAAAAAGGAAAAAAGAAAAAGAAAGGGACTGTTCATCTTCTTCGCGAATGCCTCAACCGCCCCAGCCGATCCCCTGTGCAGCCGCCGAACGCTGCACCCGCGCCGCTGTGGTCGCACCATCGCGCCTCCGCGCTCGCCGGTTACTGCCGCTCGTCCCTTCATTGCTGCGCCGCTCGCTCGTCGCCGAACCGCCGTAGCAGCCGATCCCTCCTCGCTGCACCACCGTCGACCTGCAGCGTCCGCCTTTGCTTCCCCCCATGCCAGCAGATCCCGAGCCGGTTGACGCGCCTCCGCCACTGCCGATCGTCACCCGTTGGTCGCCGTCGGCGATGCCTGCAGCAGCCCGCGAGCCCCTTCGCTGCGCCTCCGCCGCAGCCCGGCTGTTCCCAGCCGGACTCCGAGCACCACCGCCGCTGCCCTCCAAACGTCGACCCCCTGCACGCCGTTCCAAGCCTTCCCCCTTCGAGCGACGCTCGCCAGCAGCCGCTTGCCGTCCTCCGCGCCAGCCGCCCCTGCTGCAGCACCCGTGACTCCAGCTGCCCCCTTGCCGTGCGCCCTGCTGCCCCTTGTCGGAACTCCGTACGCCGGCGCTTCTCCGGCTATCCCGTGTTTCGTTGCCCTTGCTGCAGCACCTGTGATTGCAACCCCCTCGCTGGAGCTCCGCCCGCCGCCGGTCCCCTCGCCGAAGCTCCGAACGGTGACCCACCACCCTTGGCTGCTTGCCACCACAGCGACCCGTCCTCGAGCCACGCCGAGCCTCCGTTGTGGGTCACGAGCCGCCGTTTGTTAAGCTTCGTTTAGAGGCCAAAATTCAAATTAGGTAGTTTTTGTATTTTTTTAATATTTTATCTCTTTATTTGAAATATTTCTTGATGTATGATTGAAATCCCCAACTGATATTTGCAACTTGAGTAGCATTTTAAATTAGGGATTAATCCCTAATTTGACGCTGATTGACAAATCCGATTTTTGTGTTCGAAATCTAAAAAATCATCAATTCGATCTCACACTCGAGATTCGATTCGCGATTTTATTCAAAATTGGTCAATCCAATCTCATGCGCGAGATATAATTCGTCAATTTATGGATATCAATCTTATCTTGCTTAATTTTGTTGTCGCGTTATTTGAATTGATTTTGAAAACCCAATATATATATATATATATATATATATATTGGAGTTAAGATTAGGTTTATGTTAGAATATTTTTTGTTTTAGGGCTATTTTGCATATTTAGAATATGAAATTTAATTATTTCAATTTTTTTATCAAAAAATAAAAAAAATTAATTTAGGAAGTTAGTTTTTTTTTTAAGTTGCACGTTTAATTATGTGACAATTTTAACTTCGAATTTCATAGAAAAGAAAAAGAAAAAAACTTGAATTAGGGCATTCTTTGCATGTTATTTCATATTAGGATAAGGTTGCATGTTTAATTTTATTTTCTAATTAATTACAAGTTCAAATAATTTTCCCTAGATAGGTTGCATTATAGATTAGGGATTACTTAGTTAAGATAACATTCAAGTTTCAATTAGGATTTGGCCTAATTTAATTCTTAATATAAGTTGGATGATATCTTAATCTAGATAGACTTTTTTTTGCAATTTTCTAATTTCGAATTTCATGTAAAATATCCAACAAAAATTGTCTTAGGATAAATTAATTTCATTCTCTAAGATAAATTGCATGCTTATTAAGAAAACACAAAAATATTATACTAACATCATATAGATTATGTCATATTGTTTCATGTTATATTAGTAACATTGCATTGTATAAAGCATGATTCTCATTAAATAAGTGAAAAAAATAATTGCGTGTTAATTAGAAATCATATATAGGACTGTCGATATGAATTCTGATTTAACATTGCAGATGCTTTTGATGCCACTGCTTTATCTTGGTGTTAACTTGGTGGTTTGTACACCCGCATGATTACTTCACATGTTAGAGAGGTAAATTAAAATCAATTCAAATTGCCTGTAAAATATATATTTTTTAAAATAAAAGATAAAGGTACCGAAAGCGAGGAATTTAGCGTAATTAAGTCCCTGAATTCACAATCTCTGGTTCGTAGGAGTAAAGTGAATCTCCCGTTACTTTACTTGGGTTTCTAATCGATTCACCAAAAATAGATTAGTGGTGCCTCCTAATTAAAAAATCAATGGCATGTTAAAAACTTGAACTTAAGTCACGAATTTGTATGGATTTGGGAGAACGCGCTAAATTTAAGCTTAATAGTCCATTAGCCAAATCTTAAGTGGTTTACTCGAGGTGAGATCGTAACACGAATAGTTTGAACAAACATTATATGGAAAATTTACAGAATTCTTTCCTTTTTTATTAAGTCCTCGGGTAAAAAGAATCGTCTAGTGTCGCCACGTGCACTTGTCAAGCGAGGAAATTTGGACCGTTGTGAATGATGACATGACGCTTTCGGAGTACCGAAACAAACTTTTAACACGTGCATGTGTACGCATTTATGAATTTTCCCTCGATTTAAGTTCCGAGAGGCGGTTTCGCAAGAGTCATCGCTTACTCCTCCCATGCTATGACATGAACTAAAACAATCGTTAGAAGACTCTTTTTTTTTTGGTGGTCAATCTGATCACTCCTATGTTTGTGCAAAGATTTGATGCAGCAATAGGTTTGGAAAACATATTTTTAAAGATGATCACTTGTATCATGTTCATTTGCAAATTAGTCATCGGATTAGTTAAATTCAACGTTGCATCTAGCTAGGGCTGAGAATGGTCTAGAGCGGCAAACTATTTCAAATGGACTGCTTATAAAATGCGAGGGTTTACTTTTGTAATTTGTTCATGGCAACCTTTTCAATCAAAGGGTTCGCTGTATGGAGTGATAGTGGCTTCATAATCTCATGGATCACATATATGTTGGTGGGTGAAGCCAAATATTATTAAGGGCTTTTTTTGTCTTTTCAATTAATTTTGCTAAAAGGTACACTTTATATTAGCTATAGTTAGACCTTCGGTGTCAAGGGGCTGAAAAAAAAAAAAAAAAAAAAAAGAGAGAAGAAAAAGTGATTGTTTCTTGTGAGGATTCTCAATTTTTTGCGCCATGATCTTGAGAGAAGCTTATCATTGTATTCCTACTTGTTTCAAAATCTAGTGGATTTACAGAATGCCTTTACTAGAGACGTGGCTCAGGTTTGGGTGAATTTCGATAACAAATTTTCTGATGTGCTCTTTCGATTATATTTTTTCATTATTATATTTTGCCTTGGCGGATTGTTTGCTTGCATTATTTTTTTGAAATTGGCGGGCAATTCCTAACAATTAGCATAAGAACATGGGTTAGCTAATTGAGAACATTGAAGATTTTTTCAGTGGCGTTGATTGAAAGTAAACAATATGGTAGAAGATAAAATCATAGTTGATTAGTTCGATGGGCAGGATTTCAGATGGTGTAAACTCCAAATCAAGGACTATCTTTATTAGAAAGATCTCTATGCATCACTTGAGGGTCGGAAACCTGAAATCGTAAAGTGGATCCAATAGCAGAATCGATATGGAAAATTCTTGATCGAAAAGCATTAGGTGCGATTCATCTAAGGCTGGCAAAATAAAAATGATACCACATGGTGAAAGCAAAAATTGTAAAAGAAACCATGGACATTATAATGAATATATGTGAGAAGCCGTTCATATCATGTCAGTTTCTTTTTTTTTTTGAGAAACCTGGTTTATCGGAAGTTGTTTGATAAAGGTTCCATGGCAGAGCATATTAATAATTTCACACATGTCATAGGTCAGTTGGAATTTGCAAGCATAAATCTTTGGATATGGAGGTCCAAGTTTTATATTTTTTATATTCCCTTTCAAAAAGCTATAGAATTGCAATACAGGGAATTTCAAACACCATGAAGAATGGTTTGACTATGGATAAGTAGCATCATGGTTGAAAAGATGTGAACGAAAGTCTCAAGTGGAGACAATTTTTCGGCATATACATTTTCAATGGTACTAGTAGCGAAAACCATGGGAGAAGTAAAAGCAGAGAAAAATTTAGCGAGGGTGGTATGTCACAATCAAGGAGGAAGGGACAAGTTGCAAAATAAGTGTTGGTTTTTTCACCAAATCTGATGTTAGAAGTTTCAGTGTGAAGCCTACAAAAAGAAGCAACATGATGAGAATCAAGAAACTAATGTGGTGAGCAGTGAACCTTTAGAGAACTTGTATTTGTCTATAAAGTTTGACTTGACGATAGATAAGTGCTTTATTTACTTCGGTACTTCTTTCCATTGCATCTCGCAAAGAGACATATTTGTTGATTATGTTAGTGAAAATTATAGGCTAATAGTTGTAGGAAATGACCACATGTATCTGATTGTTGGAAAATGAATTGTAATTATGAACATCTAAGGTCGTGGATGCCTCATTTTGCGTGAAACTAAGCATATTCTAAAGTTGAGGGAAAATCTGATCTAGACGACTTAACCAAAAAGGTTTGGTAATAATCTTTGGATGCGGAGAGTGGAAAATAACCTCAAGGTTAAAGTAGTAACAAAGGAAAAGCATATGGTACACTTTACTTCTCCAAGGAGACAATATTAGTGATTAGAAGAAGAATAAGTGGAGTATCATAACTTTCGTACAAAGCTTACTTGAGTGCCAAATTTTTTTTTTTTTTTTTGCTCACTAGAGTGCTATATTGAAGTAAAATTGATTACTTGAGTGCCAATTCCGACAAATCATCATACGTGGATTATTTTAATAATTTCCCATCCAACATGGATTTTTTTAATTTTTAATTTGTTTTTCTTTTCTAATTTCTTTAAGGGGTTGGAGAGGGTCCCCAGTGATGCTTGCCCAATTGAGCAAGGACCGCCTTGCCCTTTCGTGGCTTCTCCTACTAGGGGCGAGGTTGTCGCGGCCTCGTCGACCTAGGGCAAGGCTGTGAATTGTCAGATTTGGGCGAGGTGGCTACACCCGCAGCTGGTGAGGGCTTTCGTGGCCTCACCCCTAGCTAGCAAGGCCGTGATGCCCTCACCCAGGGCCTTCGTGGCCACATTAGGCGAGGTCCACCTTGCCCTCGGTCGCGAAGGTCGTTGCTAGACCTGGGTGGTCACGGGGGAGGCCGCCTCGTCTAAGTCTAGCTATTCGTGGCCTACCCCCAGCTGGCAAGGCCATGACAACCGTGCTCGAGGCCTTTGCAGCCGAAGGTGAGGCGGCCCTAGCCTAGGGCGAGGGTTTTGCGGGAAAAAAAAAAGGAAAAATAAAAAATTTCAAAAAATAATAATTAAAAATTTTTAAAATTAAAAAAAAAATTAAAAAATTATCCATGTCAGTGCTAGCTAAACCATGTAGGACAACGCGCTACCACATTGGATTTTCGGGCTATGCAAATCGCCAATAGTACTCAAGTGATTGATTATTCAAATTTTTGATACTCAAGTAAGTGGAAAAAAAAAGTTTTGGCACTTAAGTGAGTGTGGTATGAAGGTTATGATACTCCTACTATTCTTACCCCAATGGCATGATTGCAACTCTAGTGGCTACAAGTAGTTTGTCTATTATTTGGCATTATCATTTGGGATATCTTGGTAGGGCGTGAAGTAGTTACACTCAAGAAAGTTTCTAAATTTCTGTGAGAGTTGCGTTTATGAAAAACAAAGAGTAGTTAGTTTTCAATTGAATGGTAATAGAATAAGAGTTAGAGCTAGCTATGAGGGGACCGGCATAGGAACTCTTTTATGATGGTTAGAGATATTCTATCACCTTTATTGATGATGCAACAAGTAAGACTTGGGTTTTTTCTCTCAGAAAAAAAAAATCAGAAGTATTTGAGATGTTAAAAATGTGGAAGACCAAGGTAGAAAAAGAGATAGGTTATCAAATTAAAGCTCTAAAGTCTAATAATTGTGGTAAATACATGAGCAAAGAATTTATAGAATACTTGAGCCTTGGAAGGAATACATAGGCTTAAAACTATTCCTAGAACTCCTCAAGAGAATAGTATAGCTGACAAGATGAACAAAACTATTCTAGAATGTGCGAGATGCATGAGACTACATGAGGGTCCCGCGACACTTATGGGTTGTCACAATTGATGCAGCCGCTATATCTAATCAACAGTAATGCATCTAATGCGCTGGATGAAGAAATACCGCAAGAATAGTGGTCAGGTAAAAATGTTTTTTTTTTTTTATGACCCGGGGAACCCGCGCACTGTACCAACACGGACAGCTCGACAGGCTCGGGGTAACAGGGGGTAAACCCTGGGGCGACGCTAGTAGAGGACCCACCATCCCAATGTCGTACTTAAGATCCCGTGCGGCCAGTGGGATTTGAACTCCTCTTTTCTGGCAAAGGATCATGGGAGCACTTATCCAACTGGGCCACCGCAGGCGGTGGTAGTGGTCAAGTAAAAAAATTATTCATATCTTTTTTTTTTTGGTGTTGCACATGCTTTGATTGACATGGAGGATAGAAGGAAACTTGATGCTAAGTCTCTGAAAAGCGCCTTTATTGGATACGGTGGTGATGAGTATGGCTAAAGGCTTTAGAATTATAAGAATAACAAAGTCATTTGCAGCAAGAATTGGTATTCCATGAAGAAAAAATGTACCAGAATCGTCAGACAAAACATGAGAATACGGTAAAATAGAAATATGTTGAGTTGGACACATTGTCTATGAAGATAGTTCTGGCATATCAAATTGTGCTAATTTAGTCCTAAATCTTTTGAACAAGTGCCAATGAAGTTCTAAATGTTTTGACTTAATGCCAATTTACTCATTTTGGCTAATTTTGGTCGGTTATTGCTAACATGGATGCTGGATGGCTTACATGGCACTGTCGACGTTGATATAGAAAATTTTTAATAATATTTTAATATTTTTTCAAGTTTTTTTTAATCTTTTTTTTCTCTTATTTCTTCTTCTTCCTTTTGTTAGTGAATGGCCACCAACCATAGGTGATGGTTGGCCACCGGCCACGATCGAGTGGGCTGGCCTTGCTTGGCCATGGCGAGGGCATCACTTGCCAGCCTTGTAGGTTAAATTTGGCTAGCTTGACCCTCGTTGAGGCTCGGCTTAACGTTAGTGCCAGTGGTACCAAGTAAGTCGGCTAGTGTTCATATTAGCGAAATCTAGCCAAAATTAACTGGAAGGAATGAATTAACACCAAGTCATAAATTTTAGGATTAAAATGATACTAGTTCAAAAGATTTATGACTAAATTGACACTATTGAAAGGTTTATGACTGAATTGGTATAAATTCAAAAGGTATAGAACTAAATTGATACAAATGTAATAAGTTTATGACTTTTTCGACACTTTTCTCTTTAAAGTTATAAAGCCACCGTTCTCCACTTGATTAATTGATAGAAATAACATCATGCACACGTTATTCAAGTATGTATTATGTTGGCAAGTGTAAATGATTTAATAAAACTAGTCTAAGTCATCAGATAAGTCAGATTCAATACATTCTGTCTGGCTTCAATCCCACTCTCAAGTAATGGACGACAATTTTGTCCCTACTCTTATTCATTTGATTTGGGTGTAATTAGGAAAGAAAGGCAAAAGTGAAAGCATCGAGCAAGAGTATTTATTCCATTAGCCGTCGCAGAAACGCGCTTTTTCTCTTGCTAATGTATGAACGTGTCTTTCGACATTGATTTAAGAAAAAGAGATATGATATACCAAAAAACATTAACAAATTCAGCACATTATGCTGTTTGACATTAACGAAAAACACACAAATATGACATAGTTGAGAGTTCTACTTGAAAGTCTTTCCGCAGCATAAACCAAAGCAACACACAAGCCAGGGTTGCAAGAACACCCAACAAGGACTTTATTACACAGACTTGAGATAGTATAAGATAACGACATGCTGGAGCCGAAATTAAATGAGTTTTTCCATATATATGGATATAGATTAGTTACCCTATTACAGAGGCGGCGGCGGCGGCGAATTGAACACAATGTGCTTCATGGGGTTGGACCAATCAGTGTGGTTGGCGTGCTTGACGAAGTCGGTTGGGCTGAGGAACACGCCGTGGCAGAGGCACACGATGAGGATGTCGCTGCCCTTGCCGTCCTTGTAGAGGAACCCGTCCACCTTCTTGCCCTCTGGCCCATCTCCTGTGGTGGTCACAGTCAGCAACTGCTTCATTCCTCTCACTCCATTGTCTTTCCTATTCTTCTGATGAGCATTGTTGCTTTGAACAGCATTTAGAAGCCTAGGTCTCTTGATCTGCTTGTCGTGAGAGGTATCCTTGATCACGATGGCCGACTTTTCATAGATCACCTTGGCAGTGCAGGTTTTTGCTTCCGAGTTTGGTTGGGGAGATGCCCATGGCTGCTGAGAGCTGGAAGAGCCTGTGCCTCGGGCGTGAGCGCTTGCTCCTATGCCAAAATGTCATAAATAACAGAAGAAGCTATAAAGTTTTTCTAAGATAGCTACTGTATGTATTTAATCTAGTGCAGTTGATATAGGTGGAGGGATGAAAATACATGAGTTTTAGTAACAAACAAGAGAAAGAGAGCAGCTATTATTATTACAACCTCAGCTACATTAATCCGCTAGAAGAGATTAAACGCTTCAAGTTTATGAGCGGTTGAATAAACTTGCTTTGATTATGTCGTTATAATTAAAAATTACTAGCATATCCAATCCAATTGCATTGAGTTAGTCAATCTATCCTTGATTTCATTTGTTGATGAGTGAATTGCGTAACAATGAGTTTAATCTCAGATGTAATGGAAATGAGTTCATTTGTTGCCATGACATGACGTGTTTACATCATATGTTATGTGACATTAATTGTTGCTCTATATTTGTTCTCACATGGTTAGGTTGCTACAAATTTATCGTAACTTTACTTGGCACGTAGTGTTATCCAGCAGTGACTGGAGACTGCATGTTTAACCTAATATTCAAATTTTGCAACCTTAAACACCGAAGCAACCGATAATTATTAGGGAGCATCACAAGTGCTAATAAGCTCATCTCAATTTCCAGGCTTCAATACTAAACATGCTGTAATACGTTGAAGCAGGTTAGGATATAAATCAGCTTTATATGTGCAAGCAAGTGAAAAGTTAAATTTGATAATGAGCAGCATCTTCTTTGGAAAATATATCAGGGTATATTTAGTTAATTCATGCAAGCAAAATCTTTCGAACATCTTCCATTTTTCTCTGGAATAGTTAATGAAGGGGAAAGAAAAACAATGTTTACCTTTTAGTATTTTTTTCCCACAGGACTCTCCTAGGGCATTCATCTTCTCCACAGCCCAACGAAGCATGAGGTTCTCCATGTCTGAAGCCGCTGCTCCTGGCAGCACGGTCGGCTTTGGCAGTGGACTTTGAGGTGGCTGTGCTGCTGCCGCTAGAAATTGAGCCGGAGGGGATGCGGCAACCACTGCTCTTGGCAGCGCCATTGACTTCGGCAGTGGACCTTGAGGTGGCTGTGCTGCTGCTGCTACCAGCAGAGAAGGAGGAGCGGAGGGCGATGCAGTAGCTGCTGCTCTTGGCAGCGTGATCGACTTCGGTGGTGGATGTTGAGGCAGCTGCATTGCCGCTGCTGGTGCAAGAGGAGGAGCCGGCAGGGATGCAGCAGCAGCAGCTGCCTTCTTCTTTGCCTCGGCACGTTCACGGGCCCTCTTCCTCAGGATGAACCTCCTGTAGGCCTCTAACCGCTTCTCCTTTCGCTCCTCTACATACGAGCTGATTTCGTCCAAGTTGTTTTTGTCTGTGGTATAGTACGGAGGCAATGGTTGTTGCTGCGGCTGCAGTGGTGGCGCCTGAATGCCATTGTTGTTCTTTGGTGGGTTCACATTATTGACAGCGGTTGCTCCAGTTGCAGTCGACGAGAGCGGGTTAGGATTTGGGCCCTCCTTGCTCTCTTCGAAGAGATCGTCAAAAGAGAGTCCGATGTTCAGGTCGAGCGGCTCTTCGGCCGGTGGGGCCATTTCAGAAAATTGGACTTCCTTAGGGGGTTCTTGAGAAATCCTTTGCATGAGATTTTGTGGGGCCCCATTGCTCAGCACTGAGGTGGTGCTGTTGACTTGATCGTCGTGAGAACAGTTCCCATGTTGACTTTTCTCCTCCATGATGTTGCACTGTAAAAGAAAAGGATCTTGGAATCTTTAGATTTCAGATTTTACAGGGAAAGATTCTTCACTGTCAATCAAGATTTCATAGATTCAGATCTGGGAACCCTCTTGAGCTTAGAACTGTCAAGAACCGCGGTGCATGAGAAACACAAAACCACGTGAAACAAGCGCAAGATCTTACGTACCAAAAGGTGAGATGAAGCTGGACTATCTAGGGCTGCGACCGCCGGAGAAGCGGGCTTGAGACAGACTTATCCGGCAAGATCTCGCCTGGAGAAAAACCTGAAACCGTTGTTGAAGAGAGAATGCGAGGCGACCAGACGGGGATTCTAGTACATAAGCGAGTACGGCAAGTGCTGAGAAATGGCAAATGAGAGTGCTTTTGAGGATGCCTGTAGCAGGGTGAGTGTTTGTTGGTGTTTCCCTTTTGAGGCGACAACACAGACCTTCCTGGACGACACGTGGAGGGCGGTGGACCTTGGAGTCGCGGCAGCTGATGAAGTTTTAGGCTGATAGCGATTTGAATTACATCTCATGTACTGGTTATGGCGCTTACGTGGTTAAGCAAAGCTTATATTCAATAGCTTTCCCCGAATTCCGACCAACTTCCAAAAAACCCCGGCAGCTCGCCGCATCTCAGGTGTCGGTGTGGCGTGTCGAGTAGCAGAGACGCGTGCGCTCCACCGCACTGCATTGTCCCAAAAGAAGAGAAAGATGATGGAAGGATTACCGTACAGACGATGTCATGAATACGGAGACTCAATATGGAAAACAAGGTTTGAAACAAGTGGCTCGCATTCGCACTCAAATATTATGGACCTGGATTGGACAAGATCGGCATTATCTTCCCCATAATGATGATACCTTGATTTCTTAGCCATCTTTTCCCTTGGCTTACCAAAATGAAGCAAGAGAGAAGATGGTAAGACGACTAAAGAGGTTTTTTAGAGCGCTGTTGCTTAGGACGGTGGAGTTAAGTTCACGGGTCCAGATGCAAGACGAGAGAAACATGAGGGAGCGAACAGCAAAGGGACAGCAAACAGTTACCAAGCTCGGAGAGGTGCAGGTTGTCTCTTTTGGTGGCTCGTCGACAATCGTCGAAGTTTGCAGCGACTCCATAACGAGATGTCTGCATGAGGCTTTGACCTTTATCAACGTTACGTTATCTCAGCAGTCAGCACCAGACGAATTGATGACATCGGTGGAACTGAAAAAAGGGAGAGAAGCCTTTAATGGTTTGCACTGAAGGAGGGAGGGTGTCCCAACGGCATCGCTGTCGGCTTAGACCCTCGCTAAGCATTTTCAATTACATAGAATTTGAATTTCCAGATTGTTTAATCAGACATTAGATGAGAAATTTACGATTTTTTTTGTACCTAAATCTCCTAATGAGAAGAAACGTTTGTTGGTGTCACATATACTTGTCACGGACACGACAATCTAGCCCGTTATAAACGATGACATGACGCTTGCGGAGCACCGGAGCAAACTCTGAATGCATGCATGCGTACACATTTACAAACTTCCCCCTCGACTTATGATATTAACTTAACCAATCTTTAGTGGGTCAATCTGAGCACTCTTATGTTTGTGTGGAAATTTGATGCAGCAATAAGGATTAGACTTTGTTTCTTTTTCTTTTTTCTGATGTAAAATGAATAATTTGGAAAATATATTCTTAAAAATAATTAGCGACGACAAATTATATGTAACCATTTTTGCGGACTATGAATATATTTATTATTCTTTCATTTTTATAAGCGATCGTTTTTAATAAAATGTATTACAAATTATTCTATTCATTTTTCGCAGATCAGATGAAGTCTTAATCTTCAAGTCGCCCGGATTGATGTGGGAGCAGATCTGGAAAGAAGGCATTCTAAGAGATTGGCCCAAAAGATGAACTTTTTCTAGACTTAATGATGTTCATCTTGTACCCCTCGTATTACATGACTTGAATTTCGACTTTCTGTCCACTAGCACTCAATATGAAAACCAATGTAGGGAATAGATGCTGACTCAGTTTTCTGAAACACTAGAGAGATCCATTCAAACTGGGCCTGACTTTCAAATGTCAGCATTTGATCTTATATGTTCTACAGCAGACCCTATGCCTAAGTTTAACTTTCCCTGCCCATGAACAATGTGCATGACAAGAATTAGAGAGCTTTAGGTAATGTGACCAACACTCTTTTGAGTGTCACAGACTAGGAGTTTGCAAAGGAATTAGGAACCGCTCGGATCACCCGGAACCGGACCAGACCGGCCAAGAACCAATAGTTCCTAAGGAAACGGGTCTAGCTCTCGATTCCAATTTATTGGAATAGGTGACTACCCGTCCACTTCCCAATTCCAAGTATAGAGCCGCCTACTCAAACCGGTCCGATAATATATATATATATATATATAATTTTTAATTTAAAAGAAATGAAAAATCCTAAATCCCTAGGCTACTTACTAGTATTTATGTTTGCCCACTTATAACAAGTTTGGTAAGTATGCTCTCTTACTTACACACTTCCTAATATACTAATATTGTTGGTTCATTAGCTCTAACTAGTAGTGTTTTTGATGAGGTGATTCCATTGTGTAATTCTTTAGCACGCGTGAAGCTCGGTGGGACCGGTTCTATGGACCCACCCGAAAATTGGAGAGGACTAATAGTCCAATGGATCCATAGAATCAATGGACGGTTCCCAATTCTAATTTTTCGAAACCGGTCTTTAGTGGGCGGTTCCTAGATTTAAGGTGGGAACCATTCATTCAGACCATGCTCACCCCTATTACTAGCGGAGTTTACATTGTTATGTATGCAAACATGGGTAACTTGTGGATAGATACATATGCAATGGGATTACTAGAGAGAAGCAATTTTTCAAATCAACAAAATTGGAAGCACCAATGAAGACATTCACACAGATAAGCCACAGACCACCTAGCAAACATTTGACATTTCCCCCATATGAAAATTCAAAACCCCCTTTCACCCCGCACAGCAGCAGAAGTTGCAAGATCACAGTTCAGGCCAAACCATAACCAAGTCAGCAAAGGCAGAGTGTAGATCTATCCGAACAAGTGTAATTTGATCCACTACACAGGGCATATAGTCATTTGCCTGTTGCAACTGCGTTTAAAGACACTTTGAAATAAGAAATGAATGAGCTTTTCCATTCACTAAGTTGATCACCAGCATTTATCCACCCTCATACTGCCATGAGATCACCACATTGCCGCATAAGGATGATTGAGCCTGCAAACAACCCCACTGCTCGCAGCAAGTTCTGCAGAAAGAAACCATACATCAATTGACTGAAAAGTCAAAAGTGGTATGAACCTAGTAAAAATAAGAATTCATTCAATGTTTATAACCAACTTGCAGCAACATCGTAACATTCTCTCACTCAGCGCATCTAAGTTTCTCAAGAAAAGAACAAAATTCTATTTGAAATGCGGTCAATACATGCTTGTTAAACTGCTCAACATGAATGCCACACCTTCCAGGTGAGCTTCAGCAACTGTACAACAGACCAGAACAATCACTAGTTCAGGCAAATATGCGGCTCTAACACACATTCAAGCCTATAAAGAACGACTTTGGCAGAAGTTAGCATAATGGATGTCGACCTAATATCACATGAAAGAAGTTTTAAGCACAAAGCACATAACCAATAGAAGTGTTCCATCGTCCCCAATCACAGGCCCCTACAAAGGGACGATATAATGTGGCAGTGGACAGAAAATTCAATTAAGCCGTCCAAAAAATCTGAATTTGACTACTAAAAAGCAAACAGAAGCAACTTCTCATAAGTCGACATACTACTTCACTTTCATGTAACTGAAGCTCATTTCATTTTGGTCCAAGAAGAGGTGGAATTAAGAAAAAAGACTATAAAGAACACCGAAAAATGGGAGAATACAAGTAGATACTATCACCAAAGAAATTCCCATGGATATATAGGCTGTTGAGACCCAGATTCCGAATCCACAACCACAAATTGTGCTGATCCACTACGCAATGAGCACGATCCATCATTCTTAATGACAAACACGCTACAGGGTTAGTCGCATTAAGAATATAATAACAGGACACCAAGCAATAGCAATAGACCATGAGGGACTTGAATCAAACGAGCCCATTCAGAACAACCTCCCAACCCAACCCTACTGCCCAGCTTGCCAGTCCCCATAGCTTAATCACGACAGCGAAAAGCTCAACCAGAAAAGTTACAGCAGTGCAGCAAACCTGTATAGTCTCTCAGCATAGTTCGATCGCACAGAGCTTCCTAAATCGTTACATAAATGCGAAACCAGAAGCAACCCTCTTCAAGAAACGCATTCACCAGTCTGTCTCAACTCGCATCTACAACCTATGAATCCAATAGGACAGACCCCCTCTCATTCTTGTTCTCAGACTACAAAACTTAAAACCATTCTCGAGCCTGGTAAAACAGAAAAGAACAGGAATGCGAGGGGGGTAGGGAGAGAGAGAGAGAGAGAGAGAGAGAGAGAGAGAGGAGACCATGTTGGAGGCCCAGTTGGCGTCGTCGTGAACCTGGGAGCGCCAGAAGGCCTTGAGCTTGTCGAGCGACACGACGGAGTCCGCCATTGATGCGCCTTCGAGAAATGTACAGGGCGAGCCGAGAGGGAAGGTGAGAATCGGATGGGTTTTCTTAGGGTTTTGAGAAGCAGAGGACCTTGGGGACTTTGGGTTTTAACTATATATATTATGCATATGTATAAATTAAAGGGAAGGTTAAATTTTTGAATATATACATTCAGATTATTTTTTTTAAAATAATTTTCTCAAATTAAGAACATTAACTTTATTGGTAAATTAAAAGGAAGCCTAAATTCTGTTTTTGATTTTAACCCTCCTTCATACTGAAAAAAGGGAGGACATCACTGTTTTCAGTCTTATTGTATATTTACTATGCGATGTTCGATTTGACTCATATCAATGACATAACCTAAATCTCATGATTCAACCATAACTTGTGTTTACGAAAGATAGGCAGCTTTTGGATTGTCGGGCTATCATGCTTGGGTGATATTTGTTGATTGGAGTTTATTGCACCGTTTTAATCATCGAAACAGATCTCGATAAATTAATAATGTGTAGACTTAATCGTCGAGGAAGCGAGAATGGGCTGGGCCCAGCTCGTCTAATAGGCAAAATGGACGGGCACGAACAAGCAATTTGTAGGATTTTTATTTTTAATTTTTTAATTTTTTGTCAGAAATTTTATTGAAAAATTATATATACCTGATGCAGGTGGACGGTTAATATACTTGGAACTGGAACCAAATTGATACCCATTGGTTCTAATGAGAACGGGACTAGTTCCAGTCTGGTCCTGGGTAATTTCCAATTTCTTTGCACACCCCTAGCCCGCACCATTCAATAACGAAAATGGAGGGAGTTCACGTACTTCGGATGGTTTGCAAGCTGATCCACGATTTTTTTTCCCTCGTGTGGAGTGGCCATCATTCATCGAGTCTTGAGTTCCTCGATTGATCGTCAGGCAAAATTCAACGGGAGAAAGAACACAGTCACTCAGGGCGTGCATGGAAACGTTTCTTAGAAACGTTTCTAACACTTCATGCGGATTTTGTTAGGGAACAAAAAAAACAAAACGCTTTGCGCGTTTGGTTGCGTTTTTTCTTTTTTTTTTTTTTTTTGTTTCCGAACAAAATAAGAACAAAAAAAAAGAAACAAAAATTGTTGTTTCTTGTTCCAAAAACAAAAATGAAGAAACGTTTTTCTCTTCTCTCTCTTCTTCTTCTTTCTTTTTTTTCTTTCGCCGGTCGCCGGCCATGGCCGAGGCCGGCGACGCCCTCGAGGGTTGGCGACCTCGCCGGAGCGTCACCGGCGCGGGCGAGGCCGAGATTCGCCTTGGCTGGGGGAGCTCGGCCTCGTCGGATCTGGCGAGCTCGAGCTCGCCCGCCATGGCGAGGCTCGGCCTCGCCGGATCTGGGTGAGCTCGAGCTCGCCCGGCCAAGGCGAGGCCGAGCCTCACCGGGGCCGGCGACGCTCGGCCTCGCGGGGCCGGCGAGCCTCGCCGTGGTGGGCGAGGCTGCCCCCCCCCGTCGGCCGATCGCCGGAGGCCGGTGACCGGCCGAAAAATAAAAAATAAAAAGAAAGGAAAAAATGAAAAATAAAATAAAAATGTTTAAAAAATTAAAAGAAATAAAAAAGAATAAAATTTACCAAACGTGTTTCTATTCATTTTTTATTCCCGAACAAACGTTACCAAACGCGTTCTTTTGTTCAAAAATTGTTCCCCAACGAAACACTTTTTTGTTTCTATTCCCTGGAACAAAAAAAGAACAAACGTTACCATTCGCACCCTCAGATTCTCAAGTTCATATGATTCTGATTTTACATAATGAGAAGGAAGATTCCGATGGACGCTGGAACAATCTGTAGCACCAAAATGTCACGGATGGTCGCTCTCTTCGGCGATGGAGTCGGGGCGAGAACCAAGCCTCCATCTTCTTCTTCTGCATCCTTACTGCTGCGCTCGTCCGATCCATGGCCACTCGGGGTGCGCATAGCAAGGTTTCTACTCCGTGTAACTATTTCTACTTTAGGGAACAATTTCGAGTATTTTACAAAAAAAAAAAAAAAAAAAAAAATTCTGAGTAAAATAAAATATTTATTAACTATACAAAATTTCTATTCTTGGAATAAAAAAATAATAGAAATGCGTTTGATACAATTTATAAATTTTTATATTTATTCGTTTTTTCTTCTTGCTCATGGATCGTCGACTGTCGCTTGTTGCTTGCCGCCGCACATAAGCCGATTGTTGCCGCCGACCACCATCGTAGGATCGCCGCCCATAGCCCACCGCTTGCCGCCCCCTCCCGCGGTTGGTCAGGTAGTGAGCGGCCGCAACGGTCGATGGGCTGTGGGCTTTAGTCTTGCGGCAATGGCGGTCGGTGGTGGTCGTCGGCTAGTGGGTTGTGGGCGATGGTGACCCTCATCAACGGTTGGGAGGCGGCGGCAGCGATCAGCCGATGGTGGCCGCGAGCAGCCGAAGGTGGCCGGCAATTGGCAGGCGGCTAGCGGTGGGCCGCAACAAGGAAGAAGAACAAAAGAAAAATAGAAAAGAAAAAAAAAAGATTTATTTCTAGAAATTGTTCCATGAATAAGAAGTTACTTTTTTTTTTTTTTTGTTTCTTGTTTCTGTTTCAAATCTATTCCCTAGCCACTTTTCTATTTCGGGAAGTAGAAAAATAAGTTGGTGTTACTAAATGGATTTATATTTTTTATTTTTTATTTTTGTTTCGGGGAACAAAAGAATAGAAATCGGGAGAAATAGAAACGTTACCATGCGAGTCCTTAGAAGCTCTTGCCTTATGCTGTCAAGACCATTGGCTCCAGAAAGGCCTATGCAAATCACCTTTCGAGAAATCCGAGATTATTTGAGAGAAAATTGAATGGAGGAACTTGTTTTTTTTTTTTCATTGAAATTGTGCTTTCAAGAGAACTTAGTCACATGCAATAAAAAAGTGGACCGTAAATTAAAGGAAAATGGTACAGCAGGCGTCACAACTTCCACTCCAATGAGGAACCGTCTTCCTTGAGCAATTTCCATGAAATATATATTCCTTTTTCACGAAATTTTCAGTGAAACATTTCATTCTCGCCAAAAGAGGAACTCGTTTTTCCTGATGTAAGCTCGTTGTTTACCGTCCATGGAAAATGTTTTCCCTATTTCGATTGGTTTTTTATCATCTAAACACCGGAAAGTCGGAAAACAATTTCTTAGACATAGTTTTCCTTCAAACAAATGGATCGTTAATTGATAACATGATACCTGTTACATGGATCAATTGATCGAACGATGATTTTGTTAATGCCCATCTGCATGCCACAAAAAGTGCGAACCGACAAATCGATCCATGTCAGTCCACAAGCTACACCGAGAAGTTCAGCAGTCGAGTCGCTGCGACATGCCAGGGTTCTTCAGTGCCTACAGCTTCCCTCTCAATTGCACTGGCCGTACGCAGCATCCTTAACTTTCAAGATCGAAGTTCGTCTTTCCGGACTCACCAAACACGCTATGCCGACTCTATGGATAGAAACGTTTGGCCAAATATAAACAGGAACAGAAGCAGCGTATGCTTCTAACTGCAGCAACTTTGAAAAGGGCATCAGCAAAGTCCCATGGTGAAAGATGCACGATGACAATGGTGGCTGCCGAAGAAGCTGCTGTGGAGGAACAGAGATGTGTAGCCAATTTATTATTGAACTGTTCGTATCAAGTGAACTCCCAACAACGGGAAAAGTACCAAAAAAGTTCTAAACTTATGGCACTTATACCAATTTAGCTTTAAACTTTTCAATTTGACCAATTTAGTTATAAACCTTTTTCATTTTGATATCAATTTTGTATTTTCAGCCAATTTTGGCTGGTCAATGCCGATGTGGACATTGACCAACCGAAGAGTGCTGACATAGAAATTTTTAAATATTTTTTTTCTAATATTTTTTTTTTCATTTTTTCATTTTCCCCCCTTTTCCCCTTCTTTCTCTTGGCCTTCTTCTCCTACAATGGCTGGCAAGCCTCCAATGGCTTACCGACTGCTGGCGAGGGCTGCAAAACCCTCGTCGGTAGTGGGCAAGGGTCGCGACACTTGCCTAAGGTCATAGGAGAGGCGGCTTTGCCCAGATTTGGGTGAGGTTAGCCTCACCATAGCCTAGCTGCAGGTGACAGCGCCTAGCCAACGGCTAGCGAGGCCATGGCAGCCTTTACCTAGGCCTTAGCAAATGCCGCCATGGCCTTGCCAACTGCGAGTGAGGCGACCTTCGTCGGAGGCTAGGCCATGGTAAGGCTGGCCTCACCTAGACCTGGGTGAAGCCACCTTGCCTGTGGCCCTATGCGAGGCTAGACGAGGGCCACGAAGCCCTCATTGTTGGTGGGCAAGGGCCGCAATCCTTGTCGCGGGCCAGTAGGCCACTAGAGGCTCATTGGCCACTATAGGAGAAGAAGGCCAAGAGGCAGAAGAAGGCCAAGAGGCAGAAGAGGAAAAGGTAAAAAAAGAAGGAGAGAAAATAAGAGAAAATAAAAAAAATTAATTCAAAAATTCAAAAATTCAAAAAAAATAATTTACAAATTGCCATGTCAGTATTCAATGGCTAGCCAAAATTGGCTGGAAGGATTGAATTTGTATTAATGTAAAAAAATTTAAAACTAAATTGATTAAATTAAAATGTTTAAGACTGAATTGGTATTAATGCTATATGTTTAAAACTTTTTTGGTACTTTTCCCCCAACAACCGCTGAGTAGACTAGGAGAAAGCCTTTCCAAAACATAAGAAGATCATATATTTATATGGAATAAGTGCATTTGAAGTCTTAAAATTTATCACAAAAGTGTAATTAAGTTTTAAAACTTATTATGAAAGTACAATGAAATCTTAAAATTTATTAATTAGGTCTAATCAAGTTTTTCTATTGAATGCATTTTTTGAATTGGTCTAGTCAAACTTTACATCATGATTTCATTTCTTAATAATAGAGTGGAATCGAGTTTAATCCCAAGCATTTACACCACATCGAGTTGAGCTCAACCATGGGGACAAGAAACCGAATTTCATCGTTCTCACAATTCCATATCAAACCATCAGTTTCAAGTCCAATTTTTGGATCAATAAAGTACTTCTAGTCAAATTATCACTCAATTGCATATTTATGGCTTTTTTTTTTTTTGGGTTAAATGAAATAACTTATCTTACACTCTTGGGGGAACTGACCCCACATAAGCACTGTTGCTAGTTCTGTCCCGGCATGCTAACAAGTATGACGCGAGTAGTCCTCAAAACTTCGTAAGTCTCTAAAACAGGCACAAGTCCAATGAAAGCATGATTCCTGAAAATTTAAGAAAAAGTTTCGAAAAGAAATACCATGATTAAAACTATGCAATCAAAGCAAATAGTTATACGTATAAACTAATGTCTACCTTGTTTGATCCCTTCGTCTGTGCGCTATATACAAGAAAATAGATCACGGTTGTTCTAAATTCCTCGAAAAATACTGGTGAAGGTCAAATATATAGTTTCGCTGCATTTTTTGAGATTAAAGTACAATAAATAATCTTTACTTTTATAAGGAAACAAGATCATATAATAGAATATCACGAATCATGTGGTTTCACATCTTATTAAGGAATGAAGTCGTGCGTGCAGATTATGCACATCACATGAGTTCTTTTTCCCACGTCATTAGATTTAAACAGTTTCACATTAAAACCATCCACCAGTTCTTTGACTCATAGCCTATAGTCAATGAGATTAGTAAAATATTTTATGGATCTGATGCCTAACCTCCCTAAAATTTAAGATCCTAAGAGAGAGAAACAATAAAAATATTAACAGGAAATGACCCTGCCTAGTTATAAATCAAGTAGATAAAACCTTTTCTGACTAGTTGAAGCCAAGACTCAGTTTTGCATATCAAAAGTCAAATGAGTAGCAGAAATTGACTCTGCACTCTGGCTTGAGCCAGGAGTTCAAATGTCTCTCAGCTTTTGGGAGCCAAAGCCCGAGCTTAAAAGCAAAGACTGATTAAAGAAACAAATGCCATCTAGGCAAAACAATAGTACAGATAAGGCGGCCTTTAATCTTCTGGGTATGCTTTGCCAGACGCCATTGGCATTCATTACTTGCAGGGAGGGGCCTCTCCGGTGCTGCCGCCAAATGATCGGCCAGCTCGCCATCTTTACCCTCAATCGATCTCACATTCCGTTGAAGCTCAGGCGTTGGAACGACACTCTTCCCGGCCTTCTCCTCTGCTTTACTTCCTGTTTGAAGTGGCTTTTACTCTAAAGGGAAAAAACAGGATAGGATGCAATGCAGAAAACTGTAGAAGCTCAGGTATTGGAACGACACTCTCCCCAGCCTTCTCCACGGCTCTAATTCCTGTTTGTGCTTGAAGTGGCTTTCCTGTTCCTGTTCCTGTTCCTGTTTGAAGTGGCTTTTAACCAAACTGTAAAGCCTTCATTAAATATTTTAGGTGCTTTTCGAACACACGTCTTACTTGGCATGGGTACAGACAAGCAATTTCTTTCTTGACATATTTATGTAATCAAGGGTGATCAGGTTCGATTTTCCTAGACCTGGTTATCGATTTGGTCATAATTGACATCCCACATCTAGAACCAACATTGTGTGCACCCGATACATGTGAGTCTACTCAATATCAATCATCAGATCATGAAAGTCTCGCGTAAATCCCAGCAATTCGATGGTTGAGATGGACTGGGCTCACCGAGATTGGGCGGAAATTAGAATTTTTCCCCACGTTTGGGCTGGGCCTTTGGCCGAGTTGGCTTCTTGCATGGAATGGGAGCCACCCAATCGGTGCAGGCCACGTAAGATCGCAAGCTGATCCACGCGATCCCTGGTCGGTTCCCCCTCGTGGGTGGAGGAGCGTCCATCATTCATCGAGGCTGAGGTCCTCAGCTGTTCTTCAGGAAGTGTTCCACCAAAAAGAAGACACTCCCCAATCGCTCAGATCCTCAAACCCCATATAAGATTCTGAATTCTACCTATCGAGAGAGAAGGGAAGATTCCGATGGAAGCCGCGTCGACCGGAATCTCGGCGAGTGTCGCTCTCTCCGGCAATGGAGTCAGGGCGAGAACCGGGCTCGTCCGAGCCATGGCTGCTCAGAAGCCCTTGCCCTCCGCCGCCAAGACCGTCGGCTCCAGGAAGGTCAGTCCCGACCCCATTGTTTCTGGAATTCTCAGCACAGTTTTTCTTCTGTATGGTACTCCAAAACATACATCAATGTCTGAACAGTGAAAAGTTGGTGTTGGCATTTGTTGTTGCGGTGAAATTATCACAGCAAGTTTCTAGACAACATGAATTACATGTCGAACTATGCAAAAAGTTTAGCTAGAGGCAATCGAAGTAGCTTCGTTTAGGTGGAAATGATTGATTAGAGGCGAGAAGAGAGTTGCCCGATGACGCGAATGCGAAGCGCAAGCGATGATGCCTAGCGGCGTTTCGGCTTGCGGTAACTGACCTCCGACGCTTTCGAATATGCAGAATGGAACGGTGGTGTTCCCTCTCGGAGAACCAGGACCGAAGACCATCTCTTCAAACAACAATGGGCCACCAATCAAGCTGCTGACAAGAGTGGAGCAACTGAAGCTGCTCACCAAAGCGGAGAAGGCAGGCCTGCTCTCGGCCGCCGAGAAGTTCGGCCTCTCCCTGTCGTCAATCGAGAAGTTGGGTCTCCTCTCGAAGGCCGAAGAGCTCGGAGTCCTCTCGGCGGCCACCGACCCGGCCACCCCAGGCGCTCTGTTCACGCTCAGCCTCGGCTTGCTGCTGCTCGGTCCTGCTTGCGTGTACCTGGTCCCCGAGGACTACCCCTGGGAAGTAGCTGCTCAGGTTCTTGTAGCTTTGCTTTCTGTGGTAGGCGGGTCTGCCGCCTTCGCCGCGTCGAATTTGGTGTCCAACTTGCAAAATTCACAATGATTTCAGTCACCTGGATTTGTAAGCGAAACTAGGGACGTGATCCCGCGAGTTTAATCAAGAGCGACTGTCTTTGCATCACCATCCCGACCTTCGTCTTTCGCAAAATCGATGTTCAAAAACGACATCTCCGTCATCCGGTCACCTTGTGGAGTTGCAACGTGCGACTCAAAAGCCAAAACAAAAGCGAAAGGCAAGTCGGATATGATCAGTAGAAGTTTCCATGTCTCGACAAGCATAGCGGTACAGATGAGCATGTAAATCGCGCCGCATCAACCGGGAGTAAAAGAGTGCAAGGCCAAGGGGGCAACTGACATTGCAAACATGGGAACGAATTCCCTTTCCCCGTGACCGAGTAACAAGATGTAAAGCAACAGCAGGACAAGGAGTGGGGAAAGAAAAACAAATTAGTGGACATGTTGCAGAAGAATATATAATCACAAAATCACCTCTCCTGTCACATAAGCTCTTATGAAATGCCCCAGCCCCAAAATTAGTTCTTATCACAAGCAGTCACAATTACCAAAGGGTAAGCAGGAAAGGGGAAAATAATCGCTTCCACTTAACTCCTCATCTTTTGTACTGCCAAAAAAATTGGTCTCTCAAAATGTGCATCCTAGTCATGTTGAAGGAGGCCCAGAGCTGCGGCCTCCACCGCCTTGACGACCACCTCTGCCTAATCCGTTCTGATTAACCCGTTGATAAGTTTCACCACCACGTCCTCCCGAGCCTCTTGGGCGACCTGAATAGTCACCCTGAGTTCTGAACTCGTTCCTACCGTAGCCCCGACCACCACCGTAATTTCCGCGCCCCCTAAAGCTGTCACTGCGAAGATATCCGCCTCTATTAGAGTACCTGCCTCTACTGCCGCTGCTATTTCCAGTAACTGCAGAATGAAAGTGGCTTATCAGGGTTGTTTAACTTGTCTATCGCGCAGAGGAGCCAAATATTATAATTTGTGGAACAAACACAACTTACCTCGAGTAGTAGTTCTTTTCACTTCAACGACTGCATTATGGTCCCCTATGGCAATTGGAGATGCCTGAAATTATTTTGACCGTAAGCGATCAGTATCATAGTACACAAACCAAATACAGGCGAGAAAAGGACCCCGTGACTTTTTCTCTAAGTATTGTATGGAAAACCATTTTTTTACATGCTGTTGATTCAGACGCTTTCAGTCTGCAACAAAACAAGTAAAGGAACCTCTAGTGCTCCTCAACTTGACTTCTCATCTATTTTCTCGCTCGTCTTTGAGGGGAAGAAAGGAGCTTCTTATACATTGACAAAAGAAACACCCACCTTCAAAAGTGGGGAAAAGAGGCATTACACAATCACCCAACCTAGCTGAGCAAGCTCAGGAAAGCAAATGGACCTTCAAAAAGAAGGTTTACACAAAACGAGTTTTTTGCAGTCCCTCTAGAAATCTATGATGGCAAAAGGGTAACATCACTGACCTTTAAAGTACAAATATTGCGGCCATCGTTTCTCACAAGCTCAGAAACAAAGATGGAAGGAAAAGAATCTTAACCAGAAGTTAGACTATTGATCTGCAAGTAGATGCCAGCAATTTGGATGCTGCACACTTACAATTGATAAAGTTCATGTAGAAGACAAACCATGTATTTCTAATCCATGAAGTTGTCATGACCCAACTCGTCCAGATGTAGGCATTGCTATCAGATTGGCACAACATATCTCTCCTATCTCTCAAAGTTTATATGCCAGAAGTATTCGTTAGTTTAGGTCCAATAATCTTATGATGGCTCAAATGAACAGCCCTTACATATCAAATCCCTTTTTATCTTAATGCATGGAGATCTCTGTAAGCCAAGAATCTCTCTGTGTCACATTATTTTTTTTCTCTTGATGAAATCAGCTAAGACAGAAGCATGCAACTCCAATTTAACAAAACAGGTCTGACAGCAATATATCACACTAAATCATAAAATGGAGAAAAACCATGCGGAGAAATCAACAAAATATGAAACTAACAGAAAGCCATATCAAGTACCTGAAGTGCACTTTGCATGGAACTCAATGCTTCAAACTCAACAAAACCAAAGCATGAACCCTGCTGTTAAAATACAGGACACAACAGGAGCCATGTAAGAACAATAGAATACTCAAAAGCACTGCATAAAACAGTTATATGAAGCATACCTTAGCACTACGGACTTGGATGCCATTAGGTTTTATGGACCCAAATTTTCTGAACTCTTCCTCAAGTAGTTCAACTGTTGCATTGTAAGGCAAGTTCCGTATATATATCGAGTGGCCTTCAACTGTTAATGCAAAGAACGCGTATTGGTCAATAATATAACTGGAGAAGGTAAAGTATACTGGACAAGGTTCTCTTTTAACAAGAGCTTCTAAGTTAATACACTGAGCAAAAGCAATAGATACCTTCTTCATTATGGTTGCTGCTTTCAGGAGCATTATCACTAACCGGAGCTGATGTGACAGGAGCACTGGGTTTTGCAGGTACAGAAACAGTCAACTGCTGCACATTGCTTGTAGCTCCAACAGCCGCTCTACTGGGAGGTACATGAACAGAGCGAGATGCTGCATTACTTTGTATTGCTTTAAGCTACATAGATACAGCATTCAGCGTTAAACTTTAAAAAGGACACGCTTCTGAACAGTGTTAAAAAAGGACTTCAGAACCAACTCACAATGGCGGCATATGTCTTTGGAGCATCATCCTCAGCTGCAGGAGTGGATTCTGCAGCTTTATGAACTGGAGATTCAATGGTCTCTTCTTCAAGCACAGAGCCTTCATTATCTGAGGGATCACAGACTTCAGCAACATTATCAAGATCTTCCTCCTCAATGGCAATCTCAGGCTCAGCAGCACCTTGATCTGGAGCATTTATGGTCCCTGAACACCACAAAGGAAATATACCATTAAAGATGAAGAGAACTTCTACCAAGAAATAAATCATACAAAGAGGAAAGAAACCCACCAAGTTCAGGGGTCAACGCAACTGCTGGAGCATTTTCAGTTGTACCATTGGCCAATAATTCACTTTCCCCAACATACCTAAAAACATCATTCAGGACAAAGTAACCTTTATCTTGAGGAGCTAAAAAGAATGTCTGAGTAAACTTCCTTCTGGCATTATCCCTTCCAGTCAGACACCCGGTGACAAGAACAATCACCCCATTTGCATGAGACTCTTGCGCATCAGCAGTTTTTATCTCCACTGTATAGTCTTTGTAATTCAGGGACAAAATCTTCTCATTGATAGCCTGCTCCATAAAGAACATTGCATTCTATTAATCCACATGTTAACTCCTTTATAAACTGCCAGTACTAACTAAAGTTAATGTTCAAGTAATGACTAGAATGAACATTTTGCAAAGCTCAGGAACTCCTGGTGCCTTTACCCAAAAGAATATTGACAAATAACATCCACCTACCCATATTCGGTGGTTCATGAGTGATGAAGAATTTGAGTAATTAAAACATCCACAATTTTGGGTCCAAACCGACGGTTAAGAAAAAAATGAACCTATTGCATTCAAGAACGCTTAAATTACTTGGGTTTACAGCCTCTTTCACTAGCACCTAGAACCTTTTCATTTTAAATTACTTGAATGCACTTGTAAATTGTTTACACCTTCTTCAATTTTGAAAAGAGCTTGGTCATGCAGCAGGAATAGTAGCATTGTATGTATGTTAACTCCGTGCCTATAACTTATGCAGTAAATAGAATATATCAGCATTCAAAATAATCCACAATCCAAACAAGCTAACATGTCAAGGGACAATGAAGACTATGCATTTGGCAGAAAAAAGTGAGGTAAGTTCACACTCCAATCCTAACTAACAGCAATTAGTTTCTCTCACAGTGGAAGCTGGAATTTTAAACAAAAAGAAATCAACCCCAAAAGAGCATACTTATACAAGCGATTAAAAACGTCACTTATATACAACCCTGAGTGAAATTAACATACAAATTTAGAATAACACCAGGAACTTAGAGGTAGTAGTTTCATACAGCCTGTACATGTTACTGATTTACAACCCTGGTAAAAATAACAAGCAACTAGCAGATAACACCAGAAACTTAGGTGCAATGGTTTCACACAGCATTTCACAAGACTAAACTTTTCTATCTCAATGACTTACAAAAATCTGATCAACAAAAACAGGATGCGCAGCAATGATTGTCAATGAACAGTTGATTTTGGTAAACAAACAGCAGGAAAAAAACAAAAGTTTCAGTCATTTGTGGGCATACTTGCATTGTTGTGACTTTAGTCATCACACCGTTAGCATCTGGTCGGCTCAGCAAACTTGAATCCTGGTAAAATCTATGCACCATTTCAGGGGACTGGTGAAGGATATGATAATATTGCTCCACAAAAGCATTGCCGACTACCTCCGCACTAGGCGGAGCAGCAGGAGTTGGTTCCTGCATTGCCATCTACACCAAAAATGAAATGTTAGAAGCGGAAAACATCAGTTTGACATATACGAATTTTTTATCAGCCATCCATGTCAACTTTTCTCATATAATGCTGGCTACCACAGCTATTCAGTATGTGTCACAATGCAAACTTATTTGATCCAACTACAACAGCAGGACTTGCTTCCTGCATTGACACCCTCCTTTCTTACAACACTCGGTTATCAATTATCAAATTGTTCATGATCTTTTCTGTCTTTCATACATAACCATCACATAGTGATCATGGTGTTCCTCTCAATTAAACCTTCATTCTGTTGAGTTTCAGCTAAGTTGCAGGATATGCGGCCGTAGATGAATAGCTCGTACTTTTGGCATCATTAGACTAGGCCTAAGGTACCCCTACCCCATTTGAATTAGGATCTTGGCTTTATTTTATTTTTTCTTGTTTGTAGTTGAGCCGAAGTGTTCCTCTCCCTTTGCCATGTGACAATGGTGGGATAGAATTTCTCCTCGGATTTAACCACTTGCACAAAGCAGAGCTCCAAATTTCAGTTTCATCACGCGGCAATGGTTTTGAAAACAAATAGGTCTAAGATAGCGTGAAATTCAATTGTAACCTAGAATAGAGATACTATTTCAGGATTCTCAAACAAGCGCACGATCCCCCACCTCCATTCCCACATAAAGAAATGGAACCGATGAGTTCACAACTGTGAAATTCCCGAACTACAACATGATGATTGATAAGAAAACAAAGAGACATCAAGAGGGCATTTTTTTTCATTCATTTTAAGAAGAAAGCCAACAGGGCCTTTTGGTCCAGCTTAAAGCCAAGCCAGACACTGCCTAAACATGCTAAAACAAATGCAATTCCATATTCGGATCACTAATATGACTTGTTAATGAATGATCAAAGAATCAACATGGAAAGGGTACACAGGAGAAACTAAGAAAAATTAGACCAGCACATGTAAAAAAAAAAAAAAATTGGCCATATCAACTTATTCAAACAATTTCTAGCTTCATCCCAAAAATGTGGATGTACGGATGAATAGCAACTCAAAACAGCACTTCAATTTCTAGCTTTATCCCAAAAATGTGGGTATAAGTATGAATAGCTACTGAAAACAGCACTTCCCAGCCTATACTTAAGAACTATATGTGTGGGCAGTCACAATTATGAACAACCAGGCAATTAGATGTAATGAGCATAAACATTCGCTGCTCTATGTCATTAGTTATGTACAAAGATAACCCAGAGTTTGTGAAGATTGCGCAAAATCAGAAGACCTTTCATTCTAAAAGACAATTCGTCAGGGATGAAACACAAACCTCCATCAAACACACCTTACAAAGCCAAGATAATAATCATAGAATAGCAAACAAAACAAAAACAGCAAAAATAGACTGCTAAAGCTACATGGGCCATGCAAACATTCAAAGGAAAATCCTTTCCCTCAATTGCTGTTCATGATGTCACAGTCTGCTTATATCTTACGTTTTGCGGTTTACTAGGAACAAGTGCTTGCATGACTCTTCTTTTTCTGTTAACACCAATACTATCGCAATGATGATCAAAAGGGCAGTTAGAGAAAGATCAGCACTTTGTGCGGAGAACAGGATGGAAATATATATAGAAAGACACGGAACCCTGTAGAGGTACTCCTACATCCTCCATAAGCACGTAGCAGGTTTTCCTCTCCTGCATTTCTTGTGAATACAATTCCAGCCTATAGAATAAAAAAAAAAAGAAGAACAAAGAAACAGCCAAAGTTCAGACCTTTTCCCACCAACCCAACTCGCCAACACGATCCGTCGATCACCCAATACACGCCGGCGCAAACCGAACCCCGAATCGAAGCTAAACTCAGGCGCGCCCGCATTCGCGCAACCAAGAATCGGCGCGCGGCTCTAGGGATCGGGGTACGGATCCTAACTCTAGCCGCGGGAACGAACCCTAGACCGCGAATCGGCCGTGAACCCGCGAAAACCCTCGAACGATACCGGCGAAAGGGACCGGCTCCGACCCCCCCACATCGACCGATCAAGATTCCGATCCGGCGGGATCACGGACCGCAATGAGATCGAGTCGGACCGGGGAAGCGAGATGGGAACCTCGGCAAACCAAAGGAAGAAATGGGGATCTAGAGCTCGCGAAAGGGTACCTGGTTCGGCGATCCGGCTGAGATTTGGAGCGAGCGAGGAAGCGAACGAGCTAGAGAGAGAGAGAGAAAGAGAGAGAGAGAGTTGCTTTGGTTTGAAGAGAGCGCAGGCAGAGCAAAGAGCAAGAACAGCGATCAGCTTTGAGGAAAATGGAAATTTTTGGCAAGCAAAGGGACATAGCAAGTGCCTAGAGAAATCATTTTAATGATTTTTTTTAATAAAATTGGATTTTTTTTTCCTTTCTTCTTTTTTTTTCCCCAATAATAAAATTGGATGTTTTGTTTTGGGTCGTATAATAAAATTAAATGTTGAAAAGTGGGGTTAGACCGAGAGGATTATTTATGGGAAGTTTGCTTTTTTGGGCCTCTCGTTTTTTTTATTTTTGTTTCTATGAAGGATTGATTCCCACAACTTGCGCATCGTGTTGCCTTTTTTGCCTACGCAAAAATGGGCAAGAAAGGAAAGGGTTGCCTTACCTAAATAAAGAACGAGAAAGAAAAAAGATGAAACATTGCGTTTTCTAAGCAGACAAAAGACGAACTTTTCGAGTGGGATTAGCACTAAATGATTGCTCAAGATCCGCACATTTTAAGCAATTTCCTTTTCCTCACATGTTGGATTCTTGTTGGCAAGAGAATTGAATGGATTGACATTGTTTCCTTTTTTAAAAAGATAACCATTTTTGTTTTTATCGATTTTGCTCCGAAAATTACGCATGACCACCTCAGTTTTTAAGTTGGAAATCTTTATGGAGTTTGTAATAGATCGGATGATTGAGTAATTTCATCATGGGTGTGGTATCCAATAATTTCCTCATGCACAAAATTACAATTAAGTATTTCTCACTCGACACTTGCTTTTGTGACTATTTCACATACACACTAAGAGCTCGTTTGACAAAACTAATAAGCAAGTACCGAAGATTTTAAGTATTGACTTTTAAGTGTTGATAATAAAAACAAGATACCGTTTGATGCTATTTAAGAATTGATAAGTGAGAGGTTATGGGTTCCGTACTATAAATGAACTTGCAATCATTAGGTTGGTGACAACATTTTAATTGGCATCAATTGCTCTTTTCTCCTACTAACTGAATTATGTAGTCCCCTTCCTTACTTACCTCACTAAGTGTCGTTTTAACATTAATTGAATCCTTTAAGTCAATGTTAGTTATAGTAATCAAACAAATTTAATCTTAGTGAGTGCTGATTTTGTAATTTTCGGCACTTATTGGATTATCAAATAACCCTGCATCTTTCCCATTTTATTATAAGAAGGGATAATGCAAATTACTAGATGTCGAGTCATCGTTGGCATGCTACAAGACATGGTCAACAATGAAACGTGGACAATTTTAGACAAACAAATTGATGCCGTTTTGCTTTAAATTTTGAATTTGCTTTTTTTCCTTTATTTTTTATTTTTTACTTTTCATCTTCACCTTCTTCGAATGAACATTAACACTATCTTCATGTTCCTATTAAAATACTGATCGGGTAATTTTCCTTCTCACATTCTTCCAATTAAGTATTGCTTCATTAATTTGTAATGTCTAAACTTTCAACTCTTATTATGTTAAATTTCAAAGAGAATAAATAAAAATGAATATCATGAATTTATTAATGACAATAGTTTTAATTCAAGTAAAACTATATTCTCGAATGATGCAAATCTATCTTCAAATCGTATGGTGTATTTAAGTCAACAAGATGTATCTAACATACAATAAAGGAAGTGGTAATAGTTTATTTGATTTAGCAAAACCTCAAATTTACATATTTATGTTTTATACATATGAAATTGACTTATTTTAACATGTTTTGCTTTCAATCTTACATGCCAGATAGTATTTAAACGAGGAATGAGGAGAGATGGTCTCGAGTGTTAATTATCGAGATTGAATTACAATGTCTTTTAGAGAATCTAATATTTTATTAAATTCACTTACCGTAAAATTAAAATACAATTGGTGTCACGTCCCAAACTTCGAGCGCGCGCACATCCCTTGGTGGTCGATCAAATTGCAACATTCCCAAGACGCGTCACTGACCTATTCATTTTATTTGCACATGTGGAAGCGAATTAAACAATATCCAAATAACAAACAAACATGGGATATGAAAGTAGGATAACCAATTCACACAAAACACATTTTATAAACAACCAGGTTTATATACACAAGAGTCTAAACCAAAAAGAGCTACTGAGCCTCCCAAGCTTTGGGCTTTACAGTCATGGGCTCCGGGTTCACCACGACACCATCAAGGGTGTCGATATTCATAGGGTGTCCTACTTCCCATTCCTTGGTCCTGACGGGAGGCCCATCAAAATCCTGTAAGGGACCCTCCCGACCCTCTTAAGGAAAGTTAATGAACCACTCTATGAATTGATAAGGTACCAACTGAGGTAGGCCCTCCTCGACTCATACCGTGGACCCAACCAACTCACGAGTCAAGTTAGTCCTAGGAATAGGGAAATAAGAGTGTTGAAAATCCATCACCTGCGGGACCCCATAACGTATGTGTCGTACCTCCATCTAAGGACCTAAAAATTGTAAGCCACAACGAGGTAAGACAACGTCATAGCGAGTCTACACCCTAAACCCCGATTAGGAAGATAATTCACCTAGAGGCAGTCTAAGCACACATCAAATAAGACTTACCTCGCCTCAACATCTCTCTGTAAATTAGTATAACTCATATACATATGCATATAACAAACATATTTAATAACTGGAACACTGCACATCAATCATCAAATACTCATGGGGGTCTCGATTATAAGGTTAAATCGTTATGACACGTCATATTTCATACCACACAATTTTGTCCCATAATCAGGCGCAGCAATTTCACTCATTTAAGCGTTTCAGTTAAATACGACCCAACGGTCATGTCCAACTCAACAGTCGGTAGTCCTCCGGCATAACTAGACGTCGTCTCGCCTCATCGAGCACGGCAACGTCTACCTCTAGGCGGTATTCCCGAAGGAGCATCGGTCCGGCCTCTACCGCAATTCGGCATCCGTTGACGTGGGGGCATTCCATATAGGAGCATCGCCCACCCAACTTTCATCGAGTGACGGGTTCTCATAGCAATTGCATACACATCCAATCTCGGTCAAGGACATCGTGCTTTGCACTCAAATGTCTCAATTTCAAATAATGTGTTTGGCATATTTTATTCATTTTAAAAACAAGCGGTAAAATAATTGTGCATGGACACAAAGTTAAATCGATCCACAAAGCGTGATACTCTCCCATTTAAAAATTTCACAATTTGATATAGTACTTTAAATATTTTTGACATCAAAAACTGACATTCGGTATTTTTCTAATTAAATACCAAAAATCCATATTTTTGAAATAATAATTCAAATATCATCACTCAGTATCCAATTGCATAAATTAGCAATCAATTGCACAAACCAACACTACCACAACGATCAACACGAAATTCTAACAACCGGTTATCCCGGTATAATTTTCGCTAATTAATAAATAATTAAATAAATTACATTTAATTAAATAAATTACAAAATATTTAAATTAAAGCACTTAATTAAATTAACATAAGCTAAGCTAGCTAATCTACTTAGCTAATTAATCTAATTTAACCAACTAAATACATTAACTAATTAAGCTAACTAAACCACCTAACTAACAACCTAACAAAATACTTAGCCTAACTAATCCATTGTAACTAACTTAGCTACATGAACTAAATACCATAATCCCTAATTAGCCTAATTAATCCAATAATTAGCCAGTAATCCACATTTAAGTGTAATTAGCATCCTAATTAGAGATTAGGAGGTAAACTCACCGGTTTAGCGAACAAATTGGTTCACGACGACGGCAACCACAACTCGGGTCTAAGGCGACACCAAAGGAGGCCGGAAAAGCCTAGCAAACCTCACGGTTTGCTGTTGGATTTCGCTTTTGCTTCGGGTCGGGCTGGCTGGTTATGGGGCTTGGCGGAGCTAGATGAGCGGTTGGCCGGAGCTGGAATGGGGACAAGAGGCTGGAGGTGGCGTTAGGGGAGCTGGCCTGTGGCGGAGGCGAGCCTGCGACGAGCTCGGGGATGACTTGTGAAGGAGCTAGTGACGCGGTTGCTAGCGCGCAGGCGGATTGGGCTCGCAGTAGTTCAGACGACCGACGGCCGGTTTGGACGATGATGTGAGGCCTGGTGGTGGCTGGTGGGGCTAAGCTAGTTTGCTTGCTCTAGAAATGGAGGTTGCAGCTGGTGAAAATGAAGAAGAAGTTGAGGAAGAAGAAGATGGAGTTGCTGCTGGGAAGGAGGGGGACAAGAAGCCTTAGAAGTCAAGTTTAAATATCTAAAACACTTAAGTACCAGCCCCAAAGTCTTCAGTCATGACCAACTGCCAATTTTCCCCTCCCAAGCTTCTCCAACAAGCCAAAATGAAGTCCAAATGTTGTACCCCACAGCCCTACGAATTTGCACTCATCCCTCTTCAATTTCTTCACAAATCTTCACCAACTCAATCCAATTTGGTGGCCAAAGTGCCATGGTAGCAGCCCACACAAATTTCTTGAATTCTCTTCACCATTCGATCCATTTTAAAGGCCAAAAATCCACTCAATTTTGCCCATCCGAATTCCACAATTTAATTTGCCAAATTTTGAATTTTCCGCCAAAATTCCATGCTCGCCGAAAATTTTTCAAATGATGAGTCGACGTCTCAAAAATAAATCGTGACACGCTAGAACTTTCGATTCCTGAAACCGAGTTCAATTTCGTAGTTAATTTCAATCATACGCGATTTTAGCGTGACCTAACCTACCGGGTAGCTTTTAGGAATTTTATCGCGTTTGACCAGTGATTGATAGTTTTCAATTCACATTTGTGCATCTCCGACTTATCAGCGACTCTTGATTGTCATAAAAATCTTAAAGTTTCAATTACGGGCATCGGGTACAGAATCGACAGAAAAATCGATCTAGTGCCATTCGACACGAATTTTGCAATCGAGTGAAATCACCCACAATTTAATTACATGCCTTTGTCGAATCGACATATCTTTGGTTTCTAATCGATTTTAACGGTGCCGTATTGACCTTTGCCGATTAGCACGATCGGTCAGTCGATTTCTGATCGAATTTTCAAGTCGATCGCGTTTATATCCCTTAACGGCTTCACCTGATAGATTAGTTATCTTGTGAGTGATCAGCTCAGAGAAAATGATTATAAGTGCGTTGATGAAAAGCCCATATCATTTACTTAAGATAGGGTCTGTCGCGACCAAAATTTTTCGGGGTGTGAACTACCTAGGATTTGGCTAATGGATTGTTAAGCCTAAACTTAACTCGAGCTCTCCTGAAGCCCATACCAATTCGCGACTTAGGTTTGAATTGTTAACATGCAATTAAATTTTAACTAGGAGTCGCCACTAATCTATTTTTGGTGGGTCGATTAGAAACCCTAGTAAAGTAACGGGAGATTTACTTTACTCCTACGAACTGCAGACTAGGCCCAAGTGATGGGGACTTGGTTACGTTAGATTTCTCTAACGCCCTTTCGGTACCTTTCTTTTTATTTTGAAAAATGTTTGGCAAGCAATTTGGATTGATTTTAAATCTATTTCCCTAACATGTAAGGTGTTAAATGCGGGTGCGCAAACCACCAATTTAACATCCAATAAAGCAATTAAATATTGCGGACTTACCTCAAAGAACGAAAGCATCTGCAGTGTTAAATTAAAAATCCACATCAACAATCACTAGATATGGTTTCTAATTAACACACAATTTCTTTCTTTTTGTTTTCACTTATTAAACGAGACTATAATCCATATGCAATGCAATGCTTTTAATCTAATATGAAATGATATGGCATGGCAACATGTCCTAAACATATGAATAAAATTTTTATGATCTCTTAATGAACATGCAATTGTTAAATATGCAATCTAAATTAACCAAAATGACTTAATTCTAATGACGTGCAATGCAATGCAATGACGTACAAAATTATTTCAACTAAAATGACATGCGACATATAATTTAATATGCGAGTTATATGTCACGCGACATTTATTAAATGACCTAATCTAATGACGGTCAATTTCTAATTAGAAATGAACCTAACAATAATTACTAAAATGACGTGCATTTCATTAACCTAATTCTATATGACATGCAATTGACATTTGTTTATTTTAAAAATGCAATCAATCCTAGAAATTGCAACTAATTTATCCTAAGACAAATTTTATGAAATTTGAAATGATCTAGCTAGATTAAGATTCTATCTAATTTAAACTAGGGATTAAGTCATATTAAATCCTAATTTAAACTAAGACATTATCTAAATCTAAAATGCAATTTATCTAAAAAAGATGATCTAAATTTAAAATGAAACATGCAATTCTAATAAAAAAACTAACAACCTAAATGATTGCACTTTCTTTTTTTTGGATTTTTTATTTAAAAATTCGAAATAAGATTGCGATTTTAAACCTAAGACTAGGAATATTCTAAAGCAAATATATTCCTAACTCAAGTATTTTTTGGATTTTTCTTTTACGAAAATAAGATTGACTCAACTAACTTAACTTAACGATGGCAAATCAAACAAGATAAGATTGACATCCAAAATTAGCGAACCGTATCTCGCGCGTGAGATCGGGTTAGGCCAATTTTAAATTAAATCGCGAATCAAATCTCGGGGGCTTGAGATTGAATTGTCGATTTTTGTAAAGATTGCGAGTCGGATTTCGGGCGCGAAAATCGGACTTATCAATCCTAGCTTGAGGGACTATTTCATATTGGGATATCAATAATATATTAAGGAACAATTCCACTAAATCAGAATATTAAAGAAATAATAATAAAAATAATAAAAGAAAAACTACCTAATCTGATTTTTCTTTTTCTCTTTTTTTCTTTTCTTTTCCACGTGTAACCGTGGGTTTCCAAGGGCAATCCGGGGCAGCTCCGGCGAGAGCACAGCAGGTGCACGGTGAGGAGCTCCGGCGAGGAGGCTCGGAACGGAGGTGGTCGGGCGTCGCTCGGGCGTGAGATGCGCTGCTCGGGCTGCTGGGGGGCGACGAGGCTGTGCAGGCCGCCGGATTTGATGGCGTCGGGGAAGGTCCGCTGAGGTTGCAGGCTGTTGATCGACGACGGCAGGGACCTGGGCTCCGGATCGCGAGCGAAGCGACGGCTTCGCGGTTGAGACGGCGTCGGGCCGTGGAGGTGTGCTCGCGGGTCGTCGGGTGGATGCGTCGGAGGCAGAGCGAGGGCTGCGCGGCGGTCGCGGCTGGCTTCGAGGCGGCGTCAGATCTGGGAATCGAGGCGGAGGCGGCGCCGGAGTGGCACGGATCTAGATCCGGCGATGGCTGAGCTCGGGGCGGGGCCAACAGCGTCGTGGCTGTGGCTGTGGCGCGCAGAGACGGCTTTGCGGGCTACAGGCGAGGCGCGGCGAGGCTCGGCGTCGTGGTGGCGCGGGTCGTCGGCGGCTTGGCAGTTGCAGGGGCGTCGGAGATGGAGGCGCTGCAGGCACGACGGGCTCTCGGAGCAGCCACGCGGGTGCGGTGAACGGCGGTAGTCGCGTGGTGAGGCGGAGGAGCTCCGGGTAGTCGCGGATGGAGCAGCAACATGGGGCAGCAAACTTGGAGAGACGATGAACAGTAGGGGTCAAATCACCCCCCTTTTTCTGCTTTTTCGCTTCTCCTCTGTCTCTTCTTGTCAGACCCTTTCGCTGCTTTTTTCTGTGTTCTGTTTTTTTTTGCGGAAGAGAACCCCCCTTTTTTTTTGACCTCTGTACGCACTCTTTTATAGGCCAAAACAAAATGTGATCTTTTTATCAATATTTCCTCTAACAAAAAGATTGCCGATAACCTCTTGATCACAAAAAATATTTTTATTCTCCTTATCTCTCGAACATCTCTAATGATTGTATCGCCTATTAATAAAGATAAGATTGCAATGCGATTTTCTTAATTTTCAAAAATTATCAGAATATCGCATCAAATCTCAATTTTTCACAACGGGCTTGGGCTAATTTGCTCCTTTCGTGGGCTTAGTCCAACTTGTCAATTTAAACCCAAAACCACTAATTCGACCCATCCGCCACCAGTCCAGTAAATAAATGTAAAAAAATGTAAATTAAAAACAAATGCACCTAAATCTATATGCTATGCAATTACTATTTTTTTAGGGGTTAAAATTAATCCCTAATTTCTTAATGCGACAAATGACTAAACGGGTAGCCAAAATTTAGGTGTCAACAGGGTCGAATTTTCAGGATCTCACAATTGGATTCATCAAGAAGCTAGCATTATTCAAACTCTACTTTTATGAATTTTCAATGACAAGTCTATTGTAGCCAGTCTCAAGTTTAAAATTTCATGATGCATTTTATATGGTTGATTCGAAAATGTCTTTCCTTAGTAATTTTTATGCTTAGTAGATAACAACCCAATAATTATACATATTCAACAATTATTTTTGTTAATAACAACAATGAGAACAAATATATTTAAAATACGTTTAACATCCATAGGTCACGTAATTAGTTAATAAAAATAACACTATATCCTTTATTTTGATTTTGATGAATTTTTCCTTTTCGATTTTATTAACTCCATAGTTGATCGATCCAACACCAAAATTTGATCTTCAAAGCCCAATAGTGGCCCAAAGGCCCACTCATTGAAGCCCATAACCTCACAAAAATAACAAATAAAATATAAATTCAAGAAACAAATAAAAGGAGAAAATGATAGAAATAGGTTTTGGATTTTGGTCAATATGTGACATCGCGTTTGAACTTTGAAGTCGTTCAATATGATTCCTTAACTTTGATTAAATACGAAATATTATTTTTGAATTTTTAATTTATTTAATATAGTCAAGTGGTCAATGAAGCCCTTAAAATACATGAAACTACTTACAAGTTTATGAACTATATTGAATATTTACTAATAATTTATAAATCATATTGAATAAATTAAACATTTAAGAGCAATATTATATATAAAATTATAGTTTAGGAATCATATTGCAAAAATTGAAAATTTAAGGATGTTATTGCATATTGGGCAATGGAGCGGCCCAACTAGGGTAGCATATTGGGCCACAATTTAACGACCATATACAAAAATTTAAAATTTATGGACATCATTTTATATTGGATTAATACCTTGAAAAACTCCAAATTAGTACATTTGTAACAAATTTACCCAAATTAATTTTTTGATCACAAAAAATCGCAAACTAGTATACCTTGAAAAAATTTATCCCAAATTAGTATACTTATGACAAATTTACTATTTGTTAATTTTATTAAATTTTATTGTCAAATTATTAACTTGAATGATACGTGACAATTGACTAGTGTTCTCATTTAGGATTTTACTCTTCATTTTTGTTGCGGTTATGCAATTTTTGTGATTTTTGTGATATTAATCCAATTTAATATATAGTATATTTATTCTAAAATGTATCGGTTAAGTGGTTTTTGCGTAGAATAAATTAAGTTGGGGCAAATTTATCACAAATATATCATTTTGACATTTTTTATGGTTAGTTGGGGTAAATTTTATATATGTGTATCAATTTGATATTTTTCATGATTAAAAAATTAATTTGAAATAAATTTATCATACATATATAATAATTTATGATTTTTAAGGGTATTAATCCTTTTATATTAGACCAATGTACAGGGACTTCTGTGCGATTATCCCAAAAATAAACAATGCGCATCGTCACTGTCAGTCAGTGGAGCCGCCCTCCACCGGAGCCTCAGTCCAGCTCGTAGCTCTCGGCCATGGCGGATTCCAGTCTCCGCGCTTCCGATGAACCCGCCGCGACGTCGTTGACCGGCGACGCCTCCAGTGCTTCCTCGAGCGCGCCCTCGTCTAAGGAAGGTACAGAAAACTGCGAAACCTTTCCAACTTTTTTTCCCATTTCGGGTCTCTTTGTAGCTCGCTCGTTGTGTGGTCGGAATGCCCGCCTGTCGCTCCGTATCGAGGAGCCACGCTCGATGAATGCCGCATCTTTTTCGGACCCAGATGGCGATCATAAGCAATGTGGAGTTTCGCCTGCGTCCTGGTCTGAGTCGTTGTCTGCCGAATCGTGGGTCGTTTGGTTCTTGCGGTTTCGTGGGCTTCCGATGGACCAGCCCGCATCGATCCGTGGTCTCGACATTGCCTGGATGTTCATACAGAGGTCTTGAGCATGAGGAGAAAACCTTAACCCGAGTCGCGGAATTCAATGTATAGTAATTTCCGTGGCTTGTGTTGGAAGACGGATTGCCATGATCGGTAACAATTAATGGTGCCGGAAAGTATGGAATGCCATACCAAAATGACGCTGGGAACGTCTCAAATGAATGGATAAATAAAGGGTTTTCGGATACGGGGAATAGGAAGGAAGAGACTAGGTGATCTGGGTCTCCCTTTGCCGAATCACCACCTTAGTAGGATAACAAGGAGACGATTTCTATTCCCATGAAGGAACTTTATTCATTTGCTCATGTGGGTTACAATGAAAGATTCAGGGGTCTTACAATTTTGTAAAGATAAAAGCATTGCTAAAAATAAAAATACACTTGCAGATCAAGAAAATATATTCTATTCCTCGAGATCAATCTCGAAATCTTCAATTAAGGAATTGTAATGTTCTTGCTCTGCATCAATATTAATATCATCTTGTTATGATTTGGACTTTTTTTTTTTTTTTTTGTGTGTCTGCTCAACGGTTGTCATGGAGTTCACTTGATACGATTGTTCAATAATATGTTGACTACACAACTCTGTTCCTCCGTACCATCCTTTTTTCCCAGCCACCATTGTTTTCACGCATCTTGATCATGTAATTTTGCTGGTACCGAAATATCTGTAGTGGGGAGCATACACTGTTTCTGTTCCTTTTTTCATTTGGCCATATGTTTGTATGACCTGACCGTATTGATTTCCATAGACAATTGGCACACAGTCATGTGTGGATTACGCTGTCTTATGTGAAGGTATCGCAAGTACTGTCGATATTGCAAATAGAATTTGTCTATGCAACAGTGGGTTTGGCAAGTCTGGAAGGATGGACTTTGATTTTGAAGGTTAAGGATGCTATGTCTTGCAGTGCAATAGAGAGGAAAGTGGCAGGCACTGCTGAACCCTTATAAGTCTGAATGGCTCATTAATGAAATTTCTTGGTGTAGCTTGTGGACCACATAGATCAATTTGTTGATTCGTCCTTTTAGTGGCATTCTCAGCCCAGTCTGTGTGGCTGGTTCCAGCTGAGTTATTTCTGGACAACTCTTCTTGAAATTTTGATTAGGGGGATGATGACATCAGAAAACACAGACAAGACCATACCCCATGCGTATTAATGAGACTAAGGCATGTGCTTGATAGGACTGAAGTTTACTCGGTTCCTTGTCTAAAACCTCTGAACTTACTGGAAAAAGTTCATTTGAAATTTCACGAGATTGCAGGGATATGTCTTTCGTTATGCCATATTAAAGTCCTTTACTATGGCCTCCTAAAGCGTGGACAGCCTGGCAATGCGGTTGCCAACTTGTCAACTCTTTTATGATGGACCATCTTCAATTCTTCCCTGTTTTGCCTTTGAGTGACTTGGGTTCAGATAGTAAAGCCTTGCATTATGTCGGCAGGAAATTGGGGTTGCAGGCATTGTCTGTGCTGGTTTTCATCTTCCGTAATGGATACAGTTATCAGCTTACATAATTTGGAATTGTGATAATGGTCTATATCATGGGAATGGGACATTATCAAAACTAATCCCTAAGTTGCAGAGAAGTTCTCTTCACAGTCATGCTTATTATAAGAAGGTGAATTTGATGTAAGTTACTTGTCTTAACCATGGCACGTTACTTTTTTTCATTTTGATTTTTGAAGTTGTGCACTAGCCACTTTTTGATGCTAAGAAATGTAGCTGTTCAGCTTAAGTGCAGAAGTTATGGCAAAAAATTTGTGCTGCCTATATTTTCTGACGCAAACGATTTCAACCTCACCCTCATGGCCAGTCCTTCAAGTTCTGTTGTACTACCTTATCTGCCTAAGAGTTATTGTCCTTCTCACATCGCATTGCTAAAAAATCTCACCACTTTTCTTTCGCATGGCCTATTGATGGGATACTTCCATAACAAGCTTAAATTTACTCTTGCCTTCTTGTTCTTGGGGTTGCATGTTCATGTTTAAAGAAAAGCTAAAGGACAGTCATTGCGGACTTTTGAACTATGCTTGAGTGCCAACTCCTGACTGCATGGCACATCAAACCCCACAGTAGGAACCATACTTCTTGCTTTTTCCAAAACTTACAACTAATGATGCTTGCAGTTGTGTCGCGCACAAAATATCTCCATGCTAGTTCTACAAATGTGCTGAAAGTGCTCATTGACATTTCAGTACTCTAATGTCTGCTTAATAGAGGGATATTATTGTAATCTGCTGTCATCCATCCCTGGAATATATCTACTTCATTAGTACTATCTGGAGGTTAACAACAAGAGTTTATCTTATTCAATTTCTTCAGTTCTTCTTACACAGTGCATCGCTCAAGTTTTGTAAGAGCAGTTTAAGTTCCCTCTCTGAGGATGATGCATTGATGATTTTGTGCAGGAGACTAAGACAGGTCCGAGGCCGGTTTCTTTCATCTACTTGAAGATAAAAAGAGGAAAGGCAGGGAGGAGACATGGGGAGCAGAACCCATCAAAATGGATGAGCGGGACAGTGCAGCAAGCGACAGCATTTGTTACTTCTGGACCTCATTCTGATTGATCATTGACTTATGCTATATATGCAGCATATTGGGGCCTTAGCAACTGTCAGTGACTTAAAAGTCTTCTCTGAGCACATTGATTATATATGTACATCCTTGTGTACATTTATACATTTGTACATAGACATATATTTTTACTTTTCCTTCTCTGATGATGAAAGAGTGCCAAATGAAAGCAACACTCCGTGTTTTGGAGAAAAGTTTGCCTGGCAGCAGCAGGAGTTCGAGCATTTCAGTCAGCTGTTTCACTGTGATTGACAATTTGTAAACTGGAAGTTAGCAGCTGGTGAAAGAGGGGTCCTTCTCCTGTTCATATAGAATTGACTGATGAACATGTAAAAGAGTCGACGTATTCCATAAGGGTTAAATCCTGATCATGTGGAATATGCTTAATTTTTTATTTTTCACTTTGCTCTGTATGGTGGGATATGCCCTTATCTTGCTGGGCATGCTTGTGTCGCTTAGAGTGAAGGTAAATGGTTGCAGCAAATCACGCCAATTGCCAATACTGGAAGATTATGTTGATCGATGATTTGATGATTGCCATCGTCATTATGTACTATGAGGAGAGAAGAGCATGGCGAGATGCGAAAAGTAATATGATCTAGTTTCTCAATTTCTGTTCAGGAGAAAACGAAAGTTAATCAAGAATACTAAACTTTGTGCGTGACATTATGTCACTTTAGATATCCTAAGCGGGCCGTCTAGGGTTTCTCGAGAAACTGATCCCGGTCGTTTGTAACTAAAATGCAAGGAGCAGTAGCACGCACACAGCAGAAAAGTTCTCAAAATGAATGATTCGGATCCATTTTTTTATGATCCAACGGCTATCATCTTACGGTTTATGGGGAGATATTAGAAGCGCCTATTCTCTAAGCGTTTATACAATGGGTATCTGCGCATTTCTATGGGTAGCGACTTCTGATTGTCAAGTCTTTTTAGCAGAAGGAAATTTAGTAGCTTTGGAGGTAAACTGCAGAGAGGAAAGAGGTAATTCTGCTGCTTGTCTCCTCTGCTCCATCTGTGTAAGTATTTATGATCTGAACGCATTTGTCTTGCGCTAGATCACTGCTGGTTTACTCCTTGTTCTTTTCTGAGCTTTAGCTGTCATTTTCTTGGGCATATCATAGTAATGGCCATCAGAGAAGATGGGGACAGAAAGAGAGTAGGAAAAGCCAGAATCCACGGATGCTCCTTGAATTAGCAAACACCATGTACACATAAATACTTTAATGTATAAATACTTTTTTTTCCCTTTTTTTATGCCATACCCTATGATTCTTTCATCATTTTGTTATTCCATATCCCAGTATCTATCCACCCCATTATTCCCTTCCAAGAGACAACTAGACTCTGGCTCTCTCTCTCTCCCTCTCTCCCCCCCTCTGATGCAACGATGAGTCAAGATGATGACAGTGATGATGGTGACAGTAAGTTACGGGTAGAAGCATCTTGAGGTCCACACTTGCTGAACTTGATTTAACAAACATCTTTCTGTTTGAAAGGCTCGATATCAGCACCTATGTATGAGAGTTTCTAGGTGGTGTAGATTCTACGTGATGTTCTACGAGGAGATCTTGCTTTCACTTAGATGAGAAGGGTCAAATTCATACTAAGAATCGCCAGGGTAAGTACGCTATCAGTACCAAAAGTTGTGTACGGCGGTGTTCACTTTGGTATCAAAAGTTTCCGTCGGATATCGAATCGGAGAAAAAACGATCACTTTGTGCCATCGGCGAGAGATTCTGGCCAGATTAATTATGTGGCTTTTATATTTAAAAAAAAAGTTGTGGTGGCTTTTAAACGACATCATTTTCCATCTTTCTCAAGAAACGACGTCGTTTTGCCGTCATACGTGGACATCCTCGCAAAAACGACGCCGTATAGCTCATATGTGAATTGAAATTAGGGTTTCTTTGTCTTCGCCGCTCAGCCACCATCGTTCGCCCACCATCGCTTGGCCATCGTCGCTCGGCCACCATCGTAGTTGCTCGAACAAGTGAGCAAGGAGAGACTAAGATTGTTTTTTTTTTTTTTTTTTTTTTTTTTTTTTTTTTTTTTTATATGCTGGAGAAACCGCTTTGGCCGACAGCCGCCACGTAAACCCCCAAGTGACGCTAGCCCAGGACCCACCACCAGGGCGCCATGCTTAAATCGTCTAATGATCCGCCAGCCTCCCTGCAACTTGCGTTGCAGGGGCTTCGAACTCTGGACCTCCCGTTCGGAGGTCTGGAGCCTACCTAGCGGAGCCACCACGGCCGGTGATGAGAGACTAAGATTGTTGCTTAAGCAAGAAGTGGCAGGAAGAATAGGAGGCGAGGGCGGAGGAGGAGGAGGATGAAGAGGGGTCGAAGGTGCTATTGCTGGTGCTGGTGCTGCTAGTGCCGTTTGCTGCTAGTGTTGCTCTTCGGGGAAGAAGACGACATGCCTTCTCTCTCTCAATTTGGGGATTTAGGATTCTAAGTTGGGGGAAAGACACCAAACGGCGTTGTTTTGTTGTTTGGATGCTGACTCAACTCTCCGACAAGCCACATTAGCTTAAAAAATTAATAAGAAAGTGCCATGTCGAATTTCCGGTCAAATTGATTGGCATTGGCATTGAAATGATCATTTTTCAAATTTGTTTGCACTTGATCCAAAATAAACTTTTGACACCAAAATGAACGCTATACACAACTTTTGGCACTGATACTTACCCCAATAATCGCCTGAGAGGTTCGTCTGCATTTAGTTTGAACTTGTCAATTATAACCAACAGAAAGAATTTTCGCTAAGCTTTAAGCTAGTCAAAGATATATATTAAAGTTCCGTTTCCAAAATAATTCCTTGCCAATTGGTCGCTTTGAAAGGCTGAACTCCCTTCCATCGTTTATAGCTGAGAATGATTTCGTTTGATTGGAACTACACTATTCCTTGAAGCCCTCTTTCAAGGGTTGTGAATTATTGGTTTAAGAATTCAAGAAGAAGCGAGAAGTCTCTGCATTAGAAATAACATTTCTTGAAAATTATATAAATGGACATCATCCTTTGTCCCATTAACTTCTGCAGATTAAATAAATAATTGATCAGTCAGCATCGTTTTTCAAATTCTATTCTGGCTTGAAAAGGCAAGAAAAATTGGGAGAGCTCATGATTGAGGGGAAGATTAATGTCATTGTTTTGTCATTTGCAAAGCAGCATGCCTGCTTCGGGATCTGCCAATGTAGGGACCATGTCTCTGTGGTGCCTTTGTAGACAACAGCACGGTAAAATGATTTTAGGTGCAATGAAAGTAAATTCACTCATAGTTCTTTGAGAGAATTATATGTTAGAATAGACAATCTGGGAACATTAGCTAGCCAAACTCATTTAGATCAAACTGATGATGATGTACATAGTGGCATGTAACCATTGAGTCCTTTCAATAGAATATGCAAATATTAACCATCTGAACTAAAATCAAATCTCATAGAATGAAGCTTAGGGAATGCGGTTTACTGTATTTGAGAGAGAGAGAGAGAGAGAGAGAGAGAGAGAGTAGCTAGAAAAAGAAAAATGGAAGTGTCACCCAAATCTTGCCAGTGTGCATGTCTTGGATCACTATTAAAGACAAAGAGGTCCAGTTTTTTTTTTTTTTTGTCCTCTTTTTGGTCGCCTGTTATAAGACTGAGAATAGAAACGAGAATCATTTCTGATGGCTTCCTAAAAGCTGCAAATGGCACAGATCTTAGGGTTTTTCTAGGGCTTTCAAACTTTACAAGATCACCACGGCTCCTTATTTCAAAAGAAAAAAAAAAAAGTACTGGGCAAATAAAAGTCGACCGCAGCTTTTGACTGGAACGACTGCAACTATGCGTGCAAATCTCTCAGCTTTTCAATTATTTCGGCGAAGATTCCATTTTTTTTCCCTTTCTTTTACTTCCAGATTATTAAGGTTTGCTCTGAAACATCTCTCTCTATACATAACAAAAGCAATTCTTTAAGTTTTCTCTTAGGGCTTAGCTGAGATCTTTCCATTACTCCCTGAACTTTATAATTTGGGTTCTCACCTCTCTATAAAGGAGCACTGCACATGTATTGAACCTGAAAAAGCCATGTTCCCATACTCAAGAAGCTATAAGAGAATTTGCTCCTCCATCTGTAATTTAATTAGAGTGACTTACTGTAAAAGAAAGAAAAAAGAACTTTTGGATCAAGAACCATATTTGCAGCCAGATCTACAACAATAAAAAATCCGTTTAACTTAGCAGTATATGCTAGGAAAGCATGGAGAGAAACAAAACAAGGCACAAGAAGATATACAGCCGCAGTTTTCTTGGGTGTTGTTAGTATTAATCAGGTTTGAGATCTCTGCGTATACGGACAATATGCGTATCTCACTGCCAATACGTGTGGTCCATCTCTCTCTCTCTCTCTCTCTGCACACTGAGTGGATGCTTTAAAGAACCCGTTTTTTTTTTGGTCCCTCCCCTACAATGTAGACAGAGCTAGAAATCCATCATCTAAATCCAAGCAGTTTTGATGAAAAACTTCCAGTTCTGCTCACACCACAACTTCGGAAGCCACAAGACGATTATGTCCCATCTCTTCTCTGACTTTTAATTCACTTCACGCACACTTTCTTTAAAAGAAAACCACTCTCTTTCAATTGATAGCAGTCACGTTCTCTCATTCATTCTGAAAGCGCACAAACTATCTTGCTTCAGCTAAAAACAAGATGATTCCATGTGTGTGTTTTTGCTCTCTTATCTATAAATATTTTCCAAGATCACACAAGATAACAGAATTATAATTCTGTGGCATGATGATTTTCACTATCTTGCTATCTTTTTCACTTAGCTACGCATGCATTTATCATATCATGCTATATGGAGTACACCCCATAAAGCTATTCTCTTCTCTTGTTACGTCAAATAAAGTGTTGGTCTCCTTCCCTCCCTCCCTCCCTCCCTCCCTCTCTCTCTCTCTCTCTCTCTCTCTCTCTCCCTCTCTCTCTCCTCTTTCCTTTTCAATTATGTCTTTGCAATGGTCCCCTTCGAGTTTAAAACCTACCCTTTTGATGGGTTTGTTTCAATTTTTAACCGATCTCTTAATGACAGGAAAAAGAAGAGAAACAACTAAGTTGTATTAATGCCAACTAATCTTGACCTATATATTTGCAATTCGGTATACATGATAAATAATAATTGTTATCATTTACAGAATCATCTGGCTGACGTGGCGACTTCAGCAGATGACACATGGAAGCAAGATATGCCATACCTCTTTTCACATCTTTCCCATGCAACATACACGCAACATGCCATGGTTAATTTTTCGGCATCTTTCTGTTAACCATTCTCCGGCAAGGAGTGAATATTTCTTCAATTATACTTATATTGTGAAAGTACTGTTTACTGTCTGTAGATTGATACTCTCTCTCTCTCTTGCTCGCTCGCTCGCTTCCACTATCTCCTTGGACTCGTCATCCTCTCAGGCAACACATATTGTTCTCGTTGGCAGTTCTGGGGAAGTGAAGGGACTGATCTTGATCTGCTATCAAGATGGTTATTGCTCTCTAGCTGAAGTAAGTTCATGATCGAGTGATTTACATATTTTCTTGAGAATTTTGTTGTGTTTATATATGCTAAAACATTCTTTTCAAAAGAGGATGTGCAGACACTAGCTCATTATGTTGCCTCAAAGTAGGTTTCCTTCTTTAGAATCAGATAATTGAACTCAAGATCTGTTGACAGATGCAAGATTCTTTCCTCTTTGGCCAAAATTAGGTTCTACTTTCACTTCAAGATGCTCAAGGATCGTTCATTAGGTTTTCAAATTGAGACACCATGCATTTAGCAATCAGGAGATTGTCTTTTAACCAAATTAAATGGTTGTTTGTTGAGTACTCGATTAAAGAATTCTTGAGTCATCGGAAAACAAAAGTCGCTTTCTACACCAATTCTTGATTTGGGAAAGCATACTTGTCATAGGGTTCTTCTTTCAGTTGCTTCAGGTCATAAGAAGAAATAACATGCTTGTTTGGTGATATGTTTCATGCTGTCATCTTTTCTTTTTCACTCTTGTTAATTAATCTGTAGTTATTGCGTACTGCTGCAAATCAATGCATGGCAACCTAAATCAGCTATTTTGTGCTTGAGATTATATAGAGGAAAGGAGGTGACTTTACAGGTTAACAATTTGACAATTCTTATCGCAGCCAATATCTAGCATCCTAATGATCATGAGAGGAGTAAGATGAACCCAATTCCAAGAGGAGGAGGAGGAGGAGGAGGAGGAGGAGGAGGAGGCTTTCAATCAGCGAAGCAAGAGGAAGAAAAGAATGAGACCAGCAGGAGTCTGTCCCGCTTGGCACCGCCATCAACTTCCAGGCACTGGTCAGGTTTCCGAAACCCGAGGATTGTGCGTGTCTCGCGCTCCTTTGGAGGTAAAGATAGGCACAGCAAGGTCTGCACCATTAGGGGTCTGAGGGATAGGAGGATTAGGCTCTCCGTGCCCACAGCAATTCAACTGTATGATCTTCAAGACAAGCTAGGGCTCAGCCAACCCAGCAAAGTCATCGATTGGTTGCTAGATGCCTCTAAACAAGACATCGACAGGTTGCCGCCACTCCAGTTGCCTCCGAATTTCGGCCAATTCCACCAGCAAATCCTATTCCCACATGAATCATCAAGTGCCAACTCTCAACCTTCCTTGATCTCTCCGTTTCTCCCCACAAGCTCAACAACATTCTTGAAGCATGGGATCAAGATCACTGAGAACAGTGTCGATCACAGGGTTAATGATAGTGAATCTTCGGCAATGGCAAGGTCAAAGTTTTGGAACATTGATACTTATAACACACTGAGAACAAAGGACAAGGAAGTTGAAACAGATGATCACAATGGTCAGCCTCTTTCTGAGAAGGGCAAGTGGATTGAGAATGATGCAGTGCATGGCCATTTGGGATCATCAGTCAACTCTCACCATGGACAAGTATCTGCTCAGAACTTCTTCCCAATCGTTAGTTATTCCTTGAGTGGCAGCACCTTGCCGTACTCCTATAATAATCAATGGGAGCCTTCGAATTTGTCATTGTCTCAACTTGGGACTCACGGCTTTCAATTGCTACCGGATCAAAATCCCCTAAATTCCGTGTCAGTTGCTTCCTCTTCAGCTCTTCCATCCGCCACTCCCCAGTTATACTTCTGCCCATCTGCGGCAATGACGCCAATTTTTCCTTCCTACCCTTCGTATCTTACCCCTACTGTTGAGACAGATGCGAGACAACTGAACCATCTCCATCTATTGAGCTCGAGTTCGCAGCAACACATCTTGCCTACTTCCCTCCTGCCATCGCTTCAATTGATCAGCTCGCCGATGGGATTGCCATTCCAAACGAGCACTAGTGCCAAATTTCTTCATCGGCAAGATGATGATGAGAGCGAAGAAGACGAGGATGGAAACGGTTCTTGAATCTCCAAATATGAGGAACACCCTCTCGCATGAAGATCACTTTGGACGATGATCCCCCCAAGATCTTTTAATGAGGGTTTATAATTCAATAATCGCTGTGAGAGATTGCTGCTTTTAGGAAATGGTATGAACAAGAAGTTGCATTTTTCTTGAAAAAAGTATATGGACTAAAAAAGCAGCAACATCGTCAAGGTGGCAACATTTTTTCTACTGCAGATTTGTCTCACACAAGCACATAAGCGCCTCGTCATCATCAAATTCTGCAACAGAGTAAGGTGCTTCTATTTAATGCTTCTTTTGTACCTGGTACTTTTTAGAGCAGCATCTCAGTCATATATCATGGCCAAATTATTTGAAGAAAATGCAACAATGACTCTCATACAGAAACATAGTATTTCCGTTTGTTCTCTTTTTTCCTTTTTTGGCCTTGTATTCGAGTGATTATCATGCATAAGATACCTTATACACGGGATGTTATAGCCGAAAACTCCATATGTTAAGTTATGCACATTTATTCGACACGAGCCGTGTGCATCATAGCGTAAACTTAATTATGTCTTAAATTATCCGAAGATTGATATCGTTTTTTCTTCCTCTCTTGCATCCCACTTAATTATACTTTAATTTAAGTGTCAATTTTTGGACATGCTTATCATGTTGTCAATTCTGGGGCATGCTTATTAGGCAGCTGTCTTAATGCTACTATGCGATTAGCAAATTTTATAACATTTTCCTTGCGAATTAAAAACATTTACAGCTTAATGTTGTGATAGATTAAGCAGTATGTTAGGAAAAAGCAGCACTCATAAACAGTGTGAAAAAAATTAACGCATCTATTTTATTTTTGTGGTACATCCATTAATGTCTAACGATCATACACCTCATATAATAATCATACAACAGGAGGTCCATATACAAGTGAAAAGTGCATCAGCATGAAGCAAAACCAGAATAATAATGAACGAGAAAGCTACTGTTATACATCATTTAAATTTGACGAGAACGAGTTAAAAATCAGTATTTCAGCTATAACTCGTAGCGTGTCACCTCCTGTTTCTTTGGTTACAATTTAGTTTATTAATAGCGACAAAACTTCCCCTACTAAACCCGGCGTGCTTGTTATCATGTCTTGAAATCTACAGCAATTCGATCACAGTTACCTAATTTAGAAAAATTTCTTCCATGAGTCAACCCCATTTTGCATCACATTATGTCGAGTTGTTTTTCGATGGTGATCTCTAGTTCATAGAGAGTTTCTCTTCGTGTGTTGCTTTCCAAACTCAGGTTAGGATACCGTGATGAGTCTGATATGCTTGCATGGTGCATGTTAGCCAACATGGTATTTTCTGTCCTTTAGCAATTCGCAACCAGTAAAGTTAAAGCTGAATCACTATGCAAAGCTATTTACGTTCTCTTTGACTTCGGTCCATCTACCTCCAATTAATCACAGCTACGGCATATAATGAACCAACCCTAGCTAACTGTCTCGAAAAGAAGAAAAAATCAGAAGAAAGGAAACAACCCTAGCTCGTTTTTACTGTTGAGTCTGACAATTCATCAACCCCTTCTTGCTTGCACTTTCTTCCTTCCTTTTTTTTTTTTTTTTTTTTTTTTGGGGGGCTGGCTTTTGCTTTGTTATTAATCCTTGATTATATTGAGATTATTCAACCTCACCTTTCGACTAATCTTGAATTCCTTCAATTTCTTTTTCGGGACATACGTGATAATGAAGTCATTTTCAGTATCTTGATACTTCTTTTGATATCTACTTATGTTGTAATGTTTCTTGCTCACTTCATTATCTATTCTTTAATTTCGTGTGACTTTTTATTTGATCAGCACATGAAAACAGATGTTAAAGCGATCCCTCATCACTTGATCATAGAAAATTATTATAAACATCAATCTTTGAACTCCAATGCTTCGGCTTGATCATAAGCGTTTCATTAAACATATATATATGAGTGGAGGCTATATATAAAACTTACCCTATGTTGCTATATTCCCAAGGATGAACCTCAAGGGGTTGCAATGGATTGCTAGGCCTGAGTGTAAACCTCTCTTTTGAGGTAGCGTTTACATTTCGCACGGACTCTCTTAAATCTTATTGATCCCAACTTGATTTCTTGTTTTTTTTTTTTTTTAATTAATCGAATGAGGTTATAGTCGATACTAACCTTTTCTAGACCATGAATAAGAGTGCAAGCAATCAAACTAACTCACTAAACATATAGTTAAAGGAAATGTAAACAACCCAAGTCGTATCGGGGGGAAAAAATACATGCCCTTGTTCTAATGCTCTAGTACAGGCCCTGTGAGCTTATGAATGGAAAATCTTAAACATACTGATTTCTCATGAAATCTAAGATTAAACATATGCCTAGGATCTATGTGATAATAAGCTAAGACTTCTAGGATGGAATGCAACTATTCTTAAACATGTGCAAATGCCTCCAAGCTAAAAAGTGTATAGTAGTTTTTTAATCTTTTTTAGATGTTCGAATTGTGTGTTAAGAAACTGGGAAAATTACCCAATCAGTCCTAACCTATTGTATGGATGCTAATTTAGTTCTAAACCCTTAAATTTTATCAATTTGGTCTAAACCTTTGTGTGGAATTCCAATAAGTCATTCTGTTCAATTTTCGTCAGAAATCACTAATGTAATGATTCAGTTAATGCCGGCTATCTTACTTGGCATACCACCACATCAACGATTTCAAGCGAAAATTGACTGAAGGTACCTCATTGGAAACTGACACAAAGGTTCATGATTAAATTGAAAAAATTAAGAAGTTTAGGATTAAGTTGGCATTCGTACAATAAGTTTATAATTGATTAGACAATTTTCCCAAAGAAACTTGTGCAACTAGGACTTCGAATTCATGGATAACCTAAATATCACGTGAGAAACTCCATATGCTTCCAGGTGATGCTCTTGTAGACCTAGCTGCCGATGAGACTAGCTCCCGATCAGGTGCATTAGGCCGAGCATGAGGCTGTTTAGTCAGTGTTCATAAGTCAGAATAGTGAGCGAAAATCCCTTAACTTTGGTCCATGAATCGCTTCCCAAGCCACTCGGTCCATGGTCATCGAAATGACTTAAAACTGGGGTTGCATAGTCACTGTTCAGATCAAGAATCACACAAGAATGTCTCTTCGCCCCTTCTTATGTTCTCCTTTCAAATTGCCAAAAAGCACCCCTCCAATCATGGAGATGGCATCATGCGAATGCCTTTTTATCCAAGAATTCTTTCCAAAACTAACGAAGAAGCTGTCCCATTTCTACGGTGGTGCTCGATGATTCCAAGAATGGAATCTCTCTCTCTCTCTCTCTCTCTCTCTCTCTCTCTCTCTACGTTGCAGACCTAAAACTTGGAACCTACCCTATTAGAAGCGATTCTAGTTTTTGTAACATGAAACCTACTCTATTTGCCTAGGAACCAAGGTGAAACTTACCTTATTTTCCCAATCAGGGTCTAATCGAAAACTTGTTTCTCTTATGTTCCTTTTTTAGGTTTCATTTTTCACAGCCAAATAATATAAGTAACAAGACGGCTCAAAGTAAAAGATGAATAAGTGCAAGCCACGGGCAAGCGAGTAGGAGGGTGAGTTGAGAGAGACGGTTCAAAATAAAAGATGAATAAGTGCAAGCCGCAAGCAAGCAAGTAGGAGGGTGAGTTGAGAGAGAGAGAGAGAGAGAGAGAGATTGGAAAGAACAAACAAAAAGAGAGATAGAGAAAAAATAGGGTTTTGAAATTTTACGAAATTGGCTCCAAATTCGATTTGGTCGGTTTGATTTTCAAGTGGTTCTTCAGTCAGAGTTGAGAACCGGACTGGTTCCCACCACTTCCAAAATTTCAGAACTGAAAATTGAACTGGTTCCAACAAGAACTTGGAACCGAACTGATTTTGGGGATGGTTCACTTCAGTTTGCGCATAGAACCGATTCGATTGCACAGCCTTAATGGCATCTAGCACTATTTTTTGCTATTGAGAGGGGGAGGGGAGGGGGGGTTCCAGTTGAAAATGGATATGGGTTGTGTGGATGAGAGAGATCGAGGTTCCACTGAGTTTTGCATGTCCACGGCAAGCTTCGAGCTAGTTTAAATTCGGTGCAAAAAAAGATTCATGACGGGTCGTATATTAAGCCAGCCCATGAAATCTCACTCTCTTATTAAAAAAAAGTTCCTAATTTCTAAATGTGGAAAAATGCATTAAAGAGTGAGGACATGGGACTATAGATGGTTTTGTTCAAGGATCAAATTGCTAGCAGATTTGATACCTAATTTTCATGAAATATGAAAGAGACCTTTGGGACGGAAAACTTAGATGTCAACATCCTGGTTAGCTCTTTATTATTGGTGTGTCTCTTGATAATTTTTCTTGGTGATATATGTACGACAACGTAATTAATCAAGTGAATGCTCTGCCATGAAAGAAAGTCAACTGCCTAGGGCCAGCCCTTTTTTTTCCGTGTCCTTTTGCGGCCGGTAAATCAAAATAGCTAACTGATTATAGACGTCTGATTAATTTTTTAAAACACGAAACAAGAGGAAAAAGTAAAACAAGCATGATGAATTAGTGCAACCAAACCCTAACTAAATCTGGTAGAAATCGTTGATTTTGGCCCTTCAAATGTTATAGAACCATGTTTTAAAACCCTAGCTATTTGGCTAATATTTCTACAAGTCTTGCAATAGCTAGGCTCTTAGAGGAAGGTTGAAACTTATTAAATCTCTACCCCCACACAACACTATAAGGCCAAATTACTCTCTATGCTTGGTCTAACGTCTTTAGTCGTCACTTATTTCCACCCGCAATAAATAACACACTATATAATGCACATGCGACTCGAACGAAACTTTATGGCACGCCATATGATCGATTGGCCCATTGATACAGCAGATTGAGAATATGTTCCTCGATATATTACAAAATGGTCTAATCTTTTTTACTTTTTTTGATGTACCCGTGATTTATATTTGAAGGCTTGATGTTGACAAAGGTGTGAAAATGGGAAAGAAGAAGAAAAAAGAAGAAGACGAACAGAGTGCAATTTTAACCTATTTGTATAGCTACCGACATCAGTCCCCTCTTCACACATGCATAGCACAAGAGCATAAAAACCATGCGCATGCAACGAAGCACGCCGAGCTAGTGCATGTGATCACGTCATTGTATAAAGTAGGGCTGCATTATTTCACATTGCCAAGGACAGTCGGTCTATGGAGCCCCCCATGTAGATCCCACAAAAGCCCTACATTTACTTGCGTGAGAGCGAGAGCGAGAGAGAGAGAGAGAGACTGACCCCCTGCAACATTCAGAAACCCTAGAACATGACAAGAGGCCTCCCTCTATATATTGTGTAGACTACAGAGAAACAAATTTAACTTCATGATGGTTAGTCATAGTCTAAGGAGAACAATCTCGTGTTAGAACTGAACAAGAGGTTAATATATTATACACACGTTGCCGGAATAATAATTAAAAAATCGCATGTAGATCCGCATAGTGATTACCCATATAATAAGAGCGATTCGCGATACCACTTAGTGCAAACAACATCATATTTTGGCCATTTCACCCGAGCGTTTAGCTCAAGCCTTACCTAACTTACAAGGTTAATGAGGTGTTTCATGGGCTCGAATTTATTTATTTAAGTATCTAGCTAGCCAAGTGGCAATCTTCCTCACCATCATAATAGAAAAATTATCATCCTAAAAAATATGTTAGGACATGTACTTTCTGAGAGGTCTAGTTTCAATGGGTCCATAGTCTTCTTGAGATATGATTTGATTTAATCTAGTAAAATCAATAAACAAGATAAGAGATCACAATGTACATTCCAATTGTCCTATGACAACTTAAGTTTTTTTATTTATTTTTAATACATGGTTGTACATAGAACTCTAAGTGGTACCAAAGTTAGGAGGTCTCAAATTCAATTCCTCATATCGTCCGGAGTTACTTTTCATAATGCATGGTGGGTTCAACAAATCTTTCGCCGGCCCGACCATTGGATTCTCGCGCGCTGAAGGCCTTCATCGCCAAATCAATCTTTGTCGAAGAGAGTTAAGATATAAATACATCACGCTCAAGCGGTTTGATTAAACGAAACACAGTTGCACCCTCAACCTCAAAATCAAGGGATGACTTATCTGCTCACACTTTTTGTCTGTGAGGACGCATAAAAAAGGCCTTATGTGTCATTTTCTTTGGGACGCTTTACTCCAATCCAACGGAAGATAAGCATATGGCATGAAAGAATTCACAGCCAAGGAAAAAGGGGCTTGTGGGGCTGTAGAACATGCCATTCTCTCCTCAGACTCGGACAGGTGAAAAGGATAGGAGGGAGAGAGCGAGTGAGAGCTGCAGATAGGGACTGAATTCTGAAGCAGTAGACATCCTCATCTCTCTCTCTCTCTCTCTCTCTCTCGTGTGACAGGGTCACAAGATCCAAGAAGAACATTAAAGGATTCGCCAGTGGCAAGTTGGGTTTAAAGTTGGCTTCAAAGAAAAGGTTTCTTGTGGTGGTCCAAAAGTTAAAAGGATGGGGTAATACTTACTCATATCCACCTCCAGAACAAGATAGGGCAATACACGCATGTATATATGCATCTGCATATACGTATTCCTGTCGAGTGAATGAAACGGAGCGTCACGATGCCACGATGCCGGGGTACAATCCTGAGCCGTTCGTCCTTCACTGTGTCGGTTGGGGGAATCTACGGTAGTGTCCAACCGTCGGGAAGCTGTACAATGCGGTCTTTTAACTTGGGACCAAATTCAGCCTGGCATAATTATTTGCAGGGATGCAGAGTGCATTAGGTATTTTAATGGCCGACTAAGTAGGACTCACTTTCGTATCCATAAGTTACTGGGATTATATCTTCACATCACTGATAATCTGAACCAGATGTGTCCTTCATTGACATTATTTTTGAGCGGGGCCAAGCCCAGTAGTCCTATCATACAATGTAGACATGCAGATGTACTATATCAGTGAGATTTTCTGCTGCATAGTATCTATACATGTGGTCCTATATATGAATAAATTGCCACGTATACCGGAGGAACACATGTGAAGTATTTGTCTCCGTCATTAGGCATTTGAAAAGGAATTCCAGTAGGGGCAAATGGAACTCCCAAGCAACTCAATGTTGGTCGGGTGCGAGAAGCGCGAGATTTAGACCTATGCTATCTAACAACAGAAGAACAAAAGATTTTCTATCTGTTTTTTTTTTTTTTTTTGGTAGAACGGAAAGTCTATGTCAAAGATATAGCAAAATTCCTCCTCAAACTCGAAGCGAGAGCCTGAACATAACCCCCGACCGAGCACCCACTTGAGTTCGCAATGCTTGGTTTCGATCCAATGACCCATTTACGGCGGTTTCGAGCAGCAAAGATGCCCTGCTGCTCATCACAGACTTCGCAACTGATCTTCATTATGGTCATCCGCACGCAAACAGTTCCGAGTCAAGCCATTGCCATTGCCAATCCAATGACATTGGGGACTGACTCGACGAGAACAGAAGGACAACCATCCGACAGCTGAGAGCAATGAAGAGAGAGAGAGAGAGAGAGAGAGAGAGCAAGGAATGAGGAGGCTACAAAAATCATGTGGGGAGGCCCATGTTGGTTGGTGGGTCGACCCAAGAACCTTTGTCAAAGGGGCTCTATGTTCTCACCGAGGCCAGACCCAATGCAAGACGTCGCAAAATAGGGCACGAGAAGCGATGGTTTCTGCTCGAGGGGATGGGAAAAACCAGAGGAGCTTGATCTGGGGGGCCAATGCAATTTCCATTTTTTCAGCAGAGATGAAGAAGACGAGGAGGAGGAGGAGGAGGAGGGGATGATGGTAAAGAATATATATTTTTTTTAAAAAAAGAATGTCGAATGAAAATGAAAACGTTTAGCGAAGATAGCCCCCGGCGAGGATCGAACTCGCGACCTTTCGCTTACGAAGCGAACGCACTACCACTATGCTACGGAGGCCTCGTTGATGTTTCTTACGTAATAAAATTATTAAAAACTTTCTTCTCATGTTGCAGTTACCAACTAGAGTTCGTTTGCTCTTAAAGCTCGCTCTCTCTCTCTCTCTCTCTATAAATATATACCCTTTTTTTCTTATTTATTTATCTATCTAAGGCCTGATGGGATTTTTTTTTTTTTTTTTTTTTGGTCTTCATTGGATTGGGGCTCTTTGTGGCCACACCTGAAATGGGTGTTTTTGAGCCACTGATGAGAAGTCAAATTCAGTATCAACGCTAACCTCTGCATCATCCCTTTCACCATCAAAGATGCCCTGTCAATTGGGTCTTTCTAACATCCTCTCCTTTCCCCTCCTATAGTGTCGGTCCAAAAATGTAACCTCCTAGGCTTCCCTGGTCCCGTCCTATTCGCACCCCGCCGGAGCTGCAATGGCCACGCTCATTCGACTCCACGTCTCGGATTCACGTGCTTTGCGGTTTGCTCGTTGCCAGAGCCCTCACGACGAGGGAGTTCTACCTATCTATGCTATCCGGCCATGTTGAACATTTCAGGTTCACATCATCTTTCACGCAACAGACAAAACACGCGTGTTCCGCAGATTGGTAGACGTCAAACTTCACAGACAAAATATGCATGTTCGGCAGATTGGTAGACGTCAAACTTCCTCCAGTTACGGGCCAAGAAACGGCTTTTACAACCTGTGGAGTGTTTCAGGAATCTCATGGATGATTTGCCATTGAGAAGACATGGTTCAGAGCCTCCAGTGAATGATGCAATCCTGAAGTTCAGAGTTAAACAGTGGATTGTATATTGCTCATTTTACAAAGACGTATGACATAATGTTCCAAGACAATCACAGCTTTCTTGATCATCCGTGGATAAGAACTTTCTCACACCAATTATTATGCTTTCAAAACAAACATCCAAAATGAAAATCAGAAAAGAAAAGGAGGGAAGAAAAAGGATTTGCCAAAAAGAATGAGAACCCAAGATATCAGCAGCCAAACAATTCCCGGCGCCTACTTGGCCTGGCTCTGGATCCCCCTGTTTCGCCTATCACGACCTCATTGATCAGGTCTTTGAAGATGGAGCGCTCGATGTCTAATACCATCCCAGATGTCTCGCTGTTGAACTCTGTCCAGCTCTCGGACCGGTGCAGCACATCCTCCCACAAGATGCTCTTTAGACCATCGTCCTCTTCCTGAAAATCGTACGATGGTTTTTTGGCCTCGAGCTGCTCGATCTCCATGCACAACTCTTTCAAAAGCTTCTGTGCAGTGAAGGTCTTACGTGCTAGCTTCTCCGATTTCAACCATGGGTCGTGAGAAACGCCCAAAAACGATAGCTTTCCAACAAGAATCTCATTTACGGCATCGAAGATGAGTTTCCTGTGAATTTTCTCCTGGTTCAGCTTCAAAGTTGCAGCCTTGCCACAGGTGGGGTCTTCTCTTGTTATAGCCCTTGATTTCGTTTGTTCTAAAACCGAGAACAACTCGGGGTTTATGGGGTGGCCTGATGGGTGCAGCTGAAATGCAGTCATACTCGATCCAAGGTCTCTGAGCAAGAGGCCTGAAGCTAGCAATATCTCAGAAACATATCGGTGGTCAGGGTTCGTGTTCTCACAAAGAGAGGCAATGTAATCTGTTCTTTCTTCGTCATGGCTTGAGTTGAGTCTTCTAAGCTTCTGAACCAACTGCTCGACGTTCTGCAACTTCCTGCGATTAACCTCGGAGGTAGCAATGGTGCCCGAGCCATTTGGCTGGAGGCTCTCTGTCATGTTCCACTGATCTTGGACATGATTGTAGTCAGACTCATAAGCAACATTATCTGCACCATGGACAGTATTCCAAATGAGATACACAATACAATGTTGGTGCAACAATCACAGTTGCAAACCTATAAACAGCTAATGGTAGCTATTAGAATCATTCAAATTGAATTAACAGTTCAAAAATCTAGATAATTAGCTCACTTGTACTTGAATGTTTTGAGTGTAGAAGCTTTACCTTCGAAAGAATTTACCATCTGCTTTATAGGAATTGGGGCATCTTCTGTGCGTACCAATGAGTCAAGGACTGATACTGGACTGTGATATTCTGCAGCTGCTGTATTAAGTTCCGCCAATGTTTCATCTTCATCCACTATGAGAATTGACTTCTTCAATCCATATGGCAAAGTAAGATGCTATTAGTCAATCAGCGATTACTAGAATGTGATAATCGTTTCAGGGATGGAAGTAACAACTGGATGCACAGGCACCTACCTTTTGCTTCGGCTCAGTGTCTGAGTAGCTAGAGGTCTCCATGCATGGACTCTGGCTGCTCTTCTCCAGAGTCAGCAGTTCACTGTTTATGACTTCTGTATCGATTGTCAACTCAAAGACGAAACTACTGTCTGAATGAACAGACACGTCATCTCCTTGATAACTTGGCGTTCTTGAATCGTTACTAATTTCACTCAGTTGGTCATCAGTAGAATGCAGATTGGAAGATCTGTGCCTGTGTCTTCCACCTGGCGAACTAAATTCAGTACTCTGCCGGTTGGACAGCTTTCTGGGTTTATTTGGATCAGATGGAGGAGTGGGTGGACGAGATCGTCTCTCCAAGTCCAGCTTCTTCTGCTGCAATCTGGGGCTCATTGAACCTGAGCTTTTTGCAGAACTCACGGGGTTCTCTTTAGAAACTTGCTGAGGCCTTGATGATGTTCGTGTAGATTTTGTATTCCTGCCACTGGCTTTCTTATCAGCAGAGCTGCTAGTGGACTCTAAGCGACCAGTCTTTCGAGACGGATCTTTAGCTGGCCGGCTAGAAGTTGGATAGTTTCTAGAATCTGCGTTGCTCTGGATTTTATGCAGATTGGAGAGTGTGTCCAATGGGATCATTGAGGAAGCATTGAACCCATGTTTCTCGACAAGTTTTGCAGGTTTCATAATCACGATTGGGGATTCAAAAGACCTCGAACTTTCGGATCCCTCAATGTCTGGAGCAGCTCCACAGTTGCTCGGTGGATTCTGTTGCCTTTGCAATCTTGAGTTCTGGTTGAGATTTCTAGATTTTCCCATGGGGTCCTTTTGGGTTCCAAAATGTGAAGCTTGCTCTTCTTTCCTGGTCTCCAAAAGTCCCTTAGCCTGGATTGCTTCCAGAATTTGCTTCAGAGCTCTGAGATCCTTCCCAGACTGTTTAAATTCAAGATCTTTCAACCTTTTCTCGATTTCACCATAAACCGAAGGATAGGGGTCAATTGGCTTTTGAGGAGCTTTGGTAGGTTTAAATGGAAGTTTTTGAGTAGTTCGATTGCCATCCATCTGCCTCCAAGGCGCTGGTTCATTTGGAGACCTTGAAATGGGTTTCATGACAGCATCGTGATTTCTCCACCGTGGCGACTCAGGCTCTTTACTTGAATTTCTCGACGACTCGAAATTTCTGATAGGTCTGCCTAGTCCGTTTTCTTTCAATGTTCTTGATAATGAATCCACAGGTTCAGATGAGCTGGATCTGACAGAGCCAACCAGAGCATCAGCAGCCGAGGCAGAATCTGGCAATGCCTCCAAGCCCATCAACTTTGCTACAACACTAGGAGGGCGCTTCTGAGACTCACATGATTGCGGTGGATTCTGGGCTCTCTCATGTGAGTTTCTGCTACCCTTCGACACACTTCTTACAAGATTGGCTTTTGAATTAGAGTTGGAGCTCAGGACTGAACTCTCCCTACTATCAAGTGAAAGTCTGGGTCGGTCTTTCAGCTTCTGGCTGGATTTAATTGTCTCCCGTGATTCGAAGGACAAACGATTTAGCTCTCTTCCATCGTAAGAAAATCGAGCTGCATCCTTTGATATCAGATGCACAGCCTCATCTCTTGCTTCATACGTCGGTCTCGAAGGCTCCCGAACATCGTTGAAGTACCAAGGTGCTTCTCGGAGTTTTGTAAGAACCTTCAGAGATTCATTAAGATCTGCAGGCACATTCTGCTTCACCTTGAAACCATCTCCTGAAGAACCTTCAGCAGGTTTCAGTGGCTGTAATGGCTTCAGTGAGTCTCTATATCTCGCTTTGCGTCCGGTTACTTCCTCTCTAGCCATAGAATTAACTGGTAGACTTCGAGCTTCCCTATACATTGAATCTTTGACTACATCCCGTAGATCCAACGACTTGCGGCGTAAATTAGGAGAGGAGCTTGATTGGCTCACCATAGCATCCCTTGAGGGAGCTTCAGGAAACGTGATTCGATCAAAGGAAGAGGCTTCGGGTTGAACTGCTCTGCCACATTCCAGGGAGGACATGGAAGATGAACAAGTGGACGAAAAAGAAGCTCTGGATGATTCAGTGGAAAATCTCTGTTTCTCAGTCCCAGTTTTGTAAAAGTTTACTTCCTGCCATAAAGAACGTCAATCAATTCTTAATACCACTGTCCAAACCACAAAATGAGCTGAACACCAAACTGTGCGGAAGGCCAAATTGGAGCCAGACTACTATGTCAAAGAAAAAAGAGAAAAGGAAGATAGAATCAAGAAATCTAAAGAACAATGCCATTTCTTGGGTTTATTTACAACATTGCGATATAAACCCGCAAGAAACCCAAAATAAAGAACTTATACTTGCAAAGATAATTGACGTAGCGAATTTGTCGTGAGCCATGGGATATATAGTTAATGCATGAAAGTGTGACCAGGGAAACAAATATTTGATGGACATAACATTGTTTGAATATCCAAACTCAAATTTCCCTTGTCTTAATCAATTTGAACAATGAAGTAGCAGTTGCAAGTCCTTTACGGAAATGGGATGAAACAGATATAGAGAGCTTACATCAGGTGCTTGCCGAAGGTACATATTCGCAGATTCTCTATCCATGCCGAGATCATTGGATTGAGAATTTCCTGGTAGGAAGAGATACATTAGATTGCAAGTGTGTGAGTTCCAACGGATCTCGGGTAATTAGTGCTTGCAAGTTTTAAGCATTCAGAAAAAGGCAAACATTTATCAACAGTTGATACATAAACATAGCAAGATACATGGAAAGAGTATACATATACACCACTGGCATGAATAGATGTTGACTTGCACGATAAAATTGCATTACAAGTCGGTAATTTCGAATGGCAAAATCTTTTGGCTAGCTCCATGCCGTGCACAATCAACAAAAAAACTATATTTTACGACTCTATAAAGAACAAGAGGACTATTATCATTCAATGAGAAGCTCTCTCTTGTGCCAAATTAAATTGTACATCGGCCTCTCGAGCATAGAGTCCAGTCAAGTACCGTTAAAGTTAATCAGAATATAATAAACAGCCAAATTTGAAACAGTAAGTCAGGATGCTAACTTTTCAAAAAAGGCATCGTAAAAGATTGATCAAAGTACTAATCAGGATTAGCTCAGAGAGTTTCCCAGCAAAGGGTCGGAAATTACCAGGAAGAAGCCTTTTGTGGCTAAAGCGCCTACCACCAACCATTTGGTGACGATCGAAAATCTGGAACATCCCGGTCATGCATCCGATTTGTTTCTGCAAATCTGGGTTGTCGTCCGCCAATGTTTGCAGAAGCTTCGCAGCCATTTCCACCACCTCTCTTTTACTTCACACAAAAAGATGATAAAATTGATCTCTCTCGATCTCAGGAACAACCTATCTCCTGTTCAAAGTTGCAACATTCACACTCCAATTCCAAAAGAATCTGACCATATGCTCTCCGACAATTTTGGCATTGTTATGAACAAAACAATACTCGGAGAATATATCGGATATTCAAGAGTCTGAAAGCCAAAAGAGCAATGCTGTGCCTCTCACACTCTTCAGCAAAAGTAGCTAGAAGCAAGAAAGGACCATGAAAGAGGCATTCATGCATTTGCTTGAACCTCAAAAGAGGAGAGCACTTTCCACACTCATGTAGCTCCCGAGATGGGGACCGCCAAATATAGAAATTTCCACAAAATCAAGTCATTTGCTTCAGAACACATACAAAAGAAAGCCGCCCGAATTTCTCTCTTGAAGCCCCACTCTGTTCCAGCTAATTACGGCTTAAAGGCAGATTTAGTCTCCTCTTGCAATGAGAAGTCCATTTTCTCCTGCAATTGGACAACCACCATCAATGGCATTCCCATAAATTCCTCCCAAAAATTCAGTCTCTATCAGATACAAGGGAAATTCAAGCTCGAGAGTGCTATACAACTCAAAAGGAACGAGACTACTTGAATCTGATATCACAGGACCAATGAGAAAACTCTTTTTTTCCTGAGAGGGTTGAAGATAAGGAGATTCACCCAAGAACCGATACAATGTGCAGATAAAAATCACCAATTGTTTTTTTGCAGTATTACCTCCAACAAACACCACCAACATAAATGCAGACCCAGAGGCGAGAACATGTAGGAATCTTTGCAGATCCAAGAAAGGAGATGTTTTTAGTATTTATCCTGAGCAGAGGAACAAAAGGGAGAGACCAAGCAGAAGAGATGAGACAGGGAGAGTTTGTCTGTTATACCAAGGAAAATGTGATAAAGTAAACCAATCTGGTGAGAGAGGGAGAGAGAGAGAGAGAATTGGCAAAAGGATATATTTTAATGTGGGGGTGTGGATTTTTGTGGGTCAAAATGCAGATGTACTCACACATTGCACTCTTTGGCTCAAACATCCATGTGGGTTGAGTTTGTGAGTGGGTCTAAGGCTGTCCGCGTCTACATGTGATCTTGTCACAGAGAGAGAGAGAGAGAGAGAGAGAGAGAGAGAGTTCATAGGGTGGACATGGAGCAAGCAGTTTCCTTATCTGGTGTTTATCCACCAGAGAACCCATCAAGGAGGGCATTTGATGGGCGAAAGTTCTGGTTTTTCTTTCCTTTTGGTAGAAAAGATCAAAGTCGATCATAAGTGGAATTAAAATTATTTGTGGCACCGTAAGAAAATCTCCTACTTTTTTGATAATTTGATGTTTCATTCTTGAATTTTATCATGATTTTGATTTTTTATTGACATTTCATAATATAACATGAATCATTTATATGACCCCAAATTGCGATGTTATGACTAAGTTAAATGATGTTATATAGGAATAATCTTTATTATAATGTATCAATTCGCGTCTTCCCTTTTGCTATAAATGAGACTTAATTTTTGTTAATCTATCATACTATTATTGTCGTTCTTTTATACACAAGCCAATTTGGTACATTTCATGCATGTTGATGTGGGATGTGATGGCCCATTATGATAATCGCCATAAATCTTTTGAAGCCACACACTTTAGGTTAATGCGAGACTTGATTCTTCTTGAACAACATGACAATATTGAAATAAAAGATAGACCCGTTTCGCCCCCTCTCCTTCCTTCTTTTTCTTTTTTCCCAAATTGAATATGAATGAAGAGTTAGGCTTAAAATCTTGAGTTTGGGTTTGATGGATTCGGTTCTGCTTTTGTCTCACGTAGCAACCTATTCCTATGTCTTTCATGTGATGTTACAAGTTCACGTGCAGATAGTATCAGTTTAGAGCCCTAATTGTCAAGCAGAGTACAATGTCTCTATCTATATGTCCTGGACCATAAGATATGGATGAATGAAAAGAAGACGATTAATATTAGTGGTTGCTATATATTTACCCCTATATTCAAAGTGAATGCCAACTTGCACAAGTTGGGAAAATGAAACCACTTGACCCAAAAAAAAAAGAGAGGGGGGGGCGGCTTTGAAACTTTTCACTTAATAATCTGAGAAAAATGAATTTATCGACAAATTTGAGAATTATAACATGGCCCCACTTTTTCATTTAACAAGATTTTACCAGTTTGGCAGATAGGTTGATGAATGATGGCTTTAATGATGAAGGGCAATACTCAATCGTCCATGTGAGAAATTGGAGGACTAGAAAGCTTTTTTTCAACTCATAGGACATAGTGGCCGACACGTAATTGTGAAGCAGTTGGACTATATTGTTAATTCCAATAATTATCTAATTATTGGAACCACTCAGCCAAATTATTATTATTATTTTTTTTTACAAAGAAGCATTTAGTGCGATACATGAACAACTCCTTAAAGGAAGGTCGCTGTTGTGCTGACAAGAGAAGTGCAAAAGTATTTACAGAGAAATATATGATAATTCAGCTCTGTGTTTTCCCGTTAGAGGCATTATAATAACCTTGCGAGACAGAAATTAATTATCTAAATTGCCTTTTACATAAGGACACTTCGATCTACCTGAAAAATTCAGGAGAATAATTCTCTGCATGTTCACCTTCATATGGCTGCTCCGTCCTTCCAATTTCATCTGTACTATTGCTTATACCTATATCTATATAAAAAAATGTTTTTTTATAGATCGAGGAAAAAAATTAAAAAGGGACAGAGTGGTATTTTTTTTTTTGGTCATAAAAGAGTGGTATTTCAAATGCCTGTCTTTCATTTTTTTATATTTTTATTTCTGGCCCAAAAAAAGGGCTTGTGGAGATTCCCAAGGCATGTGGCCGCTCTTGTCTTCTACCCTTCACCTTTTACTGTCAAATATCAAGATTCTCTCTCTCTCTCTCTCTCTCTCTCTCTCTCTCTCTCTCTACATGGAGTTCAATTACTCATTGATAATAGATGGATCCATTATAGGCTATATATTAATTTGATATGATCTGGAAGACTTAGACTAGCATATGCATGTCAAATTTTATATACAGTCAACCTTTGCAGTTTGAGAAAGGAGGAAATTCTTTAACTTGCACATGATCTGATTCGATTTCGTTCAAATTCGATAATTCATAACCTAACAAAATTAAATGGAAAAATTCTAATTGACTGCTTGGAGTCTTAAGTGTGATCCATCTAGATGGCGCTTCACAAAATGACCTGCCCCCATCAATCCCCCTTCCCCAAGAAAGAAAAAACAAAATGCAAGTTCAATTATAATCGAAAAGGAAGAAAAGAGAGAACAGAGAAAGGATTTGCTTGAAGATGATGAGGCAATAATAACTAAAGCCTGTCCCAGAATTGCTTAAAAAGGCCAAGGTTTTGGGAGGCATAAAAAAGAATTTGCTTCCTTTAATTGGAACAATGATGCCTTACTTTCCAAGGATCTAAAACCCCACCAAAATCATTCTATCCATTGGTCACATCATCGTGAGGGAGAACCAATATCTGTACATTTTGCATGGTATCACACCCTACATCATCTATCCAATCAATTATTTGTGAATTTTCTTTTTTGCGTGCGTGTCTACACGTGCGTTTTGGCAAAAGAAGATGAAGCAAATATGCAAAATTAAATGAATCGACATACATTAAAACATCATGTAAACAAATCAATAACCTTTGAGTGAATTTGATACACTAAGATATATAGGCTGATTTAAAAGAACATGGATAAAAACATGAGCATGAACCATAAGGAAAGTAACAGCTGAATAGAAAGAGTTCAAAGCCTTCTTGAATATCATCCAAAGGATTTGTAATTAATTGCAATGCAAATAACAGTTGACATATTTATGTATTGACACATACGTGTCAGTATATGTGTTATTTAAATAGTCAGAGGACTTGATTGTTTAGAAAATATGAAAAGCAATTTGAGGATCAGATTATTCACTTAGAGCGCGTTTGATAACGTTTCACTTAGGGTGCGTTTAGTAACATTACTGTTCCCGGGAACAATTTCTAAATATTTTAAGCCGTTTGATAATTATCCAAAATTTCAATTCCCGGAATAGAATTATATTTGGTACCGTACTCAAAATTTCTACTCCAAATCATTTTCTTTTAATTTTCAAATAATTTTATTACTTTTTTTCTTTTTTTTCCTTTTTTCTTTTTTTCATTTCTTTCTCTTCTTCTTCAAGTCGCCAATCGTCGGCCTTGGAATGATTGGCGACCAGCTAGGCAAGGGCCGACGACCTCACCAAAGCGTCACTGGCCCTCGGCGAGGCTGGCCCTCGTTGGCCAAGCCATGGTTGGGTGAGCGGCCTCGCCCAGATCTGGCGAGGTCAAGCCCCATCGGTGGCTGGGCGAGCCTCACCAGGGCTAGGTGAGCCTCGTCCGGTCAAGCGATTGCCTTTAATGAGCTCACCGGACCAGCTAACAACGATCGCCGACGATTGCCGACGACCGCCAGGTGGCCGGCAAAGGGACGCGGACAGCGGCGACGACAATTGTGGCGGTGGCAACATATGAAGAAGAAGAACAAGAGAAAAGAAAAGAAAAATAGAAATTAGGTGCTTGATTTTAGAATTATTCTCGAACAAGAATCTATTTTTTTTTTTTTATTTATTCTTGATTCTACTCTAAATCTGTTCTCAAGAATAAAAATTTTATCAAACGCGATTCTGTTCCAAAACTATTCCCATGAACAAAATAATAGAAATAAACACTGTTTGACAAGTTAACAAACATGCCCTTAGTAAGACTTACGAGATCAAAATTAACTTACTCCGATTGACTTCAATAAAAGTTATTCTTCAATTAATCTGCAATTGAATGTACCGAGTGACGCTTTAAAGGGGGAAAAATCATATAAGTATTTCTGCACATAGCTATGTATTTTTCTACCATAAATTTGCTAAGTACTCTGGTACTGATTTCTTTTTTTTCTTTTTTTTTTTAGATTTCCCTTTCGTGTTTCTGCCTTCTTCTTTCTTCTTTCTTTTTTCTTTTGTTTCTTTTTTCTTTTTGCCCCGATTTTCAGGTTGGCTTGTGGATTAATTAATGAAGTTAGATGAGCTCAATTAGTGGTGACAACTGATCATGTGCCTGCAAGCGTGTACATGCATCAACGACCAAGTGTTTGGTTGAACTTTAGGGACCAACATGATGGCCTCTCCCTCACCATCGCTGTCTCTTTTATTAGCGTCCCTTTCAACTGCTTCATTAGGGAAATAATTGGTCTACTCCGGAGAAGGAGACCATACAATTAATCTTTAAGACTAGCTTCGACGACAGTGAATTTACTGACTTTCTAATCATATCGCCCGATATGCTGATTTGATATCAATTGACAATAGGCCAATTGAGTACCCTCGATTGGAAGCATCCTCAATTGTTATCATCCCGAGAAAACAACATTCGATTGTTTTAAGATATCGACTTTTGATAGAAGAGTTGCTTTATGTGATGTGCTTTTTTGATACGAGCATTATTTTATGTGATGTACTTTCTCCTGCCCCAAGGGTCCACCTCCTCGTGTCATGTGAAGTTATTGCCTTTTCAAGTAGGGGGCTGTGCCCTAATAAAGGTCATGACCTAGCTTTAGGGCAACTCCAAGTCATGAAGTTGAGTTGCCAGATCACTGGAGTCAGAAACCCCCATCTGATTGCACATGACCAAGTTGATGGAGATCACCGACCATTTTATTAATAAGTTGGTTGGGCATGAAAATACAAATGCATGAAACAGAACACTTACTATCATACTAAACAAACCAGATGTCCATTGGCCTTCTGGGAGTTTCTCCACCTGCCTTCATGGGCCCAACACTTAACAAAGGGTCCATTTTGCGAGCCAATGATGGTGGGCCTCACCTGTGGGCCCAACAAATGTTCACCAATAGCTTACTCCTCCTTTTAACTCCCACCCAAATAACTTATTGCGGAATATATTTTAAATCTGTTCATTTGTTTGGTATTTCTTTCCCTTATACCATAGGTATGATGTGAAATGACAGATATCATGATACATGTGGATGAGGTTGGAGAATACTCTGGCAAATTCAGATGACACTTCACGCATGAATGCTCTGAGCATGTGAAATCTTACATGTTATGGTGGTTGGGCACAGGATTGCAGAAAGATGCACACCAACTACCTTCCCTGAGAAGATGTTGACACAGACGAGTTCGGTACTACATTATATTTTCCAAAAGCCAAACAGGTCACATGATCCTCCCAACTCAACAGTTCCAGGTCATTAACATACCATGTAGGACTGAGCAATCCAAAGTCAGACCTAAAAATTAGAAGATGATGCAGGAAGAAAAGGCAACAATGACTATGCAAGAGAAGCTTTCCTTCCATTCCCACTGAATCATGGAACAGACGATGCAATTGCATCAATTTAGTGTAGAGAACAGTCTTTTCTTATGTCAGTACAGAAATAGGCTAAATTACGAAGGCTAAAGTTTATTGTACACAGCAACTGGCTTGAAGTATCCAAAAATTTTTCATCGCCTATAAGATAGACACCATCTATAACTTTGACTGTCAAAACAAAAAGTTTTTCTCACCCTAAAAGCCAAAAGATTGTCGATATGACAACAGCTACAACTATTCTAGATGAACTTAACACTTCCAGGGGCTGCTACGCAACATGTACATGCTTGTTTAATTCTTAAACAAGCTCGAACAAAAGAGATGTTCAAGTTGTCAGAAAATAAGCTGTCATCCAAGTGAAGGACGAGAAATGTGCTCACTTCAATATAGAATTAGCATCTTCAGGTGGATCTGAAGCTAAAACCCTCTTATAATAGTTCCAGGATGGATTTGAATTTGTGATTGCTCTTTGACCAAATGGATTCTGCTCCACATACTTCTTAACATCGTCAGCCAAAGCTAAGCTTTCTAGGTAGACCCGCAGGTCACCTCCAGGTCCTGCATAAAGGATTAATTTGCGAATGAAATAGTTAGAGCACTGATGAAAAACTGCAACAACTGAGATAATGAGAGCATTATCAGCTACTGGATGATCTTTTTCTGAGAAAGATATAATAAGCCTAACCATACAGTAGCAGATAAAAGGTAGCAAAATAATGCACAAGGTGACCTGTTGACTAGCAAAATTTGCAAGTACTATGACAGGCCAGAAAAAGTTTGATCTATAGCTTACTCAGCCGTGATCATAAGATTCCATGAGCTTGGGGAAATCTGGAGACTTAGGGACAACAGTAATAACAAATTTACAGGCAGACAACCAAGTAGATTTGTGCGTCTGCTGATAAACAAAACTTTCAACAGATCAAAAGTGATATGTGATATTTCTGGCACAGTAAAATAAACAAAGTGCCGACTACATGAACGTCCAGGATGATAAACTCAACAGGGTAAAAAATTGACCAAGTTTATGTCTCTATGCTATCCCCAGTCAGATTATACATCAAAAAACTAAAAGAAAGCGTCCACCATCGATTCGGCTATCTATTGCACCCTTTTAGAATGCACAACAGAATAGAAATTAGAGCATTTTCGAAAAAACAATCATCTATTCAGCCACCTGCTATGGCTTCTTCATGAGATCATTCCATGCATCCTAAATAAAACATAAAAAAAAAAAAAAAGATCCATGCGAGGGTGCCTTAAGAAATAATGTTGTCGATATTTGTAATTTCTAAAACAGAGAAAATACATGCATATTTTAACGTCTCTTACCTAAAGAATTGTCTTTGGCATCTCTATAGCGGTATGAGTAGGGAAATATTCCAGTGTTTGCCTGGATGAGATAGGTCCAACAGGGATAAAGCGATGTCAGTCATACCGTTCGAATATGAAAGAAATCAGCCGTAAAGACGAGAACGCTTATCTCACTAACCGGATTGCGAAGGGCTTTGTACGGAGAATCATCCAACAACAAAGTGTTTGACTCATTATACACTCCCTTCTCCCATGGAAGATTAGGCTCGAGCTTATCCCACAATTTCCTAAGTTCCTTCAAAACCAGGGGCTTATCCCTGTTCTCGATGGTAGTGAACTTTGTTATGGTACAGTGAGACTGATCCTGTACTAAATCAATCTCCATTATGATATGACTGAAATAAACTAGAATCTAATAACAAAAAATGACCAAAATAAACCAAAAATAAAACTGATATGATGTCATAAGATGCATAGAGGTTGAGACATTTACTTTTTAACTAGAAACAAATAGCTACTATAGGAACAGTTACTCGCAATAGTTTAAATATATACTTTTACTAATTAGGCATTGTAAGCAAAACTTTAATGTAATTATGCAACTTAAACCAAGGATCTAAGGGAAACTACAATAAGGGAAAGGGGACATATCATGGGTACAAAGTCAATTTCCGACTTAAACAAGGATGTTATGGATTCTTATTAATGTGAAAGACTAAAATATCATAAAGTTGAAACAAATGGGTGAAATGTGGCTCGCTTCCAAGGATATACCTATATATTCTCAGGATGGAGCGAGGCAATCACAAAATTGAAAGAGAAAACTTATTCATCTAATTTACTACTTGACAAAGTATATGATCACAGGATAAAATGGACAACTTGAAACATCAAGAGAATATAATCAGTTGGAAAATAAATACTTTCCATTTGAAAAAACAGGAGGCCACAGGATAATAGAAGCAAACATAGAAAAATTTTCCCGCAGTCTTCGGCTGAAATTAGAGAGGTAGATCCTACACTTAGGCTCTTAGTCCCATTAAGCTTCAGAGATCAATCTTACACCAAACTGATGAAGAACTGAAAAGTAGCACTTATACTTTCTTAATGGTCTGCAGTCAGTCCCCATCCATGCAAGATGAGCAATGGGACAAAATGGACACCAACATAGAAAAGAAAAGCTCCATGTGAGAGCTGCTTACCCAACAGAAAAGCAATTTCCCTTTGGAGTCACCCATAAGAAAGTCTACAACTGGATCCACATTTCTCCTGTAAAATGAATAACAAAGACCATATAATGCACAGTGAATATTAAAGCTGGGCAACCTTTATCGTGAAGTGACACACACCCACCCACAGAACACTAGGTTGTCAGGATTGGGATCCCAAGTAGGATCCTTTTGCGATCTTCAATGATCAGATCAAAAATCGTAAGATCCTACAACTTTATTGAAATGACCCCTAAAATATGAAATTCTTAGTTAACTCAGTGTAATTAGATGCATATTAACTTTAGAAGGAGATACTGAAGCTCAAAGGTAGGGTTCCCCTGTGAGAGAACACTTGGGTATAAATTCTTGGTTGCCAGTTTTTCAATTAACAGTTAAAGTCAGACCAAAAAAAAAAAAAGAAAGTTAAAGCACTATGTCAAGAAAATTCAGAAAATGTAAAAAAATAAAATCTCCTTCCCCTAGTTTTTCTCTTATGTTTTTCCCCAATTGCCATTTGTCCATCAGCTTCACTTGAGGTGGATTAAATAGGATCACAGCAATCTTCATGACAATCAATAAAAAGGCTGCATAAAAATAACTTTCCTCCAATTTCCTCATATCTAATCCTTCATTTTGTCCTCCTCTCTGGTGAAACACATACCTTCTTGCAGGATAAAATTAATCTCGAACCCACACTCTCTGATTTACCTCTTTCTTTTATCCTCTGTAGCATACCTCACTTTCACTTGCTATTCTAGGGTTTTCAGTTCTTTAGCCTTTAGCTTAAGAGGTCTAATCAGTAAACATCCAAAGAAATTACGCTACTTCGCCAAGTAAAATCATGTGCCCATTTCTTATGGATGTTCCAGAGTTTATATCTCTCATCTGGTTGCATAAGGATGGAAGCCTTGTCTCTCTTGTCTCCAAAGGACGGTACAATTCAGAGAGCCAGAGGTGGTTGAAACCCATCTCATCATTGACTCAAGAATGAAGAAGAAGAAGAAGAAGAAGTAGAAGAAGGAGATGGGTGTATCTGCTCTGCTTTGTTTTCTACTGTGCCTTTATCTCCATCCTTTTTTCTTAGTTCTCCGAGCCGTATATTTTCCAAATGGGGATTGAAAACATTATTTAAGAAGAAAGTGGCGCACATGGGCTAGGAGGAAGGAGGTCCAATTTCATGTTTGCTACACCTGAAAAGACAGAATTGCCTTCTAAAGCTGGATACGTGGAATTGTAATTGGGATGGCAATCCTAACCAATCCTACAATCAGGATCATGATCCCGATAGACTACAATTTTTCCTAAGATCTGGATTGTATGACCATGATCCTACGATCTAAATCGCAATCCTGACAACCATGCGCACACACGCGCAGAGAGAAGAGTCTTGTGATAGTGCTAAAGGAATTACAGTACAAGGAGACTGCAGGTCATAGACTGAACAACATACTTTGTCCTTGAAGACCAAACCCCAACAGCAAATTTCTCAAAGCAAAACTGTACAAAATCATCAACAAAGGGCCTTTTGAATACTGCAAGAATAGAAAACAATGAGTTAGAATTGTGTTCTTATATCATATAAGAAAAATCAACAAACCCTTCACCAAATCTCAACTCTTTTTACCTGCTTTTCTTGACACAATTAAGTCTGGTTTACATCCTAAGCCATCATATGGAATTATTTCTGCCAAGAGTCCATTCAGATCAAGTATAAGAAGCTTCTTTCTAGAAGGTTCAACACTAGTCCTCTCTGACGATATATCCGGAATTTGCCAAGGCATGCTTCCTTTGTTGATATTAATATCTAATTTGATATCATCTCCAGACACCAAAAATTCTGACGAAGGATTTCCTTCATCGATCTGCCTATTTACCTTGGCACCATTCCCATTTGAGTGCTCACACAAAGAAACAAGCCCGGAATTAACTGAAGCTTCTCCATTGCAATTGGATGCAGCTTCAATTTCTTTATCAACATGAGACACGTGCTTTTCTGCCGTTTGAACCTGGAAAAGATTTTCAACATTCTTGTTTTCTGTAGCATTGGTCACAACCATACTTTCAACCAGAACGACTTCAGCAAAACCATCTTCTGCATTATGCAGCTTGATAGTCTCAGGTTTTTCCGGAAGATCAAGCCTCTGCTCTGGATCATGAACAGAGGCTTCTGCTTTCGCAGTTCCAATGGAAGCCTGTGCTAATGTAACCTGTATCCTTTCTTCCACCTGTTCTGGTTTACTATCTGAAAGATGAGAAATATGAGCTTCATCGGAATGAAAGGAAGCCTCTCTATGAACGAGGTCCTCAGAAAAATCCACAGTTCCGGTTGTTAACCTTGATGATGGCTTTTTCCTCCGATCAGTTTTGAGTTTTTTGACACTTTTCTTCTTTGAAGAGGTGCTGAAATCACTCAAAAGGTTATGAGCTTCTCCATGTACATCTTCTATTTGTAATGAACACAAATTCTCCTCAAGCTCACTTTGCTCACCGCAGGTTGAGGAAAATTCCTTCAGAGAACTTTCATCCAATTCAGCAACTTGTGAAACATTATTTGGGATTTCGGCCAGTGTATCACTCTTTCCAGAGACGTTCTCCTCAGCTATTGCCTTCTTCTTCTTCCTCAACCTCAACTTTAGCCTCTCCTGATTTCTCTTTTGCTTCTTGGTAAGGCAGTTTGTTTCAACAGTTTGTCGGATCTTCTCATGCTCCAGACTTTGACGGGAGTTGCCAGAGGAACATGTTATATTAACGTCCGCCTCATTAGCTTGTAGTACAGAACATGGGACTTCTGCAACAGTATCACCTTCAGCAGTGCTTGTTTCCTGGATCTTTCTTTTCTTCTTCTTTTTCTTCTTCTTTCTGTTTGCAGGTAAAGGATTTAATTCATTGCATGGCTGAGCCTTAGAATTATCCGGGGCTGAGCTCGAAGCAGCTGGGGAAGGTAAAGAAATAATCACATTCACCAGCGAATTTTTCTCTGGAAGATAATTCTCTTTATCCATCCCAAGATTCGAAACATTTTTATTACTCTTTTCCCTCTTCTTTTTTCTCTTCTTGTCCACTACTGAGCTACTACTTCTGCACGGCTCTGCCTCCATAACTTATTTAAGAATAACAATTGATCCAAATCACTGAACTATTACTCCAACCCGAAAGCCCAGCATCCTAACTTTGCAGTCTGGTCCCTCATGACATGATAACGGAGATTTGTCCACATGCAATGATCTCTTCTTTCAAAGCAGGGCAAGAAAATTTTCCCAGAGATGGATATTTAAATTATGTCAATCCTTAATGCCCCTTTGAGTGTTCCCAAGCTGCAACATGAACGTGAATGAAACCAACACATAAGTTTGATATATATATGCCTTTAAATACGTTCCCCATGGTGAGACGCAATCAGTCAGATCTACTAAAACACCCAATTCTCTGATTGGGAAAAAATACAACAATGGAGAAGACTTAAAGCAGTAAACTAGACCAAGAAATGATGTTAAATCTATAACAAGGCCATTCAAATATCTTTTCAATTAAGCAACTACTTCCCGCATGCACATTATCCCTTCTTGCATCCATACCCATACGCATGAGACTTAATCTATCAAATGTAGCTTATCCTAACATGATGAACTGGGAATTCAGAACTCAGGTCACCATATAACGATAACTTGAATCTGATTGACATTTTGATGCAAAGAAAATATTCTCATTAGTAACCGAAAATGATTAACCGAATCCTACTCAGATAATTTCTAAAAAAATAAAATTATCATACCAATACTAATACCGGTTCTTTGTCGTCTTTACTGCCTCAAAGTATTTTCATATTTGATTGACATTCTGTCACCTACTCAAACAATTGAAGATATTGCTTCAGCAATGGACAAGTAGAAAAAGCCACCCATGACCCATATGCGAAGCCACAAGCACTCACACATCAGTCTGAGGAACCTTCACATGAAGATCAAAGAAAGAAGCATGCAAAACACCCACCTTTAGCTAAACTAAAACTTCTTTTCAATTACCTCAAGTGGCAACAAAGCGCACTAAACTAGCAACCGCATATCCTACACACGTAAATTGCAAATTCTAGCTGCAAAACGGCGAGATTACAATCATGAAGATTATTGCAATCTCCTACTTCCCCAGCTCCTCAGGCCCGCCATTCAAGTTCTCAAACACAATAAATCAAGACAGACACTGAATTGAACGGGAAGTAGTCGATTTCTTTACTTCCCCCAAGATTTGGTTTACTCACATGATGAAAGAATCATTTACACTACGAAGCGACTGAATCTACTCGACAATATCAGCTACCCTAAAACAAAAAGCCAGTCAAATCCAAGATGCAAAGCAAACCCAACTGAGAGGATCATTCGCATTTATGAAGCGACCGAATCTACTCAATAATATCAGCTACCCAACCAAAAAAAAAGAAGAAGAAGTCAAATCCAATATGTGAAGCAAACCCAATTCAGAGAATCATTCATATTTACGAAGCGACTGAATCTACTCAACAATACCAGCTACCCCCTCCCCCACCCCACCCCCCCCCGGGAAAAAAAAATAAAGTCAAATTCAAGAAGCGAAGCAAACCCAATTGAGAGAATCATTCACATTTATGAAGCGACCGAATCTACTCAACAATACCAGCTACCCAGAAAAAAGAAAATTCAAATCCAAGAAGCGAAGCAAACCCAATTGACGGCAATGCCATCACGAAAGAACGCTCGAGACGCAACACCCAGAAGACGCACAGCCACCAAAACCGGAAAAAACAAAATGCAGAAGAGAAGCCGAGCAGAACCCACCATTCTTCGCACGGCAGCAGAGGTAGAGAGAGAGGAACCGCATGGACGTGAAGGATCTTGCTTGCCTCGAAAGGAAGTAGAAGCGCGCCGACCGTACCCGAAGAGGATGAAGAAGAGCAGGAGAGAGAGAAGTTTCGGACGGGCTTCGGGGGTAAAAACGTGGGACTTGTTCTTGTATTTTGAGAATGCGTGTCGTGTAGGGTTTTGTCCGTTGAAAATTCTTGGGCTCTTTAACTTCCCCCAGGCCCACCACAACTTTTTATAAGATCTTCTTTTTCATTCTCATTTGGATTTCTTTTGGGGGCCATATTAAAATTTTTGGAGGGGAGCAATTTAAAAAAATTGGGCCAAATTAAAAGATTTATAAATTTTGTTAAAGGACTAATTTAAAGAGAACTCTTTTTTTTTTTCTATGTTGATGATACGAAAAACCTCAAACCGATGTACCTATTATAAATTTACACTCAATTAATTTATGTTAAATTTTACTATTAAATTGTCAAGTTGGATGACACGTGACAGTTGATAGATATACAATTTGGGATTTTATCCTCCGTTTGTCATGGGTTGTTAATTCAATTTCATGAAAATTAATGGAAAGTAAATTTGTCATAAATATATTGGTTTGGAGGGTTTTTGTAATAAAAAATTAATTTGAGGTAAATTTATTAGAGATGTACCTATTTAAGATTTTTTATGGTCAAAAACTTAATTTCGAATAAATTTATTACAAATATATCAATTTGGAGTTTTGCATGATATTAACATTTTTCTTCTTTTTTTCATGAATCATGTTCACCGTGATACTATAATGGGAAGGAGGAATTATAAAAATCCCAAAGCTTAATAAGACTAAGGACACAAATAATAACCATCCAGACCATAAAATTGATTCCCGAAACAAAAATAGATTTTACATTTTTATTCTCGGATAAGTTTCTAAATAAAAATGTGCATTGATAACGACACAAATTTTTTGTTTTTAGAATAAAAATTTGTTTGATAAGGACACGAAATTTCTCTCTCCTGAGCGGCAATGGACAATGAGGGTTGACGGGGGGTGGCGATCACTGGCAGACGGCAAGCAATAGCAGCAGGTAGTGGTGGGTGGGTGACTAGCTAGTAGCAAGGATGAAAAATAAGAAAAAAATTATTTCTTATTTTTATTTTAGAAATAAGTAAGTAAAACATTTTTACATCTCATTTCTATTTCAAACATATTTTTGGAGTAAAAATTTGTTCCAGAAATAAATAAATAAATAATTAATTACATTATTAAATGGATTTCTGTTTCAAAATTATTTCTGGAATATAAAAAAAAAATGGCTTTTGAATAGAAATAAAATGGTTATCATATCTATCCTAACGGTCGACATGAAGTTGGAGTTAGTGTCGGATCGAGGGTTATATGTAGGGACAAAACAAGGGTTATCCGTGAGGACAAAGAACTTCCATCCATATGGCGTCTCGATTGATGCCTTGGTGAATATCAACCACATATACGTTGATTGAATGAAAGGCTTGTCTTTTAAGTTTGAGATGAAGAAGATCTGTATAAGGATTTGGAAAATAGGATGTTCATAGAATACTTTGGCAATCATACTAAGGCTCTATTCGTTTGGCAGAAAATGTGGCGTTTATGAAAAACGTTTTTTTAGGAAAATGACTATTTTCCGATGTTTAACTGAAACTTGAAAATGAATTAGAAAATATTTTCCGTCATTTGGTGTGGAAAATTCGATTCGATTTTCCCTCTTGCACTCATTTTAATAAATTTTTTATTATTTCTAAAAAATCAAATTTTTTATTTTCTTTCTACTTTTTTTATTTTTTATTTTTTATTTTTTTTTCCTTTTCCCCCTCTTTTTTCTTCAATCCATCGTCAATCATCGTGATGGCCAATGGTTGGCCAATGCAAGTGTCAATGCTCATCGATTGGGTGAGCTAGAGTTTCAACGCTCACCCTATCCACGAGCCTCAAGTCGACACTAGCCTATGGAAGGTTGACCACAACAATCAGCAGAGAATGAAGAAAAGCAAAAAGAAAGAAAGGAAAGTAATACAAAATAAAAAAATTCAACTTTAAAAATATATTAGAAAGTGAGGAGGAAAATGTTTCCCTTTATTATTATTATTTTTTTGTCGATCTTACTCTACTCCTATTCTAATTCTCACCCTCAGACTTTTGTCTTACCTCGCGTGATAGTCGAAACCCATATTTGAAACTAAATCGCCTCCACCTCAACCCCCGAGAAGGTAGGGATTCGAACCCCCACTTCCCTTTTTATGTTGGAAGGGTGGTTACTGGTTTTTCCCTTTATTTGAAAAGTGAAAAATATTTTTTCCTATTTTAAAAGGCTTTTTTTCTTTTCATGGATATATTTTCTCTAATTAATTCAATTTTCGTGAAACAAACGCCGGAAAATTTTGAGAACGTTTTTCTGAAAAAGGTTTTATGCTAAGCCAACGAAGCCTCTATCTATTCAAGTCAAGATTCTGTCCATCTTGCCATATGATACTGATAGAACACATGCTGACAAAAGAAACATGCATTATCAGGTGATATTATATGAACATATATGCTCAAAATCAGGAATAAGACCGTCAGTCTCCCATCTTCACGTGAATCCACAGAAAACATAAAGCCAAATTGGATGAAGCGAGCATAGGTGCTCTAAGTCTCCCTGGACAACATCTCCAAGACTTCTGAGGCATCCCTCCCTTCCTGGTTCAGTAAGTGCAAGAAATGGAAGTTTCCGACAACTCCCTCGGCTTCCTCGTCCTCCATGTCCATAGCACTCTCGGTCAAATTCTTGAAAGGCCGAGAAAAAAATCGAAGATTCCCATGGAAGCCTGGGCTGATGTAGCTTGTATTCTTTCTTCAACTTGTTCTGTTTTGCTGTCTGAAAGATGAGACATATGAGCTTCTTCAGAACAAAAGGAAGTCTCTTCAGAATGAGCTTTTCCATGTACATCTTTTTCTAATAAGCACATGTTCTTCTCCATGTCACTTTGCTTACCACAGGTTGAGGCAAATCCCTTCCGAATGTTTTCATCCGATTCAGCGACTTGTGAAACATTATTAGGGATTTCAGTGAGCGTATCGCTCCTCCCAGAGACATTCTCCGTGGCTTTTGCCTTTTTCTTCTTCATCCACCGCAACTTTAGCCTCTCCTGATTTCTCTTGTGCCTCTTGGTAAGGCAGTCTGTTTCAACAGTTTGTCGGATCTTCTCATGCTCCAGACTTTGACGGGAGTTGCCAGAGGAACATGTTATATTAACGTCCGGCTCATTAGCTTGTAGTACAGAACATGGCACTTCTGTAACAGTATCACCTTCAGCAGTGCTTGTTTCCTGGATCTTTATTTTCTTCTTCTTTTTCTTCTTCTTTCTGTTTGCAGGTAAAGGATTTAACTCATTGCATGGCTGAGCCTTAGAATTCTCCAGAGCTGAGCTCGAATCAGCTGGGGAAGGTAAAGAAATAATCACATTCACTGACAAATTTTTCTCTGGAAAATATTTCTCTTTATCCATCCCAAGATTCGAAACATTTCTATTACTCTTCTCCCCCTTCCTTTTTCTCTCCTTGTCCACTACTGAGCTACTACCGCTGCACGGCTCTGCCTCCATAACTTACTTAAGAATAACAATTGATCCAAATCACTGAACTATTACTCCAACCTGAAAGCCCAGCATCCTAACTTGCAGTCTGGTCCCGCATAACATTCTAACGGAGATTTATCCGCATGCAATGATCTCGTCTTTCAAAGCAGGGCAAGAAAATCTTTCCAGATATGGATATTTAAATTATATCAATCCTTAAAGCCCCTTTGACTGTTCCCAAGCTGCATGCATCATGAATGTGAATGAAACCAGCACATAAGCTTGATATATATGCCCTTAAATATGTTCCCTGCAGTAAGATGCAATCATTCAGTTCTACTAAAACACCTAATTCTCTGATTGCGGAAAAAAAAAAAAAAAAAAAAACAATGGAGAAGACTTAAAGCAGTAAACTAGACCAAGAAACGATGCTAAATCTATAGCAAGGCCATTCAAATTTCTTTTCAGTTAAGCAACTATTTCTTGCATCCACGTTATCCCCTCTTGCGTCCATTCTTATGTGCATGAGACTTAATCTATCAGATGTTGCTTACATTAACATAATGAAATGGGCATTCAGAACTCATATCACCATAAAACGATAATGTTGAAGCTGATTGACATTTTGACGCACAAAAGTTATCCTCATTAGTAACTGAAAAGGAGTAACCAGATCCTACTCAGACAATTTCTAAATAATGAAATTGCTCTTACAAATACCAATTCTTCATCTGGTTGTGCTCTTACAAATACCAATTCTTCATCTGGTTTTTTGTCCCAGTATATTTTCATATTTAAATGCCGCTCTGTTTCCTACTCAAACAATTGAAAATATTTCTTCAGCAGCAAACAAGTACCAAAAGCCACCTATGACCTATATACAAAGCCACAAGCACTAATACATCAGTTTGAGGAACCTTTACATGAAAATCAAAGAGAGAAACAACCAGCTTTTCCTTTTAATTATCTCAAGGGGCAACACCACATGCCAAATTAGCAACCATGTCTCCTACACTCGTGAATTGTAAATCCCAGCTGAGAAATGGAGAGATCACAATCATGAAGATTACAGCAATCAACACAATTATGAGGAAAAATGGAGAATCTCCCACTTGCCCAGTCTTCCGTACAAGTTCTCAACATATTTAGTCAACAGGAACTCGGAATTGCACAGGACATAATTTCTTCACTTTCTTGGAGATTTGGTTAACTCACATGATGAAAGAGATCATTCACATTATGAAACTACTGAATCTACTCAACAATATCAAAGCCACCAAAAACTAGTCAAATCCAAGGCACGAAACAACAATTGCGGCGAAGAATTTGCTCAATTCTGATTAATCAGAGGAACAGTTAGCTGGTTATTTCACTAAGTGCCAGTTACTTCACTACTACGACAGCAAATGCCCTTAATAATGAAGCAAATTAGCTTCACAGCTTCCCCCTACACATAAAATGAGCCCACTCCAGAGCATTTATCTCCAAAAGCATCATTACGTGCAGAACATCAGAGGCAGGTGCTTGTCAGACCCAGAATGCAGCATCATTATGAAAGACCAAGAACCCACTTCGCAAATCTCAACCTTGATGAGGAAACCACCAACGTACGAGCATCTTCAGCCACACCCTTCCTCCAGACCAGCAAGACTCGAAATGGGATATGCTAGATTAAGGCAATTTTCTCTGAAGGGTCATCCGAGCTGTTGATCCAAACACTACATACTCAATTTCTTCACTTTCTCGTAGATTTAATTAATTCACATGATGAAAGAACCATTCACAGTACGAAACTACCAAGTCTAATCAACAATATCACAGCAAACAAAAACGAGTCAAATCCAAGGTGCGAAGAAGAATTCACTCGATTCTGATTTATCAGAGGAACAGTTGGCCAGTTAATAGCCCAGGGAGCCGGTTACTTCACTACTGTGACAGCAAATGCCCTTAAAAATGAAGCAAATTAGCTTCACATCTTCCCCCTACACATAAAATGACCCATTCCAAAGCATTCATCTCGGAAAGCATCTTTACATGCAGAACAACGGAAGCAGGTGCTTTTCAGACCCAGAATGCAGCATCGCCACGATAGACCAAGAACCCACCTCGCAAATCTCAACCTTGACGAGGAAACCACCAAAGTACGAGCATCTAAAGGGACCCATGTCGACCAAAACAAGAAACAGGCAGAAAAACAACGACCCGGAACCCAAGAAACCAAAAGAACTCCAAATCCCACGGCCCCTGCTGGGCTCAAACAAGACGCAAGAACATGCCGAGACACGAAACGCATGACACATTGGCGAAAACGGGAGAGAAGCACGCAGGGAGAGGGAAATGGCGAGGGGAAGAAGAGCCCCGCCTCACCTTCTTCGCTTCTTCGCGCCCTCCAACAGCTGAAGCGAACAAACCAAGAAACGAATCGGGGCTAGTGCAAGGGTCACATCTTTAAAATTTGGAACCGAAGAACAATTTCTCATTTTTTGAAATTTAGAACCTACCCATTAGAACGGTTTCTCAATTTTTGAAATCTAGATCTTATCTTGCATGCCCTAGAACCTAGAATCTAAAATCTTTCATAAGTTCTAGTGTCAATTCTAAGGTCTAATTAGATTCCACCTATGTTATTATTTGAACGATTATAATTCACTAACCATGATTTATATTTACAAACACGAAAAATATTAACATTAATAAAGTAAAAATTTTAGTCATAAAATAGAAACTTGGACTAGTACTAACAAATTATACATTCATTGTTGAATGATATAGAATATCGAAGGATTATACAAAAACATGGACCAAGAAAAACATTAAAACATATTATAAATTCCACATTCATCTAACTAACATACTCGTCGAAACAGGTTCCATATTTTTTAAAATTTAAAACCTATCTTCATACCTTGGAACTTGGAACCTATAGATTATCATCAGTCTGGTTCTCAAGTTCTAAGTTTTACTTTAAAATCATTCTCATCTCTAAAAAAAAAAAACCGACATTGCTCCCCACCTAGCGTGAGGCCCACGGCCCCCAAGGTTTGAGGTTTTTCTTTTTTCTGACTTGAAAATTCTCGATCATTTTTTTTTTTTTTTTTGTAAAAAAATTATCATTGCTTTCTTTAGTTTCATCTATGTATACTTAAATGAAATAATTAACTCTATCAGATGGTTTAACATACAATAGTCGGGTCACAAACTGCATCACTTGATGTCCTTATCCAAGCCCGCCCAACTATGCCTTTGGGACTTCACAAATCAAGTTCAACCTCGGGGAGCTTGCGAGTCTCCAAACCCACCATCACGTCTGTTCTCGAGTACCCATTTTATGCATCGTCTCATTAGTAGAGTACATGCTCATGAGATGATTTAATTCCAATGGTGAGGTCCTTCAAATATTGGAAACACAAGCATGTCCAGAAAATTACTGATGTCAAATAGAAATCTCGTGTCATTCTAAGAAAACTATGTAATGTTCTCCTCTTTTGCTTATAGATGTGCGAAACTGCTATGTTGTAGTATATCTTACGTTCAAATATCGTATGCAATCGCACAGCTGGTTTAAAATTGAATCTCACGTGAATACTATTTCCGTAAGTAAATGTTTAAATGCAAATTGACGTCAAAAAAGTCCTTCAGATGAATAAGATCTACATACGGCTTTGGAAAACAAGATGTTTATGGGAGATACTTTGACGATTACATTAGCTATTCAAATTAAATTCTCTGTCCATCTTGCTATATGGTACTAATGGAGCACATCTTGACAAAAGAAACATGCATTATCGGGTGATATTATATGAAACATATGCTCACAACAAGGAACAAGACCGTCAGTCTCTCATCACATGACCTTGATAACACACCTTCACAAAGATGAATCCGACTTTGGGAGCTAAAACTTCCAGAGGAGGTTGTGCTACTTTCAGGATCAAGTGAAGCTTTTTACATGAATCCACCAAAAAGTCTGAGTCGAATCGGGTAATATGTATGTAAGCGGGCTCTGCAGTAATGGGGTGCTTTCTTTCCCTAACCTCAAAATCAATTTTCACTCCCATCCATAGACTAGAGCAAACGGTTGGTGGGTTGAAATATCTGCTCAATATCATTTCAACATCCAAATTGTCCACAGCTCAGCCAAACCCTGGTATGATAGATACATATGGCCTTGAAATCCATCAGTTTCATATCTACACGTCGACATACCTATCGACATATCCCTGCAAAAGCACCAACAAGGTGGCATTAGGTAACCCTGCCAAAACATAATCATGGGGTGAATTCACACGATATCTGCAAATTGCTTCCATCAGGCTGTTAGTGTGCGGAAAGGTAAAAAATGCTTAATGTAACTTCTCACTGGAATTTTGGTAAATCTGGTTAGAAGTGATTAATTGTACCAGGACTTACCATCACAAGTTTTGTCAGCTTGCGTTGTGAAGAATCAATGTAGTGATTTATCTCTGCTTGAGATTTTGGAATGTGGTGGCTCTTCATAGCTCCAGTTACTTTGTCAACAGTTTTCTTCAAGATGGTCTTATATGCCTCTTTGCTCATTTTCCCTCGCCGCCATGATGGCCGTAGGACTTCCTTCACAAAATCCACAAGGGCAATTTTGAAAAGCTTCATTGACCTAGAATCCTTGCGCTTCTTGCTCTTCCCAGTGGATTTAATCTGATCAATCTCCATCTCAACCTCAGTCGCATCTGCTGCATCAATAAAATTACTGGCGCTCACATACTCAACTGCACCAACTCCCACGCCTGCAGTCTCACCAAACCCATCATCATCTATGGATATGGGTGGAGCAGAGACTCCAATCTCTTTCCTTTTATTGTTCTCTTCCACATCTACTGGCGTTTTTGAATCACTGGTCCTCAAAATGACATCGCTATCGTGAGCTGATTCCCCCTTATGTGCACAATCAACTTTCTTGACTGAACTTGAAGAGGGTTCAATCCTGTCAAAAAGTGGATCATATCGATCACCACCAATATGTGGTAAAGCCCGGTCCATCCACGTGGCAGATTTTGGTGAGGAAGTTGTTTGTCTTGATCCAACACTGCCGATGCCGATTCCATCAACCGATGCATGACTGAAAGGGAAAGCTGTGTTTTATCTACTGTGGTATTCAAAAAATTTTCATCGTGTGTAAAGATAGACACCATCTATAACTTGACTGTCAGAACAAGAAGTTTTTCTCACCCCAAAAAACAAAACATTGTCTGATATGACAACAGTAACAACTATTCTAGATGAACTCAACATTCCTAGGGGCCGCCACGCAACATGCACACGATTGTTTAATTCTTAAACAAGCTTGAACAAAAAAGATGTTCAAGTTGTCACAAAATAAGCTGTCATCCAAGTGAAGGACAAGAAATGTGCTCACTTCGATATAGAAGTAGCATCTTCAGGTGGGTGCGAAGCTAACACCCTCTTATAATAGTTCCAGGATGGATTTGAATTTGTAATTGCTCTTTGACCAAATGGATTCTGTTTCACATACTTCCTAACATCGTCGGCCAAAGCTAAGCTTTCTAGGTAGACCCGCAGGTCACCTCCAGGTCCTGCATAAAGGATTAATTTGCAAATGAAATAGTTAGAGCACTGATGAAAAACTGCAACAACTGAGAGAATGAGAGCATTATCAGCTACTGGATGATCTTTTTCCAAGAAAGATATAAAAAGCCTAATGATACAGTAACAGACAAGAGGTAGCAAAATAATGCACAAGGTGACCTGTTGACTTGCCAAATTTGCAAATATTATGATAGGCCAGAAAAAGTTTGATCTATAGCTTACTCAGCCGTGATCATAAGATTCCATGAGCTTGGGGAAATCTGGAAATTTTAGGGACAACGGTAATAACAAATTTATGGGCAGACAACCAAGTAGATTTGCACGTCTGCTGACAAACAAAACTTTCAACAGATCAAAAGGCGATATCTCATACCTCTGGCACAGTAAAATAAACAAAGTGCCAACTATATGAATGTCCAGGATGATGAACTCAACAGAGCAAATAATTGACCAAGTTTATGTCACTATGCTGTCCCCGGTCAATTTATACATGAAAAGACTAAAAGAAAGCACTCACTATCGATTCAGCTATCCATTGCACCCTTTTAGAATGCACAACAGAACGGTAATTAGAGCATTTTCAAAAGAACTATCATTTATTCAGCTACCTGCTATGGCTTCTTCGTGAGATCATTCCATGCATCCTAAATAAAACATAAAAAAAGAGATCTATGCGAAGGTGCCTGAAGAAATAATGTTGTCGATATTTTAAATTTCTAAAACACAGAAAATACATGCATATTTTAATGTCTCTTACCTATAGAATTGTCTTTGGCATCTCTATAGTGGTATGAGTAGGGAAATATTCCAGTGTTTTCCTGGATGAGGATAGGTCCAACAGGGATAAAGTGACGTTAGTCATACTGTTTATGAATGAAATCAGCTGTCAAGACGAGAACGCTTATCTGACTAACCGGATTGCGAAGGGCTTTGTATGGAGAATCATCCAACAACAAAGTGTTTGACTCATTATACGCTCCTTTCTCCCATGGAAGATTAGGCTCGAGCTTATCCCATAATTTCCTAAGTTCCTTCAAAACCAGGGGCTTATCCCTCTTCTCGAGGGTAGAGAACTTTGTCATAGTACAGTGAGACTGATCCTGTACTAAATCAATTTCCATTAAGATATGACTGCAATGAAATAGAATCTAATAAAAGAAAGACTGCAATAAACTAAAAATATAACTGATATGATGTTATTATCATTGAGATGCATAAAGGTTGAGACATTTACTTTTTAACAGGAAACCAATAGCTACTACAGGAACGGTTACTTGCAGTAGTTTAAGTATATGCTTTTACTTGTGAGATTTTGCGGACCACTGTCAACTGTTCTGAAAGCTTAAGTTGTTAGATAAAGGTGTCGTTTAATATTTAAATATTCTAACACTCCCCCTCATGCTAAGTCTGGTATTTTTTTTTTTTGCCTAGTATTGGGGAGGCAAATATGGTCTAGAAAGATTTGAACTCAGCACCTCCAGTTCTGATACCGTGTAAGATTTTGTAGAACCACTATCAACTATTCTAAAGGCTTAAATTGTTAGATGAAGGTGTGGTTTAATATTTAAATATTCCAACATTACTAATTACGCATTGTAAGCAAAACTTTAATGTACTTACGCAACTTCAACCAAGGACCTAAGGAAAACTACGATAAGGAAAAGGGGACATATCGTGGGGTACAAAGTCAATTTCCAACTTAACCGGGGATGTTAAGGATTTTTATTAATGTGAAAGACTAAATCATAAAGTTCATACAAATAAGGTGAAATGTGGCTCACTTCCAAGGATATACCTATATATTCACAGGAAGGAGCGATGCAATCACAAAGTTGAAAGAGAACTTATTCATCTAATCAACTACCTAACAAAGTATATAATCAAGGGATAAAATGGACAACTTGAAACATCAAGAGAATATAATCAGTTGGAAAATAAATACTAGGTATTCATTCCATCTGAAAAACAGGAGGCCACAAGATAATAGAAGCAAATATAGAAAAACTTTCCCACTCTTCAGCTGAAATTAAAGAGGCAGATCCTACACTCAGGCTCTTAGTCCCATTAAGCTGTAGAGATCAATCTTACACCAAACTGATGAGGAACTGAAAAGTAGCCCTTGCTCTTTCTTAATGGTCTGCAGTCAGTCGCCATCCATGCAAGATGAGCAATGGGACAAAATGGACACCGACATAGAAAAGAAAATCTCCATGTGAGAGCTGCTTACCCAACAGAAAAGCAATTTTCTTTTGGAGTCGCCCATAATAAAGTCTACAACTGGATCCACATTTCTCCTGTAAAATGAATAACTAAGACCATATAATGCACAGTGAATATTAAAGCTGGGCAAACTTTATTGTGAAGTGACACACACCCACCCACAGAACACTAGGTTGTCAGGATGGGGATCCCAAGTAGGATCCCTTCGCAATCTTCAACGGTCAGATAAAAAATCATAAGATCCTACAACTTCATTGAAATGACCCTAAAATATGAAATGCTTAGTTAACTCAGTATTGTGAAGTGACACACACCCACCCACAGAACACTAGGTCATCAGGATCGGGATCCCAAGTTGGATCCCTTCGCGATCTTCAACGGCCAGATAAAAAATCACAAGATCCTACAACTTTATTGAAGTGACCCAATGCTTAGTTAACTCACTGTAATTAGATGCATATTAACCTTAAAAGGAGGTATTGAAGCTCCAAGGTATGGTTCCCTTGTGAGAGAACACTTGGGTATAAATTCTCCGTTGCCAGTTTTTCAACTAACAGTTGAAGCACCGTGTCAAGAAAATTAAGAAAATGTAAAAGAATGAAATCTCCTTCCCCTATTTTTCTTTTATGTTTTCCCCACTTGCCATTTGTCTATCAGCTTCACTTGAGGTGGATTCAATAGGATCGCAACAATCTCCATGACAATCAATGAAAAGGCTGCATAAAGATCCCTTTCCCGCCTTTTCCTCATATCTAATCCTTCATTTTGTCCTCCTCTCTGGTCATACACATACCTTCTCTTTCTTTATTTCACAGGACAAAACCAATCTCAGATCCACACTCTCTGATTTACCTCTCTTTTATCCTCTGTATAGTACCTCACTTTCACTTGCTATTCGTGGGTTTTCAGTTCTTTAGCCTTTAGCTTAAGAGGTCTAATCAGTACAAATCCAAACAAATTACGCTACTGGGCCAAGTAAAATAGGGTGCCAATTTCTTAAGGATGTTCCAGAGGTAATCTCTCTCCTCTGGTTGCATAAGGATGGAAGCTTTGCCTCTCTAGTCTCCAAAGGATGGTACAATTCAGAGAGCCAGAGGTAGTTGATACCCGTCTCATCATTGACTCGAGACTGAAGAAGAAGTAGAAGGAGATGAGTGTCACTGCTCTGCTTTGTTTTCTACTGTGCATTTATGTCCATCTTTTTTCTTAGTTCTCCAAGCTGTATATTTTCCAAATATGGATTGAAAACATTATTTAAGAAGAAAGTGGCCCCCATGGGCTAGAAGGAAGGAGGTCTAATTTCATGTTTGCTCTGCCTGAAAAGACAGACTTACCTCCTAAAGCTGGATCAGTGGAATCGTAGTTGGGATGGCAATCCCACCCAATCCTATGATCTGGATCACGATCCTAACAGACTACAATTTTTATTACAATCCAGATTGTTCAAAGGTTTTTGAGTACCAGGATTGTATGACCATGATCCTACAATCTATATTGTGATCCTAACAACCACGTGTGTGTGCAGAGAGAAGAGTCTTGTAATAACGCTAAAGGAATTACAAGGATGAGAAGACTGCAGGTCATAGACTGAACAACATACTTTGTCCTTGAAGACCAAACCCCAACAGCAAATTTCTCAAAGCAAAATTGTACAAAATCATCAACAAAGGGCCTTTTGAATACTGCAAGGGCGAACAATGAGTTAGAACAATGATATTAGATTATATAAAAAATATCAACCTTTCACGAATTCTCAACTCTTTACCTGCTTTTCTTGACACAATTAAGTCTGGTTTACATCCCAAGCCAACATATGGAATTATATCTGCCAACAGTCCATTCAGATCAAGTATAAGAAGCTTTTTTCTAGAAGGTCCAATGCTAGTCCTCTCTAACGATATATCCGGAATTTGCCAAGGCATGCTTCCATTGTTGATATTAATATCTGATTTAATATCACCTTCAGATACCAACAATTCTGACGAAGGATTTCCTTCATTGATCTGCCTCTTTACCTTGCCACCATTTCCATTTGAGTTCTCACATGAAGAAACACGCCCAGAATCAACTGAAGCCTCTGCTTTCGAAGTTTTTATGGAAGCCTGCGCTAATGTAACTTGTATCCTTTCTTCTACTTGTTCTGGTTTACTATCTGAAAGACGAGAGATGCGAGCTTCATCAGAATGAAAGGAAGTCTCTTTATGTACAAGGTCCTCAGAAATGTCCGCACTTCCTGTTGTTAACTTTGATGATGGTTTTTTCCTATGATCGGTTTTGAGCTTTTTGACACTTTTCTTCTTTGAAGAGGTACTCATACTGCTGAAATCACTCAATAAGGTATGAGCTTCTCCATGTACATCTTCTTTTTCTAATGAACACAAATTCTTCTCAATGTCGCTTTGCTTAACACAGGTCGAGGAAAATTCCTTCAGAATATTTTCATCCAATTCAGCGATTTGTGGAACATCATTTGGGATTTTAGTGAGCGTACCACTCTTCCCAGAGACCTTCTCCTTGGCTTTTGCCTCTTTTTTCCTCATCCTCCACAACTTTCTCTTCTCCTTCTTTTTCATTTGCCCTTTGGTAAGGCAGTTTGCTTCACCAGTTGGTTGGATCTTCTCATGTGCCAATCTTTGATGGGAATTGCCAGAGGAACATGTTATATTATATTTAACGTCCAGCTCATTAGCTTGCAGTACAGAACATGGGACTTCTGCACCAGTATCACCTTGAGTAGTGCTTGTTTCCTGGATCTTTCTTTTCTTCTTCTTTTTCTTCTTCTTTCTGTTTGCAGGTAAAGGATTTAATTCATTGCATGGCTGAGCCTTAGAATCAGCTGAGGAAGGTAAAGAAATAATCACATTCAGCAGGGCTGAGCTTGAATCAGCTGGGGAAGGTAAAGAAATAATCACGTTCACCGATGAATTTTTCTCTGGAAAATAATTCTCTTTATCCATCCCAAGATTTGAAACATTTCTATTACTCTCCTCCCTCTTCCTTTTTCTCTTCTTGTCCACTACTGAGCTACTACCACTGCACGGCTCTGCCTCCATAACTTATTTAAGAATAATAATTGACCCAAGACACTGAACTATTACTCCAACCCGAAAGCCCAGCGTCCTAACTTTGCAGTCTGGTCCCTCATCACATCCTATTGGAGATTTATTCATGGACAATGATCTCTTCTTTCAAAGCAGGGCAAGAAAATTTTCCCAGAGATGGATATTTAAGTTATTTCAATCCTTAATGCCCCTTTGACCATTCCAAAGCTGCAACATGAATGTGAATGAAACCAGCACATAAGTTCGAAATATATGCCTTCAAATACCTTCCCCACAGTAAGATGCAATCAGTCAGTTCTACTAAAACACCTAATTCTCTGATTGGGGAGAAAAATAGAACAATGGAGAAGACTTAAAGCAGTAAACTAGGCCAAGAAACGATGCTAAATCTAAGGCCATTCAAAATTCTTTTCAATTAAGCAACTATTTCCTGCATGCGCGTTATCCCTTCTTGCGTCCATTTTCATGTGCACGAGACTTAAATCTATCAGATGTTGTTTATCCTAACATAATGAAATGGGAATTCAGAACTCATATCACCATAAAACAATAATGTTGAAGCTAATTGACATTTTCACGCATAGAAATTATCCTCAATGGTAACTGAAACTAAGTAACCAGATCCTACTCAGACAATTTCTAAAAAAAGAAAGTTCTCTTACAAATACCAATTCTTCATCTGGTTTACTGCCCCAATATATTTTCATATTTGAATGCCACTCTGTTTCCTACTCAACCAATTCAAGATATTGCTTCAGCAGCAGACAAGTACCAAAACCACCTATGACCCATCTACAAAGCCACAAGCACTAATACATCAGTTTGAGGTACGTTCACATGAAAATCGAAGAGAGAAACACACAAAACACCCAGCTTTTCCTTTTGATTACCTCAAGGGGCAGCCACACATGCCAAATTAGTAATCATGTCTTCTACACACATGAATTGTAAATCCCAGCTGAGAAATGGAGAGATTACAATCATGAAGATTATGGCAATCAACAATACTCCAAGGAAAAATGGAGAATCTCCCACTTTCCCAGTCTTCCATACAAGTTCTCAACATATTTAGTCAACAGGAACTTGGATTCGAATAAGACATACTCAGTTTCTTCACTTTCTCGGATATTTGGTTAACTCACATGATGAAAGAAATCATTCACAGCTACAAAAAACTAGTAAAATCTAAGATGCAAAACAACCACTGCCACGAGGAGTTCGCCCTTACTCTGATTAACCAGAGGAACAGTTGGCTGGTTATTAGCCTAAGGAGTTCATTACTTCACTACTGTGACGTCAAATGCCCGAAGCACATTAGCTTCACATCCCCCACCTACAGATAAAATGACCCTAATAATAATGAAGCAAATTAGCTTCACATCTTCCCCTCTACACATAAAATGACCCCACTCCAAAGCATGTATCTCCAAAAGCATCGTCACGTGCAGAACAACAGAAGCGGGTGCTTGTCAGACCCAGAACCCACTTCGCAAATTTCAACCTTGACGAGGAAAACCACCAATCTAAGAGCATCTTCAGACACCCTTTCCCTCCGAGCAAGACTCTAAAGGGACCCACGTCGACTAAAACAAGAAACAGGCAGAAACAACACCGACCCAGAACCCCAAAAACCCAAAAAGCTCCAAAACCCCACAAGCCCCCTTCCCTTGATCTCAAACGAGACCGCAGAAACACGCCAAGACACGAAACACGTAACAGATTGACGTAAATAGTAGAGAAGAGCACGCAGGAAGGGGTAAACGGTGAGTGGGAAGAAGAGCCCCGCCCTCACCTTCTTCTCCTCTTCCTCGCGTCCTTCAGCTCGGATCAGAAGCCAACAAGGCAGGAAACTAGAGAATGCCTCCTCTTGCTTGAAATCCGTGCTAGTACAGGGTGGTCACATCTTTCGAATCGAGCTGCGACTCAGTGAGTGAGTGAGTGACTGAGACACTGAGTGGCGCGCCGAATCGTGGGCGACTCGCCGGTTTCTCGCCCGGCAAGAAAAGAACACGACATTGATCTGCGTTCCTTACAAGTTTCGCCTTAAATTTGAAACCTTAAGTTCTTTTTTTTGTTTCATTTTTAATTAAACAAAACAAAAAATAATTACAATAATAATAATAAACAAGTTTGCCATTCATCAAAGAAACTACAAAATGAACAAAACTATCAATCAAAGAAAATGATTGTTGGCAAGGAATTCAATTAAATAAATTTATTTGAAACTTGGAACTTATCTGTTAGAACAAATTCATCATTTTTTGGAACCTAAAATCTACTTTGCATACCTAAAACTTGGAATCTATCTTATCATAGGTTTCAAGGTATACCTAGGTTCCACTTATATTATTATTTGAACTATTACTATTCAATAATCATAACTTATATTTAAATACACGAAAAATATGAACCTTAATAAAGTATAAATCTTAGCCATAAAATGGAAACTCGAACTAATGCTTTCAAATTATACACACATCATTGAACATCATAAAATATCGGAAGATCGCACGGAAATATGGATAAAAAAAAAATATTAAAACTTGTTTCAAGTTCTAAATTCCTCAACATACCCATTAAAATATATTCCTCATTTTTTTAGAATCTAGAACCTACCCTACATATTTTGGAACCTAAAATCTACATGTTCCTATCAGTCTAGTTCTCAAGTTCCAAGTTTTACCATGGAACCATGTTCACCCTTAGTGTGGCTCGACTAAAAAATTCTCAATTATTTTTTTTCCAAAAAAAAAATTATTGCTTTCTCTAATTTCATCTATCCATTTTTAAATTAAATAATTAAATTCTCTTGGTTGATTTTTTTTTTGATCGAAAATTTCTCTTAGTTGGTTAAACATTCAATATTCGGGTCGCAAATTGTATCACTAAGGCACTGTTTGGTAACCATCAAAATAGTGCTTGATTCTGATTTTTTGTTCCCAAAATCAGTTTAGGAACAGAATCGCGTTTGGTAAATTTTTTGTTCCCAGAATCAATTTTAGACAATAATTGAGAAAAAAAAAAATATGATTCTCAGTCTAAGAATCAAAAAGAGAATCAAAATTCTTCTTCTTCTCTTTTCTTCTTCTTCATCGATCGCCATCCCACGACCGCCGCCCGTCGTTGCCATCCGCCGTCCATTGGTCGCCGGCAACCTATCCGACGAGCTTGCTGGAGGCTTGCCAGGCCAAGGCGAGGTCCAACGAGCTCGCCGGAGGCTTGCCAGGCCAAGGCGAGGTCCGGCGAGCTTGCTTGGCCACCGGCGAGACTCACCCAACCCCGCCGGTGGCCAAGCGGCCTCGCCCGGCCCTAGCGAGGTCGGCCTGGCCACCAGTGAGACTCGGTCGACGAGGGCCAGCGACGTTCCGATGAAGTCGCCGGCCCTCATCTGGCCGGTCACTGGACTAGCGACCGCCTTAAAGAAGAAGAAGAAGAATAGGAAAAAAAAGAAAAAAAAAAAAAAAAAAAAGGAAAAATTATTTAAAAATTAAAAAAAAAATTGATTTGGAACAGAATCAATGAACACGGTACCAAACGCAATTCTATTCCAGAATCAGAAATTTTGTATAGTTACCAAACGTATTCTTTTACTCAGAATCAATTCTCGAGAACAGAATAAAAAAAAATCATTTCTAATCAGAATTTATTTCCAGGAACAAAATCGTTACCAAACGCGCCCTAAATGTCCTTATCCAAGCCGGTTCAAATGTGCCTCCGGTAATTTCCAACTCGAGCTTGATTAGGAAAATTAGCGAGCCGCCAAGCCCACCATCGGCTCCATTCTCAAGTACTTGTCTAACATTTAGCGAATTTGACGGCCCCTCTCTATGTGCAGAGTACTAAATTACATGCTCAGGAGATGATTTGATTCAAACTAGGGGTGAGCATGGTCCGGGTTGGTCCGGGCCACCCCTTAACCCTAGGACTAACCCGTACAGTGTTGATCCTCAATTTTTAGGACCGAGGACCCCAGATCGACCCAATGGGTTCGGTCCGGTTCCCGGGTCAACCCAGGACCGATCAATAATTTTTTTTGTCTTATTTTTTATACTCCATAAAAAAGCAAACCTACAAATTCAAATTACACATTCATCGACAATGCGGCATTGTGCAATTAAACTATAATTGCCAATACATATTTAGCAAATTTAAGATGACACAATAATAGAAATTCCGTATCTGCTAACCGCTCATCGAGATATGGAAAAGATGGAAAGTTCTTGTAATCATCTATCTTTAATATTCATAACATCATATGCAAAAGCGTTTTCCTGCATTTGATCATGTATAGTCCACTCAACCAAAAAATGAGCTTCACACCACTTGACTAAGAAATCACCGTAGCAAGAATCGTAGTACTACTCTACTCTTCAAAAACTTCTACCATTTGACACAAATTGAAAAACAAAGTGCAGCTGAAATTCATTAGTAAAATACAATTAAACCATAAAAAGTTCAAAATACTTAATATATATAAACCATGAATATATAACTTCACATTTTGTTAATTCACTTGAACTTCTAAACACTCGAAAACAAAACAAACGACACTTAATTAATACTCAACAAAAGTTTTAAATTGAAATTATTATTAATTCTATTGATAGAACATCTCAATATAATATAATATAAATGTACATTTTACTTAGGTTTGAATATATAAAAGAATTATAAATAATATAATATAATATAATATACGGGGTTGGTCCAGGGGTTGGACCAACCCAAAACTCTTAAGATCGGCGACCAATCCGCACAACGTTGGTCCCGGAATTTCAGGACAAGGACCGACCTCCCCCTGGGAACCGGACTAGGACCGGCGGGGTTGGGCCGGTCCAGGGTCGGTCCAAGATCGACCCTAGACCTGCTCACCCCTAATTCAAACAATGAGGAACTTTAAAAATGGGAAACATAATAAGCATGTCCAGAAAACTATCAGTTTGAATTAAATAGAAAATCTGGTGTCATTCTAAGTATACCATATAATATTTTCCTTTTTGGCTTATAGATGAGTGACCCTGCCATATTGTAGTAAATTGCACGTTACGGTTTCGGAAAATAAAATGTTCATGGAAGATAACTTAGACAATTATATTAACTAACTATTCAAATTAAGATTTCCACCCATCTTGCCATATCGATACTAATAAAACACGTCTTAACAAAAGAAACATGCATTATCGGGTGATATTATCTGAACATACATGCTCAACGAGGAATAAGACCGTCAAGTCTCTCGTCACGGAACCTTGGCAACACACCTTCACAAAGACGAATCAACTTTTGGAGCAAAAACTTCCAGAGGAGGTTGTAGTACTTTCAGTTTCAGGATCAGTGAAGCTTTTTACATGAATCCACAAAAAAGTCACCCGAATGGCAATATGTAAACGGGCTCTGTAGCCTTCTATGGACAAAATTCTCCGACACTGCTAATCGAGACACCCTCTTCTCGGTTCGGTAAGTGAACTTTTTTCTACGACGAGAGTACGTGAATCACACAGCTTTCCTCGTCCTCTGTAGTTACTCGGTGAAATACCTGAAAGGCTGAGAAAAGTATTTAGTTCAGTTTTGTCGACGAAGTCATAACCCATAATGCGTGCATTTACGAAATGAGAGAAAAGTCCCATCCATATGTAAACAAGAATGGCAGAAGATGAGATACCAATTAATATGAACAAAGGGAAAACGAAAGCATGTGAGTAGTGACGCTGGAACCGCGACGCGAAAAAATGGTAAAGGAAATTTTGTGTCGAAATGCACATTAGAAAGCGCATTTTGCAGCTCGGAAGAACGTACTGATGTCAAAGACACTACTAATTTGCATTTCCTCGATCTACATTTAACTTCAATGCTGTCCTTGCAGTAACTAGGTGCTTTCTTTCCCTAACTTCAAAATCAATTTTCACTCCCATCCATAGACTAGAGCAAACGGTTGGTGGGTTGAAATATCTGTTCAATATCATTTCAACATCCAAATTGTCCACAGCTCAGCCAAACCTCTGGTATGATACATATGGCCTTGAAATCCATCAGTTTCATATCTACACGTTGACGTACTTATCAACATATCCCTGCAAAAGCACCAATGAGGTGGCATTAGGTGACCATGCCAAAATATAATCATGTGGTGCATTCGCAGGATATCTGCAAATTGCTTCCATCAGACTGTTAAGTGTGCAGAAAGGTAAAGTTTCAATGTAGTGATATAACGTCTCCTCACTGGAATTTTGGTAAATCTGGTTAGAAGTGAGTAACTGTACCAGGACTTACCATCACAAGTTTTGTCAGCTTGCGTTGTGAAGAATCAATGTAGTGATTTATCTTTACTTGAGATTTCGGTATGTGGTGGCTCTTCATAGCTCCAGTAACTTTGTCAACAGTTTTCTTCACAATAGTCTTAAATGCCTCTTTGCTCATATTCCCTTGCCGCCATGATGGCCGTAGGACTTCCTTCACAAAATCCGCAAGGGCAACTTTGAAAAGCTTCATCGACCTAGAATCCTTGCGCTTCTTGCTCTTCCCAGGGGATTTAATCTGATCAATCTCCATCTCAACCTCGGTCGCATCTGCTGCATCAATAGCATTACTGACGCTTGCATTCTCAACTGCACCAACTTCCACTTCTGCAGTCTCACCAAACCCATCATCATCTACAGACATGGATGGAGCAAAGGCTCCAATCTCTTTCCTTTTATTGTTCTCTTCCACATCTACCGGCGTATTCGAATCACTGGTCCTCAAAATGACATCGCTATCATCAACTGATTCCCCCTTATGCGCACGATCAACTTTCTTGACTGAACTTGAAGAGGGTTCAATACTGTCAAAAAGTGGATCATATTGATCACCACCGACACGTGGTAAAGCCCGGTCCATCAATGTGGCAGATTTTGGTGAGGAAGTTGTTTGTCTTGATCCAGCACTGCCGATGCCAATTCCATCAACCGATGCATGACTGAAAGGGAAAGCCGTGTTATATCTACTGTGGTAGTCTTGCCCAAAAGCACCAGACCCAAATTTGGATATCAGTGGCTGCTCAAAAGTAGATGCATAGGGGTTGTGACGAGAACTTCTCAGTCCTCCAAAATCTATAACAGAAGTCTGCTTCCCGCCCAAACCATCAGGCAAAAATGTAGATGAGCTTGGCCCTCCTGAAGATGCAAAGGCAGATCCGCTGTCTTGCAAAGCAGGGGGTGCGTTTTGCTGCTGCATATAAGGATGAACTTGCGAAGAGAACTTCAGGACTTCAGGTGGCGGCACACTGCCACTTGGATAACATTGCAGTTCATTAGGATGAGCTGGCCCTGCAGAAGCAAGACCTGCAACCTGTGGACTGGGTATATTGCCAGCAGCATAGGTACTTGATCTGTAATCTTCTCTTGGCTTAAGAGATTGACCAGGAACCGGCTCTGTAGAGTAGGCTCCAGGTGGCAACTCACCCACATGTGAATGAGCAGGCACTCCAGTTGGGTAAGGTTTCAATATCTGAGAACTGAAGTTAGTATGTGACACGTGACTCTGCTGAAATTCTGTATAGAGAGCAGGGGCGACAGCTCCTCCCTTCACTGCAGAATCATATTGTACATGTGGAAATGGCTTAGATGGCAGCATGGAGCTCCAGTTGGAATTTTGTGGTGCAGAAACAAGATTCTGTTGATTGCCTGACAACATGGACGAAGGAAGACCTTGAGATGCATAAGGAGACTGTTGCAATACATGATCCCCAGACATCTGCTGCAAATTTCCAGTGACTGCACCTTGCATGAATGGGGAAATATGTTGAGGTAGTTGAAGAGGATGGTGTGGAATATCTGCAATAGAGTTCAAGAAAAGAATGTCTTAAAAGCCAGGTATAGAGGCAATAACTAAAACACTCACTGCGACAACTGAAAATATGCACATATCTGCCGGACATTATTTATATCCTTATACCTGGAAGAGATTCGCTAGCAGAGATTATCATGGTTTTTTTGTCAGGCAATGACTGAGAAGAATTATCAAGCTGAGGCAGGTAATTAGCATTTTGAGGCCCGCCCCTGGAAGGGCTGGACTGAGAAGACACTGCGGATAGATTCCTTCTAGCGGATTTGAAAGCATCATCTGTGCAAGACTTCAGCGAATCGGCACCGCCCAATGGTTGCTCTATAAACCTATCAATTGAGACTGGCTGGTGAGTCCCAACTCCTTCCTCAAATTCCTTAGTACAAGGAATTCTAGCGGAAGTATCATCTTCAGAAACTAATTGTCTATATGGCAGGTGCATGTCAACCTTCTTCTTGTTCTTGGGTTCATCTTCACCAGCTAGACCATCCCTACCAAAAACATAAGCTCGCGAGGCATGTCCCAGAGAATCGTCTCTTTTCTCATGTTTAACAACATCAGAGATCCCATCAGGCACATTCTTGTGAATTCGCCAAGGTTTGTTCTTGACTTCACTATCCCCACCATATGGAACTTTGGCAGACAGATTCTCCATTTCTTCAACTGAATCAGTTTTATTTGAGCGTAAAGGCATTTCAGGAGTCTGTCCTCTCCTCCTTTGGCGTTTTGATCGATCCATCTCTGCTTCCTGGTGCCAATAGCGGCAAGAAGCACCACGGTAGCACCTGCCTCGAAGGAAGTCAAAACACTCAGGCATCCGACTTTTATTCCGTCTCATAACATCATTCCCATATTCTTTCACATGCCTCATAACAGGAGACCTGCTCCTGCTTCTTCGCCCCCTGGGAGACCAGCTGGAACAAAAAAATTGGGGCACTTAGAAATCTCCTTTTCATTTTTTTTACATGTTGCCGATCTTGTGTTATTAAAACTGAGAGAGCTTCAGAGAGTTGACCAAAGCATTCAGATTGAGATGCCTCCACATAGAAATATATTAACCAACAGTTTGAAGCAACAGATATACCAAGCAACTGAAAAAAGATGAACACATGTATATAATAGTACACTCCTACTCCTACATTCTCTGCACATATATATGAATATTGGCAGATACCTGCGAGAACGGTTTCGTCTGTCTCTGGTCCTCTGCAAACTCCTCCTCCTTCTACTCCTTCTACCAACAGGAGACTGGCTCCTGCTCCGACTTCTCTCTCTTTTCTTATGACGCCTCCCGGCATAGGATGAATCATCGGAATCACTGTCACTAGCTCCTTTTCTCACCAGCCTCCCAAATTCATCCACTTGTACTGCAGTTGAATTGGACCTTACTTTCTCTCCTCCGGTTTCCTTCTCAGACTTACCATTCTCATGTGACCCAGTGCTTAGACTTCTCGAGTTGTTATTTCTAGCGAAAGCTTCTGAAGATGCAGCATTGTGAATTGTTCCTAGGTCATCAGAGTTTGTATCAGAAAGTTTATCACTCAGCCCAATTTCAGATGAGGTTGCAACAGTTTCCATGATCCTAGTCTCCTCATTGGAAGCACGAGTTGGAGCCACAAATGATTTCCCAGCATCTGATAGTGGTCCAACGACCTGTTCCATCTTGCCAGCATTTGCAGCTCGTAAATCCGACTCAGATCTACATTCAGTATAATCAGACTTATTCATATAACCAGGTGCAACTGGCAGTTTAACCGTTGTATGCTCTTCTTTGGAATGTGGCACATCAGAGTTCTCTGAACTGTCATCAGAAGCATAGTCTTGCACTAATCTTGGCCTACCACTTTTGACAGCTGGTGAAGAAATTGGAGGGCTTGAAACATCAGCTGGGACAGTGGTTGATTTTTTGGCAATGCCAGCTCCTGCAGGTTGAGGCATATTAGAGTCTGAGCAGATCCTATTTGATGGACTGCCAGGTAGCAACCACTCGTGATTAGGAGGAATACCAGATCCTGCACTTATTGCATGAATAACATTAGTTTGCTTTAGAATTATAAAAGAAAAACGAGTCACGACATGATGAGATGTGATCAAGTGAAGAACACTCACATTAGAATGATAGACCATATGGAGCATATAAAGCTTATAGAAGACTTGATACAAAACCCAATGTCATGTCACAAAGAGATTGATATAGCCAACCCCACTACATAATATTACGGCTTAGTTTGTTTTCCAAAGTTTAAATGGCAATCAAGACTTGCTGACACCAAGTCCAATGAGACATTAAATTATGATCCACATCACTATCATGAATACTAGAAGCTGGTCACCAGTACAGTTACAAAAGAGAGGCACCAACAAACACAAAACTATTGAAATTCTCCCAAATTGAATTAAACAAAACTAAGAAAAAAGGTAAATACATACACAAACACATGTGAACAAGATTGTTGAGGAAAACTTAGTTTAAAAATGAAAGCTTCACATATTACCAAGCCTCATGGACTTTGCTTGCGTTGTCTTGCATGCCAAAAAGGATTCTTCTTTAGGAATGTGACCCAAGAAAGAAGCATGGCATATTAGAGAAGAATACCAAAATTCCCGTATGAAAATAACTATTGGGTTGGATCCCCTATCCACCAAGCCTTGACTTAGAACCAAAATGGACACTGAAATCACCTAAAAAACTTACAATCACACAGCCCCAGAGCATTATGCAAATAATCAGATTTGACTAGGGAATACCAGGGTTTAGATGGGACTTTTTGGGTTTCATTTGGACCTATAAACAGAGGACATAATCAAATGCTATATTCTAACCAATGAATCAGGTATAGTATAATTTCCAGTACCACCGCATGAATTCTAGTTCAGGCAATGTCATTCATCAACGACCAAAATATGCTGCTAATACAGATAGAAAATAATAAATAGTCGAGGCTACCTTGATGTCCATAATCGCTCCGACCTGAAGCCTCACGAGAAGGAACTTTATCGCTTGAAATATCCTCAGCTGATGCACACTGAACAATTTGTGGCATTGCCGGCTCTTTTCCATCATGAGCATCATGAACCAAATCAGAGTCCTGACGATAATATTCAACTGGTCTTTTCATCTCCTGATCCATGTCAACCTGGGTAATATCATCTTGAAACAAGAAAAGAACCAGTTACTTTCATCATTGACCAACCTTAGCAATCCAATATATTGCAAAGCAGGGAAAAGAAAAAGAGAAACACAAAAACAGCAAACATATATATTTAGTAGAGAAAATTCGAGATCAGATGAATGGCTGGACAACTACCAGACAAACACATAAAGGAAAAGATTGTGTGGGCTAGCACTAGAACATATCCACACATTTCAAGCAGTCTCTCACAAGAAAAGATGTCATTTTAAAATAAATGTAACTATGAAACTTGCACCAACCTTCCATCTCCATGTCAGAATCAGAATCCGGATGCGCTACAAAAGTCATAATGAATGGTTTGGATTGCACAGAATTATCAGCCTCTGAAGGCCTTATGTTTAAGGCGCCTTCGTGCAACTTATCTCCAAAAGTGTATTTTTTCTTTGCCCATTGATAATACTCATGTGCAACCGCAGCATCACTTCCAGGCTCTCCACCAAAAAGAAATTTGAACTCAGGATTTGCAGACTCCCTGGTTCGAGCCATATCTTCAAAACCAGAGCCATTCTTGGCGATAAATTGGCATAAAGTTTCGATCCTTTTCACAATTTTCTCGTCAGCTGGTTTTGGTGGAGCTGGACGGATGTCTATCTCCAAAGCCGTGCTTCTATCCAATTCAGAAATGGATCCGTACCCTTTACCTGATGACTCCGCAGCCCTTACTTCAGAGGTTCCAACTTTATCATTTCTCTGTGGCGGAGAAGGCGGAACAGGTGATGAAGAAGCAGGTGGAAGTGGAGGTTGAGGTTGGGGACGGGGAGGCAGTGGGGTGGGGGTGGGGGTGCCAATGGTGGTGTGTGAATTTCTGCAGGAGCCAAAGCAACAAGGCCTGAATTTGCATTCGGGATTGGAGGACCAGGCTGCCGAGGCTGTGAATTGACTGGGTACCAGTATGTATTGTGCCCTTGAACAAGAGGAGGCAACGATTCTTGCTTAGATGGACCAGCAGGGGGAGGAGGAGGATGATGAGGTGAGGGACTTGGAAAGTGGTGGGAATTCTGGGTCCCTACATTCAAAGGATGACGTGGATTATGCTGAGAATTGAGATAGTTGCCACTTATCGGCATTCTTCCAGGTACTGGCGGAGGGTGGGGAAGGGATGGGTTCGTAGCATTTGTCATCCCACTAGAAGGACCCTGAAAAGGTGGATTATAAGGTGGTCCTCGAGGAACACGAAGCTGATTGATCTGAGATGGGACAGCAGCAGGAGGCCGATGCATTGCAGAATTCGAAGCTGCCAGAGGTTGGGAAGAAGTAGGAGGTGGCAAGGCAGCTGGCGGATGATGTTGTTGCCCGTTAGGACCTTGACCATACATACTGATAACACTCGAGCTTCCAATTCGTATAATCAGCTACCGACTTTTCTCGCCGAGAGCATAAGCCGCGCCCGCCGATATCTCATGTCCAGAGAATCCACAACATCCTGCGAAGTAGAAAGATCAAACCCTCAAGTCAAAATCAAGGGCCGAGAGGAAAGACGCGAATTTTAGAAAGAAAAAGGCCAACTCGCATCGTCAAACACTGCAAGAAGCACGAGTCGCGCGCATTTCGCCCGCACAGCATTCCAGAGCAAAGAAATGGCACCCAAAATCTAATCCCACCTCCCGAATCAAACTCAGCTTCATTCCTCCACTCCAATCCGCAAACGACTCGCGAAAACACGCATTTCTCGTCCTAAACTGCGAACGCGAACCAACCGCGAACTCATCAATCCGCACTCGAACTCATCGAGATTTCGCAACGACTCGAAACTCATCGCAGTCGCCGGCATCATCTAACTCCGCATCCAACAAACACCTCCGCCGCATCACTCCCAAAAAAAAAAAAGGAAGAAGAAGAAGAAGCAAGCCCTCCCCTCGCTCCTCGCTGCGCTCATCGGACTCGGGGACGGAATCGAAAGGAACCAAAGAAACCGAACGCCCTATCGAAATTCATCAACTTGCCGTTCGCTTCCCTCCGGCGCCGCCGCCCGCCGCCCGCCACCACCTCGGGAATCGACCGGAACCGCCGCGAATCCGCCGCCGCCGCCGCCGCTGCCCGTCGCCGGCGAAGAGCGAGAGAGAGAAAGGGAGAGATGATCTCGGATTTGGGGGCGACGCCGAGGAAGGAACCTCGATTTCCGACGAGAATCGAGCCCTAGAAATCGGAGAATCGGAAAAATCTCTGTCGAGCTTGTAATTTCTGGAGTTCTTCAAGTGAGGAGTTTCCGCTCTGGAATTAGGAATTACCCTTTTCTTTTTTTCTTTTTTTCTTTTTATATTTAATGAATAGATAAATAAGGCCTTATCTTGCTTTTTTGCTCCCTGTTAATGGGAAAAAGAAAATGGGAAAAGGGAAGGGATTTCTTTGCGTGAGAATTAAGGGAAGTTATAATAATAATAATAATAATAATAATAATAATTCGTGGCTTGGTTCCCAATCCATGTTGAGCTAATGCTTTAATCGCAAATTCTGACCATTTTCAATTTGTGTAAGACACGCCAAAATCCTATTTTGAGGAGGACAGTGCACTTTTAAGAAATATTACTATTAAAACTCAGGGATAATACCACCGCAAATCTCAAATCAATTACTGTCCTGCCACATATCTCAAATTGGTTAAGTTACGAAGCATTTAATGTTGATTGATTTTCGTATCACAAAAAATCATGAATTTTTATAAGTTCATGACAATTACCCTTTCTAATTGTTGATGTGGAAATATCTGTATCAAGTGACTCGTTTAATATAAGACCCAATATGAAACGTCAGCATGATTGGCACTTTAAGGGATGTTTATGTGGGGAAGCTTGGTTTGAATAAAATGAACTGAGATTATGAATTAGTGTAAAATCGAGTCTACTTCTTCTCTCTAGTCAGTCATCAAAATATCGAAGTAAGCTTAGAGATTTTCAGTAGATTTCTGAAGCTATGAAAATGACAAGAATGGAGAGGGGTTTACTAATTGTGGCCATCATGAAAGTGCTCGATGGAGATAATGTGAGGAAGAGTTTGCGATGCTTCACAGATTCTTCTCTCAAGATTGACCATCTTATGAAATTGGCATTTTTTTTTTTTTTTTTTTTAGAGCTTGCAAAGAGGTATGCTGCCATAAATATAAACGCTCGCCTTGAGATAGCCAAGATAACATACATTTTTAAGAGCCATTTATGCTGAACCTCCATGTCACAAATGTACTTGCCATGTGTTAACGAGGAGATTGGACGGTTAATGGAGGGTATACAGGTGTACCGATTTTTGATTTTTATTGGACATGGGGCATGAGAAAAGTTTTTGGGTAAGTGTGTCACATATATGCTAATTTGTAATTTTCGGTAATATTACCTCTAAAGTTTATTCGAGATTCAATTCAAAACTGGCAATTCAACTGTTTAAACATACAATTTACCATAACAATGGCAGTTTCACGCCTCTACAAGCAAGGTAACATTTACGAACTTCGACCGTTTTGCATTTTTTAGATTATCGTAATATTAAATTAACTTTTTGATATCCTTTTATTTCTTTAAAAATAACTACCTTCCTTGTATGGTCACAATATTACTTGGAAATGGATATTTTGGTTTATCCACTTGCTTCATTGATAGTGAAAGAAGAAACTTTTACATGGTACTCTTAGAATAACATAAGATTTTCTATTTGACATAGGTAATATTATGGACATGCTTACATTTCACTTTTTGAAAGTACCTCAACATTTGAATCAAATCATCTCATGAGAACATGATAAAATACTCTACGAATTAGCTGAGGCATGTATGGGATCTCGTCAAACTTGCTAAATGCTAGAATGGTGATTAAGAATGGGCTCGATAGTGGATTTGACTAAAGATAAATTTATTACAAATATACTAATTTATGATTTTTAGGGCTGATTTGTTTATTTGTGTTTTACGTTAGGAACAAAAATTTTTGTTCTTTTATTCCGATGAACAAAAAAAGAGCAGAAATGCGTTTGTTTACACTTTTGTTTCCTAACACTTCCGAAAACACTTCTTCTTTTTTTTTTTTTTCTTTCTTCTTCTTCTTTTTTTCCTTTGGTTGGTCATTGGCCTCGGCCATGGCCGATGACCAACCGTCGAGGGCTGGCGACCTCGCCGAAGCGTCGTCGGCCCCCGGCGAGAACATGATAAAATACTTTACGAATTAGCCAATGCATGTATGGGATCTTGTCAAACTTGCTAAATGCTAGATGGTGATTAAGAATGGGCTCGATAGTGGATTTGATGAAAGATAAATTTATTACAAATGTAATAATTTGTGGTTTTTGATAGTCAAAAAATTAGTTTATGATAAATTTGTTATATGTATACTAATTTTGAATTTTTCGCGATATTAACCTTTTACATTTTCACATTTTTCCCATCCAAAATGCAACCAAACCTCATGGAAGTCCATCAACACTTCATAAACATGTAACACTCATCAATACAAGTCAAGTAATTACAATAACTCAAGCCATTATTAGAACTTACTCACATTTAACATCAAAATTCAATCCAAGTTAATAAAAATTAATCAAGAAAGTCAAAAGTATTGGGTAGATAATCTAACTTAATCCCTAAAGTTTTGACTTACCTTGAATAAACACTTCGACAACTCAAAACCCTAACCACTTTCAAAGCAAGATGAACAAGAACAAAAATTGACAATATCTCAATCTCTACAAATAACAAAACTATTTTGATAAAAAGAAGAGCAAATCCATAAATCCATCTTCTAAATCCTTGAAATATGAAGTTAGAGGTTTCAATAACACAAGTGCAAGACCTTCACATTTTTACTCGGCAGGTTGGAGAGTGAAAATTGAAGAGGATAGTGACATAAATTTATTTATCTTTTGAATCTCGAAGGATCTATGGTGGTTTTATGTGGTCAAGAAGGAAAGTGTCCTTGGAAGACTAAATAAGAGTTACAAAAGGGAATAAGAACAATCAAGTAGGGATGAGTTGTTCCAGAATTCATACAGGTTTCACATGAAACATGGAACCTACCCGTCAAAACAAATTTCTTATTTTTTTGGAACTTGAAAAATACTCTACATATCTTAGAATCTAGAACCTACCATGTTGTAGGTTCCAAGGTTGGTTATAGGTTTTATATAGATTCCATCTTCATTATTAATTGAATGATTGTAGTAAATTATCACATTTAATAATTACCACCTATTGCTATAATTTACTGACAATAACCTATATTTAGACACACACAAAAAATGAAACATTAACAAAGTAAAGTTTTAATCATAAAATGAAAGTTCAGAGTAGTGGTTATAGATTATATATTTATCATCGAATGTTATGAAATATCATAAGATCGCACAAAAACATAGACAAAGAAAAATATAAAAACTTATTCTAGATTTTAGATGACAGGTTCCAAATTTTACTAACATAGAATTTGGAACCTACTCGGTGAAACAAGTTACCTAATTTTTAGAATCTAAAACCTACTCTACATATCTTGAAACCTAAAACCGGATAGATTCTTACTTACCGAGTTTTCATGTTCTAGGTTTTACCTTGGGACTATGCTCTCCCCTACAATCAAGCAAGGTTAAAAACACTAAGATGGGTTAATACCATGAAAAACCTTGAACTAATACATGCATGGAAATTTGATCTAAAACTAATTTTTTTAATCACAAAAAACCCAAATTGATACATCCGTGATAAATTTATACCAAATGACCATAAAAGACCCCAAATTTGTATACTTTGTGATAAAAATACCCAAAATTAATTTTTTGACCACAAAAAATCTAAAATTGATACATACATGACAAATGCACCAATATAACAAAAAACAACAAATTTGGTACAATTATGATAAATAGAGAGTAAAATCTCAAACTAATACACCGGTCAGTGAAGGTGAGCGGTTTGAGGTTCTATATAAGTTTCACTAGAACTTGGAATTTACTCGCTAGAATAAGTTTATCATTTTTTGGAACTTGGAACCTACCCTACATACCTTAGAACTTGCAACCTATTCTGTCACAAGTTCTAAGGTCGGTTATAGGGTGTATTTATGATCCACCTATATTATCATTTAAATTACAATTCACTAATTATAATTTATATTTGACACACACAAAATATAGACATTAATAAAGTAAAAGGGAAAATACCACTGAAAATCCTAAACTTTGCCAAAAGTGACAAATTTACCAAAAACTTTTTTGTAATATGAAAAACCCTAAATTTTGCCAACTATGACATATTTATCCCAAAATTTTTTTCGTGACACAAAAAACCTCGAACTTATATCCGTGTAACACATTTATTCTAAACTATAAGGAATTTTCGTCTTTTACTTTTATAATTTTTTTTTCATTTTTTCTTCTTCTTCTCTCTTCTCTCCGTTGGATGAAAATGCCCTTGATGGGATATATATGTCACAATTAGTAAAGTTTGTGATTTTTCATGTTACAAAAAAAAAAAGGTTTGGGGGTAAATTTATCACTTTGAGCAAAGTGTGGGGTTTTTGATGTTTTTTTCCCAAAGTAAAATTCTTAGCCATAAAATGAAAACTCGAACTAATACTTCTAGATTATATAGTCATCATTGAAAGACATAGAATATGGGAGGATCGTACGGAAACATGGACTAGGAAAAATATTAAAAATTATTACAAGTTCTAGGTTATAGGTTTCAGGTTATAAATTCTAAGTTCTCCCAATTAAGAACCTAGAACATATCCATTGAAATAGGTTCCTTATTTTTTAGAATTTAGAATTTATTTTGCATATCTTGGAATTTAGAAGTTACACGTTCTCACCAGTATGATTCTTGGGTTATAGGTTCTACCTTTTGAATCATGCTCACTCCTGTATGTGTTGTTCATTTCAGCAAATTGACAGTAAAAACATAAAGTAAATTTATCATAAATATGCTAATTTGAGCGAAATTTATGAAGTTGCATCAGTTATAATTTAGGGTAAATTCGTGATAAATGTGACGTTAGTCTGATTTGAAATTTTGTCTTGGGGCCTTTGGGCCCCACGACAGGGCGGGGGCGAGTAACGTTCGCGTTTTCTCCTTCTTTTTCACCCCGGGACGTGAAAACTCGCAAAGCCGCTCGTTATCTCCTCACCATGGTGGAGGGAGTGCCGCTCCGTCTCGCGCTCGCTCGCACGCCGAGTCGCCGCTCGATTCAAAGCATGTGACAGCTCCACCACCAGCACCAGCACCAGCACCAGCACCGGCACCAGCACCAGCACCGGATTTCAAAATAAAGGAGGAGGAGGGACGCATTGTCCCGGTTTCTCGGGGCTCGTTCCGCTTCGGATCCGAGCTGAAGGGCGGGCGCGAGGAGGAAGAGGAAGAGGAGGAGGAGGAGAAGGTGAGGGCGGGGGGCTGTTCTTCCCACTCGCCGTTTCTCCCCCTCTCTCTCTCCTCTCCCTGCGTGCTTCTTGCTTCTTCTTCTTCTTTCTACCGTTCTCGTCAATGTGTCATGCGGTTTCGCGGTTGGTCTTTGTTGGAGACCGATGGGTCTGTGGGATTTTGGAGTTTTCCGGGTTTTTTGGGTTCCGGGTCGGTGTTGTTTCGGCCTGGTTCTTGTTTTAGTCGACGTGGGTCGTTTGGATCTGCGGCTCGGGCGACCCTTTGGGGAAAACGCCCTAATCTAGCGTCCCGTTTCGAGTCTTGCTGGTGGGAAGGAAAAGGGTGGCTGGAGATGGTCGTACATTGTGGTTTTCCTCGTCAAGGTCCATTTTGGGAAGTGGGTTCTTGGTCTTTCGTTATGATGTGCTGCATTCTGGGTCTGGGAAGCGCCTGCTCTTGATGTTTTTGCATGTGACGGGGCTTTTGGAGATGAAATGCTTTGGAGGGGGTGATTTTGTGCTTGGGGGGGAAGATCTGAAGCTAATGTGCTTCGTTAGTAAAGGCATCGGCCGTCACAGTAGTGAAATGACCAACTGCTTAGGCTAATAATAACTGGCCAACTTTTCCTCCAATAAGTCGGAGTCGAGCGAACTCTTTGCAGCAATTGTTGTTTCCTTATTTATCGCGCCTCTGTCAAAGGTGTCGCTTGTGATGGCTCCTTTTTCTTCTTTTGTGAATGCTACAATAACATGTTTCAGATGGATCAGTCTATTCTGAACTTGCTCATTCATTTTTCCTCTGGAATCCTGTTCTGCTTCTTTATTCTCTACAGAATTTGAGGTTCAAGATTTCATCACAAATTGTTTTGACACACAATGAACCTGCGGTAGGTGAATGAAGGCATGTTCATCATGATAGCATGATGATTTACAATATATCCTGCCTCAAGCACAGTTGCCTGTGTTTGTGCAACTAGTGGGAGCTTATTCCTTGGTAAACCCAAGCCCGCTGTATTAAGCTGATAATTGTGACTAATGTCATGAGGACACCGAGTCATTATACATGATCAATATTTAATTCCTTTAACAAGATTAAGTAGAGGAGACCTTTTATTAGCAACTATTTTACCTACTAAGCAATCATGTGCCATTGCTTAGTTTTTTCAGCTTCATATATACATGCATAAGCCGTGATGCTTTTTCCACTTGAGTTTTGTATTGTAGACCTAATGGCTATGAAAGGTGAGTCCAGTTGATATATCGAGTGCTACCTGTTTAGCTGACAGTTCCTATGACTGAATCTCCTGCTGTTTTAATTCTGAATAATCCTTGGCCAGTATCCTCTGGAACTTATACAATTTTTGTTATAGCTAAATCAGGCTATTGGTTTTATGTAGGTAAAATTTAAGTCACAAAATATGGGTCGTGGAGTTAGTGCTGGTGGGGGACAAAGTTCTCTGGGCTACCTTTTTGGCAGTGGAGAGGCTCCGAAACCCACTGAACATAATGGAGGAGCTCCAACGAAGGTACCTGACACTAGTAATGGAACTTCTCACAAGTCTACTGCTTTTGTGCCACCAGTAGATGTCACAAAGCAGATTCCTGCGGGCATTCAGGGGAGCCAGGCAAACAACTATTTCCGCGCTGATGGTCAAAACAGCAGCAACTTCATCACGGTATGATGTGGTTGAAAAATGTTGTTTAATCTCTTCTCAACCTATTTCTACCCCATGCGAGTGTTGAAAATACCAGTATCATTTAAAGGGGGGGTGTTAGTAGCATCTATCTTGCGTGAGTTGCACTTCAAGATTTAAACCAGGACAAAATTACATGAAGTTTAATTGAGGCTGGATCAGTTCTATCTCAGAGGATCAGAGAGCAATCGTGACTTGTGAGCATGTCTCAGAACTATTTGTGAATGCTTTTGTGAAAACTGAAAATATGAAGATCGCGTGTCAACCTTCATGGGTCAATTTGCATTTTAGCCGGATGAAGTCTTTACAGGTTTCTACCTGGAAGAAGTTGTGGATTATAGAATGCATGCCTAGCGAGCTTTGCTTAGAAACTCACCAGGGATTTTCCCCTTTTCCATGTTTAGAACTAACTGAACTTTTCTTTGTTGAATTTTTTTGAATTGATGCAACGTTAATGCTTAAATTGATGGTCTCATCAATAGCTGCAAATCGTTGGAGCCTAGGTGCTGCATAGAGGTGATTGCTTCATTCATTGAAATAGCAGTCAATCAAGACTGGTGGCAACTTTTCAGTATATGAATAACTAGAAAATTCATATGTTGAAATGCCTTGACTAGAGGGTGATTGCTTGTAACTTAAGTATTTAGTCTACTTTAGGGTTGTCCTGATTGTCTTTGTGATTTTAGCCTGGTTTGTCGTGGTGCTCTGCCCTTATTAGCAAAAATAGCGGTGAAAGCTATCTTCACCCTCAAGGCATCGTTTCCCAATTGTTTACAGCTTCTAATCTTCTCTCAGTGCACTGTTTGCAGATCTTCCATAGCTTCTGAATCTTTTATCAAGTTTTCTTACTTGCACAATACTGCTGAAACCGTAGAACAACTTTGTGCAGGACCGGCCTTCTACTAAGGTCCATGCTGCCCCTGGTGGTGGATCTTCCTTAGGCTACCTGTTTGGAGGTGGTGGCAGTGGCAATTGATGTGCAAGGACCCCAACGATTTATAAATTTCTTAGCAGGAATTTCTCTTGAAGTTGGATGAATTTTGAATATCATCATGTCTAGCCTACAAGTAGATGCTGCCTTCGTTATGCCACCATGTATTATATAGTCATACTCATTTTCTGGATTTTACCCAGCTAATCATGACTTCTAGAACTCTATCGCATGAGCTGCCTCATGCCCAACAAACCAACTAAATTCTCAGTTTGTTGGTCGCGGTCGTGGCCTTAATGACTTCGGCTTGGCAAAGCTAATACAGAGAATGAATATATAACTTCCAGTCATTATAGACCTTTGTTTGCTGAATTGCTAAATAGAGCATTCTTTTCGATGTCTTCTGAGCACGCGTCAACACATCATCCTTTGTTATACTTGTTACCGCTGAGTACTTTATATGCTCTATTAAGCTTCTTATGACCTCCTTAAACAACTTTGATAAACAAGACAATCGTCAATTCTTCAATTGGTCACACCCACAACCAATGAGAAGGTATTTTGTGCATTTTACGCATTGCCATGCTGTGTACTGTGTAGCAAGCCAATCAAAAGTAAATAACATACACATGGAGTCAAGAAAGACAAGATTAACAGCAAGCGGAGGATGGTCATTAAAATTACTTATGCCACGCCATTGCTACCACATGATCCATCTGGCCGATGAAATGCTTTCTCATAAACAAGAAGTATTTTGATGTCTCGTCTCAGGATGGGTCATACATGTCAAATTCAAGAAGTTGCTGCATAACGAGATTCAGGATGAACCACAGTTAAACTAGCACAGCAGGCTTTGATTCCTCAGCTATGGTGCGGTTTCTTCCCTGAACTGTCACTTTCGACAAAAAAAAGCCTACATGCTTGCTAAGACTAAGAACAAAATAATGAAGAGAAATTTGACAACAACTAATCGAGCGAGGATCAAGAGGTAGATTAGATCTCTACAGTTAGCTTGAAGACTCTGTCAGCTGTCAAATGCATCTGGGACAACTTGATGAATGTACAGTCACAATTGGCTTGCGTGGGGGATATGTGAAGCGGGCCAACCGATCCAAAGGAATTATGCAAGAACCTCTTTCAAACTGATTTTGCCAAATCATCCTTTTCATCTTGGCTTGATGTCCTCTCATCTGCCATTGGAAATATGACAACTTGTAAGCATATATTAGATCATATCCAAATGTGCAAATCGAACAAATCCACCTAAAGATGGAGCTCAATGCCAAAGCAAAACCCCTATTTCATCAAGGGCTCTTTTTCTTTTTCTTTTAAAGCATCAGGGTTCCAGTTAATATTGATCGGTATAAGTGTTTGCATATGCATCCTTGTATGCATGATTTTGGTCCTCTTGACTCCATGATACATCAAAAGACATGTGAAACCATGCTGCAGTGACAGGATATTAGGCAACTGAAACACACTAGCTGTCTCTCTGGATAACAATGAAGGTACTCCATAGTTTGTACCCCAAAATTTTCACAAAATTCAAAGATTAGCCAAAGACAAGGAAATCCTCACCATGAGACCGTGGAAAATGGAACAATCGAGATATATTTGTTAATGAATACATGTGTGCCCGAATGATAATGCATAAGTGAGATGGACAATCCATGAATATGATATGATTTTTCATACACAATTACACAACCACCATTCATATATCATGTAGACATGAATACACAGAAGTTTTTGCTGAATAAAATATCTATGACCTGTGAGTCATTCACTGCAAGAAACAATTTTTTCCCAAGTATAGGTGTGCAATCAAAACATGCTCTGATTAGCTGAAGAAACTTGAAGCTGGATAACAGCAACATAGATGATTCTTGTCCTCAGGTTCATACCTTTAATTTGTGAGATTATGCCAGAGTCCTTGGTCGATGGAGATGCACTCTCTTTCGGAACTTCCACATTCAAATTTGGAGTTTCATCCTTTTGATCGTCTTTGATAGAAGCCTGCAGTGATGATTCTTGGTTTGCAGGTACCTGAGGAAGCCAAAAATCAACTTAAACAAGCCAATAATCCCATAAGGCAAACAACCCATATTTGGATTCAGAGCACAGAAAATAATACAACGTCCAATATCACAGTATAATCGAATGATTGTGAACACCCAAAAAGAGCTCAAAACCAGGTATATGTTTTCTCCATAAATTAGCAAGATCATGTTCGGTAGATCAAATTCTTTGTTTGGCACTATTCTGAGTTCATCTCTTCCAATAACAGAATCACATCAAGGCATCGTAATTTGCTAACATGCCAACTTGATTGTAGATACAGGAAGTTTACAATATTTAATTCGGAGGTCAGCCCTGTGCTATTTGTCTAAATTTGGTCAAACTTGCTACCAGCATCTAAATATACTCAATAACCAACCTTTAAGTAGAGAAGAATAGGATAAAATCAAGCTGCTTCCGCAAGATTTTTTCCTTGTCCTTTTCGAGAATGTGAACATCATCCTTCAAATGTGAGATAAGTACTTTCACATGTTCCTTTCTTATTATGAAAACCACAAACAAGAATAAGAGCTCCTCAAAAACTGAGAAAGATTAGAGCAAATGTGGCGTAAACATTTAAAAGCTCCTAAAACAAAGAAAGTAAAATAAATCAGACGCTCCAAAAATCTTTTGTGCAAATTTCCAGTCAATTATAAGTTAGATTTGTAACAAAGGTTCAGAGAATGTTTCAACTGCAAAGTAGACTGACCTTGTCCAGGTCAGAGCCATCAGAAGGCTGTGTTACATTCGAAACAGGAATTGGATCAGCAGGTTCTGAATGAGGCTCCTGAGAAGAAGCTTCTTTTCCATGCACATCATCACCTTGCGCATCATCGACTTTCTCCGGCTGGATACTTTTAGAAGCCTTTGACTCACTATTATAATCACCATTTGGCATACCCATACTTGAATCCCCATAAGTTCTTTTCCTGCTACAAGAATAGAAAATTAGAACTAAACCAACATCTGTTAACTAAATCAATCAGACAGATGGGAAAACAAAAGACTCACTTGCTGGAGCTTGAAAAAGGTGTAGGGAGAGTGCTAGGCTTATTGGAAAATAAAATTCCACGCAGAGGTTTTCCATCTATGACAGTTTCAATGGTGTATCGATCACCCAAATTCTCGGTCACCCTTGCTTGAAATATTTTTTTACCTTGGACATTCCCTGATTGGTAGGAGTGATAACTATGAGCACCTGCATTAGAGGCCATACTAATGATTTGGCACATGCAAGCAATTAAAAAAAAAAGAAAAAGGTATTGCAACCATATTCGTATGATTTCTAGTTAAGCGAAAACTCCAGTGAGATGTCTATATCTCTATCTATATAGTGCGGAGGAGTCTTGTGCACAGGGATGCCCTTACATTATGTTATATTTGAGCTTCAAGAAAAATTATTTGTCAATGAAAAAAAATTCACAGAATAAATCTTAATATTATATCATTAGTAAAATCCTTGTTTTGAAAGAATTTTTGGTTAAAAAAACTTGAACATATAACTTTGTCGTTCATATTGTCACCAGGATGGTCATGCCCTTTCTCAACCATGAAACTGGTGTGATCCTCCTCATTTACGCACTCTCATATTCGAGGTCGCCAGAATTGGCAATCTGATCAACCCCACTTCATACTCATTCAATTAAAAGACATTACATGAACATGTTTGTATATATTCTTTGATTTAATTCAGGCTTTTAGGTTCATAGAAACTAGTAGGGCCAGAAGTAGTTTACTTTATATGATCAGTTTAGATATCTTATAAATTTAACGAAACGTTACTAAAGAAGATTGTTACTTTCTGCAACTACTTCAAAATGTACTACAACCTGAATCGCAAATCAACTAATCCTACCCCTAGGTAACACCTTCATATCTAAAGAATCCTAATGTATCCATAATAGCTATATACACAGTGGAATAATTTGTGTAAGTTGGTGACTAAGCTTGTAAAAATCCTTATTCAATTTCCATGTTCATAACCTTGGATTTCATATTTACAACCACAAACTTATGCCCACACCTAGCAATATATGTTGATGCTTTTAACTAGGATAGCAAACTAGTCTGAGTACTCAATGAATCTGTACTTTAGTTCAAATAATAACCAACTATTGAGATTCCCACAATAGAAGTTCTTACTACATTATCTTAATAATAGTAGCATGCTTAAATATGTAAATAAGGTACTAATCAAAAAAAAAAAAAAAAAAAAAACTGTAAATAAGGTTTTTTTTTTTTTTGAACAGAAAACTGTAAATAAGGTTAAAAACACTTAAATTTGACCAATTTTAGTTTTAATGTAATGCATGAAACCCTAAATTCCTTAAGAAAAGGTGCTTAGTGCACAAGAGAAGGCATTTTGTTTCATCCCCTCACAAACACACATACTCTCTTCCCTCTCCCTCCCCCTGCCCCCAACCCCTCCACCCCCCCCGGTTTCTCTCTCTCTCTCTCTCTCTCATATTTTGAATCAGAGGTTACAGAGGTTACCAATTAGATCCTTAGCAAGCAGAGCATAGTTGCAAAAAGGCATTCTGTAAATTATCCTAGCAAAGCATTTCTTTCTAACACTGAGCAATGACCTATTTTTAGATATTGTTTTGATCATATAATATTTTTGGTAGTCTACAACCTAATTCTGCAACTGAATTTATACCTGTATGCCCATGGTCTGGATATTTTGGGGCTTGATAGATGAATTCATGGTTGAAGTAAAGTCTTATGGAGTTTATGGCATGGACCTTTTGTTTAATAGAGTTGAAACAATTAGATTGAAGTAGTGCTCATAAAGCAATGAAATCAGGTATGACTCTCCCCTTTCAACATAGTTTTGGGAAAATTGTGCCCAGTATGTCCAGCAAATTCGCAAAAGACTACGCATATCATAGATAATTTTACTAGTTCTAACTCTAATTCTCAAACTTCCACTGGGAAGAAAGTACCAAGACAAATTAATGTGGAATCCCATCATTAGAGAAGCTTGAGAGAGAGGCTCATGCGGTGAAAAAGCCTTATCTTTCCAAGGAAGGAAATATCACACTTATTAAGAGCACTTAAACTTGCTAATTTACTTTATTTATCCCTTCCAATCCTAGCATCTGTTGTGAAGATATTGGATGATATTAGGAGGAAGTTCTTGAGGGGCAGTACAGATGACAGACGCAAATATCACCTGGTGAGATGGGGTTCCAGTCAATTTGTTGATATTTAGAGATGGTTTAAGAGTGTGATCTCGGTCCCCTAGTAACAATGCTCTCTCTGCGAATGGCTTTGGAGACTTTTAAATTACAAGAATCACTTTTGGGAGACAAGTCACAATAGCAACATACACACAAAGGAAAAAAGATGGATCTCAAAGTGAGGGAGGGATCGACATGGGGTGGGAGTCTGGAAATGAATAAACAACGATAGGATTCTTCAATGAAAAGTATTCTTTTCTCTCTTAGTGGGGTTCTATTCTATATCACTGTTATGATTGGTGCTCCACAACCCCTTTGAAAACTCAGTTTCATAGCTTATTCAGAATTACAAGCAACAAAGAAGTGACTACTTAATCTTGGATGAGCTGTGTGAATGGCAAGATCATTTGCAGTGCTGCAAGATCATTTGCAGTGCTGCATTGATCAGAAACAATAATAATAGGGAGTCATAGGAAGTGACATATTTCCCCATTGTAGCGAACGCAAAGGTGAACCTTAAGGGTATTGATTCTGTAAAATGGCAATTGACCAAAATGAGGTATTTACCATATATCTTATCACTGACATTTTTGAATGAAAATAGAGGAGAAAGGGTAGGATGATTTCTTTGGGGATCAATTTGGAAAACAAGAAGACCAATTAAAACTTTTTTTTTTGGGCTCGTGAAGTGTTTGAGGAAGAATATGACTTCCAATAACATGCAAAAAAGAGGTCAGATCTTGGCAAATAGGTGTTCCCTCTGCAAAGAGGCAGTGAAATCTGTCGGCCATCTATTGTTACACTATGGTTGGTCAAGTATGCTTTGGAATTTGGTTTGGTCAGTTGAGGCATTCAGTAAGTGCAGAGACTGTGCAAGAAGAGCTAAGAGCTTGGTTTGGTATATGCATTAACAAAGAGGAAGAAAAAAAGAATCCACTTTATCCCTGTGGCTAAATTTTGGTTGATCAGGAGGGAAAAAACCGAGAATCTCCCCCCTCAACAAAACCAAAAAAAAAAGAGCCATTTTGTGAAAATTAGGAAGTTGCGTACACTTTTAAACTTTATTATCCATGGAGATTGAATCTTGATATAAATGCTATTCCAAAATAAGCATCTCCATCTCCTTGTCACCTATTATAGCTACAGCTTCAAATATCAATCCTTGAATCATGATACATAGTAGTACTTTTTGTGATTACACTTCACTCACTGTATATTTCTAAGAATGAAACAATAGCAACCAGATCAATTTCTACATAAACGCAACTAATATCTCAGCATCTAAAGCCAATACTAAGAAAAATGTGAAAATGAAGCAAATATAGTACGCCACAAAGCATGCAGATATTGCTATTAAATGAAACTTGAAACTTTTAAAAATTAACATCCATGGAAAGACCATGCAAGCTTAAGGTATGAGAGTATGTTATCTAACTGTCACTAAATATGAGATTATATCATTATGCATGTTGCTACTCCTTAACAACAGCACAGGGTAAAATGCATAGGTTCAACAGATTTACTACCACCTGCCCCCAAACCAAAACATTAACACGATCTCATAAATCATCTACAGGAATGATTTATGGGAGGATAAGAAATCAAAGACCCAAGAGTAATAAGGAAAAAGATTACGGAATAAGAGACAATAGGTATCATGAAAGATGGTTTCAAGTCAGCACAAACAAATATATAATTGAAATAAATAATCTATCTCCACAGACATTTCTTTATCCCACCAACAAACCCTCATTCAAGAACATGGAAGCAAACATATATCAGGTCCTAACCTGGCTGACCATAGACTGATAGTGGCACAGGTTGAAATGCGCTTGTGGTCACCCCAACTTGCACCAAAGCTTTATCATGTCCTAGAGACAAATTTTGTTCTTGGCACTTCAGCTTCAATTTCTTTCTCAAGGATAGCTTCTCAAGCCTTGGCTCCTGTTCCCTAGTGAGTCCTGGAAATGAAATAGGAAATCAACTCACATACATATCTTTGGCTTCTGAAAATCTGCAAACCAACATAAACTACCAAAAGAAGATCCATAAAATATAATTTGAACCTGTATGCAAGTAATACATATCATCAAGAGCCTCGAGACTTCTATTGCAACCCCCCACAAAGACAAGAACGCCACTCCTTACTGGATCAAGACAGTCCCCAGCCATAGAAAATCTGGCAGAAGGTCCAGCACCAGCAGTAGTCACCTTGGACCATATCGCAGATTCTGCAAAATCAAGGTAACAGTCAAGCAAAGTAGTTAGCCAACATGAGGACAAGCGTTTTGGTTGATGGAATGAAAAGCATGCTTCTGTTACTTTCCTTTGCTTTTCCAAGGCAAAAGAGGAACAGGACTAAATTAGAAGAAGAAATAAGATGATCAGCCCAAACGTTAGTTTCCAAATACAAATGATTAAGGGAAGTTAACTGATCATTAGATAAGGAAATTGACCTGGACAACAAAAAAGGCACTATTCTTGAAACAGTAGTTCATCTAGCACACCAACGTACCGCCCACATCCCAAAATAAAAGAAATTATACTTTAGTTTGATAACTGCAACAACCAAGCATCGCCTAGAAATATAATAACTAACAGACTTCATATAAAAATGCCAGCAAGAAAGTGAAAATTAGCAATCTGAGGACATTTCACCCAATATATACATACCTGCATGATCTCTGTCACAGACATTCAGAAAGCATATAAAAAGCAAAAAGTGATTACCGATGTCGAGCATATACAAATCATCATATAGCTTTTGGGCCTCAGTGAATCCCCCATAAACAAACAGTATCTTCCCAAAAGCAACAGTGGAATGTCCAGCACGGGGGGGTAGCATGTGGCCGGTGGTATTCAGTTCCTTCCACATCAGGGTATCTAACAAACAGCAAGCCTAAAAAAATTAGTAAAATGAAATTACCTGTGGAGAGAAAAAAACAAGAAAACACTATCCACTTGAACTAATAAAGGCTAAATTAGACACTAAACCTGCATCAAGAATATGGGCATCAGACAAATAGTAATCACGTCCATCTTCACCACCAATCACGATCATTTTGTTCTTCCAAGTTGAGCAGCTATGGCTGTCACGTGCTGAAGGTGGGGTACCGGTCGTCATAGCCCTTTTCCATACAAATGTCTCTGCAGATATGAGAAGGAAATGCATGAACAAGCATATTTGTCTATACAAGGAAGAAAAAAAACAAAACACTGCAGTCTATACAATAAAAACTTAACAAGCAGTGGTAACTGACAACGCATGCTACAGATAAGTATTTTATGAAGTTGGAGGATACAACATTGATGGAAAATCAGGTCTTCAACACCTCTCATATGCACACACAGGCAAATTTCATGTATAGATGTCAATGGGAACTACAGGCAAAGAAGAAATGTTGACTTTTAAAAGATGTACCTGTGTTTAATATGAAGAGATCATTATAATATACTTCTTCATCATCATCAGGAGATTTTCCACACCCACCAAATATAAACAGCCTTTTACCCACAAGTGCTGCGCTATGACCCTCCCTTGCCTCCGGTCCCTCCCCTCTTATACTTGGTGATATCCAAGTATGAGAAGCTACAAAACAGATTTGCGAATTACACTAAAAAGAACCCGACTTCACTAATCCAAGTATAATGGAAAGATACACACATTATTAGGCAACAAGACTGCATGGGTACAGCAGGGAGAAATCAAGGCAGTAAATGTAACTTACAAGTGTCTAGTATATGCAAATCCCTGAGAGGGTTCATCCCATCCGTCCCACCAAACACAAACAAATTGTCACCAACATTTGTACAGCTATGGCTGTCCCTTGGAGCAGGTGGTGTGCCTTTTATCGTGGGTTGGCTCCATGTTTGCTTCACTGTGAGTCAGATAAAACTAATCATCAACCGAAAAAGAAAATTACAACATACAAAGACAAGCAGGAGCACATTCATCTCTCCCCCTCACCCCCACTCTCCGCGCCACCCCGGCTTCTCCCCTGAGGGTCATTAATCAAGACTATGGTAAAAGAGATCGCCTTGCATAGTTCAACAACTTCCTCATGCCACACTAACTAAGCTCCAATGGAACACGAGATCACGACTCAAACACTAGAAGGCAACAGAAATTAAAAGTACACCAAGAGCCATCCCTCACGATATTCCAGCAGTATATGAACCTCAGCAAAATGCAAAAAAGGATGAAGTCAAAAACAGCTCCAGTAATTGTTCACAATGAAAAAAGTACAGGAAAAAATAAATTGGTCATAGCTGTGCCATATACAACAGTTACTGAACACAGAACGTCAAGAAAAATTCTCTTCCATCTCACCCATACAATGCATAAAAATAGCCACAAATACAAGAGCCGAGCCAATGATTAAAGGAAAAACCAACAACAAACAAAAGGCAACCGCGAGTTATAACCCAAAAAAAAAAAAAAAACCAAAAAGCAGAGCTGCACAAACAAAAACCCCAGAATCTCCAAATCAGAAATAAAAAGAAAAGAACCAATCTTTCTGTTAGCACCAAGTAGACCACACCAATCTAAATCGACAACATTCTCAGAGAAAAATGCAAACTTTGAACGAAAACCAGAACCCCCATTACGTAAACTCGACGACCCACCAGCGTCGAAAACGTGAACTTGGTTGGTCTGGCAGTTGTCCTTGCCGTAGCCCCCGAACACGTACAGAAACCTCCCGCCCTTGATGGCGTTGCAAGTGTGGCCCCACCTCTTCCCGGGTCCACCCGCCTCCTCCCTGCCCAGCTCCGGCTGCTGGTGGGCTTGCGGCAACGGGACCCTCTCCCACCTCATTCTTCTCTTTTCCCGTGGAAAAAAAAGAAACCAATCGACAACACGAGGCGCCAAGAAAGCGCAAGAGGGCAAAAGCCCTTCAAGAAAAGAGCAAAATTTCAATCTTTGAGAAGAGGACACGGGCTCAAAGGATCGAAGGGGTTTCTCTTTGGTGTCATGCAGAGGGAGAGAGAGAGCAACGAGACCGGAACAAGAACGTCGAAGAAGCAGCAAAAAGCTGTGTCCTTTCTGGGGGAAGCCGAGCGGAAAAGGGTAGATTTTTGCGAGTGAATGCAAAGAGCTGATGCTCTTTTCTTTTTCCCTTTTTTCTCTGCCAAGAAGTTGTCCTGTAGAAGTGATAAGATATGTGATTATTATTATTATTATTATTATTATTATTATTAAAATTTTCATGGGAGCTTATTTTAATCCGCCATCAGATTTATGGATTTTCCCAATATTATGAAGAATTTTCATAATACAAATAAGATCAAGAAGGAAAGATTACTGGGATATAAACTCATTTCAGGTTCGGCATGTCAAGCCAAATCTGACCAAAAAAACTATGTCATTTAATTTAACAATCATATTTTTCTAATACAATAACAGCATTAATGTTTGAAGCTTGAAAATTTTGAACAGATTTTGCGAGTAATTAATTGTTATTTAATTTTTTATGAATAGTGACGGGAGGATTCCAGTCTTGATTCATGCATAACTCATGTATAGATATAATTGGTTCACTCGACACGAGAATTTTTAGACATATTTCGAAATGGATTTCATAGAGGCAAAATTAAGGAGATTAAAATCTAGCAAGAATATTTTTTTCTTTTTTATGCCGAGTACCTCGAGGGTGGGCGCGCTTTACTCATTTTCCTGGAATATCATGGTATAAAAATTCAAATAATATTAAACTCGAGTGTTTAGTTGTTGTATCTTAAAAGCTATATAACACGCATCTCGCTAGAAGTCATAGGGATCGGCGGAGAAGGTTTCAATGGTCATGTGCCATAGGATGTCGGATCGCGTAAAGCAAAAGGTTAATAAAGCAAAGAAAAGAGGAGCTCATTGGATGCAGCAGATGCGAGATTCAGTATATGGTCTTTTGACCCTTTCCATGGAGGCATAAAGGTTATTCTTCTTCTTTGCCTTCAGACAAAGAGAGAAGCTCTTGACTGACAAGTTACAAAACCATGTTTGACTATTGAAACCGAAAGACAGATTCACAAGTTTCCACAGACTAAGGATATGGTCGTGCTGGTTTACAAGCGACGCCGCTCATTTTCACGTTGTCTTTGCGGAAGAGAGTAAGCATGCTTCTACATGAAAGTTGACGTCCGAACCATGCATGTCATCTTCATGAAATGACCTCAGCTTTATAACTACTTGATTTTTCAATACCGAGGTGTGTCCACTCCATGATCAGTCCGTGAGAGACCAATGCGGTTCACAATTTCCGGCATAATGCATACGCTAGACGACTCTTGTCCAATGTCTTTGCTACGGAAAGTGAGTTAAGCACCATGTCTTTATCCATATTCATTGTAGATCAAGGAGTTAACTCACGACCAAGATTTTATCCTCAGCATATGGAAGGCCTGAAGTATGTACTTCAGCAAAAACATACAGTTGATCATATAAAAATGTATAAAGTAGAAGAGCACATGAATTATCATGCATATATCTGTCGCAACCAGAAAAATTCCTCAAGGGCAATTGACATTTGATTAAGTGAGTATCGTTATTATTGAGCAAGAGATGGGATAAACATCAAGTTGAATGAGCCTGAGCTTGAGCTTGGTTATTGGATATCAACGAATTAACATTCATATCATCAATAATTTTTCCTTATCCATGGATTTAATGTAACACTCTTGGGTTTCTTGAAGGCTCCATGCCAGACATTCCTTAAGCCCGAATATTTTGAAATGGTAATTTAGACATGTAAATGACAGGTCATAGTAAAGTGTTTAGACTATTTATGTGCAATCAATTTACCTTTATTGAGAATACATGAAAACTGGCATGTCATATGGAAAACCGAACCATGAACTTCTTCAACTAGATATCGCTTTAGCAGGAATTCCAATCCAAAGTCTCCCCTAATCTACCAATAAGTGGAACAGAAAAGCACATGGTTAACTAGAATGAAAATATGGAAGATTGTATTAGTTCATCAACCACACACATCAAGCAACATTAGTAAAGCATATTTTGTGCACTACACACTGATACACAAGACGAAAAAGTTGCATAGCATTTGGAGTAGGTGATACTACCAAGCATATAAGTTATTAGCGCATGTAGACATCAGCTCCTAATGTTATCCACTTCAAAGAATCAACAGTTTGATTTGATTGAAGATTACTTGCTGCTGGATTGAAAGATGAAAAATTGAATTATCTAAATTATCATGCTCGGGTATGGTCCTATATTCCTTCACCTTCGGCTCGGCCTCACTACATTAATGAATTGGTATTGATGGCCTTGCTGGCAACAAAGGTTTGCAGGATATCTTACATTGAAGTTGTTAATCATAAGACTGCAATTGGCGAATTGCTACAGCATAAAGACTGTGAAATTCACAATGATGAGGCCCATAACCACATTTTCAAGAGGTAGCCTTCTGAACCATGATTTCCTACAAGTAGGAAGACAATTAGAACTGCCCTTCAAAAGGCAGGGCCTCAGTCACATGAGATCACCGCAGCACACATACCTTGATTCTACAAAATATACTTCACTTAGCTGATCTGCTCGGGCCAAGTTCGGCCGAGTCAGGTAAGGCCTCCATGGAACGGCACTTGCGCAAGCTGGCTCTTCAGGTATTTTATTGGTTAAAGGAATTACTATTTCTTTTCCTTACATGTACGGTATCTTTATAATTTTGATTCTGAGAGGAGGAGCCACTAACCAAAAAGTGCAAAAGAAGCTGATGGCCAAACTTAAATAGCACACAAGTAAAAAAAAAAATAGAATTGAAAGTAAAGTGTCACTTTTTCTGACTTGAGCATGTTTTTTTTTTTTTTTTTTTTTTTTTTTTTTTTTATATGGAGGGACCCGAACCGGGTGTGGAGTCCCGACAGCGCGCCGTAAATGCCCCGGGCCTTAAAAAGATACTTAACCCCATTGTTGGACCAGCCACAATCCCTTTAAGGGAAATTGACCAGCACTCCTGATCCCTGCTTCAAGTTAAAAAAAAAAAAGAATTGAAAGTAAAGTGTCACATTTTTCTGACATTTCCGCAAGTAGTTGCTACGTTGACAGCAGACAGAAATATTGTTATCTGCAGATCTGGTTCTTATCACCTTACTGTTCAATTAAAGATTGGTCTTCTCGTGTATATAGTTCTATCTCCAGCCCCGCTTCATAGCTGCATCTTCCCAAGTCAATTTACTGTACCAAGGTGGTAGGTCCTGATTTCGTACTTCAACTGTACCTGACATTTTACCTTCATATGGCCTCTCCCATGACAAAGTTTTTTAACACGTGTTAGCGACGTATTTTGTCTCCATGATGCTCAGGCAAAACCATTTTCCTAAAAAAGAGAAATTCAATGCCTTTTGAGTAGAGAAGAATAGGGATAAAAAGAAGCTGACTTGTCCTTCTCGGCAAGAATGTGAATATTATCCTTCAAATGTTAGATTGTAACGTACTTTCACAATTTCCTTTCTTATGGCAAAAGCCACAAACTACAATTTTCAAAATTAGAACACCACAGCCAGATAGCATGCTTCTTCAGCTAGGCAAGTTGCAGTCCATCAGATGATTTGGTATAACCTTGAGCACAACTCTAATCATGTTGATCTCCACATGAATACATGACAAGCATAGATCATACAAACATTCATTAAATGGCGAAGTGATATAAATTGATTCCAAACATGAAAATTTTCTTATAAGGCTGCATTTGTTTCTCGAAAAACAAATAATCTAAGAAATATTTGCTAAAAAATGGTCATTTATATCGTTTATAGAAATGAATAAATGAAAAATATCTCTTTCCTTTACGGAAATGTTTTGATATAAAACGTTGGAGATAACAAAAACATTCTCATTAACTGATTTTTTACAAATGATATAAGCGATTATTTTTAGAAAAGTGCTTTCCAAATCATTCATTTTGCGTGAAATAAAAAGAGCCTAAACGTAGATACCTCTATTCCTTTCTTTTTCTTTTTCCTTAAATTATAAAGAAAATTTTCTAGAAGTTGACTGCGCAAGTACATCAGGAATGTAAAAAGAACAGATCAAAACTGAAAAGGGAACAATAAGAACTCCTCAAAAAACAGGAAAGATTAGAGCAATCACTGCATGAACGTTTAAAAGCTCCTAAAACAAAGAATAAAAGTTATATTTTGTGCGGATTTCCAGCTTATTAAAAGTTAGAATTGTGATGGTAGTCCAAGATAGCGTTGGAATTGCAAGGATGACTGACCTTGTTCAGGTTAGAGCCATCAGAAGGTTGGTTTACATTCGACACTAGAACTGGATCAGAAGGTTTTGCATAGGGCTCCAGGAAGAGGCTTCTTTTCCATGCACATCATCAACTTGTCCATCATCAATCCTAGGGCGTGAATGATAACCATTCTAATCAGAGTCCTATTTCTAGATGAGTTTCTAAGCAAAAATAACCGCATAACTCTAAAAGCATTTGGCTCACTTGTTATAATCACCGTCGGCATACTAGTACTTGAATCCCCATAAGTTCTTTTACTGCTATTCCAAACAAGAATAGAGAATCGGAATCGATCAACGTTTGTTAAGTAAAACCGAAAATCGAGAATCGTAAATGGGGGAAAAAAAGAAGAAGACTCACCTCTTTAGCTCAAAAAGGGTCTGGAGAGCGCTAGGACAGTTTCAATGGTGTATAGATCACCAAAATTCTCCATCACTCTTGCCTGAAATATTGATTTACCTCGGATGGCTTTTGATGGTGTGAATGACAACTATGAGAAGCAACATTAGATTCCATAGCTACTTTTGATTTGGCACATACAAGCAATTCAAAAACACAATATCAAGACCATAATTCTATGATTTGGAAGAAGTTGTTTGGGGAAATTAATAGTCTGGGGCAATTCGCACAATCAAAAGCTCTTTGAGATGGACAAATATTTCAAGCAAGAGTGACAGAGAATTTTTGGTAGTCATACAAGGTATTCAAAATAATCGTATCACAATAATAACCCTGCAATTGAAATAAGTGAAAACTTTTTGGGGAGACCTATAGCTATATATAATATGAATTGAAAACATGTAAAATAGGTACTTGACTTCTTAATTAATTGACAATATCTTCCGCCACCGGAAATCTCTATAGATGATTTTGAAGAAAATTTTCTGATTTTGTATTGATTATGGCGATTCAATATTGAATATGGTGATTTTGTCAATTTATAAAATAAAGATTCACATGGAAAGAAACCTAAAATAAGATCGAATCCATTTACTTAAAGTAAATACACAGATATGACCTCAAAAGTAGGACGTCACCTACATAATGATATCTAAAGGTTGAGCCTTAGTGTAATGGTAAAAGGTTACTCTATTGTGAGATAAGGTCACGGGTCCGAGTCATGAAAATAGCCTCTCTAGAAACTAGGGACATGATTATATACATGAACCCCCTCCTAGGCCCACACAATACAGAGGAGTATTGTGCACTAGGATGCCATTTTGTCACGTAAGGTCCGAGCTTTAACTTCAAGAAAACATTATTTCTCAATGAAAACAAAACACGACATAATTTTTTCATATTATATCATAAACAAAGGCCTTTTTTTGGTGAGATTTTATGGTAAAAAATTGGAACAACAAATAAATTCATGGTTCATATTGTCAAAATCGGAAACATCAGGATAAAGTGCAAAAGAAGCTGATGGCAAGACATATGTGGCACACAAGTCAAATACATTAGAAGTCGGATGTCACATTTTTCTGACATTTCCACTCGTCGTTGCTACATTGACAGTGGAAAGAAAAATAGTGATCTGCAGATCTGGTTCTTATCCACTTAACTATTTAAACAAAGATTGATCTTCTTGTCTACATCGTTCTTTCTCCAGCTCCACTTCATTTCTGCATCTTCCCAAGTCACTTTCCATGTACCAAGCTAGCAGGTCCTGATTTTGTTATTCAGCTATACCCAAAATATTACCTTCATATACCCTCTCTCTATGAAGCATCGACACTTTCCAACAGAGCCTGTGTCGTGTCGGATACTTTGACACGTGTTCGACACTCTTCGACACTCTCGGACACTTTTTGACATTCGGTTAACACGTGTTGGAAAATCGACACCTGATCAACTTTCACGACACTCTCCGACACTCGAGTCAGAATTCTGACATACGAGTTTCCGACATGTGATTTCGATATCGAGGTCAATTTTAAAAATTTAATAAATGAGAGGTCAAAATATATATATGTGAAAAAATAAAAGACAATAATAAAAAAATAAATGGAGAAAAAAGAAATACCTAGTTTTCTCCTCTTTTTTGACTCCCACTTTCCGTGATATACAATCCACCCCTTAAGTTTTTTTTTTTTTTCTTTCCAATATATCTAACACGCGAGTCCAGAATATGGATCACTTGTTTTTTCTCCAAGTTTTATAAATTATTGAAATAGAGTTGAATTTGTCAAATTGAAAAATGAATGATATTAGTAAATGGTGGATTAATGTTTTTAATATATATTTATTCTAGGCTTATTTATTTATTTATGAATTTAATTCAAATTAATTTAAAATGATAATTTATTATATATATAAAAATATATATTTAATATACAACGTGTCCCAACGTGTCGGAATTATTTGTTTTTTGAGAAATGACGTGTCGGCATGTCGTATCGTGTTGTGTCGCGTATCACGTGTCAGTGTTGGTGCTATTTAGCCCTCTCCCATGATAAGCTGTTGACACCTATTTTTACAAAAAAAAAAAAAAAAAAAATCAATCAAAAAGTAAAAAAAAAAAAAAAAACAACAACAACCCAACCCCCTTTTTCCCTTTCAGCCCACGAGCGAGGGTCTTCTTCCCTCTGTGTCGGTCTTCGAAGACCTGCAAAAAGAAAGAAACAGAACAGAGGGAGCGGCAGGAGACAGAGCAGAAGAAGGGGAAGCGATGACACACGACTGCAGCATGGCGATGCCTGCGGTTGTCAAAACCCAAAAGAACTTGCTGCCATCTTAGTCGAAAATACCATTAACTCGCCCCCAAGAACCGAAATAGCTGCAGGCACATACACAGGCAGGGAGAGGAGGCTGATTAACGACAGTCTTGAGATGGAGATGGAAGGAAAAGGCAGCTGGCTTCGCTGGCCATCCAGAACCACTCTGGAGGGATGCCAAAAGGGGGCAACCTACGGCAGATTTATAGAGAGAAGAGGGGGCAACAAAAAAGGAGGAAAGAGTTGGAGAGAGGGAGAATCGGGGGGGAATCGTCACTACAAAAAATCGAGACCACAGAGAGAGTACTGAGGAGCGAGCGAGAGAAAACACATCAATCATGGAGAGAGGACCCCTCCGAACGGTCGTCCACTGCCACTGATCGTTTCCGGAGTCGCCCTTCGCTCCCAAACCCACCGGAATTTCAGGAGACAGAGCAAACAGAACAGGGGAGGACCAGAGACAGGAGGAAAGAGAGCACCGAAGAGCGAGCTTGAAAGAGGGCGAGCTTGAGAGAGAGACGATTGGGAGAGAGAACGCTTCGCTGTCGCTTGAAGTACGCCTGTTGCTCGCCATCCGAACCAGGTAGGCTTCCCGCTTCACTTCGAGGTCTCGGGCCAGAGTTCGCGGCCGACCTGTTCACGCGAGCTTCGGCTTCACCAGTCCTCCATCAAAGCCCATAGATGTCCTAATGCATGTTCATAGACGTCCAAGCTTGTGCTTGAGTCTATACCAGTCCGAAAATCCTTCGTTTCTGCTGTGTATGCTACCCGGTTGATGAAATGCCTGAAAGAGATTCAAATCTGTGAGTATGTTGTGGCTGAAAATACTTGCTGTGTTCGCATTGGTTTGAGTGTGGTATATGTCCCGTGGATCTTGAGTGTTTCTTGTGCATATTTTGTTGATCTTTACTCGGATTCGAGCCTCAAGTGAGCCCGTATGCTCTCTTTTTAGCTGTTGCACACCCAATGTTTGACGAAATGTCTCAAAGAGAACCGAGGAAAAACCCGCGGTCAAACTCGGTTTAGTTTGCGCTTGTTCATATATATGTTGGACCATGTCTGTTTCTCACGTTTTCATCGCGATTTCATGCGATTTTCGTGGAATAATCATGTGTGTTTGAGCTGCGGGTGTTTGCATCCGAAAATGGTGTCGCAACCCTCGGAGTTAGACGGCCGGCAGCATTGGGTGTTGTTGTCGATTCGTTTAAATTTTTTGCTGTGGGTCCGTGGGGGCGAAATTCTGGGGTGGAGTTCATCGGTAGAAGGCTTCGGTAAAAGATGTCGCTGGAGAGCAAGGCATGAAAACGCACGAAGGAAGAAGGTCAGAAGGGAGGAGGGAAAGAAATAAATAAAAAAGGAAGAAAAACCAGCAAAGAAAAGAGAAAGAAATATAAAAAAAAAAAACGAAATAAATAAATAATAAAAGGAAACAATGAAATGGCAGAGGAAGCCTTGGGTGTTTAATGGAAGCTTCGGGTGGATGGGGCAAGCACGAAGGAGAAGAAGACCAAAAAGAAAAAAAAAAAAAAAAGAGAAAAAGAAAAATATGGAAAAAGTGAAAAAGTAAAACAAAATATTAAAAAGAAAGGAAAAGTTGGTCTTGGGAAGGAGGAGTCGCAGGAGGGAAAGAAATAAAAAAAGGGGGAAAAGAAAAACTAAGAAAAATCAAAAAAGAAGAAGAAAAGCAAAATAAATAAAAAATAGAAAACTAAAATGGCAAAAGCTGGCCTTGGGAAGGACATTCGAGCAGAACGTGCAGGGGGTGTGCAGTAAGAAAGGACTAGCGGAGGGATTTCTATTTTTATTTTATTTTTAAATTTTTAATTAAAAAAAAATTCGAATTTTTTTTTTTTTTTTTAGTCCAAAGGTTTTAAATCCGGGTCTGAGTTTGGTCCACGGGCCGGGTTGGGTTTACCCGGTCCGAACCCATTTTTATTGAAGTATTAAATATATATCAAAAATTTAAAAAATCAAAAATCAAAAAAATCAAAATTTTCAAAAAAATCAAAATTTTCAAAAAAATGATAAAAAAATTCAAAAAAAATTTCTGGAATTTCAAAAAAACTCAGAAAACATTAAAAATTTCGCTTTTTTAAACTTTGATTAAAAGTAATTTTTTAAAAATTATTTAATTTTTTTAAAAAAATTAAATTAAATTAAAAATTTCGAAAATTCAAAAATGATAGGGTTTGGTTAGGAATTGCTATGTATTGCCGCTTCAGTGTGATTAAGCCTTTATTTTCTTATATGTTGTTTTTATCGTATGTTTAATTTGCGTGTTTTATGTTTAATTTGCACGTGTTTAATTTTAGGGCAAATAGGATTGTGGTAAGTATAATTATTACTTTATTGATTGCGCACCCGCATGCTCACCTCCTATGTTAGTGGATAGGTATGAAATCAATCTAAACCTGCCCGAGGAAAATCATTTTGTTAAAATGAACAAGATTAGGTACCGAAAGGGCACTAATTAGTCAATTAGTGTAATTAAGTCCCCGACCCTAGATTCTCTGGTTGAGTAGGAAGTGAGGTACACTCCCATGCCTCACTTGGTTTCTAGCCGACCCCAATAGGCTAGTGGCGACTCCATTTGTGCAAAATTCTAAAAGATATCCCAACGTGTCGCGGGGTATGGGGCAGGGAGAGCCGCGCCTAATCATGGGCCTTAGGCCCGTCGTTTAGGCAATACCCCTAAACCTGTTCCCTCACCCCGAGGGTAGGTCGCGACAATAATGTTTTTTAACATATATGTTAGCAACATTCCTTACCTCGACGCTGCTTAAACAAAACCATTTTTCTTAAAAAAAAAAAAAATGAAATTCATGGCCTTTGAGCAGAGAAGAATAGGGAAAAAGAAGAAGTTGACCTGTCCTTTTCCGTAAGAATGTGAATATTATCCTTCAAATATGAGATTGTAACGTACTTTCACAATTTCCTATCTTATTGCTTCTCGACACCATTTTTCTTAAAAAAGAGAGACTCACCTTTCAACAACAGAAGGGGCCAGAAGGGTTCATTTTTCTTTTCCATGCACATTATCAGCTTCTCCATCATCAACGCAGTCCAGCTGGATAACTCTAGAAGACTCACTGTTATAATCACCATTTGGCATACCACTACTTAAATCCCCATGAGTTCTTTTCCTCCTCCAAGAAATAGAAAATCAAAACTGGAGTAACCTCTGTTAAGTAAAACCGATCAACTAAATGGGAAAAACAGAAGACTCACCTCCTGGAGCTCGAAAAGGGTATAGGTTGAGTGCTAGGACAGTTTCTACAGTGTATTAATCACCAAAATTCTCCACCACTCTCATCTGAAAAATTGATTTGCAATGGATGGCTTCTAATAAGGCGAATGATAACTATGAGAACCACCATTAGATTCGATAGCTACTTTTGATTTGGCTCATACAAGCAATTGAAAAAAAACAGTATCAGGACCATAATTCTATAATTTGAAAAAAGTTGTTTGGGGCAATCTATAATCTGTGGACTTTGATGCAGGTGCTTATATTTATTAATTCACACAACCAGAAGCTCTCCGAGATAGACGTATATTTCAAGCAAGAGTGACAGAATTTTTGGTGATCATACAAGGATTCAAAATAACAGTATCATGACCATAACAGCATGACTTTTAGATAGGTGAAAACTCCATGGGGAGACCTATAGCTATGTATAATAGCAAGACTGTTACCTTCACCCAACTATTTCTTTAAACGTACTATCACCGAAATTGTTGATCAACTAACCCATTGCTTCTAATCAGTTGCTTAAGAAAGCAAGACTTTGGGAATGACTAGAACACAGTTTGTCCTGTTTACCCAAGTTTGTGCAATGAACCATGATGAATTCCATTGATCAAGAAAGTGAAAAAAGAAAATGGAGAAACCCATGCAATTAAACCAGTCAACCATAAATTGAGAAATTGATTCCTGTACGAAGCAGTTCAACGAGAAGAATACACATTTATTCATATTTAAATCACTGAGATGCATCGAACTCTTGAAGTATAAGAAAGTTGTTGGGATTATGTCCATAGCCTTCAAGTTCGGAGTATTGTGAACACCTCATTTGAACTTCCACCAAAGGCGGCGGGGTTGTTTGGCAAAGTTAAGAAACCGTTATGATTATCGTCGCTGATACAGTCCTTGAAGAGAATAAGAAGTTTGCAGGGATTTGTGTTGGATCCAAAAAAATTAATGGCAACTTCAAAAATTTGGAACGAGGCACAAATGATGACCAGAGGAAGAACTAATTGAAAATGCAAATGTTTTTTTGCTTTGAGGCAACTACAAATCTGAGGTCCGCGGCCTTTTAAAGTGGTTGGACATGTTTATAGCTTGACAAACATTAAGTGAAATAACAAAAGTCCACATAGCAGAAGAAAAAGCACACAAACAATAAATGAGACAAAGACATGAAGTCCCTGGTCCTTCTGACAAAGAGGAAACCTCGTGTTCTTTGACTAAGAAAAACAAACGAGGCCTCCCTTTTCTATATGAAAACAATTATTTATTGTTAAATCATAGCCACCATAAATGATGCTGATTTCCTTTTGTTTTCAATTTTCTGACGCTCACCATAAATCAAGGCATTTTAAGAATACTACCAACCAAATCTAGAGTTCAGAAATCAACGTGCTCAAATCTTCAACAATTTATTTTTATATTATTTTAACAATTCGATCCACAACCCTAAAGATTGGAGCCCGTGGGTGGACTCCACGAAATTCCATACCGGCGGCTGACTTCTCTGGGGAAGTCAAGAAACCATCCTGATCGCTGTCTCAAACGCAATCCTCAAAGAGAGCCAAAAGTGCAGGGCAACAAGCTTCGAAACTCTCAAATTCGTCGCTCAAAACTTTAGAATCACAACCCAGAACAACTACCAGCGCCAGCCTTAATCGATGAATTGTTCTCCAAATCCTCCAATTTTTTGTGCACTCAATCACGAGTAGCCACGCATTTTAATTGTTGAAATGCTTTGACTAGAGGGTGATTGCTTACATCTGAAGTATTTAGTCTACTTGGTTGTCCTAATTATTTTTGTTATGTTAAGCCAGGTTTACCGTGGTGCTCTGCCCTTATTAGCGCTAACAGCGGTGCAAGCTATCCTCGCCCTTATGCCATCTGATGTTCTATCAGTGCAATGTTAGCATATTTTTCACGGGTTCGAAATTCTTGTTCCAGTTTCCTTACTTGTACATGACTGCTGAAACCAGAAACCTTTCTTGTACAGGACCGGCCTTCAACCAAGGGCCACGCAGCCCCTGGTGGGGGATAGTCCTTGGGTTACCTGTTTCAAGTGGTGTGCGAGATCTTGATTGCGAAAGATTTGCCAATTACTTAGCAGGAGTTTCTCTTAGAGTTGGATGAATTTTAAATGTCATCATGTCCAGCCTTCAAGTAGATGCTGCCTTCTGTATGCAAACATGTATCATAAAGTGAGTCATTTCTTGGACTTTACCCAGCAAACCGTGACTTCTAGAACTTGAAAGCGTGAGCCGCCTCATGCCCAATAAACCAACTTAATTCTCGGTTTGTGGATCGCTGACATGGCCTTAATGACTTTGGCTTGGCAGGCTAACATAGAAAAAATTAACTTCTAGTCATTAATCGCAGTCAAACTGTTTGCATATGTATCCAGGTAAGCGTAGGCATTTACAAAGGGTACATCATCGAACATAATACTCCCTAGGTATACACACACACGATTTTGGTCCTCCCACTCCATGATACGTGAAAAGATAGATCAAGCCATGCAACAAAGGATATCAAGCGACTGCAGCTATTATCAGGATGACATGGAGGTAGTTCATAGTTGGTCTACCAAAATTTTCACAAATTTTAGGGCCTGCATGGTTGCATTTTTATTTTTTGTTCATGAACAGATTTTTTGTTTTTTTGTTCCCGGGAACAAAAAAAGAACAGAAACGCGTTTGTTTGCGTTTTTGTTCTAAATCTGTTTTTTTGTTCTCGGGAACAAAATTGGAACAGAAACAAGAAAAAAAAAAACTTGTTTCTTGTTTGTGGAACAATTTTTGAGAACAAAATTTCTCTCTCCTTTCTTTTCTTCTCTTTTTTTTTTTTTCTTCTTTTCTTCTTCTTTTTCTTTGGCTGGTCGCCGGCCTCGGCCATGGCCGGCGACCTCGCCGGAGGGTTGCCGGCCCTCGACGAGGCTGAGCCTCGCCGGCGCGGGCGAGGCTCGGCGAGCTCGGGCTCACCTAGATCCGCAAGGCCGAGGCTTGCCCAACCACGGTGAGGCTCGGCCTCATCGGGGGCCGGCGAGCCTCGCCGTGGCTGGGCGAGGCCGCCGGCCCTCGTCGACCGGTCGCCGGCCATGGGCGAGGCCGGTGACCGGCCAAAAGAAGAAAAAAAAAAAAAAAACAAAACAAGGAAAAATAAAATAAAAATATTAAAAAATTCAAAGAAACAAAAAAGAATACAAATTTACCAAACTTGTTTCTATTTATTTTTTATTCCCGGAACAAGTTTACCAAACGCGTCTTTCGGTCAAAAATTGTTCTTGAACAAAAATAGTTTTTTCTATTTATGTTCCCCGGAACAATTTTTGAACAAAACGTAAACAAACGCACCCTTAGTTATTAGCCAAATATAGGGAAAAGTACCAAGAAGTCTTAAACCTATTACGTTGATACCAATTCAGTAATAAACCTTTAATTGCACCAATTTAGTCATAAACCTTTCTTATTAGTACCAATTTAGTCATAAACCTTTCTTATTAGTACCAATTAAGTCTATCTGACCAATTTAGATTGGAAATCGCTGACATGGACATCGGCTGTCCTACGTGACACGGCCAGCGTCAACATAGACATTTTTAAATAATTTTTATTATTTATTTATTATTTTTTTGAATTTTCTTTTATTTTTTTCCCTTTTTATGTTCTTTTCCTTTGCCTTGTGGCGAGTACTAGCCATGGCTAGCAACCGGCCATAGCCGAGGGCTGGTGAGGGCACGATCCTCGCGGCCTAGGTGAGGGTGCGCTTGCTAAGTTTAGTGAGGGCTTGACCCTTGCAACTTGGGCGAGGGCAGCCCTTATGGCCTCCGGCGAGGGCTCAACCCCTGTTGCCCTCATTGAGTCTGGTGAGGGCTTGACCTTTGTGGCCCGGGTGAGGGCGGACCTCGTGGCATTCGGTGAGGGCTTGACCGTCGCGATGCCCTTGCTGGGCCTTGGTCGTGGCCGCTTGCTAGCCATGGCTGGGACTAGCCACAGTGCAAAGGAGAAAGAATATGGGAAAAAAGAAGAAAAAAGAAGAGAAAAAAGGAAAAAACATTAAAAAATTATTTAAAAATATCCACGTCAATGCTGGTCATGTAACGTAGGACGATTGGCGTCCACATCAGTGATTTTCGATCTAAATTAAATGGATTGACTGAATTGATATCAATGGAAAAATATTTAGGACTAAATTGGTCAAATTAGAAAGTTTAGGATTGAATTGGTATCGATATAATAGGTTTAAGACTTTTTTTTGCTACTTTTCCTGTAAAAAACAAGAGAAACTCCTCACCACGAGATCATGACAAATGGAAAAGTAATTTTTAACAAGTGGGACATATTTTACCAGAATGATTCGTGTAAGTGATGTAAACGATGCAATAACTATAAGATGTTTTACACACAATGTCACGGCCGTCGTTAAGTTATGGGGACTCTTACATGGACGTTTTTGTTGAACAAAATTTCTATGAACTGTGATTAAGTTATTGCTAGAAACTATTGTTTCACAAGCACAGATGTGAGATCAGAAGATCAGAACATGATTTGATCAGTCATAGAAACTTGAGGCTGGATAACAGCAACATATTATAATCAGCAACGCATATGATTCTAGCTTTGCGAGGTCACGGCAGAGTCCTTGGTTGACGGGGATACACTCTCTTTTGGAACTTGCACATTCAGATTTGGAGCTCCAGCCATCTGATCATCTGATGTAGCCCAAAGGTCGGCTACTCAAACAATAGGATTGGGAGAAATTAGTCATGAAATCGAATAGAAATTCCTGTTCTGCTCAAGCTTAGGAAAATGTGCATAACTTTGTTGATTTAGATCAGATTGACCTGATTCCAAAACCAAACGAACAGAGAATCTAGAATCTACAATTTTGGTGTTTTAAGTTTTATCATATAAGCATTATAGACTTGTTGAATTTTGATGGAAGTGGGCGAAACGGGAATGGATAGAATGAAGAAAGCATAGAAATTTCAAAGGTTGCTCTTCTAGGCCTCCAAGGAAGTTGAAATGACATCAATTCATCCAGATTGATGGTTGCAACTCTTCAAGGATGCAGGCTTTAAAAGCCCCGACTCTTCAAGGACGGAGTGAAAACTTTTCTAGGTTTTCAAGGGGGTTTGAACTCTTCAAGGTTCAAGATAATTGCATTAAGCAAGTTTTCATTAATCAAATTGGGTCTCCCATTTACAAAGGTTTGACAACCTTTTATAAAAGAAGAGCAAGAGATTACAGTCAAGCTTAGAAACTATAAATTACATTAGAAACTAGAAGTTATTAAATGTACAATATTTCCAATACTTGTGGCTCTCCCAAAGAGTCTTGATGCAGTTTCGATGCACGGGAAATGACAAGTCTTTATGATAAAATCAAAGATGAGGCTTTATTGATGAGGGAGTTTTTGACGAGAGTGTTGTCGATCTCGAATGCGCGCCGATCTTCTTGGTTGATAGAGTTGGTTTTGAGTATGGGCTGCATCATCATCTTTGGTATTCATAGAAGCCGGCAGTGAGGATTTATGGCTCGCAAGAACCTGAAGAAAATGACAAATATCAAAATATGCAGGCAGATAATCCCATAATGCACACGATACATATTTGCATTCAAACCACAGAAAATGATCACATGATCAATATCACATTGTAATGACTACGAACACCCGAAAAGAGCACAAAACACAAAAATACATTATGCATAGAATAGCCAAATCCTGTCTGGGAGGCCAATTTTTTGTTCCGTTGCTGTCCTTCTGTCTCTTCCAGCAACAATATCACATACCGGAGGTCTAGAATGTTTCAATTAGGGGCCAGCTCCCTACTGCCGCGTCTGAATTTTGGTCCAACTTCAAGAGCAATTAAATATTAAACTATTCTCGCATCTAAAAACTCAAGTTTTTAGAATAGTTAGTAATGGTTCTACAAAATTCACATGGTACTAGAGCTGGAACTTCTAGATTCAAATTTTTTAATGTCCCTATTTGTCTCCCCAATTACATATCCTTTTCGGTAACAATGTGAACATTATCTTTCAAACGTGAAATTGTAAGGTACTTTCACATGTTCCTTTTCTATAAAGTTAGAACTTCCAGTACTAAATTCAGCAAATTTAGATTAGCTACCGCCAAGTCAAAACACTATAGCAAACGTTGGAGCTGCAGGGTTGGTCGACGTTGTCTAGGCCAGAGCCGTCGGAAGGTTGTGCTACATTCGAAATAGGAACTGGATCAGGTTCTGCATGGGCCTCTTGGGAGGAGGCTTTTTTACCGTCCACATCATTAGCTTGCCCATCATCAACTCTAGGCACCTTTGACTCACTATCATAATCACCATGTGGCGGACTGCTACTTGAATTCCCATGTGTTATTTTCCTGCTAAATTAATAGAGAATTGGAATTGAACCAACATTTGTTAGGTAAAAATCAATTAGCTAAATGGTAAAATCAAAAGACTCAACCTGCTGGAGCTCAAACAGGGCATAGGGAGAGGGTTAGGCTCATTGGAAAATAGAATTCCGCGGAGAGGTTTTCCGTCTATGACAGTTTCAATGGTGTATCTATTTCCAAAACATTCCGTCACCGTAGCCTGAAATGTTGGTTTGCCTTGGACGGCTTTTGATTGTTTGAACGGATGACTATGAGAACCTTCATTATTGTCCATAGCTACTTATGATTTGGCGCACACGAGCAATTCAAAAGAGCAATATCACGACCATAATCCCACAATTTCTAGAATGGTGAAAACTCTAGTGGGAGATCTATACATATATATCATAGCAATGGAAAACATATAAAACAGGCACTTGGCTTATGCTTCATGGAATTTTAATTACTTGACAAAATCTACGGCCATGCGGAAATCTCTTTAGACAATTTTGAAGACAATTTCCTGAATATGGTGATTCGGTAATGAATATGGTGATTTTGTAGGTTCATAAAATAAAGACTTACATGGAAAGAAACCTACAATGAGATCGAATCCATTTACTTAAAGAAAATACATAAATTTGACCAAAATAGTAAATATGTAGCAAATACGTAAATGTCAACTAAATCATGGTACCCTAATGTTGAGCCTTAGTGCGACAGTAAAAAGGTTACTTCATTGTGACCCAACATCACGGGATGAGTCACCAAAATAGCCTCTCTAAAAACTAGAGGTATGGCTGCATACATGAACCCCTTCCTAGCCCCACGCATTGCGAGCGAGTCTTGTGCACTAGAATGTCGACTTATATGTGAAGTCTTGGCTTTAACTTTAGGAAAAAAAAATATTTTTCATTGAAACAAAATACAGGATAAATTTTTCATATTATATCATAAGTGAAGTCCTTGTCTTGGAAGATTTTTTGGTCAACCACAAATAAGTTCATGGTTCATATTATAACTAGAATGATAATTAGGGGTGTGCAACAGGATCGAGTATACCCGAGAACAGGACTGGTCCACTCGGAAAACAGGGTCAGGAACCGGTTCCCATTGAAATCGGTTCGCGAACCAGTTCCCAAAATTTGGAACCGGTTTAAACCGGTGGGAACCGGGTTCGATTGATTACCCACCCAGGAATCGGTTCCCAGACCGGTTTTGGAACCGATTTGGGAACTGATTTTGTAAGTATAGATCAAAAACCCTATTTTTTCCCCTTATTTCTATTCTTACTCTCGCAATTACACGGCGTTTTTCCTTTTGGCTCTCTCAAACACGCATGGCACTCCTCCTTCGTCGTTCCTCTTCCTCACTTGCTTCCCTCCCTCATCAACTCCCTGTCGCACCATTCAACGGATGGATGGTGTTCGTCACCACCAAATTCTTGTGTACCACTTGGATTTGCTGGCCTAATTTCTCTTTTGTAGGTGAATTTATGTTTGCATAAATGAGTAGCTTCATATAGTAGTTGTGAGAATAAGACTAATATTAGACCTATGTTTTTCGGTAAATTTTTGCCTTATGATTTTATTTATTATAATTAGCCATGTGGATCCTTAATTTTTTGTTTAGTCGAAAAGTTTATGTATTTATTTATTACAAGTGCTTAATGTTTCGATACAAATTAGGAGGACGATGTTATTTTCTAGCGTATTAATATAAAATTCGAAGTTGTATAGAATATCTTGAAATTGCAAAACAAGTTCCAATGGAAACATGGTTGATCCTGGAACCGGACCGGAAAAACATGGTAGGTCGGGTACAGGGTCCAATATAAACATGGTTGGGTAAATGGTCCAAAAAAGGGGAATCAGTTATAACATGGTTGGGTATAGGGTCCAAGTCTAGACCCTACCCACTCTGGACCCAATCACCCCTAATGACCATGCCCTTTCTGAACTACGATAGTGGCATGGTCTTTCTAATTGAGGTAATCTTACTATCCAGATCCCATAATTGGCAACCTAGAATTGCCAATCCAATCAACCCTAGCTCATAGTCATTCAATCAAGAGATATTACATGAAAAAGATATTAAGCATATGTAACTACAAAAGATTGTTACCCCAGCTATTGCTTTGAAATGTACTATAAATCGCAAATTAACTGTTGTGGAAATAAGCGATCCGATAATAAAATAAACGGAACAAAAAATAAATAAATAGAACACTAGATTTATGTGGTTCGATCAATATGACTTACGTCCTCAACCATATTCAAGTTACTCAAACAAACTCAAGTTGCACAAACAATCTCACTGTTTCTCAGCCTCTAGTTACTCAAACAATCTCACTGTTTCTCTGAATTGAAAACATTCTCAGAGAAAAATGCAGACTTTGAAGGAAAACCAGAACCCCCATTACATAAACTCGACGACCCACCAGTGTCGAAGACGTGAACTTGGTCAGTCTGGCAGTTGTCCTTGATGTAGCCCCCGAACACGTACAGAAACCTCCCGCCCTCGATGGCGTTGCAAGTGTGGCCCCACCTCTTTCCAGGGCCACCCGCCTCCTCCCTTCCCGGCTCCGGCTGCTGGTGGGCTTGCGGCAACGGGACCCTCTCCCACCTCATTCTTCTCTTTTCCCGTGGACAAAAAAGAAACCAGTCGACAACACAAGGCGCCAATAAAGCGCAAGAGGGCAAAAGCCCTTCAAGAAAAGAGCAATATTTCAAACTTTGAGAAGAGGACACGGGCTTAAAGGATCGAAGGGGTTTCTCTTTGGTGTCATGCAGAGAGAGAGAGAGAGAGAGAGAGAGAGAGCAACGAGACCGGAACATGAACGTCACGGAAGCAGCAAAAAGCTGTCCTTTCTGGGGGAAGCCGAGCAGGGAAAGGGTAGATTTTTTCGAGTGAATGCAAAGAGCTTTATACCCTTTTCTCTTTCCCTTTTTTCTCTGCCAAGAAGTTGTCCTGTAGAAGTGATAAGATATGTGATTATTATTTTTTTTTTTAAATTTTCATGGGAGCTTATTTTAATCCGTCATCAGATTTATGGATTTTCCCAATATTATGAAGAATTTTCATAATACAAATAAGATCAAGAAGGATCATACAAGGAAAGATTGCTGGGATATAAACTCATTTCAAGTTCAGCATATCAAGCCAAATCTGACCAAAAAAACTATGTCATTTAATTTAACAATCATAATTTTCTAATACGATAACAGCACTAATATTTGAAGCTTGAAAATTTTGAATGGATGTTGGAGTAATTAATTATTATTTAATTTTTTATGAATCGTGGGAGGATTCAAGTCTTGATTCATGCATAACTCATGTATAGATATAATTGATTCGATGGACGCAAGAATTTCAGGACATATTTCGAAATGGTTTTCATAGAGGTAAAATTAAGGAGATCAAAGTCTGGCAAGAATATAAGTTATATTTTGTGCGGATTTCCAGCCTATTAAAAGTTAGAATTGTGATGGTAGTCCAAGATAGCGTTGGAGTTGCAAGGATGACTGACCTTGTTCAGGTCAGAGCCATCAGAAGGTTGGTTTACATTCGACATAGGAACTGGATCAGTAGGTTCTGCATAGGGCTCCAGGGAAGAGGCTTCTTTTCCATGCACATCATCAGCTTGTCCATCGTCAACTGAGTTCGGCTGCATAACTCTAAACGCATTTGGCTCACTGTTATAATCACCATCGGCATCCTAGTACTTGAATCCCCGTAAGTTCTTTTTCTGCTACGAGAATAGAGAATCAGAATTGGACAAACGTTTATTAAGTAAAACCGATCATGTAAATATGAAAAAGAAGAAGAAGAAGAAGACTCACCTCCTTTAGCTCAAAAAAGGTATGGAGAGCGCTAGGACAGTTTCAATGGTGTATAGATCACCAAAATTCTCCATCACTCTCGCCTGAAATATTGATTTACCTCGGATGGCTTTTGATGGTGTGAATGACAACTATGAGAAGCGACATTAGATTCCATAGCTACTTTTGATTTGGCACATCCAAGCAATTCAAAAACACAATATCAAGACCATAATTCTATGATTTGGAAGAGGTCATTTGGGGAAATTAATAGTTTGGGGAACGTCGCACAAACAAAAGCTCTTCGAGATGGACAAATATTTCAAGCAAGAGTGACAGAGAATTTTTGGTAGTCATACAAAGTATTCAAAATAATCGTATCACAATAAAAACCCCACAACTGAAATAAGTGAAAATTTCCTGGGAAGACCTATAGCTATATATAATATCAAGGGAAAACATGGAAAAAAGGTACTTGACTTCTTAATTAATTGACAATATCGTCCGCCACTAGAAATCTCTTTAGATGATTTTGAAGAAAATTTTCTGATTTGGTATTGATTATGGCGATTTAGTATTGAATATGGTGATTTTGTCAGTTTATAAAATAAAGATTCACATGGAAAGAAACCTAAAATAAGATCAAATCCATTTACTTAGAGTAAATACACAGATCCGACCTCAAAAGTAGGATGTCACCTGCATAATGATATCTAAAGGTTGAGCCTTAGTGTAATGGTAAAAGGTTACTCTAGTGTGAGATAAGGTCACGGGTCCGAGTCATGAAAATAGCCTCTCTAGAAACTAGGGACATGATTATACACATGAACCCCCTCCTAGGCCCACAGAGTACAGAGGAATATTGTGCACTAGGATGCCATTTTGTCACGTAATGTCCGAGCTTTAACTTCAAGAAAACATTATTTCTCAATGAAAACAAAACACGACATAATTTTTTCATATTATATCATAAACAAAGGCCTTTTCTTTGGTGAGATTTTATGGTAAAAAACTGGAACAATAAATAAATTCATGGTTCATATTGTCAAAATCGGAAACATCAGGATAAAGTGCAAAAGAAGCTGATGGCAAGACATATGTGGCACACAAGTCAAATACATTAGAAGTCGGATGTCACATTTTTCTGACATTTCCACTCGTCGTTGCTACATTGACAGTGGAAAGAAAATAGGGATCTGCATATCTGGTTCTTATCCACTTAACTGTTTAAACAAAGATTGATCTTCTCGTCTATATTGTTCTTTCTCCAGCTCCACTTCATTTCTACATATTCCCAAGTCACTTTTCATGTACCAAGCTGGCGGGTCCTGATTTTGTTGTTCAACTGTACTTGAAATTTTAGCTTCATATGCCCTCTCTCTATGAAGCATCGATACTCTTCAAGTGTCTTTGTGTCATGTCGAACACTTTGACACGTGTCTGACACTCTCCAATACTTTCGGATACTCGGTCAACACATGTCGAAAATCCGACACTTGGTCAATTTTCTCGATACTCTTCGACACTCGAGTCGAAATTCTGACATACAAGTTTCCGACACGTGATTCTAATATCGAGGTCAATTTTAAAAATTCAAGAAATAAGATGTCAATATATATATGTGTGTGTGTGTGTGTGTGAAAATAAAACACAATAATAAAAATAATAAATGGAGAAAAAAGAAATACCTAGTTTTTTCCTCTTTTCTGACTTTCACTTCGTGTGATATACAATTCACCCCTTAAGTTTTTTTTTTTCTCATCTTCCAACACATCTAACATGCGAGTCCGAATATGGATCGCTTATTTTTTTTCCAAGTTTTATGAATTATTGAAATAGAGTTGAATTTGTCAAATTGAAACAATGAATGATATTAATAAATTGCGGATTAATATTTTTAATATATATTTATTGTAGGCTTTTTTAATTAATTAATTATTTATGAATTTGATTCAAGTTAATTTAAAATGATAATTTATTTGTATATATAAAAATATATATTTAATATATAACGCGTCCCAACGTGTCGGAATTTTTTATTTTTTGAGAAAGGACATGTTAGCATATCGTATCGTGTCATGTCGCGTATCGCGTGTTAGTGTTGGTGCTATTTAGCCCTCTCCCATGATAATGTTTTTTAACGTATATGTTAGCGACATTCCTTACCTCCACGTTGCTTAAACAAAACCATTTTTCTTTAAAAAAAAATTGAAATTCATGGCCTTTGAGTAGAGAAGAATAGGGAAAAAGAAGAAGCTGACCTGTCCTTTTCCGTAAGAATGTGAATATTATCCTTCAAATTGAGATTGTAACGTACTTTCACAATTTCCTTTCTTATTGCTTCTCGACACCATTTTTCTTAAGAAAGAGAGACTCACCTTTCAACAACAGAAGGGGCCAGAAGGGTTCATTTTTCTTTTCCATGCACATTATCAGCTTCTCCATCATCAACTGAATCCAGCTGGATAACTCTAGAAGACTCACTGCTATAATCACCATTTGGCATACCACTACTTAAATCCCCATGAGTTCTTTTCCTCCTCCAAGAATAGAAAATCAGAACTGGAGTAACCTCTGTTAAGTAAAACCGATCAGCTAAATGGGAAAAACGAAAGACTCACCTCCTGGAGCTCGAAAAGGGTATAGGTTGAGTGCTAGGACAATAAGGTGATAGAGAATTTTTGGTGATCATACAGTGTATTAATCACCAGAATTCTTCGTCACTCTCGCCTGAAATATTGATTTGCAATGGATGGCTTCTAATAAGGGGAATGATAACTATGAGAACCACCATTAGATTCGATAGCTACTTTTGATTTGGCTCATACAAGCAATTGAAAAAAAAAAAAGTATCAGGACCATAATTCTATAATTTGGAAAAAGTTATTTGGGGCAATTTATAATCTGTGGACTTTGATGCAGGTGCTTATATTTATTAATTCACACAACCAGAAGCTCTTCGAGATAGACGTATATTTCAAGTAAGAGTGACAGAGAATTTTTGGTGATCATACAAGGATTCAAAATAACAGTATCATGACCATAACAGCATGACTTTTAGATAGGTGAAAACTCCATGGGGAGACCTATAGCTATGTATAATAGCAAGGAAAAACATGTAAAACATGCACTTGGCTTCTGCTTTTAATTTTAATTACTCGACAAAATCTTTGGCAGCACGGAAATCTCTCTAGATGATTTTGAAGAAAATTTTCTGATTTTGTATTGAATATGGTGATTTTGTCGGTTTACAATATAAAGCTCTACATTGAAAAGAACCTCAAATAAGACCGAATCCATTTGCTTAGAGTAAATAGTAGATCTGACAAGAAAAATAAATAACTAGCAAATACGTAGACGTCACCTAGAAACAGTAAAAGGTTACTCTATAGTGATTAAGGTTACTCTCTAGAAACAAGGGGCATGACTGTATACATGAACCCCTTCCCATGGAAGAGTGTTGTGCGGTAGGATGCCATTTTGTCTTGTAAAATATGAGCTTTAATTTCAAGAAAACATTATTTCTCAATGAAAATGAAACACATAGATAAACTTTTCATATTATATCATAAGTTAAGTCTTCTTTTTGGGAGATTTTATGGTCACGAACTGGAACATCAAATATATTCATGGTTCATATTGTTATTGGGATGGCCATGTCCTTTCCGAACCACGATATTGATATGATTTTTCTAATTCAGGTACTCTTACAATCTAGGTCGCTGGAATTGACTATCCGATCAACCCACCTCATACTCATTAAATTAAGAGATATTACATGAACATGGCGTCGTATATTCTTTGAGTTAATATAGGCATTTAGGTTCATATAGACTAGTAGGGCAAGTAGAGGTTTAATTTTTTTGATTAATTATGGACAATGTTGCACCTCATAGATATACAGCATATATAACTACAGAAGAAGACTGTTACCTTCACCCAACTATTTCTTTAAACGTACTATCACTGAAATCGCTGATCAACTAACCCATTGCTTCTAATAAGCTGCTTAAGAAAACAAGACTTTGGGAATGACTAGAACATAGTTTGTTCTATTTACCCAAGTCTGTGCAATGAACCATGATGAATTCCATTGATCAAGAAAGTGAAAAAAGAAAATGGAGAAGCCCATGCAATTAAACCAGCGGACCAAAAATCGAGAAATTGATTCTTATACGAAGCAGTTCAACCAGAAGTATACACATTTATTCATATTTACATCATTGAGGTGCATCGAACTGTTGAAGTATAAGAAAGTTGTTGGGATTATGTCCATAGCCTTCAAGATCGGAGTGTGTGTACACCTCATTTGAACTTCCACCAAAGGTGGCAGAGTTGTTTGGCAAAGTTAAGAAACCGTTATGGTCACCGTTGCCGATACAATTCTTGAAGAGAATAAGAAGTTTGCAGGGATTTGTGTTGGATGCAAAAAAATTAATGGCAACTTCGAAAATTTGGAACAAGGCACAAATGATGACCAGAGGAAGAACTAATTGAAAATGCAAATGTTTTTTTGCTTTGATGTAACTACAAATCTGAAGTCCGCGGCCTTTTAAAGTGGTTGGACATGTTTATAGCTTGACAAACATTAAGTGAAATAACAAAAGTCCACAAAGCAGAAGAAAAAACACACAAACAATAAATGAGACAAAGACATAAAGTCCCTGGTCCTTCTGACAAAGAGGAAACCTCATGTTCTTTGACTAAGAAAAACAAACGAGGCCTCCCCTTTTCCATATGAAAGCAAGTAGTTCTTGATAAATTATAGCCCACCATAAATGATGCTGATTTCCTTTTGTTTTCAATTTTCTGATGGTCACCATAAATCAAAGGCATTTTAAAGAATACTACCAACCAAATCTAGAGTTCAGAAGTCAACATGCTCAAATCTTCAACAATTAATTTTATAGTATATTAACAATTCGATCCACAACCCTAAAGATTGGAGCCCGTGGGTGGACTCCACGAAATTCCACACCGGTGGCTGACTTCTCTGGGGAAGTCAAGAAACCATCCCGATCGCTGTCTCAAACGCAATCCTCAAAGAGAGCCAAAGTGCAGGGCAACAAGCTTCGAAACTCTCAAATTCGCTGCTCAAAACTTTAGAATCACAACCCAGAACAACTACCAGCGCCAACCTTAATCGATGAATTGTTCTCCAAATCCTCCAATTTTTTGTGCACTCATTCACGAGTAGCCACGCATTTCAATTGTTGAAATGCCTTGACTAGAGGGTGATTAGTTACATCTGAAGTATTTAGTCTTCTTGGCTGTCCTAATTATTTTTGTTATGTTAAGCCAGGTTTACCGCGGTGCTCTGCCCTTATTAGCGCTAACAGCGGTGCAAGCTATCTTCGCCCTTATGCCATCTGATGTTCTATCAGTGCAATGTTAGCATATTTTTCACGGCTTTGAAATTCTTGTTCCAGTTTCCTTACTTGTACATGACTGCTGAAACCAGAAACCTTTCTTGTACAGGACCGGCCTTCAACCAAGGGCCACGCAGCCCCTGGTGGGGGATAGTCCCTGGGTTACCTGTTTCAAGTGGTGCACGAGATCCTGATTGCGAAAGATTTGCCAATTACTTAGCAGGAGTTTCTCTTAGAGTTGGATGAATTTTAAATGTCATCATGTCCAGCCTTCAAGTAGATGCTGCCTTCTGTATGAAAACATGTATCATAAAGTGAGTCATTTCTTGGACTTTACCCAGCAAACCATGACTTCTAGAACTTGAAAGCGTGAGCCGCCTAATGCCCAATAAACCAACTTAATTCTCGGTTTGTGGATCGCTGACATGGCCTTAATGACTTTGGCTTGGCAGGCTAACATGGAAAAAATTAACTTCTAGTCCCATCAGACCTATGTTTGCTAAATTTCCTGATAGAGCATTCTTTTTTATATTATCTGCCGTTAATAATTTTATTCCAGTTGAGGCTTACACTATTCTGTTCCCGTACTAAAACTGAGGATACGCTTGCCTTTACTATACCAACATCAAAATATCATCCTTTATCAAACTCATTACTGCCGAGGAGTTTATTCTTTGCGTGAAACTTGTTATAACAACCTTAAACAACCTAAATAAACAAGACAATGGTCAATTCTTCAATCAGCCATACCCACAAACAACGAGAAGGTATTTTGTGTGTTAGATGCATAACATGGCAGTGACATGTGGTGAAGCAAGCCAATCAAAAGTGAGCAAAATACATGCAGCATCAAGTAATGAGATTAATAGACTACGGGCAATGATTATTGGTCGACTACATATACAATACTTTTTCATGGACGAGGAACATTTTGATGTCTCATCTTATGACAAAATAACAAGGATCGTACATGAAGTCAGGAAGTTGCTGCATCACGAGTTCACAATGAACCAGACTTACAAACAGCACGTTAGACTTCAATCTTAATCAAGCAAAGATCAGGAGGCATATCGATCTCCCTAGTTAGCTTGAAGACTTTGTCAGCTGTCAAATGCATATGGGACAACTTGATGAATTTATGGTTGGAATGGCCTCTACATGGGATACGTCAGGACGTTCTCACCCAATCGAAAGTAACTGGGCAAGAACATGTTTCGAACTGATTTTGCCAAATCAACTCTCTCATCTTGCCTGATATCCTCTCATCTGCCATCAGAAATATAACAACTAGCTTGTAAGCATCTATTAGATCATATACAGATGCCTAAATGGGACACATCCACCTGAAGATAGAGCTTAACTCCGAAGTAAGATCGCTATTTCCATTGAGGGGTCCTTTCTTTTCTTAGTTTCATGATTCCCAGTTAATCTTAATCGCAGTCAAACTGTTTGCATATGTATCCAGGTAAGCGTAGGCATTTACAAAGGGTGCATCATTGAACATGCTACTCCTGGGTATACACATACACGATTTTGGTCCTCCCACTCCATGATACTTGAAAAGATAGATCAAGCCATGCAACAAAGGATATCAAGCAACTGCTGTCGTTATTTGGATGACATGGAGGTACTTCATAGTTGGTTCACCAAAATTTTCACCAATTTCAGTTATTAGCCAAAAACGTACCAAGAAGTCCTAAACCTATTAAATTGGTATTAATTCAGTTATAAACCTTTCAATTGCACTAATATAGTCCTAAACCTTTTCTATTAGTATCAATTTAGTATATCCGGCCAATTTAGATTGGAAATCGTTGACGTGGATGTCGGCTGTCCTACGTGGCCCGGCTAGCGTTAACATAGACATTTTAAAATAATTTTAAAATATTTTTTGATTTTTGAATTATTTTTCTTATTTTTCCTTTTTTATGTTCTTTTTCCTTTGCCTTGTGGCGGGTACTAGCCATGGCTAGCGATCGGCCACAGCTGAGAGCCGGTGAGAGCACGACCCTCACAACTTGGGTGAGGGCGCTCTTGTTGAGTTTGGTGAGGGCTTGACCCTCGCGGCCCGAGGGCAGCCCTTATGGCCTCCGGCGAGGGCTCAGCCCCGTTGCCCTCATTGAGTCCGGTGAGGGCTCGACCCTCGGCCCCGATGCCCCTCTTGGCGTTCCTTGACCGTGGCTGCCCTTCCCTCGGCCGTGGATGCTCGCTGCCATGGGGACTGGCCACAATGTAAAGGAGAAAGAATAGGGGAAAAAAAGGAAAAAAAAGTTAAAAAGAAAAACTATTAAAAAATTATTTAAAAATATCCACGTCAATGCTGGCCGTGCCACGTAGGACGATTGGTGTCCACGTTAGTGATTTCCGATCTAAATTAATCGGATGGATTGAACTGATATCAATGTGAAAATATTTAGAACTAAATTGGTCAAATTAGAAATTTTAGGACTGAATTGGTATCAATATAATAGGTTGAAGACTTTTTTTGGGTACTTGTAAAAAAAACAAGAGAAACTCCTCACCACGAGATCATGACAAATGGAAAAGTAATTTTTAACAAGTGGGACATATTGTACCAGAATGATTCGTGTAAGTGATGTAAACAATGCAATAATTATAAGATATTTTACACACAATGTCACGGCTGTGGTTAAGTTATGGGGACTATTACATGTGGACGTTTTTGTTGAACAAAATTTCTATGACTTGTGATTAAGTTATTGCTACAAACTATTGTTTCACAAGCACAGATGTGAGATCAAAACGTGATTTGATCGGTCATAGAAACTTGAGGCTGGATAACAGCAACATATCATAATCAGCAACGCATATGATTCTAGCTCTGTGAGGTCACGGCAGGGCCCTTGGTTGATGGGGATACACTCTCTTTTGGAACTACATTCAGATTTGGAGCTTCAGCCATCTGATCATCTGATGTAGCACAAAGGTCAGCTAATCAAACAATAGAATCGGGAGAGTGACTCACACCTATGAAAACTTAGTCACGAAATCGAATAGAAATTCCCCTTCTGCTCAAGCTTAGGAAAATGTGCATAACTTTGTCGATTCAAATCAGAATGACCTGATTCCAAAACCAAAAGAACGGAGAATCGAGGATCTACAGTTTTGGTGTTTTAATTTTTCTCATATGAGCACTATAGACTTGTCGAATTTTGATGGAAGTGGGCGAAACGGGAATGGATATAATGAAGAAAAGGATAGAAACTTCAATGGTTGCTCTTCTAGGCCTCCAAGGAAGTTGAAATGACATCAATTCTTCTGGATTGATGGTTGCAACTCTTCAAGGATGCATGCTTTAAAAGCCTCGACTCTTCAAGGACGGAGTGAAGACTTTTCTAGATTTTCAAGGGGGTTTGAACTCTTTAAGGTTCAAGATAATTGCATTAAGCAAGTTTTCATTAACCAAATTGAGCCTCCCATTTACAGAGGTCTGACGACCTTTTATAAAAGAAGAGCAAGAGATTAAAGTCAAGCTTAAAAACTATAAATTACATAGAAACTAGAAGTTATTAAATGTATAATATTTCCAATACTTGTGATTCTCCCAAAGAGCCTTGATAGTTTCGATGCATGGGAAATGACAAGTCTATATGATAGAGTCAAAGATGAAGGAATTTTTGATGAGAGTGTTGCCGATCTCGAATGCGCGCCGATCTTCTTGGTTGAATGGGTTGGTTTTGAATATGGGCTGCATCATCATCTTTGGTATTCATAGAAGCCGGCAGTGATGATTTATGGCTTGCAAGAACCTGAGGAAGAAGACAAATATTAAAATATGCAGGCAGATAATCCCATAATGCACACGATACATATTTGCATTCAAACCACGGAAAATGATCACATGATCAATATCACATTGTAATGACTACGAACACCCAAAAAGAGCACAAAACACAAAAATACATTCTGCATAGAATAGCCAAATCCTGTTTGGGAGGCCACTTTTTTGTTCCGTTGCTGTCCTTCTGTCTCTTCCAGCAACAATATCACATACCGGAGGTCTAGAATGTTTCAATTAGGGGCCGGCCCCTACTGCCGCATCTGAATTTTGGTCCAACTTTCTTGTTAGAGCAATTAAATATTAAACTACTCTCGCATCTAAAAACTCAAGTTTTTAGAATAGTTAGTGATGGTTCTACAAAATTCACATGGTACTAGAGCTGGAACTTCTAGATTCAAATTTTTTAATGTCCCTATTTGTCTCCCCAATTACATATCCTTTTCAGTAACAATGTGAACATTATCTTTCAAACATGAAATTGTAAGGTACTTTCACATGTTCCTTTTCTATTAAGTTAGAACTTCCAGTACTAAATTCAACAAATTTAGATTAGCTACCGCCAAGTCAAAACACTATAGCAAACGTTGGAGCTGCAGGGTTGGTCGACCTTGTCTAGGCCAGAGCCGTCGGAAGGTTGTGCTACATTCGAAATAGGAGCTGGACCAGGTTCTGCATGGGCCTCTTGGGAGGAAGCTTTTTTACCGTTCACGTCATTAGCTTGCCCATCATTAACTCTAGGCACCTTTGACTCACTATCATAATCACCATGTGGCGGACCGCTACTTGAATTCCCATTTGTTCTTTTCCTGCTAAAATAATAGAGAATTGGAATCGAACCAACATTTGTTAGGTAAAAATCAATTAGCTAAATGGTAAAATCAAAAGACTCAACCTGCTGGAGCTCAAACAGGGCATAGGGAGAGGGTTAGGCTCATTGGAAAATAGAATTCCACGGAGAGGTTTTCCGTCTATGACAGTTTCAATGGTGTATCTATTTCCAAAACATTCCGTCACCGTAGCCTGAAATGTTGGTTTGCCTTGGACGGCTTTTGATTGTTTGAACGGATGACTATGAAAACCTTCATTATTGTCCATAGCTACTTATGATTTGGCACACACGAGCAATTCAAAAAAACAGTATCACGACCATAATCCCACAATTTCTAGAATGGTGAAAACTCTAATGGGAGATCTATACCTATATATCATAGCAATGGAAAACATATAAAACAAGCACTTGGCTTATGCTTAATGGAATTTTAATTACTTGACAAAATCTACGGCCACGCGGAAATCTCTTTAGACAATTTTGAAGACAATTTCCTAAATATGGTGATTCGGTAATGAATATGGTGATTTTGTAGGTTCATAAAATAAAGACTTACATGGAAAGAAACCTACAATGAGATCGAATCCATTTACTTAAAGAAAATACATAAATTTGACCAAAATAGTAAATATGTAGCAAATACGTAAATGTCAACTAAATCGTGGTACCTTAATGTTGAGCCTTAGTGCGACAGTAAAAAGGTTACTTCATTGTGACCCAACATCACGGGATGAGTCACCAAAATAGCCTCTCTAAAAACTAGAGGTATGGCTGCATACATGAACCCCTTCCTAGCCTCACGCATTGCGAGCGAGTCTTGTGCACTAGAATGTCGACTTATATGTGAAGTCTTGGCTTTAACTTTAGGAAAAAAAATATTTTTCAATGAAAACAAAATACGGGATAAATTTTTCATATTATATCATAAGTGAAGTCCTTGTCTTGGAAGATTTTTTGGTCAACCACGAATAAGTTCATGGTTCATATTATAACTAGAATGACCATTAGGAGTGTGCAACCAGATCGAGTATACCCGGGAATTGGACCGGCCCACCCGGAAAACAGGGTCAGGAACTGGTTCCCATTGAAACCGGTCTAGGAACCGGGTTCGATTGATTATCCACCTAGGAATCGGTTCTCGGACCGGTTTTGGAACCGATTTGGGAACCGATTTTGTAAGTATAGATCAAAAATCCTATTTTTTCCCCTTATTTCTAGTCTTACTCTCGCAATCACATGACGTTTTTCTTTTGGCTCTCTCAAACACGCACGGCACTCCTCCTTCGTCGTTCCTCTTCCTCACTTGCTTCCCTCCCTCATCGACTCCCTCTCGCACCATCCGGCGGATGGATGGTGTTCGTCGCCACCAAATTCTTGTGTACCACATGGATTGGCTAGCCTAATTTCTCTTTTGTAGGTGGATTTATGTTTGCATAAATGAGTAGCTTCATATAGTAGTTGTGAGAATAAGACTAATATTAGACCTATGTTTTTTGGTAAATTTTTGCCTTATGATTTTATTTATTATAATTAGCCATGTGGATCCTTAATTTTTTGTTTAGTGGAAAAGTTTATGTATTTATTTATTATAAGTGCTTAATGTTTCAATACAAATAAAGAGGATTATGTTATTTTCTAGCGTATTAATATAAAATTCGAAATCGTATAGAATATCTTGAGATTGCAAAACAAGTTCCAATGGAAACATAGTTGATTTTGGAACCGGACTGGAAAAACATTGTGGGTCGGGTGCAGGGTCCAATATAAACATGGTTGGGTACAAGGTCCAAAAAATAGGAACCGGTTATAATAGGGTTGAGTATAGGGTCCAAGTTTAGACCCTACCCACTCTGGACGCGATCACCCCTAATGACCATGTCCTTTCTGAACTGTGATAGTGGCATGATCTTTCTAATTGAGGTAATCTTACTATCCAGGTTCCATAATTGGCAACCTAGAATTGCCAATCCAATCAACCCTACCTCATAGTCATTCAATCAAGAGATATTACATGAACAAGATATTAAGCATATGTAACTACAAAAGATTGTTACCCCAACTATCGCTTTGAAATGTACTATAAATCGCAAATTAACTGCTGTGGAAATAAGCGATCCAATAATAAAATAAACAGAACAAAAGATAAATAAATAGAACACTAGATTTATGTGGTTCGGTCAATATGACTTACGTACTCAACCATATTCAAGTTACTCAAACGAACTCAAGTTGCTCAAACAATCTCACTGTTTCTCTGAATTGAAAACATTCTCAGAGAAAAATGCAGACTTTGAAGGAAAACCAGAACCCCCATTACATAAACTCGACGACCCACCAGTGTCGAAGACGTGAACTTGGTCGGTCTGGCAGTTGTCCTTGATGTAGCCCCCGAACACGTACAGAAACCTCCCGCCCTTGATGGCGTTGCAAGTGTGGCCCCACCTCTTTCCAGGGCCACCCGCCTCCTCCCTTCCCGGCTCCGGCTGCTGGTGGGCTTGCGGCAACGGGACCCTCTCCCACCTCATTCTTCTCTTTTCCCGTGGACAAAAAAGAAACCAATCGACAACACAAGGCGCCAAGAAAGCGCAAGAGGGCAAAAGCCCTTCAAGAAAAGAGCAAAATTTCAAACTTTGAGAAGAGGACACAGGCTTAAAGGATCGAAGGGGTTTCTCTTTGGTGTCATGCAGAGAGAGAGAGAGAGAGAGAGAGAGAGAGAGAGAGAGAACGAGACCGGAACAAGAACGTCGAGGAAGCAGCAAAAAGCTGTCCTTTCTGGGGGAAGCCGAGCGAAAAGGGTAGATTTTTTCAAGTGAATGCAAACAGCTTATACCCTTTTCTCTTTCCCTTTTTTCTCTGCCAAGAAGTTGTCCTGTAGAAGTGATAAGATATGTGATTTTTTATTTTTTATTTTCATGGGAGCTTATTTTAATCCGTCATCAGATTTATGGATTTTCCCAATATTATGAAGAATTTTCATAATACAAATAAGATCAAGAAGGATCATACAAGGAGAGATTGCTGGGATATAAACTCATTTCAAGTTCGGCATATCAAGCCAAATCTGACCAAAAAAACTATGTCATTTAATTTAACAATCATATTTTTCTAATACAATAACATCACTAATATTTGAAGCTTGAAAATTTTGAATGGATTTTGCGAGTAATTAATTATTATTTAATTTTTTATGAATTGTGGGAGGATTCAAGTCTTGATTCATGCATAACTCATGTATAGATATAATTGATTCGATGGACGCAAGAATTTCAGGACATATTTCGAAATAGTTTTCATAGAGGTAAAATTAAGGAGATCAAAGTTTGGCAAATATATATTTATGTATATGTATTTTTTTTTTTTTTTTTTTTTAACGCTTTACTCATTTTCCTGGAATATCATGGTTAGCTGTTATATCTTAAAAGCTATATAACACACATCTCGTTAGCAGTCATAGGGATCCGCGGAGAAGGTTTCAATGGTCATGTGCCACCATAGGATGTCGGATCGCGTAAAGCAAAAAGTTAAAAGAGAAAAGAAAGAGTTCATTGGATGCAGCAGATGCAAGATTCAGTACATGGTCTTTCGACCCTTTGTATGGAGGCATAGAAGGTTATTCTTCTTCTTTGCCTTCAAACAAAGAGAGAAGCTCTTGACTGACAAGTTACAAAACCATGTTTGACTATTGATACCGAAAGACAGATTCACAAGTTTCCACAGACTAAGGATATGGTCGTGCTGGTTTACAAGCAACGCCGCTCATTTTCACGTGGTCTTTGGGGAAGAGAGTAAGCATGCTGCGACATAAAAGTTGACGTCCGAACCATGTATGTCATCTTCATGAAATGACCTCAGCTTTATAACTACTGGATTTTTCAATACCGAGGTGTGTCCACTCCATGATCAGTCCGTGAGAGACCAATGCGGTTCACAATTTCCGGCATAATGCATACGCTAGACGACTCTTGTCCAATGTCTTCGCTAAGGAAAGTGAGTTAAGCCCCATGTCGGAGCATTTTATCCATATTCATTGCAGATCAAGGAGTTAACTCATGACCAAGATTTTATCCTCAGCATATGGAAGGCTTGAAGTATGTACTTCAGCAGAAACATACAGTTGATCATATAAAAATGTATAAAGTAGAAGAGCACATGAATTATCATGCATATATCTGTCGCAACTAGAAAAATTCCTCAAGGGCAACTGAAATTTGATTCAACGAGTATCATTATTATTGAGCAAGAGATGGGATAAACATCAAGTTGAATGAGCTTGAGCCTGAGCTTGAGCTTGAGCTTGAGCTTGGTTATTGGATATCAACGAATTATCATTCATATTGTCAATAATTTTTCTTATCCATAGATCTAATGTACCACTCCTGGGTTTCTTGAAGGCTCCATTCTAGACATTCCCTGAGCTTGAATATTTTGAAGTGGTAATCAAGACATGTAAATGGCTGGTCATAGTAAAGTGTTCAGACTATTTTTGCGCAATCAGTTTACCTTTTATCGAGAATCCATGAAAGCTAGCATGCCATATGGAAAACTGAACCAAGAACTTCCTCAACCATATATTGCTTCAACAGGAATTCCAATCCAAAGTCTCCCCCAATCTACCAATAAGTGGAACAGAAAAGCACATGGTTAACTGGAATAAAAATATGGAAGATGATATCAGTTCATCAACCACGCACATCAAGCAACATCAGTAAGCATATTTTGTGCACTGTACACTGATACACAAGACAAAAAAGTTGCATAGCATCTGGAGTAGGTGGTACTACGAAGCATATAAGTTATCAGCGTGTGTAGACACCAGCTCCTAATGTTGTCCAATGCTATCTGCTCCAAAGAATCAACAGTTCGATTTGATTGAAGATTGATTGTTGCTGGATTGAAAGATAAAAAACTGAATTATCTAAATTACCATACTCGGGTATGGTCCTATATTCCTTCATCTTTGGCTCGGCCTCAGTACATTAATTAATTGGTATTGATGGCCTCGCTGGCAACAAATGTTTGCAGGATATCTTACATTGAAGTTGTTAATCATAAGATTGTAATTGGCGAATTGTTGCAGCATAAAGACTGCGAAATTCAGAATGATGAGGCCCATAACCACATTTTCAAGAGGTAGCCTTCTGAACCATGATTTCCTACAAGTAGGAAGACAATTAGAACTGCCCTTCAAAAAGGAGGGCCTTAGTCACATGAGATCAACGCAGCAGACATACCTTGATTCTACAAAATATACTTCAACTAGCTGATCTGCTCGGGCCAGGTTCGGCCGAGTCAGGTAAGGCCTCCATGGAACGGCACTTGCCCAAGCTGGCTCTTCAGGTATTTTATTGGTTAAAGGAATTACTACTTCTTTTCCTTACATATACGGTATCTTTATAATTTTGATGCTGAGAGGAGGAGCCACTAACCAAAAAGTGCAAAAGAAGCTGATGGCCAAACTTAAATAGCACACAAGTAAAAAAAAAAAGAATTGAAAGTAAAGTATCACATTTTTCTGACATTTCCGCAAGTAGTTGCTACGTTGACAGCAGACAGAAATATTGTTATCTGCAGATCTGGTTCTTATCACCTTACTGTTCAATTAAAGATTGGTCTTCTCGTGTATATAGTTCTATCTCCAGCCCCGCTTCATAGCTATTAGCTGCATCTTCCCAAGTCAATTTACTGTACCAAGGTGGTAGGTCCTGATTTCGTTCTTCAACTGTACCTGACATTTTACCTTCATATGGCCTCTCCCATGACAAAGTTTTTTAACACGTGTTAGCGACGTATTTTGTCTCCATGATGCTCAGGCAAAACCATTTTTCTAAAAAAGAGAAATTCAATGCCTTTGAGTAGAGAAGAATAGGGATAAAAAGAAGCTGACTTGTCCTTCTCGGCAAGAAAGGGAATATTATCCTTCAAATGTTAGATTGTAACGTACTTTCACAATTTCCTTTCTTATGGCAAAAGCCACAAACTACAATTTTCAAAATTAGAACACCACATCCAGATAGCATGCTTCTTCAGCTAGGCAAGTTGCGGTCCATCAGATGATTTGGTATAACCTTGAGCACAACTCTAATCATGTCGATCTCCACATGAATACATGATAAGCATATATCATACAAACATTCATTAAATGGTGAAGTGATATAAATTAATTCCAAATATGAAAATTTTCTTATAAGGCTGCATTTGTTTCTCGGAAAACGAATAATCTAAGAAATATTTACTAAAAAATGATAATTTAAATCGCTTATAGAAATGAATGAATGAAAAATATTTATATCCTTTACGGAAATGTTTTGATATGAAATGTTGGAGATAACAAAAACATTTTTATTAATTGATTTTGTTACAAATGATATAAGTGATTATTTTTAAAGGTGTTTTCCAAATAATTCATTTTGCGTGAAATAAAAGGAGCCTGATATATCTATTCCTTTCTTTTTCTTTTTCCTTAAATTATAAAGAAAATTTTCTAGAAGTTGACTGCACAAGTACATCAGGAATGTAAAAAGAACAAATCAAAACTGAAAAGGGAACAATAAGAACTCCTCAAAAAACTAGAAAGATTAGAGCAATCACTGCATAAACGTTTAAAAGCTCCTAAAACAAAGAATAAAAGTTGTATTTTGTGCGGATTTCCAGCCTATTAAAAGTTAGAATTGTGATGGTAGTCCAAGATAGCGTTGGAATTGCAAGGATGACTGACCTTGTTCAGGTTAGAGCCATCAGAAGGTTGGTTTACATTCGACACTGGAACTGGATGAGCAGGTTTTGCATAGGGCTCCAGGGAAGAGGCTTCTTTTCCATGCACATCATTAGCTTGTCCATCATCAACTGAGTCCGAATGCATAACTCTAAACGCATTTGGCTCATTGTTATAATCATCATTAGCATCCTAGGGCGTAAATGATAACCATTCTAGCTAGAAATTGATTTCCGGAAGAGAAATAAAATTTTTGTATTTCTATTTCTAGACAAGTTTCTAAGCAAAAATAACCGTTTGATAACGATATAAAATTTCTACTCTAAAAATAGAAATTCGTTTGATAACGACACAAAATTTCTTCATTTTGGACGGCGGCGGATCGGTGGACGGCGGTGGATCGCGATTGCGCGGCGAAGGCGGCGGTGATCGCTGCGATCGGCGACCGGCGGCGGCAGTCGGTGACCAATGGACGGTGGTCGGTGGCGATGGATGAAGGACCGGTTGATGAACAATGAGAAAATTTTTTATTTCTCATTTTTATTCCAAAAATAGAGAAGTAGAAAATTTTTACTTCTGATTTATATTCCAAACCTATTTCTGAAACAAAAATCTATTTCAAAAATAAAAAAATGGAATAAGTTTATCAAACGGATTTCTATTCCAGAAACAAGTCTGGAATAGAAAAATTGTTTCTGAAACAGAAACAGGTGGTTGTCATGCACCCCCTAGTACTTGAATCCCCCTAAGTTCTTTTTCTGCTATGAGAATAGAGAATCAGAATTGGACTAACGTTTGTTAAGTAAAACCGATCATGTAAATATGAAAAAGAACAAGAAGAAGACTCACCTCCTTTAGCTCAAAAAAGGTACAGAGAGCGCCAGGACATTTTCAATGGTGTATAGATCACCAAAATTTTCCATCACTCTTGCTTGAAATATTGATTTACCTCGGATGGCTTTTGATGGTGTGAATGACAACTATGAGAAGCAACATTAGATTCCATAGCTACTTTTGATTTGGCACATCCAAGCAATTCAAAAACACAATATCAGGACCATAATTCTATGATTTGGAAGAAGTTGTTTGGGGAAATTAATAGTCCGGGGAAATTCGCACAATCCAAAGCTCTTCGAGATGGACAAATATTTCAAGCAAGAGCGACAGAGAATTTTTGGTAGTCATACAAGGTATTCAAAATAATCGTATCACAATAATAACCCCGCAATTGAAATAAGTGAAAACTTTTTGGGGAGACCTATAGCTATATATAATATGAAGGGAAAACTATGTAAAATAGGTACTTGACTTCTTAATTAATTGACAATATCTTCTGCCACCAGAAATCTCTTTAGATGATTCTGTAGAAAATTTTCTGATTTGGTATTGATTATGGCGATATAGTATTGAATATGGTGATTTTGTCAGTTTATAAAATAAAGATTCACATGGAAAGCAACCTAAAATAAGATCGAATCCATTTACTTAGAGTAAATACACAGATCCAACCTCAAAAGTAGGACGTTACCTGCATTATGATATCTAAAGGTTGAGCCTTAGTGTAATGGTAAAAGGTTACTCTAATGTGAGATAAGGTCACGGGTCCGAGTCATGAAAATAGCCTCTCTAGAAACTAGGGACACGATTATATACATGAATCACCTCCTAGGCCCACATAGTACAGAGGAGTATTGTGCACTAAGATGCCATTTTATCACGTAAGGTCTGAACTTTAACTTCAAGAAAACATTATTTCTCAATGAAAACAAACACGACATAATTTTTTCATATTATATCATAAACAAAGGCCTTTTTTTGGTGAGATTTTATGGTAAAAAACTGGAACAACAAATAAATTCATGGTTCATACTGTCAAAATCGGAAACATCAGGTTAAAGTGCAAAAGAAGCTGATGGCAAGACATGTGGCACACAAGTCAAATTCATTAGAAGTCGGATGTCACATTTTTCTGACATTTCCACTTGTCGTTGCTACATTGACGGTGGAAAGAAAAATAGTAATCTGCAGATCTGGTTCTTATCCACTTAACTATTTAAAGAAAGATTGATTTTCTCGTCTACATTGTTCTTTCTCTAGGTCCACTTCATTTCTGCATCTTCCCAAGTCACTTTCCATGTACCAAGCTGGCAGGTCTTGATTTTGTTGTTCAACTGTACCCGAAATTTTACCGCCATATACTCTTTCTTTATGAAGCATCGACATTTTCTAAGAGCCTCCGTATTGTGTTAGACACTTCGACACGTGTTTGATACTCTCAGACACTCTCGGACACTCGGTCAACATGTGTCAGAAAATTTGACACTTGGTCAACTTTTTCGACACTCTCTGACACTCGAGTCGGAATTCTGACATACGAGTTTCCGACACGTGATTACGATATCGATGTCAATTTTAAAAATTCAATAAATGAGATATCAATACATATATATATGTGAAAAATAAAACACAATAATAAATAAATGGAGAAAAAAGAAATACTTAGTTTTCTCCTCTTTTCTGACTATCACTTCCCGTGATATACAATTCACCTCTTAAGTTTTTTTCTCTTCTTCCAACATATCTAACACGCGAGTCCAGAATATGGATCGCTTGTTTTTTCTCCAAATTTTATAAATTATTGAAATAGAGTTGAATTTGTCAAATTGAAACAATGAATGATATTAATAAATGGCGGATTAATGTTTTTAATATATATTTATTCTAGGCTTATTTATTTATTTATTTATTTATGAATTTGATTCAAATTAATTTAAAATGATAATTAATTTATATTTAATATATAATGTGTCCCAACGTGTCGGAATTCTTTGTTTTTTGAGAAATAACGTGTCTTGTCGCGTATTGCGTGTTAGTGTTGGTGCTATTTAACCCTGTCCCATGATAATGTTTTTTAACATATATGTTAGCGACATTCCTTACCTCCACGCTGCTTAAACAAAACCATTTTTCTTTAAGAAAAAAAATGAAATTCATGGCCTTTGAGTAGAGAAGAATAGGGAAAAAGAAGAAGCTGACCTGTCCTTTTCCGTAAGAATGTGAATATTATCCTTCAAATATGAGATTGTAACGTACTTTCACAATTTCCTTATTGCTTCTCGACACCATTTTTCTTAAAAAAAGAGACTCACCTTTCAACAACAGAAGGGGCCAGAGGGGTTCATTTTCTTTTCCATGCACATTATCAGCTTCTCCATCGTCAACTGAGTCCAGCTGGATAACTCTAGAAGATTCAATGCTTTACTCACCATTTGCCATACCACTACTTAAATCCCCATGAGTTATTTTCCTCCTCCAAGAATAGAAAATTAGAACTGGAGTAACCTCTGTTAAATAAAACCGATCAGCTAAATGGGAAAAACAGAAGACGCACCTCCTGGAGCTTGAAAAAGGTATAGGTTGAGGGCTGGGACAGTTTCTACAGTGTATTAATCACCAAAATTCTCAATCACTCTCGGCTGAAATATTAATTTGCAATGGATGGCTTCTAATAAGGCGAATAATAACTATGAGAACTGCCATTAGATTCGATAGCTACTTTTGATTTGGCACATACAAGCAATTGAAAAAAAACAGTATCAGGACCATAATTCTATAATTTGGAAAAAGTTGTTTGGGGCAATCTATAATCTGTGGACTTTAATGCAGGTGCTTATAGTTATCAATTCACACAACCAGAAGCTCTCCGAGATAGACATATATTTCAAGTAAGAGTGACAGAGAATTTTTGGTGATCATACAAGGATTCACAATAACAATATCATGACCATAACAACATGACTTTTCGATAGGTGAAAACTCCATGGGGAGACCTATAGCTATGTATAATAGCAAGGGAAAACACGTAAAACATGCACTTGGCTTCTACTTTGAATTTTAATTACTTGACAAAATCTTTGGCTGCACGGAAATCTCTCTAGATGATTTTGAAGAAAATTTTCTGATTTTGTATTGAATATGGTGATTTGGTATTGAATATGGTGATTTTGTCGATTTACAATATAAAACTTTACATTGAAAAAAACCTCAAATAAAACTGAATCCATTTGCTTAGAGTAAATAGTAGATCCGACAAGAAAAGTAAATAACTAGCAAATATGTAGACGTCACCAAGATTATGATACCCTAAGGGTGAGCCTTTGTGCAACAGTAAAAGGTTACTCTATTATGATTAAGGTTACGGGTTTGAATCACAAAAATAGCTCTCTAGAAACTAGGGGCATGGTTGTATACATGAACCCCTTCCCATGGAAGAGTGTTGTGCGGTAGGATGCCATTTTGTCTTGTAAAATATGAGCTTTAATTTCAAGAAAACATTATTTCTCAATGAAAATAAAACACATAGATAAACTTTTCATATTATATCATAAGTGAAGTCTTCTTTCTAGGAGATTTTATGGTCACGAACTGGAACATCAAATATATTCATGGTTCATATTGTTACCGGGATGGCCATGCCCTTTCCGAACTACGATATTGATATGATTTTTCTAATTTAGGTACTCTTACGATCTAGGTCGCTAGAATTGACTGTCCAATCAACCCACCTCATACTCATTAAATTAAGAGATATTACATGAACATAATGTCGTATATTCTTTGAGTTAATATAGGCATTCAGGTTCATAGAGACTAGTAGGGCAAGTAAAGGTTTAATTTTTTTGATTAGTTATGGATAGTGTTGCACCTCATAGATATAAAGCATATATAACTATAGAAGACCGTTACCTTCACCCAACTATTTCTTTAAACGTACTATCACCAAAATTGTTGATCAACTAACCCATTGCTTCTAATCAGCTGCTTAAGAAAACAAGACTTTGGGAATGACTAGAACACAGTTTGTCCTGTTTACCCAAGTCTGTGCAATGAACCATGATGAATTCCGTTGATCAAGAAAGTGAAAAAAGAAAATGGAGAAGCCCATGCAATTAAAGCAGTGAACCAAAAATCGAGAAATTGATTCCTGTATGAAGCAGTTCAACAAGAAAAATACACATTTATTCATATTTAAATCACTGAGGTGCATTGAGCTCTTGAAGTATAAGAAAGTCGTTGGGATTATGTCCATAACCTTCGAGATCGGAGAGTTGTGAACACCTCATTTGAACTTCCACCAAAGGCAGCGGGGTTGTTCGGCAAAGTTAAGAAACCGTTATGATCACCATCGCTATACAGTCCTCGAAGAGAATAAGAAGTTTGCAGGGATTTGTGTTGCATCCAAAAAAATTAATGGCAACTTCGAAAATTTGGAACGAGGCACAAATGATGACCAGAAGAAGAACTAATTGAAAATGCAAATGTCTTTTTGCTTTGATGTAACTACAAATCTGAAGTCCGCGGCCTTTTAAAGTGGTTGGACATGTTTATAGCTTGACAAACTTTAAGTGAAATAACAAAAGTCCACAGAGCAGAAGAAAAACCACACAAACAATAAATGAGACAAAGACATAAAGTCCCTGGTCATTCTGACAAAGAGGAAACCTCATGTTCTTTGACTAAGAAAAACAAACGAGGCCTCCCTTTTCTATATGAAAACAATTATTTATTGTTAAATCATAGCCCACCATAAATGATGCTGATTTCCTTTTGTTTTCAATTTTCTGACGCTCACCATAAATTGGAGCCCGTGGGTGGACTCCACGAAATTCCACACCGGCGGCTGACTTCTCTGGGGAAGTCAAGAAGCCATCCTGATCGCTGTCTCAAACGCAATCCTCAAAGAGAGCCAAAAGTGCAGGGCAACAAGCTTCGAAACTCTCAAATTCGTTGCTCAAAACTTTAGAATCACAACCCAGAACAACTACCAGCGCCAGCCTTAATCAATGAATTGTTCTCCAAATCCTCCAATTTTTTGTGCACTCAATCACAAGTAGCCACGCATTTTAATTGTTGAAATGCCTTGACTACAGGGTGATTGCTTACATCTGAAGTATTTAGTCTACTTGGTTGTCCTAATTATTTTTGTTATGTTAAGCCAGGTTTACCGTGGTGCTCTGCCCTTATTAGTGCTAACAGCGGTGCAAGCTATCCTCGCCCTTATGCCATCTGATGTTCTATCAGTGCAATGTTAGCATATTTTTCACGGGTTCGAAATTCTTGTTCCAGTTTCCTTACTTGTACATGACTGCTGAAACCAGAAACCTTTCTTGTACAGGACCGGCCTTCAACCAAGGGCCACGCAGCCCCTGGTGGGGGATAGTCCTTGGGTTACCTGTTTCAAGTGGTGCACGAGATCCTGATTGCGAAAGATTTGCCAATTACTTAGCAGGAGTTTCTCTTAGAGTTGGATGAATTTTAAATGTCATCATGTCCAGCCTTCAAGTAGATGCTGCCTTCTGTATGCAAACATGTATCATAAAGTGAGTCATTTCTTGGACATTACCCAGCAAACCATGACTTCTAGAACTTGAAAGCGTGAGCCGCCTCATGCCCAATAAACCAACTTAATTCTCGGTTTGTGGATCGCTGACATGGCCTTAATGACTTTGGCTTGGCAGGCTAACATGGAAAAAATTAACTTCTAGTCCCAGCAGACCTATGTTTGCTAAATTTCCTGATAGAGCATTCTTTTTTATATTATCTGCTGTTAATAATTTTATTCCAGTTGAGGCTTACACTATTCTGTTCCCGTACTAAAACTGAGGATACGCTTGCCTTTACTATACCAACATCAAAATATCATCCTTTATTAAACTCATTACTGCCGAGGAGTGTAATCTCTGCATGAAACTTGTTATAACAACCTCAAACAACCTAAATAAACAAGACAATGGTCAATTCTTCAATCGGCCATACCCACAAACAATGAGAAGGTATTTTGTGTGTTAGATGCACAACATGGCAATGACATGTGGTGTAGCAAGCCAATCAAAAGTGAGCAAAATACATGCGACATCAAGTAATGAGATTAATAGACTACGGACAATGATTATTGGTCATTTACATATACAATACTTTTTCATGGACGAGGAACATTTTGATGTCGCATCTTATGACAGAATAACAGTAATTGTACATGTTGAAGTCAAGAAGTTGCTGCATCACGAGTTTCACAATGAATCAGACTTACAAATAGCACATTAGACTTCAATCTTAATCAAGCAAAGATCAGGAGGCATATCGATCTCCCTAGTTAGCTTGAAGACTTTGTCAGTTGCCAAATGCATATAGGACAACTTGATGAATTTGTGGTTGGAATGGCCTATACATGGGATACGTCAGGACGTTCTCACCCAATCAAAAGTGACTGGGCAAGAACATGTTTCGAACTGATTTTGCCAAATCACCTCTCTCATCTTGCCTGATATCCTCTCATCTGCGATCAGAAATATAACAACTAGCTTGTAAGCATATATTAGATCATATGCAGATGCCCAAATGGGACATATCCACCTGAAGATAGAGCTTAACTCCGAAGCAAGATCGCTATTTCAGCGTGTGTAGACACCAGCTCCTAATGTTGTCCAATGCTATCTGCTCCAAAGAATCAACAGTTTGATTTGATTGAAGTAAGATTGTTGCTAGATAAAAAAGATGAAAAACTGGATTATCTAAATTATTATGCTCGGGTATGGTCCTATATTCCTTCACCTTCGGCTTGGCCTTAGTACATTAATGAATTGGTATAGATGGCCTCGCTGGCAACATAGGTTTCCAGGATATCTTACATTGAAGTTATTAATCATGAGATTGCAATTGGCGAATTGCTGCAGCATAAAGACGGAGAAAATCAGAATAATGAGGCCCATGACCACATTTTCAAGAGGTAGCCTTCTGAACCAGGATTTCCTAAGGAAGATACTTGGAACTGCCCTTCAAAAAGTAGGGCCTTAGTCACATGAGATCACACTTCACTGCAGCAGAAATACCTTGATTCTACAAAGTATACTTCAACTAGCTGATCTGGTCGGGCCAGGTTCGGCCCAGTCAGGAAAGGCCTCCATGGAATGGCACTCGCGCAAGCTGGCTCTTCAGGTATTTTCTTGGTTAAAGGAATTACTACTTCTTTTCCTTACATATACAGTATCTTTATAATTTTGATGCGGAGAGGAGGAGCCACCAAACATAAAGGCAAAAGAAGCTGATGGCCAAACAACAATGGCACACAAGTCAAATACATTAAAAGTCCACTGTCACATTTTTCTGACATTTCCACAAGTACTTGCAACATTTACAGCAGACAGAAATATTGATATCTGCAGATCTGGTTCTTATCACCTTACTGTTCAATCAAAGATTTGTCTTCTCGTCTATATTGTTCTCTCTCCAGCCCCAATTCATAGCTGCATCTTACCAAGTCAGTTTAATGTGCTCAGGTGGTAGGTCCTGATTTCTTATTTTCCAACCGTACTTCAACTGTACCTTCTAATTTATATTGAAATATTAAGCATTTAAATAAATTTCCTTTTTGTATATATTAATCAAACCCTATGCTTCTCTAATTTAGCCTTGACAAAGTTTTTTCAAGATCACGTGTTAGCGACGTATTTTGTCTCCATGATGCTCAGGCAAAACCATTTTTCTAAAAAGACACCAGCAACCAAAGAAGCCGCAAGGTTGACAAGAAGGCATACAATCCGGTTCTCAAACCGGTTCCCGAACCGGTCCGGTCGATTCAATGCCTTTGAGTAGAGAAGAATAGGGATAAAACCTTGAAGCTGACTTGTCCTTTTCATTTTTCTAAAAAGAGAAATTCAATGCCTTTGAGTAGAGAAGAATAGGGATAAAAAGAAGCTGACTTGTCCTTTTCGGTAAAAATGTGAATATTATCCTTCAAATGTGAGATTGTAACGTACTTTCACAATTTCCTTTCTTACGGAGAAGCTGACTTGTCCTTTTCGGTAAAAATGTGAATATTATCCTTCAAATGTGAGATTGTAACGTACTTTCACAATTTCCTTTCTTACGGCCAAAGCCACAAACTACAATTTTCAAAATTAGAACACCACAGCCAGATAGCATGCTTCTCCAGCTAGGCAAGTTGCGGTCCATCAAATGATTTGGTATAACCTTGAGCACAACTCTAATCATGTCAATCTCCACATGAATACATGACAAGCATATATCATACAAACATTCATTAAATGACGAAGTGATATAAATTGATTCCAAATATGAAAATTTTCTTATAAGGTTGCATTTGTTTCTCAGAAAACGAATAATCTAAGAAATATTTGCTAAAAAATAATCATTTATATCGCTTATAGAAATGAATGAATGAAAAATATCTCTATCATTTACGGAAATGTTTTGATATAAAATGTTGGAGATACATAAACATTTTTATTAACTGATTTTGTTACAAATGATATAAGCGATTATTTTCAAAAAAATGTTTTCCAAATCATTCATTTTGCGTGAAATAAAAGGAGCCTAAACTTAGATACCTCTATTCCTTTATTTTTCTTTTTCCTTAAATTATAAAGAAAATTTTCTAGAAGTTGACATCAGTAATCAGTAAAAAATAACAGATCAAAACTGAATAGGGAACAATAAGAACTCCTAAAAAAGTGGAAATATTAGAGCAATCACTGCATGAACGTTTAAAAGCTCCTAAAACAAAGAATAAAAGTTATATTTTGTGCAGATTTCCAGCCTATTAAAAGTTAGAATTGTGATGGTAGTCCAAGATAGCGTTGGAATTGCAAAGATGACTGACCTTGTTCAGGTCAGAGCCATCAGAAGGTTGGTTTACATTCGACACAGGAACTGGATCAGCAGGTTCTGGATAGGGCTCCAGCAAAGAGGCTTCTTTTCCATGCACATCATCAGCTTGTCCATCATCAACTGAGTCCGGCTGCATAACTCTAAAAGCATTTGGCTCACTGTTATAATCACCATCGGCATACTAGTACTTGAATCCCCATAAGTTCTTTTTCTGCTACAAGAATAGAGAATTGGAATCAGGTCAACGTTTGTTAAGTAAAACCGATCAGGTAAATGGGGGAAAAAAAAGAAGGCTCACCTCTTTAGCTCAAAAAAGGTCTGGAGAGCGCTAGGACAGTTTCATTGGTGTATAGATCACCAAAATTCTCCATCACTCTTGCCTGAAATATTGATTTACCTCGGATGGCTTTTGATGGTGTGAATGACAACTATGAGAAGCAACATTAGACTCCATAGCTACTTTTGATTTGGCACATACAAGCAATTCAAAAACACAATATCAGGACCATAATTCTATGATTTGGAAGAAGTTGTTTGGGAAAATTAATAGTCTGGGGAAATTCGCACAATCAAAAGCTCTTTGAGATGGACAAATATTTCAAGCAAGAGTGACAGAGAATTTTTGGTAGTCATACAAGGTATTCAAAATAATCGTATCACAATAATAACCCCGCAATTGAAATAAGTGAAAACTTCATGGGGAGACCTATAGCTATATATAATATCAAGGGAAGACATGTAAAATAGGCACTTGACTTCTTAATTAATTGACAATATCTTCGGCCCCCGGAAGTCTCTCTAGATGATTCTGAAGAAAATTTTCTGATTTTGTATTGAATATGGCGATTTTGTCAGTTTATAAAATAAAGATTCACTTGGAAAGAAACCTAAAATAAGATCGAATCCATTTACTTAGAGTAAATACACAGATCCGACCTAAAAAGTAGGATGTCACCTACATAATGATCTCTAAAGGTTGAGCCTTAGTGTAACAGTAAAAGATTATTTTATTGTGAGATAAGGTCACGGGTCCGAGTCATGAAAATAGCCTCTCTAGAAACTAGAGGCATGATTATATACATGAACCTCTTCCTAGGCCCATGCAGTACGGAGGAATATTGTGCACTAGGATGTCATTTTGTCACGTGAGGTCTGAGCTTCAACTTCAAGAAAACATTATTTCTCAATGAAAACAAAACATGAGATAATTTTTTCATATTATATCAGAAACAAAGGCCTTTTTTTGGCGAGATTTTATGGTAAGAAACTGGAACAACAAATAAATTCACGGTTCATATTGTCAAAATGGGAAACGTCAGGATAAAGTGCAAAAGAAGCTGATGGCAAGACATATGTGGCACACAATTCAAATACATTAGAAGTCAGATGTCACAATTTTCTGACATTTCCATTCGTCGTTGCTACATTGACAGCGGAAATAAAAATAGTGAAATGCAGATCTGGTTCTTATCCACTTAACTGTTTAATCAAAGATTGGTTTTCTCGTCTACATCTTTCTTTCTCCAGCTTTACTTCATGTCTGCATCTTCCCAAGTCACTTTCCATGTATCAACCTGGCAGGTCCTGATCTTGTTGTTCAACTGAACCTGAAATTTTACCTTCATATACCCTCTCCCATGATATTGTTTTTTAACACATATGTTAGCGACATACCTTACCTCCACGCTGCTTAAACAAAACCATTTTTCTAAAAAAAAAAAGAAAAAGAAATTCAAGGCCTTTGAGTAGAGAAGAATAGGGAAAAAAAAAGAAGCTGACCTGTCCTTTCTGGTAAGAATGTGAATATTATCCTTCAACTATGAGATTGTAACATACTTTCACAATTTCCTTTCTTATTGCTTCTCGCCACCATTTTTCTTAAGAAAGAGAGACTCATGTTTTAACAACAGAAGGGGCCAGAAGGGGTCATTTTTCTTTTCCATGCACATCATCAGCTTCTCCATCATCAACTGAGGTCCTGTTTGGTTTAGCATTCCCAAGGGGCTTTCAGCCCCGAAAGCCCATTGGGAAAAAATTTAGGTGTTTGGTTCAGCATTTGGAGCTGTTCTTAGCCAAATGTTGGCCTCTAAAATGCTGAAAGCCCAAAGCGGTGGGGACTGCTTTGGGCTTTCAAAGATTTCAAAATGCAAGTCCACCTCTACTATTCATTTGTTGACTTTTTTTTTTTAAACCGATCATCTTCCCCACACCCCAACCGCCGTTGATCGGCGACGAAGTTTCATCGGATTTTATTTTTATATTTTAAAAAAATAATAAAAACTCTTTGCAAATGTTGGGTTCACCTTTTTTTTTTGTCATTTTTATCTTTTGACAATCAATAGCCAAACTTTTTATTAATACACTAGAATTATCATTAATTAACGAAGATGATTAATACTACAATAATTAAAAAATTATTCGAAGTTGAAAACAAACTTAAAAGAACCCTAGGCCAAAAGTTGAGCTTTGCATCTACTCTATAATCAAATTCTTTTAATATAATTTTTAAATAAATTTACTAATATATATCTTTTACATTACTCTCAACATGAAAATATAAAAGGTTATATAGTCATTGTTTCTTTTTACAATTTTAAAAATACTAAAACTAAAAAACTTAATTTGGTTACACTAAAGGGCTTTTCAAATATATGTTTACCAAACGGTCTTGCATTTTCCTAAATCACTTTTCAGTTATAGTTTACCAAACAGTCTAGCATTTCGGAAAACCCCTTTACCTCAAAGGTATTTGCATTATCCCAAGAGCATTTCCCCAAAGCCGAACCAAACAGGCCCTGAGTCCAGCTGGATAACTCTAGAAGACTCACTGCTATAATCACCATTTGGCATACCACTACTTAAATCCCCATGAGTTATTTTCCTCCTCCAAGAATAGAAAATCAGAACTGGAGTAACCTCTGTTAAGTAAAACTGATCAGCTAAATGGGAAAAATAGAAGACGCACCTCCTGGAGCTTGAAAAAGGTATAGGTTGAGGGCTGGGACAGTTTCTACAGTGTATTAATCACCAAAATTCTGCATCACTCTCGCCTGAAATATTAATTTGCAATGGATGGCTTCTAATAAGGCGAATAATAACTATGAGAACCGCCATTAGATTCGATAGCTAGTTTTGATTTGGCACATACAAGCAATTGAAAAAAAAAACAGTATCAGGACCATAATTCTATAATTTGGAAAAAGTTGTTTGGGGCAATTTATAATCTGTGGACTTTAATGCAGGTGCTTATAGTTATCAATTCACACAACCAGAAGCTCTCCGAGATAGACATATATTTCAAGCAAGAGTGACAGAGAATTTTTGGTGATCATACAAGGATTCAAAATAACAGTATCATGACCATAACAACATGACTTTTAGATAGGTGAAAACTCCATGGGGAGATCTATAGCTATGTATAATAGCAAGGGAAAACATGTAAAACATGTACTTGGCTTCTGCTTTGAATTTTAATTACTTGACAAAATCTTTGGCTGCACGGAAATCTCTCTAGATGATTTTGAAGAAAATTTTCTGATTTTGTATTGAATATGGTGATTTGGTATTGAATATGGTGATTTTGTCGATTTACAATATAAAACTTTACATTGAAAAAAACCTTAAATAAAACCGAATCCATTTGCTTAGAGTAAATAGTAGATCCGACAAGAAAAGTAAATAACTAGCAAATATGTAGACGTCACCTAGATTATGATACCCTAAGGGTGAGCCTTTGTGCAACAGTAAAAGGTTGCTCTATTGTGATTAAGGTTACGGATCTGAATCACAAAAATAGCTCTCTAGAAACTAGGGGCATGACTGTATACATAAACCCCTTCCCATGGAGGAGTGTTGTGCGGTAGGATGCCATTTTGTCTTGTAAAATATGAGCTTTAATTTCAAGAAAACATTATTTCTCAATGAAAACGAAACACATAGATAAACTTTTCATATTATAGCATAAGTGAAGTCTTCTTTCTGGGAGATTTTATGGTCACGAACTGGAACATCAAATATTTTCATGGTTCATATTGTTATCGGGATGGCCATGCCCTTTCCGAACTGCGATATTGATATGCTTTTTCTAATTCAGGTACTCTTACGATCTAGGTCGCTAGAATTGATTGTCCAATCAACCCACCTCATACTCATTAAATTAAGAGATATTACATGAACATAATGTCGTATTTTCTTTGAGTTAATATAGGCATTTAGGTTCATAGAGACTAGTAGGGCAAGTAAAGGTTTAATTTTTTTAATTAGTTATGGACAATGTTGCACCTCATAGATATAAAGCATATATAACTACAGAAGACCGTTACCTTCACCCAACTATTTCTTTAAACGTACTATCACCGAAATCTTTGATCAACTAACCTATTGCTTCTAATCAGCTGCTTAAGAAAACAAGACTTTGGGAATGACTAGAACACAGTTTGTCCTGTTTACCCAAGTCTGTGCAATGAACCATGATGAATTCCATTGATCAAGAAAGTGAAAAAAGAAAATGGAGAAGCCCATGCAATTAAACCAGTCAACCAAAAATTGAGAAATTGATTCCTGTACGAAGCAGTTCAACGAGAAGAATACACATTTATTCATATTTAAATCACTGAGGTGCATCGAACTCTTGAAGTATAAGAAAGTCGTTGGGATTATGTCCATAGCCTTCGAGATCGGAGTGTTGTGAACACCTCATTTGAACTTCCACCAAAGGCGGCAGAGTTGTTTGGTGAAGTTAAGAAACTGTTATGGTCACCATCGCTGATACAATCCTCAAAGAGAATAAGAAGTTTGCAGGGATTTGTGTTGGAATTAAAAAGAGTTAATGGCAACTTCGAAAATTTGGAACGAGGCACAAATGATGACCAGAGGAAGAACTAATTGAAAATGCAAATGCTTTTTTGCTTGTATGTAACTACAAATCTGAAGTCCACGGCCTTTTAAAGTGGTTGGACATGTTTATGGCTTGACAAACATTAAGTGAAATAATAGAAGTCCACAGAGCAGAAGAAAAAACACACAAACAATAAATGAGACAAAGACATGTGGTCTCTGGTCCTTCTGAGAAAGAGGAAACTTTATGTTCTTTGACTAAGAAAAACAAACAAGGCCTCCTCCTCTTTCCGTATGAAAGCAATTACTTCTTGTTAAATCATAGCCCATTAAATCATAGCCCACCATAAATGATGCTGATTTCCTTTTGTTTTCAATTTTCTGACGCTCACGATAAATCAAGGTTAAAGTATACTACCAACCTAATCTAGAGTTCAGAAACCAAAATGCTCAAATCTTCAACAATCAATTTTATATTATTTTAACAATTCCACATCGGCGGCTGACTTCTCTGGCGAAGTCAAGAAACCATCCTGATCGCTTGTCTCAAACGCAATCCTCAAAGAGAGCCAAAAGTGCAGGGCAACAAGCTTCGAAACTCTCAAATTCGTTGCTCAGAACTTTAGAATCACAACCCAGAACAACTACCAGCGCCAACCTTAATCGACGAATTGTTCTCCAAATCCTCCAATTTTTTGTGCATTCAATCACGAGTAGCCACGCATTTCAATTGTTGAAATGCCTTGACTAGAGGGTGATTGCTTACATCTCAAGTATTTAGTCTACTTGGTTGTCCTAATTATTTTTGTTATGTTAAGCCAGGTTTACCGTGGTGCTCTGCCCTTTTAGCGCTAACAGCGGTGCAAGCTAGCTTCGCCCTTATGCCATCTGATGTTCTATCAGTGCAATGTTCACATATTTTTCAAGGCTTCGAAATTCTTTTTCCAGTTTCCTTACTTGTACATGACTGCTGAAACCAGAAACCTTTCTTGTACAGGACCGGCCTTCAACCAAGGGCCACGCAGCCCCTGGTGGGGGATAGTCCTTGGGTTACCTGTTTCAAGTGGTGCACGAGATCCTGATTGCGAAAGATTTGCCAATTACTTAGCAGGAGTTTCTCTTAGAGTTGGATGAGTTTTAAATGTCATCATGTCCAGCCTTCAAGTAGATGCTGCCTTCTGTATGCAAACATGTATCATAAAGTGAGTCATTTCTTGGACATTACCCAGCAAACCATGACTTCTAGAACTTGAAAGCGTGAGCCGCCTCATGCCCAATAAACCAACTTAATTCTCGGTTTGTGGATCGCTGACATGGCCTTAATGACTTTGGCTTGGCAGGCTAACATGGAAAAAATTAACTTCTAGTCCCAGCAGACCTATGTTTGCTAAATTTCCTGATAGAGCATTCTTTTTTATATTATCTGCTGTTAATAATTTTATTCCAGTTGAGGCTTACACTATTCTGTTCTCGTACTAAAACTGAGCATACGCTTGCCTTTACTATACCAACATCAAAATATCATCCTTTATTAAACTCATTACTGCCGAGGAGTTTATTCTCTGCGTGAAACTTGTTATAACAACCTCAAACAACCTAAATAAGAAGGTATTTTGTGTGTTAGATGCATAACATGGCAGTGACATGTGGTGTAGCAAGCCAATCAAAAGTGAGCGAAATACATGCAGCATCAAGTAATGAGATTAATAGACTACGGGCAATGATTATTGGTCGGTTACATATACAATACTTTTTCATGGACAAGGAACATTTTGATGTCTCATCTTATGACAAAATAACAAGGATCGTACATGAAGTCAGGAAGTTGCTGCATCACGAGTTTCACAATGAACCGAACTTACAAATAGCACATTAGACATCAATCTTAATCAAGCAAAGATCAGGAGGCATATCGATCTCCCTAGTTAGCTTGAAGACTTCGTCAGCTGTCAAATGCATATGGGACAACTTGATGAATTTATGGTTGGAATGGCCTCTACATGGGATACGTCAGGACGTTCTCACCCAATCAAAAGTAAATGGGCAAGAACATGTTTCAAACAGATTTTGCCAAATCAACTCTCTCATCTTGCCTGATATCCTCTCATCTGCCATCAGAAATATAACAACTAGCTTGTAAGCATATATTAGATCATATACAGATGCCCAAATGGGACACATCCACCTGAAGATAGAGCTTAACTCCGAAGCAAGATTGCTATTTCCATTGAGGGGTCCTTTATTTTCTTAGTTTCATGATTCTCAGTTAATCTTAATCGCAGTCAAACTGTTTGCATTCGTATCCTGGTAAGCGTAGGCATTTACAAAGGGTACATCATCGAACATATACTCCTGGGTATACACACACGATTTTGGTCCTCCCACTCCATGATACATGAAAAGATAGATCAAGCCATGCAACAAAGGATATCAAGCGACTGCTGCTATTATCAGGATGACATGGAGGTAGTTCATTGGTCTACCAAAATTTTCACAAATTTCAGTTATTAGCCAAATATAGGGAAAACTACCCATAAGTCCTAAACCTATTACATTGATACTAATTCAGTATTAAACCTTTCAATTGTACCAATTTAGTTATAAACTTTTCTTATTAGTACCGATTTAGTCTATCTAGCCAATTTAGATTGGAAATCGCTGACATGGATATTGGCTGTCTTACGTGGCACAGCCAGCGTTAACATAGACATTTTTAAATAAATTTTAAATAATTATTTTTATTATTTTTATTATTTTTTTTCTTTCTTTTCCTTTCTATGTTCTTTTTCCTTTGCCTTGTGGCGAGTACTAGCCATGGTTAGCGACCGGCCACAGCCAAGGGTTGGCGAGGGCACGACCCTCGCGGCTTGGGCGAGGGCAGCCCTTATGGCCTCTAGCGAGGGCTCGACCCTGTTGCCCTCATTGAGTCTGGTGAGGGCTCGACCCTTGTGGCCCAGGTGAGGGCGGCCCTCGTGGCGTTCGGCGAGGGGTTGACCCTCGCGATGCCCTTGCTGGGCCTCGGCCGTGGCCGCTCGCTAGCCATGGCTGGGACTGGCCACAGTGCAAAGGAGAAAGAATAGGGGAAAAAAGAAGAAGGAAAAATAAGAAAAAAAGGAAAAAAACATTAAAAAATTATATAAAAATATCCACGTCAATGCTGGTCGTGTGACGTAGGATGATTGGTGTTCACGTAAGTGATTTTCAATCTAAATTAAATGGGTTGACTGAATTGATATCAATGGAAAAATATTTAGGACTAAATTTGTCAAATTAGAAAGTTCATGACTGAATTGGTATCAGTATAATAGGTTTAAGACTTTTTTTTGCTACTTTTCCTGTAAAAAACAAGAGAAACTCCTCACCACGAGATCATGACAAATGGAAAAGTAATTTTTAACAAGTGGGACATATTGTACCAGAATGATTCGTGTAAGTGATGTAAACGATGCAATAATTATAAGATGTTTTACACACAATATCATATAAGCATTATAGACTTGTTGAATTTTGATGGAAGTGGGCGAAACAGGAATGGATAGAACGAAGAAAGCATAAAAATTTCAATGGTTGCTCTTCTAGGCGTCCAAGGAAGTTGAAATGACATCAATTCATCCCGATTGATGGTTGCAACTCTTCAAGGATGCAGGCTTTAAAAGCCCCCACTCTTCAAGGACGGAGTGAAAACTTTTCTAGGTTTTCAAGGGGGTTTGAACTCTTCAAGGTTCAAGATAATTTCATTAAGCAAGTTTTCATTAATCAAATTGGGTCTCCCATTTACAAAGGTTTGACAACCTTTTATAAAAGAAGAGCAAGAGATTAAAGTCAAGCTTAGAAACTATAAATTACATTAGAAACTAGAAGTTATTAAATGTACAATATTTCCAATACTTGTGGTTCTCCCAAAGAGTCTTGATGCAGTTTCGATGCACGGGAAATGACAAGTCTTTAAGATAAAGTCAGAGATGAGGCTTTATTGATGAGGGAGTTTTTGATGAGAGTGTTGTCGATCTCGAATGCGCGCCGATCTTCTTGGTTGATAGAGTTGGTTTTGAGTATGGGTTGCATCATCATCTTTGGTATTCATAGAAGCCGGCAGTGATGATTTATGGCTTGCAAGAACCTGAGGAGAATGACAAATATCAAAATATGCAGGCAGATAATCCCATAATGCACACAATACATATTTGCATTCAAACCACAGAAAATGATCACATGATCAATATCACATTGTAATGACTACGAACACCCAAAAAGAGCACAAAACACAAAAATACATTCTGCATAGAATAGCCAAATCCTGTTTGGGAGGCCAATTTTTTGTTCCGTTGCTGTCCTTCTGTCTCTTCCAGCAACAATATCACATATCGGAGGTCTAGAATGTTTCAATTAGGGGCCGCCCCCTACTGCCGCATCTAAATTTTGGTCCAACTTTCTTGTTAGAGCAATTAGATATTAAACTACTATCGCATCTAAAAACTCAAGTTTTTAGAATAGTTAGTAATGGTTCTACAAAATTCACATGGTACTAGAGCTGGAACTTCTAGATTCAAATTTTTTAATGTCCCTATTTGTCTCCCCAATTACATATCCTTTTCGGTAACAATGTGAACATTATCTTTCAAACGTGAAATTGTAAGGTACTTTCACATGTTCCTTTTCTATTAAGTTAGAACTTCCAGTACTAAATTCAACAAATTTAGATTAGCTACCGCCAAGTCAAAACACTATAGCAAACATTGGAGCTGCAGGGTTGGTTGACCTTGTCTAGGCCAGAGCCGTCGGAAGGTTGTGCTACATTCGAAATAGGAACTGGACCAGGTTCTGCATGGGCCTCTTGGGAGGAGGCTTTTTTACCGTTCACATAATCACCATGTGGCGGACCGCTACTTGAATTCCCATGTGTTATTTTCCTGCTAAAATAATAGAGAATTGGAATCGAAGCAACATTTGTTAGGTAAAAATCAATTAGCTAAATGGTAAAATCAAAAGACTCAACCTGCTGGAGCTCAAACAGGGCATAGGGAGAGGGTTAGGCTCATTGGAAAATAGAATTCCACGGAGAGGTTTTCCGTCTATGACAGTTTCAATGGTGTATCTATTTCCAAAACATTCCGTCACCGTAGCCTGAAATGTTGGTTTGCCTTGGACGGCTTTTGATTGTTTGAACGGATGACTATGAGAACCTTCATTATTGTCCATAGCTACTTATGATTTGGCACACACGAGCATTTCAAAAAAACAGTATCACGATCATAATCCCACAATTTCTAGAATGGTGAAAACTCTAGTGAGAGATCTATACCTATATATCATAGCAATGGAAACCATATAAAACAGGCACTTGGCTTATGCTTCATAGAATTTTAATTACTTGACAAAATCTACGGCCACGAGGAAATCTCTTTAGACAAATTTGAAGACAATTTCCTAAATATGGTGATTCGGTAATGAATATGGTGATTTTGTAGGTTCATAAAATAAAGACTTACATGGAAAGAAACCTACAATGAGATCGAATCCATTTACTTAAAGAAAATACATAAATTTGACCAAAATAGTAAATATGTAGCAAATAACGTCAACTAAATCATGGTGCCGTAATGTTGAGCCTTAGTGCGACAGTAAAAAGGTTACTTCATTGTGACCCCACATCACGGGTTGAGTCACAAAAATAGCCTCTCTGAAAACTAGAGGTATGGATGCATACATGAACCCCTTCCTAGACCCAGGCATTGCGAGCGAATCTTGTGCACTAGAATGTCGATTTATTATGTGAAGTCTTGGCTTTAACTTCAGGACAAAAAGAAGAAGTTATTGTTCAATGAAAACAAAACATGGGATAAAATTTTCATATTATATCATAAGTGAAGTCCTTGTTTTGGAAGATTTTTTGGTCAACCACAAATAAGTTCATGGTTCATATTGTTACTAGAATGGCCATGCCCTTTCAATTGAGGTAATCTTACTATCCAGGTCCCATAATTGGCAACCTAGAATTGGCAATCCAATCAACCCTACCTCATAGTCATTCAATCAAGAGATATTCATGAACAAGGTACTAAGCCTATGTAACTACAAAAGATTGTTACCTTCCCCCAACTAATGCTTTGAAATATACTACAACCCCAATCGTAGATTAACTGTTGTGGAAATAAGCAATTGGATAATAAAATAGACAGAACAAAAATAAAATAAAATAGGACACTAGATTTACGTAAGAGTAGTAAAAAATTCCACTATAGATCAGTAATACAACGGAGATTATAACCACAGTCAAGTTACTCAAACAATCTTAGTGTTTCTCAGCCTATAGTTACATCCACTAACTTAGCTAGTGTCTAGCTCCACAATTTCTCACGAAATAATCTCTCAATCTCATGAAGTAGATTGTGGATCACCGTCAATGATAGGGGTGAGTATGGTTTAGGTTGGGCCGGTCCACCCCCTAACTCTCGTCTCATGAAGGAGATCGTGGATCGCCGTTAATGATAGGGGTGAGTATGGTTCAGGTTGGCCAGTCCACCCCCTAACCCTAAGATGAACTCGCACAGTGTTGGTTCTTATTTTTGGATTGAGGACCGATCCTATTAAGCCTAGGACTGAGGATCAGACTGACCCAATTGAATCGGTCTCGTTCCGGAGTCAACTCGAGATCGATCGATAATTTTTTTTTGTTTAATTTTTTGTACTCCTTGAAAATGTAAACCTACCATCTTAAATTACATATCCATCGATAATACGGCGTTGTACAACCAAACTATAAATATTGATACATATTCAACAAATTTAAAATAAGATGACAATAGAAATTTCACATCTACTAAAAGCAAGAAACCATAAAAATGATTAAAACCGCTTATAGAGATATGGGACAAGATGGGGCTAAGAAGTACTAATACTCTTTGGGAGCCTTTGTGTTATGTCGGACACTTCGACATGAGTTCATCACACTCTGACACGTTTCAACATGTTCCGACACGTGGTCAACTCTCCCCAACATACTCTGACACACAAGTTTGGAATTTTGACATGCGATTCTGAGATGCACTGAGTCAATTTTATATTTTTCAATACTTCGGGGATGAAAATGTAAATATATCAAAAAAAAAAAAAAAAAAGAGGTAAGAGTCGTGGTTGAGTGTTGCTCCTATTGCCATTACTACTCCACTGTTGGAGGGGACCGACGGAGGGAGATGGCCCTCATCGGCTCGGGCGAGACCATCACCAGCCAGATGAGGCTAGCGAGGCTTGCCCAGATCTGGGTGGCGCTACACCCTCAGTCGGGCCTAGTGAGGGTCACTGGCCCTCTCCTAGGGCCGACGAGGCCTTGCCTAAGGTTGGGGAGGTTCATCGGCCACAGGATTCGGACAAGCCTCACCTGTGCCTTGCCTGGGTCGGCGAGGGCCGCCACCCTTTACTGCTTGTCGTTAGCCCCTCCAACGGCGATAGCGGCTTGCCCAGCTAGGCAGCCATGACCTTGCCTTTTTTTTTTTTTTTTTTTTTTCTCTAGTTTTTTTTTTTTTTTAGATTTGTTTAGCTTTTTTAATTTTTTTTTTTTTACTATTCTCTAAATAAGATTTAGAGAAAAAGCAATAAAAAATGCCATTTAGGATAAATAAATAAATTTAAAAATACTACTTCAGATTTTCCAGTTAAACAAATAAATGGTGTTAACGGAAGGATTTGATTGCACCGATTTGATAAATTTTAAGACTCAATTGCGCTTTCGTGACATATTTTAGGACTTGTAGTATGCATATCCCTAAATTTTATAGTAGAATATGGATTGATTGTTTTTCTTCCTCCAAGTTTTATGAATTATTGCAATGGAATATAGTTAAATTTGTTAAATTAAAACAATGGATGATATTAACAAATGTTGGATTAATTTTTTAGAGTAAATTAATTCTAGGCTCTTTTTATTATTATTTATTTATATAAAAATATATTTAATATATAATGTGTCGGTATTTTTTTATCTTTTGAGAAATAACGTGTCGGCGTGTTGTGTTGTGTGTTTGTGTTGGTGCTATATAGAATATAGGAATTTGAGCAGTGAGCGGGGAAGTTGAGCGGGGTGAGTGTCGAGCAGCGAGCGGGGATGTTGTTCCTTTTGATTTTAGCAAATTGAAGACTAAGAGGACAAAGAAGATGGAAGAGAACAAGTACTAGAAGAGGATACCATGAGGACCTATTTAATGTTGTTTAGCTATTGTGGATGTCATGAGGAGGTTGATGCCGTTTGACTTAGGGTTTTCTCTTTAGAATATATAAAGAAAAAATTATAAATAATATATTAGATATATTATATATAATATGTACAATCAGGATCGATCTGGGTTGAACCGACCATAAACTTCTAAGATCGAGGACTAACCCGCACAATATTGGTCTAGGGTTGGTCGAGGATTAACCATGGACCCTGGACTGATGCTCTCCCCTAGTCAATGGCCTTAATTACTTTGGCATGGCAGGCTAATACCAAACATTGTAGTAGACCTTTTGTTTGCTGAATTTTTTGAATAGAGCATTCTTTCTTTTTTTAATAAATATTATTTGCCATTGATAATCTTATTCTAGTTGAGGCTTACACTATTCTTTTCCTGTGCTAAAACTAAGCATACGTTTTCCTTTACTATACCAACATCAACACATCATCCTTAGTTAAACTCATTACTACAGAATAGTTTCTATTCTCTACGAAACATATTATTAACAACTTCAACAACCTAAATAAACAAGACAATCATCAATTCTTTAATAGGCCATTCCCACAAAAAATGAGAAGGTACTTTGTGTGTTAGATGCACCACGTGGCGATGACATGTGGTGTAGCAAGCCAATCAAATGTAAGCAAAATACATACAACGTTAAGTAAAATGAGATAAATAAAACTCGGACAATGGTTTTTGGTTGGTTACATATACAATATTTTTTCATAAGCGAGTATTTTGATCTCTCATCTCGTGACAGAATAATAAGGATCATACATGTCGAAGTCAAGAAGTTGTTGCCTCGCCAGATTCACAATGAACCAGACTTACAAATAGCACATCAGACTTCAATTACTAATCAAGCGAAGATCAGGAGGCAAATCAAATCTCTAGAGTTAACTTGAAGACTTTGTTAGATGTCAAATGCATATGAGAAAATTTGATGAATCTATGATTGAAACTGGCTTATCCTGGGACATGTCGAGAGGCTAACCCAATCAAAAGTAACTGGGCAAAAACTGATTTTGCTAAATCTCCTCTTTCATATTGCGTGATGTTCTCTCAATTGCCATAAAAAATATAACAACTAGCTTGTATGCATATATTAGATCATATACGGATGCCCAAATGGAACACATCCACCTGAAGATAAGCTCAACTCCGAAGCAAGATCGCTATTTCATCAAGGGGTCCTTTATTTTCTTCATTTTTTGCCTTCAAGTTAGATCATTTGATGAGGTAAATTGTAGAATTGAGTGTGGGCATCTACCTTAGCAAGTGGGCCATTAATTTGAGACCAATTGGATTGAATTGGAGTTGAAATTGAAGGGAAATTCTTGGAAATTCTTAGCCATGGTGGGGGGGGTTGCAACTTTTCAGCATCATTTGAGACTTGTTGGAGAAGTCTTGGAGGGGAAATGGTTGTGGATGAGGGCTGTGGACTTTGGGGGCCTTGTGATGATGAGACTTTGGTGGCCTTTGTCCCCCTCAAGCCAATAGCAGCAACCATCTTCTTCTTCCTCAGCTTCTTCTTCTCCATTGTTGCTGTTTTAGAGCCCAAAGACCAGCAAAGAACCAGCTAGCCTCACCAAGCTAGCCCCTGCAGCTGTCAATCGCCAGTCCAGCGCCCGCCTAAGCCGCTTGCCTCTCGTCGTCCGCAATCCCACGAGTGCCGAGCCCGCGCGTCCCCTGCCATCCGAAGCCCTCCGCCCGATTGCACGATAGCCGCAAGCTCGCAAGCCCCCGAACCGCCCGAGCCGACCGTGTCCCTAGCCGTGCGTCCCTGTTCGCTCGAGCTGCTATCCCAAGCTCACCCGGCCATCGTCCAAGCCGCCGAGCTGCCTCTGCCCACCGCACACTACTCCAGCTCGTCTCCATTGCCGTCTGCCTCTCGCTGTTATTGCTCGCTCGACCAGCTCCTTTAGCCAGCAAGCAGAGTTGAACTCACAGCTTGGGTTGTGAGCTTCGTGGCCCATTTTTGGGCCTTTCTTGGCCTCCCTTGGTGTCGCTCTAGGCTCGAGTCTCGCTCTCCTCCGCGTCACCGTCGCCGTGAACTCATTGGCTCGCAAATTTGGTAAATTTACTTGCTAAACCTTGCTTAGAAGGTTAATTATGCTTAGTGGAGGTTTAGCTTAGCTTAAGATTGGTTTAGGTGGTTAGATTAGTTTAATTAGTGATTTAGTTAGTTAATTAGGCTAATTAGGTGGTTAGATTAATTTAGTTAAGGGTTAATTAGATTGTATGATTTAATTAGTCTAGTGCATTATTTTTAAGCCCAATTAGGTGGTTAGATTAGTGTATTTAACTTAATTAGGCATTTATTTAATTATTTTGCATTTATTTATTTAATTTTGTAATTTATTTAATTATTTAATTTTTTCAGAAATTATATCGAGATAGCCGGTTGTTAGAATTTTGTGCCGATTATCGTGGTGCAATTAGTTTATGCAATTGAGTGCTAATTTGTGCAATTGAGTGATGATTGTGATTTTTGATTTATTATTTTAAAATTATGGATTTTTGGTATTTAATTAGAAAATACCGGTTGTCGGGTTTTGACATGAAAAATGTTTTTAAGTACTATATCAAATAGTGAGATTTTTAAAAGGAACTGTATCACTTTTTATGGTTCGATCTAACCGTGTGCCCACACATGATTATTTTACCGAGTGTTTTTAATACGAAGAAAATAAACCAATCACATTATGTTAGTTGAGACATTTGAGTGCAAAGCACAATGTCCTTGGTCCGGATTGGATGGTCGTGTGTTGGTTATGAGAACTCGCAACGAGCTTTTATGCCAGGTGATGCTCCTATATGGAATGCCCTTGTCAACGGATGCGGGTCATAATAGAGGCTGGACCGAAGCTCCTTCGGGAATGCTGTCTAGAGGTAGACGTTGCGTGCTTAAGGGATGAGATGATGCTCGACTATGTTGAAAGACCGCCAAACGTCGAGTAGGCCGTGCCCGTGGGGTCGTAATCAATTGGAATGCGTGAATGATTGAGATAAATGCGTATGATTATGGGATAAAATTATGTGGCACGGAATGAGACGTGTTATAGCGATTTGGCCTTATAATCGGGACTCTTGTGGTTGTTTGAAATATAAATTGATGCGTTCCAATTGTTGAGTGTTATTATTGCACAAATTTGTTATATGAACTGTACTAACATGCAGGAAAGAACTGAGGCGAGGTGAGTCTCATTGGTTGTGTGGTTAGACTGCCTCTAGACATATTTCCTTCCTAATCGGGGTTTAGGGCATGAACTCACTAAGACATTATCTCACCCCGTCGTGGTTTAACTTTTTACAGGTCCTTAGATGGAGGTGAGGTCGGTTTGTTTTGGGTGGCCACGAGAGGCCAAGATAGAGTGTACCATCTTCCCTGTCCGTAGGAATCCTTGGACCCACGAGCTCGTTGTGACCATGATCTGGGTTAATGAGGGCCAACCTGAGTTGGTACCTCATTGATACAAAGCATGGTTTCGTAACGGGCCTAACGGGAAACAAGAAGGTCCCATGGATGGTTTCGATAGACCTACCGTCGAGGGTGAGGGTAAGGTTGTGCTTGACCCTGTTGTGGACGCCGATGTCATCGCAGACATCGCGGCGAATCAGTTGTCGGAGGATGAGCAAGAGCTTGAAGTTGAGGAGGTAGTAGACCCATTAGATCTCGACATCCCTAACGGTGTCGTAGTGGACTCGGATCCTAAGTAGGAGGGTTCGGGGTAGGGTTGGCTAGGTAGTCCTTTTTGAGACCTTAACTTTTGTATATAACTTTGTAGGGTTGACTCGTTTGTTTATAAAGTGTGATTTGTTTTATATAGTTGTCCTGCTTTTCTATCCCATGTTGATTGTTGTATGGGGATTGTTTTATTTCGCTTCCGCATGTGCAATAAAATGAATAGCTCGGCGACACATCCTGGGAATGTCACATTTTCATCGATCACCGAGGGATGTGCGTGTGCTCAAAGTTTGGGGCGTGACACCTTGGATCAAGATAATGAATATAGTAGGGTACGTCCAAGTGAGAGTAACGTTCGACTTATTCTTAATTACAACTACCTGATAAGATGATATCGTCATTATCTAATCTAAGTGGAAGCGTAATGGAGAATAATGTGCAAAGTGTACAATCTCCCATACGACGAAAAAGTTGTGAAAGTATTCATCGTCGACGTTTTGACATTGAAGGAAAACTTTTATGATTGCTCCACAAGATGAAGATGAGTCAAGAAATGTAAATAAGGCTCTAAATTGTCCAAATAAAGAAAAATGGATGGATGCAATGGAAAATGAAATGGAGCCAATGAAGTTAAATCATGTTTGGGAACTGATTGATCTTCTAAAAGGACACAAAGCCATTAGGAACAAATGGATTCTCAAAATAAAGTGTAAAGCTAATAGCTCAATAGAAAGACATAAGGCTCGTCTTGTGGCAAAATTGGTATAATCAACGGGAATGAATGGACTACGAGGAAACACATTCACTTATAGTCAAATTTATCTCAATTCGCATTATTCTAACAATAGTAGCTAGTATAAATATTGAATTACATCAAATTGATATAAAGATTGCTTTTCTCAATGGAGAATTAGAAAAAAAATTTATATGGAACAATCCGTTGGTTTCATTTTGAAAGATTAAGAACAAAAGGTATCTCGACTTTTGAAATATTTATATGGCCTTAAGTAGTCATTGAAACAATAATATATACGTTTTCATAATGTCATAATGGCATATGATTTTATAATGATTTATGAGGATTATTGTTTATATATCAAAAGATCCAAAAATCAATTTGTGATCATATCATTATATGTTGATGATATATTGATTGCCAGAAGCAATATTGAGTTTGTTAATATTGTCAAGAGTTGGTTATCTTTCAACTTTGAGATGAAAGACATGGGTGAGGTTGCATACATTTTTGGAGTTAAGATTTCAAGAGATCGTTCGAAGAGATCATTGTCTCTTTCGCAAGAAACGTATATAAGTAAGGTTCTTGAACGATTTCATATGCAAGATTGTAAACTCATAGATGTTCCTATTGCAAAAGATGAATGATTGAGCCATAGAATGTGTTCTAAGACTCAACAAGAGAAAGAACAAATGCAACATGTTCCTTATGTTAGCGTTGTTGGAAGCTTAATGTACACTGTGATATGTACAAGATCTGACATATGTTTTGCAGTTGGAATGGTAAGTAAATACCAATTCCAATCGAGGTTAGGCACATTGGAAAGCCGTCAAAAGAATATTGAGGTATTTGAAGGGAATTGTTGATTATACGCTGAGTTATCAAGGAAATGATATGCGACTTGAAGGTTATTCAAATGTTGATTAGAGAGGAGATTTAGATAAAATGAAATCTATCTCTGGATTCGTTTTCTTACTGAATAATGGTGCCATACCTTGGAATAGTAAGAAACAAATGTGTATAGCCTTATCCATGATGGAAGCTAAGTTCGTGGTATTATCAGTAGCAATATAAGAAGATGTTTGGTTTAAGAGATTTTTGGATCATTTAGGTGTTGTTAAAAATGCTACAAACTCATTATTGGTTAACTGTGATAATCAAGTAGCAATAGCGTATACAGAAGATCCAAAATATTATGATAAGACCAAATATATAAATACTAAGTATAAATTTGTCAAATATATGATTGCATGAAAATATGTGAACCCACAATACATATCTACACATAGAATGGTAGTAAATACAACAACAAAGCCAATACCTAGATACGTGTTATGTGGCTATGTAAAATCTCTAAGACTATGTAGAAGTTGATGTACTGAATATTGTAATTTCCCTTAAGTATTCACATTTAATAAATTTGTGTTTCATCATTAATGCTTATGAATCTTTGTTTGACATTTATGACGTTTATGCATCTTAATGCTTAGTGCATCTAAAAAATTGAGAAATTATGTTAGATAGATAAGAGATTAGCCCACTTACACGGGTAATTGCATTTATTTACTATGTAATAAATAAATATGAGACGATTTTTAAACTTATTATCTAGGTGATAATCGATAATTCAAGCTTAAAATATAGATGTCGCCTTAACTGAGTGTTAAGATGAGAACATAATATTTATTATGTCCGAAAGTAAAATAATCCACATATTTTACTTTATCTATTTTTGATGTTGAATGTGAGTTCTAATGGATTCCGTGAAAGAGTAGATACGTGAACTCAAGTTAGACATTATGTATGTCTGAACTATAATCTGTACGGTATTGAAAGTGTAGATAGAATGAGAAATGAGTTGATACCGTAATATGTATTTCATACTACTTATGCACGAGACGACTAATAAGAGTAACAAAAGTTTTGACCTCTACTTTTATGCTTTGTGAGATTCTTTAGGAAAATAGTTCCTCAATTAAGTGCCCTCATGACTCTTATTTATTCTTAAGATTTCTATTCAATATTTGTTATATTAGAATATTGCCAATGATCATGAATTGATTTGGGACATTTTTAGAAAAGCAAGTTGAATTGAAATTGAGAGTTTCAAGAAAAGATAAAGATCGAGTTTGGAGAATCACATTCTAGTTTTGTATTCACTGGTCAACCAATTATAATTGTTTTGAGATAATCATAATTGTGAATACAATATATTATTATTAAAGAGAGATCAAAAGAGATATAAATGTGATTGATCGATCTAGGGTACTGCATATTATATCTACTAAAAAAAATGTGATGCCCATTATAAGCTATTATATATTCCTAATAGAGGCACGGCAACGAGTTCTCGAAATATGTTGGTTGCACAGATTATTTACTAATTTGAATGTCGCAGAGAGGTGAAGAAAGAGTTCTGCTTAGCTCACCATGTATGAGTGGGAGATGATGAGTTTTTTTTAATTGATGGGTCAAGTCAAGCCATTCCACCCATGTTGGGCCAAAATTTGGCCCGTAAATGAAAAGTCCATAAGAGAGAGTACAGTTATTGTTGTATAAAATATGAAGGAGGAGAATGTTGTGAAAGACAACAGTGAAAAAAAGTAGAACGTATTTTTCTCTCATTAGACAACAGTGTTTTCTCTCTTGACGAATAAAATCCAAGGCCTCGATTCATTCTTCTGAGACTACAACAGTACTTAATTTGTGGTAAACAAGGTATGTTTGTCTCTATGATATATCTTTCAATCGGTGTTACATGTTTTCCCAGGCATGTTTCTGCGTTCGTTTTCAGTATTCGTTCGTTTGAGTATCGGTTCGTTTTCAGGAATCTATTTCTAACAAAAAGTTATAAAGAGATTTCTTAGGTAACTGGTCAAGTACTTTAGGAATGTAAAAAGTGCAGATCAAAACTAAAAAAGGAACAATGAGTTCAAAAACTAATGGTGCGTTTATTTCATCGAAAACTCAAAATATTTTCCAAACAATAATCGCTCGTATTGCTTATAACATTGAACGAATAAAAATTTGTCATCACTTGTGGAAATAATTAGGAATAAATTGTTGTCGATAATAAAAATATTTTTGGTTGGCTAATTTTTCTAAGAGATATAGCCAATCATTTTTTGAAAAATATTTTTTAAATCTCGAGTTTTTAATGAAATAAATGCAACAAACACTCCCGAGAAAGATCAAAGCAATCATTGCATAAACGTTTAAAAGCCTCTAAACGAACAAAATAAGGAGACTCAGATTCTTGAGCAAATTTCGGGCTTTCGAAAGCTAGATATGTGATAAAAGTTCAAGAGAACGGTGAAACTGCACGGTTGATTGACCTCGTCCAAGCCAGAGCTGTCGGAAGTTTGTGTTACATTCGAAATGGGAATTGGACCAGCTTGTTTCGCATGGGCCTCTTGGGAAGGGGCTTCTTTTACATGCGCATTGTCAGCTTGTACATCATCAACAGAGTCCGGTTGGATAATTCTGGAAGCCTTGCACTCACTATTATGATCTTCATTTGGCATACCAGCACTTGAATCCTCATAAGTTCTTTCCCCACTACAAGAATACAGAATCATAAATGAACCAAGATTTGTTGAGTAAAATTGATAAGCTCAATGGGAAAAACAAAAGGCTCATCTCCTGGAGCTCGAAAAAGGTATAGGGAAAGTGCTAGGACAATTTTAATATTGATCACCAAAATTCTCCATCGCCTAAAATTTTGATTTGTCTCGAACGGCTTCTGATAGTGTGAATTGATATCTATGAGAACCTGCATTAGATTCCATTGCTACTTATGATTTGGCCGAAGCAATTCATAAAAACAGTATCATGACCATAATTCTATGATTTGAAGAAGTTAATCAGGAAATAAATAGTTTGTGGATTTAATCAAAGTGCTCATAGTTATCAATTCACACAATCAAAAACTCTTTGAAATATAAAGATATTTCAAGCAAGAGTGACTGAGATTTTTTGGTCATGCAAGGTTACAACCATATCACAGTTATAACTTCGTGATTTCTAGACAAGTGAAAGCTCCGTGAGTGATTTATAGCTATATACAATAGCAAGGGAAAACATGTAAAAGAGGCACTGGGCTGTTGAAAGCGCACAGCAAAAGTTCAATACTTCAACCTGAGGAGATCGCCAAGAAGAAGCCTAAGTCCGAGCTTGTCAATATATTCAATTGAATTCATCTTAAATAAAAAACTTAAACTATTGAGTTATGGGTCAATTAAGACACACACACACACATATATAGCTTAACACCACACCAATTCTTCGATGTGAGATTTCTTTAACACAACTCACTTGTAACAATCTCTCTTTCACATGTGAGCTTAGTGTTTAGGCTCGCTCTCTCTTAATTCAGATATCCTTTTGGCCCAACTTCATCCTTACAGGCCCACGTTGTTACACCACAATGCCCACTTACCTGGAAACTGCAACATTCGATTTGGGATTTCTCTAACACAACTCATTTACTTGTGCATCCTTACAATCTCCTCCTCATGTGTGAGTTCAATGTTTAGGCTTGCTCCCCCTTAATTCAGATATCCTTTTGGCTCAACTTCATCCTTACGGGCCCGCGTTGCTTCACCACAATGCTCACCTAACTAGAAACTGCAACCATCAGTTTTGATACTAGTTGTTGGGAGAGCGTGCTGGAAATTCAATACCTTAATCTAAAAAGGTCAGTAAGAAGGAGCGCAAGTCCAAACTTATTAGTTGAACCCACATTGCGAGCGAGTTTTGGGTTAATTAAGATATATCAATTACTCAATACCATATCAATTCTCTGATATGGAATTTTTCTAACACAACTCATTCATATGTGTATCCTAACATTGGCTTATGCTTCATGGAATTTTAGTTAATCGACAAAATCTATGGCCACACAAAAAGACAATGTGGAAGATTTTTTTTTTTTTTTGATTTTGTATTGAATATGGTGATCTTGTCAATTTATAAATTAAAGATTTAAATGGAAAGAAGCCTACAATGAGATCAAATCTATTTACTTAGAGTAAATGCATAAATATGATCAAAAAAATAAATAAGTAGCAAATACCTAGATTGTGGCACTCTAAGTGTGAGCCTCAGGCAGTGCGGCGGACTCTCGTGCACTAAGACATTGATTTGGGAAGAAGTACACTATTAGTGCCATAAGTTGTGTACGGTGCTTACTTTGGTGCCAAAAGTTTCCGTCGGATCACTTAAATGCCAAAAAGTTTGAAAAACGATCATTTTAGTGTCACCTCCAATCAGATTGACCGGAAATCCGACTGACACTTTTTTTATTAATTTTTGAAGCTGATGTGGCTCACCGAAGAGTACAGTCAGCATTTAAACAACAAAACAACGCCGTTTGGTATCTCTCCCCCAATTCAAAACCCTAAATCCCCAAAGAGAGAGAGAAGATAAGCCGGTGATGGGCTAGTCGCCATCCTCAACAGCCCCGCGCTAGGCGGCCGTGGCTCCGACCCCTACCCCAACCTCGACCCCGACCCAGACCCCGATGATGGCCACTCGGCGGCCAAGTCGAAGGCCATGATCTAGCCGGTGCTTGGGGAGGCCGCCGACAAGTGTGCCGCCCTCGATCTCTTCCTCTCCATCTCCGATCTCTTCGACGAGTGCCTAGCTTGTGTCTTCCAATACCTAGGCTCCGGGGACCGGGGCCAATGCTCCCTTGTGTGCCGCCGCTGGCTCGCGATCAAAGGCCAGAGCCGTCAGAGGCTCGCCCTCCACACTCACTCGGAGCTGCTAGATGCGGTCTTAGCGCTGTTCGTGTAGTTCAACTCGGTCACGAAGCTCGCGCTCAAGTGTGACCGCAAGTCATGGAGCATCGGCGACGACGCGCTCGTGGAGGGCGTCCGAACAGCACTGAGCGATGGTGGTTGAGCGAGCGACGACGGAGTCCAAGCAACGGCGGCCGAGCAAGCTAGGTCGGAAAAACCCTAATTTCAATCCCCAAATTGAAAAAAAAAAAAAAAAATTCCCCAAATGAGTTAAACAACATCGTTTTTGTGAGGCTATCCACTTAGGACGGCAAAATGACATCGTTTTCTTAAGGAGGATGGAAAACGACGTCGTTTTAAAGCAACCATATTTTTTTAAATATAAAAATCATGTAATTAATCTGGCCGGAATCTTTGACCAGTGGCACCAAAGTGATCATTTTTTCTCGATTTGGCACTTAAGTGATTTGACGGAAACTTTTGACACCAAAGTGAGCGCCGTACACAACTTATGGCACTGATAGTGTACTTCTCCCCACTGATTTGTAATGTTATTTCTCAATGACAACAAAACACTGGATAAATTTTCATATTATATCATCAGTATAGTCCTTGTTTTTGAAGACTTTTTTATTTATTAGAAACTTGGACAACAAATAAGTTCATGGTTCATTATATTCTTTGATTTAACATAGGCTTTTAGAATCATGGAGACTAGTAGGGCCAACAATGGTTTTTATCCGATGTGGCATTTTATCATTTCTTTTATCGAGATTGGCACTAAAATAATCACTTTTTAATAACAATTAACATTGAAATGATCATTTTTTAACAATAATTAGGAGTTATATGTTGACTAAGTACGCTGGCAAGCCACGTAGAATTGAAAAATTAATAAAATATGATCATGTTGGATTTCCGGCAACCCTAATCGGAGTTGGCAATTAAATGATCATTTTTTTTAAAATGACAATTAAGTGATCCGAAAAAACTTTTGACACTAAAATGAGCGCCCTACACAACTTTTGGCACTTTTAGCATCATTCTATGCTTTTATTTCATTAGTTATAGACAGTGTTGCACCTTATAGAAATAAAGCATATGTAAATACAGAACAACATTACTGTTCATAAAAAAAAATACAGAACAACATTACCTAAATTTTACCTTCACATACCCTTTCTCGTGATAAAATTTTTCCCTTCCAGCTCTGTTTCTCTTGTAATTGCTGATTAACTTTACAATATCTAAATTGCAACAATAATGACGGTCATCACAGATCACATAAACAGAGGCCGTGCGCACCGTGCAATGCAAGGATCTTGCCACCTGTGACATTTCGATGCAATGGAGAGGGCAAAGAAACATAAAGACCATCGATTACTCCTTCCTGGGAAAAATCAGTGATTTATAGTAGCTAGCAAACAGATTACAGAAATCTAGCTTGCTGATTGAAAAGGCAATTGATCATCATAAGAAAACTACGGTATAGAGACAGCGTGTCTCAAGTAATTGAAAATTTGTCCTAATTATTGCTCTTGTGAGCATAAAAAGGGTCATACATGTCAAAGATCTAAAGTGACTCAGGCTTCATATAACACAGTAGACTTTAATTCCACTGTTATGGTGCAGTTTCTTTTTGGAACTGCTACTTCGACAAAACCCCCCACATTCCAAGGCTAAGCTAAAATCATGAGAGAAGATAAATTTGACAATCAATGCTCGAGTAAAGATCAAGAGGCAAATCAGATCTCCATAGTTAGGTTGAAGGCTCTGTGAGTAGTCAAATGCATCTGGGACTACTTAATGAATGTGCAATGGAATTGGCTTGTCACCTCTTTCATCTGGGTCTAATGTCCTCTCATCTGTCATTAGAAATAAAACAATTAGCTCTTTTAAGCATATATTAGATCAATACAGATGCCCAAATCGAACAAATCCACCTAAAGATGGAGGTCAATTTGGAAGCAAGAACACTATTTCGTTGAGGGCTCTTTTCTTCTCTTAGCATCGGGATTCCCATTAAATCTTGATCACATTCAAAAGGGTTTGTATATGCATCCTGGTAACCATAGGCATATAAAGAGAGTATATCATGGAAGGTGCTCCTCATGGGTATCCACATGCACAATTTTGGTCCTCTGACTCATGGAAAAGAATGATCCACATGATATTAAACAATGACTGGTACCCCAAAGTTTTCACAGATTCAGAGATTAGCCAAACACAAGAGGAACTCCTCACAACGAGATCATAGAAAATGAAAAGTTCTTTAATGATCGAGACATTTTTAAGAATACATATATATTCTTCAAAAATCTTTTCCGCGAATTTGCAGCCAATTAAAAGTTAAATTTGTATAGAAGCTCAAGATAACATTGGAACTCCAATATTGACTGACCTTCTCCAATTCTGTGCCATAAGAAAGTTGTGCTATATTCGAAACAGCAAGCAGACCAGCAGGTTCTTCTTGGGACTCTTGGGAAGAGGCTTCTTTCCCATGCACAATCATCAGCTTGCCAATCATGGACTGACTTTGGCTGGATACTTCTAGAAGCCTTGGACTCTCTCTTTGAATCCTCATAAGTTCTTTTCCTGCTACAAGAATAGAGAATCAGAAGCAAACGAACATTTATCGAGTAAAATTGATCAGCTAAATGGGAAAAACAAAAGACTCACCTCCTGGAGCTGGAAAAAGATATGGGGAGAGTGCTAAACTCATTAAAAAATAAAATTACACGGAGGGGCTTTCTGTTTATGACAATTTCAATGGAACATTGATTTCCAAAATTCTCTATCACTCTCCCCTGAAATATTGATTTGCTTCGGATGGCTTTTGATTGTGTGAATGCATATCTTTGACAACTTGCGTTAGAGTACATAGCTACTTACGATTTGGCACATACAAGTAACTAAAAAAAAAAATAACCAGTATCATGACCATAATCTCACGATTTCTAGACAAGTGAAAACTCCCGTGGAAGATCTATGGCTATATATAATTGCAAGGGAAGCATGTAAAACGAGCAATTGGCTTTTGCTTCATGGAATTTTAATTAATTGACAAAATCTATAACGGCATGGAAATCTCTCTAGATAATTTTGAGGAAAATATCCTGATTTTGTATTGAATACGGTGATTTTGTCGATTTATGAAATTACAATTTACATGGAAAGAAACCTACAATGAGATCGAATCCATTTACTTAGAGTAAATACATATATTTGACCAAAAAAGTAAATACGTAGCAAATATGTAGAGGACACCTAGAACATGGTACCGTAAGGGTGAGCCTTAGTGGAACGGTAAAAGGATACTCAATTGTGACCTAAAGTCATGGATTTGAGTCACAAAAATGCCCTCTCTAGAAACTAGGGGTGTGGCAGCATACATTAACCCCTTCCTCTACCCACGTAGTGAAGCCAAGCCATTGATTAAAATATTTAAGCTTTCATGTATCATCATACATGAACCCCTTCTTAGTTGTTATTAAGCAACTGAAACAGACTTAGGTTGTCAATCTAGATAAGAACGAGGTATTTCTATAGTTCATATCCTAAAATTTTCAAATTATAAAGATTTGCCAAAAATACGAGGAAGTCCTTGTCTCGAGATTATGGAAAATGGAAGAGTTATTTTAACAATCAAGACTCATTCAAGAATGAATAAATGTCTATCAGAATGGTATCACGATGGACACAATGCAATATATATGATATTTTATACACAATGTCGCAACCATCGTTCAAATATTATGTATATAAATATAAATGGGATTTTGCTGAATAAAATATCTATGACCTGGCTATTTTTTTCACAAGCATATGTCTACAATCAAACAATGCTCTGATCAGCCGTAGAAACTTGAAGTAGGATGAGAGCAATATATGATATTTTTTTTTTGGTAAGGAGAGCAATTTATGATATTCAGCAACATAGATGATTATTTTGTGGACCAAATCAGAGTCCTTGGTTGATGGAGATACTCTCTTTTGAACTTCCACATTTAAATTTAGAGCTTCATCCATCCGATCACCTTTAGTATTGATAGGAGCCTGTAGTGATGATTCTTGGTCTGTAGGTATTTGAGGAGGTAGACAAAATCAAAATTTAAATAGACTTTTCAAGTAAATTGACTATTTATGTATGAAAATGGGAGAATTTTGAGTCTCGATTAAGTGGTAACATCATTTGATTCCAGGAATCAAGATCCTAATACATGTAGATACAGATGGTCTAATGAGAGCAAGAGTTAAGAAGAGCAAAGATCAGCCAAACTTTTTATTATATTTATTTTTATAGTGAAGCATATCCACAAACAACTCTCGAAGGATTCGCACCCAATGCCAACTATGGCAACCGAGACTCAAAATAAAATCTCGAGAGAAGAAAAATTTGTCCATTACTAATCGAGCGAAGATCAGGACGCAGATCAGATATTTATAATTGGCTTGAATACTGTGTCAGCTGTCAAATGCACCTGGTACAACTTAATGAACGTACATTCTTTATTTGGAATACGCATGAGGTATGTCAAGAGGTTCAACTGACCAAAAGCAACTTTGCAAGAATTTGTTTCATTCTGACTTTGCCAAATCATCTCTTTCATCTTAGGCTATTGTCCTCTCATCTGCCATAAAAAAATTTAACTAGCTTGTCCGCATATATTGAACAAATCCACCTAAAGATGGAGCTCCATTGGGAAATAAGATCACTATTTCAGCGAGGGCTCCTTTCTTTTCTTAGCATCAGCATTCCCGGTTAATCTTAATCACACTAAAAGTGTATGCGTATGCGTCTTGGCAAGCATTGGCATGTACAAAATGTATATGATGGAACTGGCTACGCATGCACAATTTTTGGTCTGACGATTTGATGATACATGAGAAGAGAGATGAAGCCATGCAACAACGACGACATATTAAGCAACTGAATAGACTGTAGCTATCTATCTGGATGACAACAAGGTACTTCTGTTGGTCATATACCAAAGCTTTCAAAAACTTCAAAGATCAGCCAAAAACAAGAGGAACGCCTCATCTTAAGATCATGGGAAATGGAAAAGTTATTTTAACAACCAAGACTTATTTGGGAATGAACAAAGGGCTGTCAGCATGGTATCACATAAGTGGTGGACACAATGCAATATATATGTGAAATTTTACACACAATGTTACAATCATCGTTCAAATATTATGCATACACACATACACAGGATTTTGCCGGATAAAATATCTATTACTTGCAAGTCAGTTCTTGCAAAAAGCTATTACTTCACAAGCATAGGTCTACAATCAAAACATGCTCTGATCAGCTGTAGAAACTTGAAGCTGGATGAGAGCAACATATGATAATCAGCAACACGCATGATTATTTTTTTGAGATCACATCAGAGTCCCTGGTTGATGGAGATACACTCTGTTTTGGAACTTCCACATTCAAATTTGGAGCTTCATCCATCTGATCATCTTAGTAATGATAGGCGCCTGCAGTGATGATTCTTGGTTCGCAGGTATCTGAGGAGGTAGACAAAAATCAAACTATGCAGGCAGATAATCCCATAGTGCACACGATGTATAGTTGCATTCAGAGTACAGATGACTATGAACACCAAAATAGAGCTCAAAAATACACAAACATTCCACATAAAATAGTAAAGTTCCATTTATTTCATCTCTCCCAGCAACAGAATCACATAAAGGCATCATAAGTTATGAACATGCCCAGTCACATAGAGGAGGTCTAGAGTATTTCAATTGGAGTCCCATGCTACTGCATCTGAACTTTGGTCCAACTTGCTTTGGCATCAAAATCTACTCAGTGACCAACAATTAAGTAGAGAAGAACAGGTAAAAACAGAAGCTGCTTCCACAAGCTTCTTTGCTGTCCTTCCCAGTAAGAATGTGAACATTGACCTTCAAATGTGAGATTGTTGTGAAAACCACAAACAACAATGTTCAAAGTTAAAAATCTTAATTGAATAGATGTCAATTAGCTACAGCCAAGACTCAAACCCAAAATTAAAGTCAAAACCCACAGCAAGAAACCTAGGCTTCTCCACCTAGGCATGTTGGGATCCATCAGATGTTGATCTAAAATAATCTCAATGATATGACTCCAATCATGTCAACCTCTGCGTAGATATGTCACACGAAAACATCATACAAGCATTCATTACATGGTGAAGATGATTTCAGTTGATTCCACACAAGGAATTTTGCTTTATATTGAACTTGGAGTTCCCTTTTCCATTTCTTTTTTTCTCAGTAAGTGATGAAGGAGTTCTTAGAAGTTAACTGCTTGAGTACATCAAGAATGTAAAAAGAATAGATCAAAACTGAAAAAAGAATAGTAAGAACTATGCAAATTAGAGCAATCATTGAATAAAAGTAAGAAGACTCAGTTTCTTAAAAAAAAAAAAATTCGCGAAGTTCCAGCTTCTCAAAGGTTAAATTTGTGATAAAAGTTCATGAGAACGTTGGAACTGTGAGGTTGACTCCATGTCAGAGCCATCAAAAGGTTTTAATACATCCGAAACAGGAACTGGACCCGCATATTCTGCATGGGGCTTCTGGGAAGAGGCTTCTTCTCCACGCATGGCATCAGCTTGCCATCACCAATTGAGTCCGACTGGATACTTCTACAAGCCTTTTGACTCACAGTTATAATCACCATTTGACGCACCAGCACTTGAATCTCCACAACTTTTTCTGCTACAAGAATAGAGAATCAGAACCAAAACACCATTCGTTTAGTAAAATCAATAAGCTAAATGCAAAAAACAAAAGACTCACCTGCTGGAGCTTGAAAGAGTTACAGGAAGAGTGCTAGGCTTACTGGAAAATAGAACTCCACGGAGAGGTTTTCCATCTACGACAGTTTCAATGGTGAATCGATCACCAAAATTCTCCGTCAGTCTCGCTTCAAATGTATGCTTACCCTGGACAGGTACCAGTTGCTTATGTGGATTACTTTGAGCACCTGCAATAAAGGTCCATAGCTACTTAAGGTTTGGCACATACAAGCAATTCAAAAAACCAGCATCACATCCATAACCCAATAATTTCTAGATAACTAAAAAGTCCAGTGAGAGATCTACATCTAAACTTTATTATAATAGCAAGAGAAAACATGTAAAACAGGCACCTGGCGTCTACTTCATGGATATTTGACTTACTTGAGGGAATACTTGGACAAAGGTCCATTGATATGCAATTCAGTTGGTAGTAAGTTTTAAAGAAGTTGATCCTGCCGCAGGTGCTCATATTTGTTCACCCAAGCAATAAGAACTCTCCAAGGTAAGCATACATTTGAACCAAGAGTAACAAAGAGTTTTGGCAATCGCACACCATTTGCAAATAACTATATCACAGCCATAATCCCACGATCTCTAGATAAGTGAAAAATTCAATGGGGATCTATATCTTATATATAATAGCAAGGGAAAAATGTAAAACAGGCACTTAGCTTCCGCATCATGGACATTTTAATTACTTGACAAATTCTACGGCCTCGGAGATCTCTCTAGACAATTTTGAAGAAAATTTCCTGATTATGTATTGAATATGGTGATTTGGTATTGAATATGGCGATTTTGTCAGTTTATGAAAATAAGATTTACATGGAAAGAAACCTACGATAAAATCTCATCGAATCCATTCACTTAAAGTAAATACATAGATTTGACCAAATATGTAGCAAACACGTACACGCCACCTAGATCGTGGTACCCGAAGGGTAAGCCTTGGTGCAGCGGTAAAAGGTTACTCCATTGTGAACTATGGTCATGGGTTCGAGTCATGAAAATAGCTCTCTAGAAACCAGGGGTATGGCAACATACATGAGCCTCGATACTGGCATGATCTTTTTAATTTAAGTACTCTTACAGTCCAGGTCGCCAAAATTGGAAATCCAATCAACCCCACCTAATACTCATTCAATTAAGAGATATTACATGAACATGGTATAAGGCATATGTAACCACAGAAGACTGTTACCTTCCCCCAACAACATCTTTAAAACATACTATTACCCAAATCGCAGAACGACTAACCCTAGTCCTTAAATACGGTTTTCTTGACAAGCAACATACCTCATCCTCTATATCATACCATGACTTCATCATGAACCAAGATCAAGGTAATATCTTCATGTCTATAGAAGCCTAACATATTTGTAAAATCCTAACTTATGGTAGAATTATCTGCGCAAGCTAGTGACTATGCTTTCAAAAATCCTAACTCTATCTCCATATTCTAAATTTCATATTTACAACCACAATTTATGCCCACACATTAGCAACATATGTCATGCTCATAACTAGGACAGCTAACAAGTTTGAGAACTCAATGACATTGTCCTTTGTTTCAAAATGACCGAATACTGAGGTTCCTACAATATAAGTTCTTATTACATAACATGGTGACAAATAGGACATTTAAATACTTAAAAAAAGGATAACTAAACTAAAAGTGAAAAATTCTCCTTTAATATTTCTTCCAGACAAGTAATGCCTACAATTTTCTTGAAATTACTTAAGAAAAGGTGCCTAGTGCTCCCAAGAAGAGCATTTTGTCCATCCCATCACAAACTCTCTCTCTCTCTCTCTCTCTCTCTCTCTCTCTCTCTCTCTCTGATTGGTGCTCATCAACCCCTTTAAAGACTCGGTTTCATAGCTTATTCAGAATGACAAGCAACAAAGAATCGATTGTTAAATCTTTGGATGAGTTGGGTAAATGGCAAGATCGCTTGGGATGTTGAGTTAATTGGAAACATTCATAATAGAGAGTTGTAGGAAGTGTCTGATTTCTTTCCATGTTTTAGTGGATGCAAAGGTGAACCTTAAGGGTATTGATTATGTAAAATGGTCATTGACAAAAAAAAAAAAGAAGAAAGAAGAAGGTGTTCACCATTTATCTTATAACTGACACATGAAAAAAGAGGAGAAAGGAAAGGATGATGTCCTTGGAGATTGACACAGATGAAATTTATTATTATTATTTTTCTTGGGAAACACCTTGGGAAAGAATCTGACTTTGGATAACATGCGAACAAGGTCAGATTCTGTGTTGTCTCTGCAAAAAGGCAGCGAACTCTGCTGACGGTTCATTGATATATTTTGGTTGGTCAAGGACGCTTTGGAGTTTGGTTAGGTTGGTTGAAGGCATTCAGCAGGCAAGTGCAGAGACTGTGCAAGAAGAGCTAAGAGATTGGTTTGGTAGACGTAAAAACAAAGAGAATAAAAGAATATTCGCTTGATCCCTGTGGCCATATCATTATGCAAGTCGCCACTTCTTCCCAAGGCACAGGGTAAAACGTATCGGTTCAACAGATTTACAAGGCCCCCCCTCCCTTTTCCTCTGCCCCCAGCCCATGACAACAGCCAAAACATTAATACAATCTCATAATCATCTGCATGAAGAATAGTGGGATAATTGAAATCAATGTCCCGAGTGTAACAATGGAAAAGATTATGGAACTGGAGACAATTGGTAACACGAAATATAGTTTCAAGTCTACATAAGCAAATGTAGAATCGAATTAAATAGATTTATCTCCACAGTCATTCTTTCTCCCACCAACAGACCCTCATTCAAGAACACGGAAGTAAACATATATCAGGGCCTGACCTGGCTGACCATAGATTGATAGCGGCACAGGTTGATTTGAGCTTGAGGATACACCAAGTTGCACCAAAGCTTTATCCTGTCCTAGAGTCAAATTTTGCTCTTGGCACTTCAGCTTCAGTTTCTTCCTTGAGGGTAACTTCTCTAGCCTTTGCTCGTGTTCCCTAGTGAGTCCTAAATGATATAGGAAATTAACTCCGGAACACATCTTGGGTTCTGAAACCTGAAAATCAACATAAACTACCAAAAGAATGTCCACAAGATATAATTCGAACCTGTGTGCAAGTAATAAATATCATCAAGAGCCTCGAGACTTCTATTGCAACCACCCACAAAGGCAAGAACCCCACTTCTTACTGGATCCAGACAGACCCCAGCCATGGAAAATCTGGCAGAAGGTCCAGCACCTGTGGTAGTCAACTTGGACCATATTGCAGATTCTGCAAAATCATGGTAACAGTCGAGCAAAAGAGATAAAGAACATGAGGATGCGCATTTTAAGTTGAAGGAACGAAAAACCATGCTTATGTTGCTCTCTCTTGCTTTTCCAACACAACAAAGGTATATGAAAAAATTAAAAGAAGCAATAGATGATCAGCTCAAATTTACTTTCCAAATACTTGAATGATTAAGCAAACTAAATAATCAATGGATATGAAATTGAATGAGCAAGGAAAAATGCCCTAATCTTGATACAAAAGTTCATCTACCACTTTAATGTACCGCTCGCATCTCAAAAGAAATTGTACTTGAGATTTATAACTGCAATCAACAAAGCATTGCCTAGAAATATATTAAAATAACACAGGTTTCATATAAAACAGGCCAGTAATGTGAGAACTAGCAATTTGAAACTGACATTATTAAATTTCAGCAAATGCATATATCTGCATGATTTCTGTGGCAGACATTCAGAAAGCATATACAGAGCAAAAAGTACTTACCAACATTAAGCATATAGAGGTCATCATATAGCTTTTGGGCCTCTGTGTATCCCCCATAAACAAACAGAATCTTCCCAAACATAATAGTCACATATCCAGCACGGGGGGGTAGCATGTCGCCGGTGGTATTCAGCTCCTTCCATATCAGAGTATCTAACAGAATGCAGTAAGGCCAAAAGAGCAGTAAATAGAGGATACTCATGGAGAGAGAAGCAAGAAACCACTATTCAGGTAAACTAATAGAGGCTACGGTTGACAGTAAACCTGCATTGAGAATGTGGACGTCGGACAAATGGTAATCACGCCCATCTTCACCACCAATCACAATCATTTTGTTCTTCCACGTTGAGCAGCTATGGGTATGACGTGGTGAAGGTGGCATACCAGTTGTCATAGCCTTTTTCCAAGCAAATGTCTCTGTAGATTATGAGAAGGAAATGCATCAACTAGCATGTTTGTCTACCCAAGGAAGATAGAATACTGAACTAACCAATCTAAATCATTGAATATTTAATGAGCAATGGTAACTGATGACGCATGCTACAAGTATAGTACTTTGATAAATTGGAGGACATGACATTCAAGGAAAGTAAAGTCTTTAACCCAGCTCTCATATGCACAGACAGGGAAATTTCACATATAGATGTCAATGGGGACTACAGGCAAATAAGAAATGTCGACTTTTAAAAAAAGCGTACCTGTGTTCAATATGAAGAGATCATTGTAATATACTTCATCATCATTATCAGGAGATTTTCCATACCCACCAAATATGAACAGCCTTTTATCCACAAGTACTGCACTATGACCCTGCCTTGCCTCTGGTACCTCTCCCCTTGTAATGGGTGATATCCATGTATGAGAAGCTACAAAATATATTTGTGAACTACATTAAAAGAAACCCAGCTTCTGCTGTTGCAGGTATAATGAAAAGATGCACAGATTATTAGTAGACAAGACTGTATGGCTACGCCAGGGGTAAAAGGAGATGGTAACTGTAACTTACAAGTGTATAGTATATGCAAATCCCCAAGAGGGTTCATTCCATCCGTCCCACCAAACACAAACAAATTGTCACCGACATTTGTGCAGCTATGGCCATCCCTTGGAGCAGGTGGCATGCCTTTTATCGTGGGTTGGCTCCATGTTTGCTCCACTGCAAGTCAGAAAAAACCAAATTATCAATTGAAAAAAAGGAAAATCACGACATACAGAGACAAACAATGGCAGATTTCTCTCTCTCTCTCTCTCTCTCTCACACACACACACACACCCCTAACCCCCAGGTCGCCAATTAAGACTATGGTAAACAAGATCACCTCTCATAGTTCAACAACATCCACATGCCACACAGGCTAAGTTCCAACGGAACACAAGATCAGGACACAAAAAGTAGAAGGCAACAAAATTAGAAGTACACCAAAAGCCGCTCTTGAAATTCCAGCAGTAAATATAAACAGCAGAAAAATGCAAATGGGGAGAAAGTCAAAAACATCTTCTGTAATTGTTCAAGATGAAAGAAGTACAGGAAAATATTGGTCATAGCAGTGCCATATATACCAATCATCGGACATATAATACCATGAAATATTCTCTTGCCACCCACACATTCAACGCATAAAACTAGCCACAAATCACCGATTCAAGACCCAAGCCATTAATTTAAGGTAAAGCCGACAACAAACAAAAGGCATCAGCAAGTTATAACACAACCAAAAAAAAAACCCAACAAGCAGAATTGCAACAAAAAACACCGGGAGATCCCAGTCATACAGAAAAAAGAAAAAAGAAAAAAGAAAAGAAAAGAACCGATCTTTCTCTCAGCACCAAGCAGAGTATACCAATCTATATCGAAGACATTCTCAGAAAAAACGCAAACTTCGAAGGAAAACCAGAATCTCCAAAAGATAAACTCGAAGACCCACCAGTGTCAAAGACGTGAACCTCGTTGGTCTGGCAGTTGTCTATGCCAAAGCCACCAAACACGTAGAGGAACCTCCCTCCTTTGATCGCGTTGCAAGTGTGGGCCCACCTCTTTCCGGGGCCACCCGCTTCTTCGCTGGCCTGCTCTGCTTCCTGGGCTTGCGGCAACACAACTCTTTCCCACCTCATTTTGCTTTCTCGAGAATATCAAACGACAACAGGGGGCCGAAGAAAGTGCGAGAGAGTGAAAGCCTTGGAAAGAAAAGAGTAGGATTTCGAAGTTCGAGGATAAGAATGGGGCTTCAAGGATCCAGAGGGTCTCTCTCTGGTGTCATGCAGAGGGCAAGAACATAACACCTGAACAAATGTCGACGTAGGAGCAAGAACTGTGTCTTTTGCGGAGAGCCGTTTTGAAAGATTGATTTTTGCGAGGGAACGCAAGAGCTTTTCTTCTGTCTCTCTCTACCCTTTTCCTTTTCTCCTTGCCAAAACGTTAAGTACAAAGAATTCTCATAATGCCCTTTTTGGCCCTTTAGGATTAGATCAAGATGGATCATATTAGGAAAAATTGCCCCATATATAAACTCGTTCCAAGGCTAGCATTGTCAAAGCCAAATCCGGCAAGAAAATATGCCAATTAATTCAATGCCAAAAATATCAATTGACGAAAATATAAACTCGTTCCGGGTACTGAAAGCGCAAATATGGCATAAAATTGAATTAAGGATAACGAAAAAAGGAACATGCATTATATTATTGGGAATTCAGATATTGCCCTTTTAACTTGCATGCTTTAGTAAGGCTAAATGTTTAAAGTACATAACAAGATTTAGAATAGAGAAGAAGAAAATATTTTGGTAACTAAACATTTGAAGCTTTAAATTTTAGATGAACTTTTCAGATAATTAATTGTTAGTAAAATTTAAAAGATGAAAATAGAGGAATTGATTGCATTATGTTGAAATATTTTTATTCTCTTGTCAATGGATATTCCATGTTAATTGCTTATGTTATTATTAATTATTGTGGATATTTCATAGTAGTTATTGTAGATTTAAAGAACTTATTTTGCATAGAAAATTATATTAGTGATAATTTCAAGTTAGGATTTTTGGATGATAATTGGAAACATAGTAATCTTTTGATTCTGAAACCTTATTTGAAAATATTCGTTGATATGATGAGTTTATGCAAAATGGATGCATAAATGATAGACATTAATAATTTGTGCATATGTGTCTAATTTGTTCAGATCCAATGGCTTCAATAACTAAGAGCATAGTCGCTGAATTAAACAATTGTGAGAAGCTAAATGGCGATAATTATAAAATATGACATATGAAAATCCAATATGTGCTAGTAAAGCAAGAGACACTAGAAGCTCTTAACCTGATTATGGAAGAATTTGAAGATGGAAACACTGCACAACAAAAAACAGATAATGATGCATTTGCTGCATGGAAGAGAAAGAACTCTTTTGCTCGCTTTACATTGCTGATTAGCATGGAGAATGATATTATGCGAGAATTCAGGCATTTTGAGAATGCTAAAGAAATGTGCGAAGCATTGACAACAAGATTTGGTCATACATTGGTGACCAAACTGAGGCAGCTCATTATAAGGTTTGACTTTTGCAAGAAAGCTCATGGTCATTCCATTAAACAACACTTGAGAAAGATATCAAATATGATTAATGAATTGAAGGATGCTAGCTATGTCCTGATTGACAAGCAACAAGTGCAAGAAGTGATTCGTTCCTTACCTCAAAATTGGGAGCATATGAAAGTCCACCTAACACACAACAAGAACATTAAAACCTTTGAGGATGTAGTGCACCATCTAAACCTAGAAGATGACCGTCTCCTGGCGGCAACGTTAGAAACTGACATTTATTATGTTGATTCTAGCTCATAAGGGGTTTCGAGCTCTAAGCACAAACGTCTTGATTTGTTCAAAATGTGGAAAGGCAAGGGAACAAGTTTTTAGGGAAAGAAACCAAAAGTTGACCAACATGAAAGATGAAAGCTTTTTCGAATAAAGAAATTGTCAAGGGTGAAGTGTTATAACTGTGACAAGAAGGGTCACTATACTCGTGACCATCGCGAGCCAAATAAGGTAAACAACTATTGTAATCTTAAGAACTTTGTTTATGTATAAGTTTTGTGTTCTTAACTCAATCTAATCCTTTGTAGACTGTAAATTTGGGAGCAACAGATCATGTAGCGAAGGATAGAGAATCTTTTGTGAAATTCTGAAGAGAACTGACTAGAATTAAATAGATCTATGTAAAAAACAACTCTAGAACTGAAGTAAAAGGGATTGACACTTGCCAATTAAACATGCGTGGTTGATACACTTTGTTTCTACATGATGTATTATATGCTCCGGAGATTCGTTGGAATTTAGTGTCTGTATTAGTGTTGGTAAAACTTGATTTTAGTTTGAACTTTGATAATAATAGTGTAGATTTATATTTGGATACAAACTACTATGATTGTGGTTATTTTCTGGATAGTTTTATTGTATTAGATGTTGACTATAGTAATGTCAATGTTTGTTATTCCCTCTTTACGTCTTATAATTCATATGATAATGATGTGAATGCGTGGTGTACTAGACTTGATCATATTGACTAACAACGTATGAATAGACTAGCCAAAAAGGGCTGGTTGGGCAACATTAAAAAAGTCGATTCACTCATATGTGAGCATTGCCTAGTAGGGAAAATAACAAAAAATCATTTGGAAAATGTAAAAAGAGCTGAATTTTCTTTACAATTAATCCATTATGACATCTATGGTTCAATAAGTGTGAGATGAAGACATGAGACTGTTTATTTCATCACATTTATAGATGATTATATTCGATTCGAACATGTCTATTTGATTTATCTTAAATTTGAAGTATTGAGTTGTTTCAAGAAGTTTATGAGTTTGGGAGAAAATCAACTAGATAAGAAAATAAAAGCATTAAGATTCAATTGAGGTCAATAATATCTATCTGACGAGTTCAAAAATTTATGTGATGAAAAATGAATAGAGAGACAATTGCCTATTTCTTATACTCCTCAATAAAATGGTGTTGCGGAAAAGTAAAATAAAACTCTACTGAAAATTGTTAAGTCCATGATGGCGCATACTAACTTACCTATCACCTTTTGGGGTGATGTTTTGTTAACTATTATTTGTATACTTAACCGTGTGCCTTCTGAATCAGTTACTTCCACTCCATGTGAGTTATGGACAGGTAGAAAACCTGACTTAAGTTTTCTTAAGTCATGGGGTTGTGTTGCCTAAACTCATTAGCCCTCTCACAAGTATGAGAATTTGGGTTCTAGAGGTAAGAAGAGTATTTTCATAAGACTCATAATACTCGAAATGGTATGTGTTTATAGGTGAGCAGGAAAGCGGAGAGTATAACTAAATTTGAATCACGAGATGTCGCATTTTTAAAGAATGAAATTCTTAAAATGGCGAAATAGGTGAGGACTTAAAAACCTTGGATCAAGATAATGAACATACTAGGGTTCGTCCAAGTGGAAGTAATGTACGATTTATTCTCAATTACAACTACTTGATGAGACAATATCGTCATTATTTAATCTGCGTGGAAGCATAATGGAGAATAATATGCAAAGTGTGCAATCTCCCCTATGGCAAAAAAGTCGCAAAAGTATTTATCGTCGACGTTTTGACATTGAAGGGGAAACTTTTATGATTACTCCATAAGATGAAGATGAGTCAAAAAATATAAATGATGCTCTAAATTGCCATAATAAGGAAAAATGGATGAATGCAATGGAAAACGAAATGGAGTCAAAGTCAAATAATGTTTGGGAATTAATTAATCTTTCCAAAAGACACAAAGCCATTGAGAATAAGTGGGTTCTCAAAATAAAGTGTAAAATTGATGACTCAATAGAAAGACATAAGACTCGTCTTGTGGCAAAATGGGTATAATCAACAGGAATGAATTGATTATGAGGAAACATTTTCACTTGTAGTCAAATTTATCTCAATTCGCATTATTCTAGCAATGGTAGCTAGTATAGATCTTGAATTACATCAAATGGAATAGAAAGATTACTTTTCTTAATGGAGAATTAGAAAAAAAGAATCCGTTGTTTCATTTCGAAAGGTTATAAACAAAATGTATCTCGACTTTTGAAATCTATATATGACCTTAAGTAGTCGTTGAGACAATAATATCTATGTTTTCATAATGTCGTAATGGTATATGATTTTACAATGATTGATGATGATCATTGCATATATATATCAAAAGATCCAAAGATCAATTTGTGATCATATTATTATATGTTGATGATATACTGATTGCCGGAAGCAATATAGAGTTTGTTAATACTGTCAAGAGTTAGTTATCTTCCAATTTTCAGATGAAAGACATGGGTAAGGTTGCATACATTCTTGGAATTAAGATTTCAAAAGATCGTTCAAAGAGATTATTGTCTCTTTTACAAGAAACGTACGTAATAAGATTCTTGAACGATTTCATATGCAAGATTGTAAACTCATAGATGCTCATATTGCAAAATATGAAGGATTGAGCTATAGAATGTGTCCTAAGACTCTACAAGAGAATGAACAAATGCAACGTGTTTCTTATGTTAGCATTATTGGAAACTTAATGTATGACGTGATATGTATAAGACTTGACATATGTTTTGCAGTTGGAATGGTAAGTAGATACAAATCCGATCCAAGTTAGGCACATTGGAAAGTCGTTAAAAGAATATTGAGGTAGTTGAAGGGAACTGTTAATTATACGCTGAGTTATCAAGGAAATGATCTGTGACTTTAAGGCTATTTAGATGCTGATTGAAGAGGAGATTTAGATAAAAGGAAATCTATCTCTGGATTTGTTTTTCTACTAAATAATGGTGTCATATCTTGGAGTAGTAAGAAACAAATACATATAGTCTTATCTATGATGGAAGCTAAGTTCGTGGCATTATCAGCAGCAATATAAGAAGATGTTTGGTTTAAGAGATTTTTGGATCATTTAGATGTTAAAAATACTGCAAACTCATTATTGGTTAACTGTGATAACCAAATAGCAATAACGTACACAAAAGATCAAAAATATCATGGTAAGACCAAATATATAGATTGCCAAAGATATGGTCGTACGAAAATATGTTAACTTAGAGTATATATCTACACGTAGAATGGTAGCAGATCCAATAACAAAACAAATACCTAGAGATGTGTTACGTGGCCATGTAAAATCTTTAGGATTGCGTAGAAGTTGATGTATTAAATATTGTAATTTCCCTTAAGTGCGTTGGAGAAAACTTCCGTATTTGTTTTGAAGCTGACAAAACGTTTCCATCAGTCTAGTCTGAAGACTTGTAGACTGTCTCGTCAAAGTTTGAAGACTGCCGGACCGCCAGACTCAAGATTCAAAGTCTATCCTCATTAACAGTTTCTAGACCATCGAAGAAGACTTATCCAGAATTAAGCATTTATTTAAGGATTTGATTCGATCATCTAAGGAAGATCTCTCGGCTGGTTATAGCATCTCGGAATTCATTATTTATCTTGAGATTGTTACGGGTATTTTGGATCCGTTGATTGGCGAAATATACTTGGAAGGTTCTACTTATGGAAACCTAGATCCTGATTATATGGGCGAGCAGGATTGGTGGGCTATTGTCATATTCCTTAAATAACTCAAAATCTTCCTAATTGATTCTGTCCAACGGGTAGATTGGAAGAGCTTCTTTGGAAAGTTCCAACGGTTATGATGGCATGGAGGAGTATATAAGGAAGACGTTCTAGTTATTCGAGTGTGTGTGCAATAGATAAATTTCAAAGTCTAAAACTCATTGTTCTTTGTCAATTCAATTGTTGAGCGTAAACTTGTACTCAAAAGAGAGTTTATACATTTGTGAGACCTTTAGGAAGTGTAGTAGAGTTTCTACACTATGGAATCAAAGACGTGATACTGTAATGACTCTTTTGATTCATAGTGAAATCCAGCCGGTGGACTGTCAGTGCGGGAGAGTAGACGTAGACTTGGATTAAGCCGAACCACTATAAACCTTGTGTTCTTATTTTCTTCCCTAAACTCATTACTTTACTCTATACTTTGCAAAAGTTTATTTTCGCACCTATTCACCCACTCTAGGTGCTCATACTAGCATTCACAATTGGTATCAGAGCTTGTGTACTCATTTAAATTGAAGTGTTTTTACTTCAGAGTTAATGATCCATGGCTAGTATGTTGGCTCCAGGTTTGGTTGAAAGACAAAGCAACACCAGACCACCTTACTTTGATGGGAATGAATACAGTATATGGAAAAACAAGATGAAGGCTTTCCTAAGATCGAAAGACCCTCTCGAATGGGATGTGATAGACAAAGGAATCATTTCTAAAACCACAACAGTCTCAGAAAAGGGAAAAGATGTTGTTGAGTCTAGCGAGATGACTCAAGAAGAGATAACCAAGAGATAAGCTCTTGATGCAAAAACAATTTATTTATTATATTGTGCATTATCTCCCACTGAATATAACAGAATATCTTCTTGTGAAACAGCTAAATAAGTCTGGGATAGATTGCATATCACCTATGAAGGAACCGATCGAGTAAAAGAAACCAGAGTCAATATTCTGCTTAGTCAATATAAAGCATTCAAGATGAAATCAGGAGAATCTATCACAGACATGTTTAGTCGTTTTATAGAAATCGTGAATGATCTTGAGTATCAAGGTCAACCAATCTCTGGACACATGAAGGTTAATAAGCTGCTGCGTGGACTTTCTAAAGATTGGAATTACATAAAGACCTCAATAAGGGAGACAGAAAGAATCATGCCACTCTCTGTTGACGAATTGGTTGGCACTCTTCAGTCTTATGAAGTTGAGCAAATCAACGAAGATGAAGATCCCAAAGGTAAAAAATCCATTGCATTAAAATCTAATGTTGATTCTGATGTCACAAATTCTGAAGACGATATGGACGATGAAGGCTTGCTCTCATGATAAGAAGGTTCAAAAAACTGAATAGAAAGGGAAGAAGATTCAATCCGAAGAAACAAAGTTCTCAAAAGTTACAAAATAAATCAGTTGAGGATGATGAATCCAACAAGGATGTAATCTGCTTTGAATACAAGAAAAAAGTGACACATCAGACCCAACTGTCCCTTACTGAAGAGAAAGAAAGGAAAAACTGAGAAATACAGAAAAGCTCTTAAAGCAAAAACTTAGAGTGATACCGAATGTGAAGAAAGTAATGATCATTATGCTAATATTTGTCTTATGGTACAATCAAAATCAGATTTAGACTCTGAAACAGACTCAGACTCAGATAGTGAAATCGAGGTAAGTAACTAAAAAATTCCTACTAAAGTCTCTAAATATATTGATGAATTGTGTCTTAGTCTCAAAACAAGATTGGAAATGTGCAACAGGATCTCCGAAGGTATGATGAAACCACTAAAAAGATGCTTTCTGAGTTCCAGAAAAGGCTTCATGCCTTGGAATCCGGACAACATCTTGGGTATCATTATCTTGAAAGCCCAAAGCCAGAGATAGAAAAGCTCAAGAGGCAAATCCAACTTCTCGAAGAAGGAAGGTTTAGACCTTTCGATCCACTGGCACCTTTTGTCAGAACTGGGTATTTGCCTCCACCACCATAGACGTCTATTTTTGCTGCCATTCCAGAAGATCCCTTCAGACTAGAACCAGATATGGCAGAACTAAGAAGTCGTCTCAAAAACCTGTAGAAGGACAAAGGAAAAGAAAAAATGCCGCCTATAGAATCAAGTTTGATTGTTATTAGAGAAAGGGCAGATCATATGATGTTATCCAATCCATTAGAATTTTTTCTAAAGGACTTGGGTATTCAGGAACCTGACCCTACTATTCAACAGCCTAATTCTGTCACACTAGAAAAACAAATTTTGTTTCCAGTCGAGCAAACTTTTCCTAATACTGAATCAAATTTACTATCTCTTTCCCCCTCTTCATCCTTCTCAATTCCTACAGTTGATTCTCTCCCTATTGCGCCAGTAACTTCATCAATATTCATGGCTGATCCTCCAGATGATGAGATGGAATCAAACTATTCTGAGCCAGAAAATTTTCAAACAAACAATTCTGCACAGCATGTGTCCATAGCATCAAAATAGTTTTTCACCATCGATGATATTCCTTATCATAAATGGCCAGAAAGACTTGAGGAATTTCATACTTGGTTGAATACTCAGTCCATCACCAACCATGATATGAATGATGTCCTTTACAACTTTGTCACGAGGTTCACAAGCAGCCTCAAACTTTGGTGGAAATCAATTTCAGAACAAGATCAGATCCATTTTTTAATGTCACCTAATTTTGGCCATGCTATCACTCTCTTATATCATGTCTTTATGGAAAAACCCACTGATCTCATAAAGATAAAGAGAAGAGAATTTTTCGACAGAAAATGCTGCTCCCTCCAGAAGAAGCATCTTGATAAGCATTATCGAGTGATGCTTTAGCTTTTTTATCAGGTTAGCGCAGATCCGAATCTGACGCATGTTTTCCTTACTTCCATCCCCAAAGAACTATCCCAGATGGTTGAAAGATCTTTCTTCGGAAAACAAAGGAGAATACAAGATATTCCCTTGGGAGAAATACAGCAAGAAGTTCATCTATGCCTCGAAGAATTATGCTTAAAACGCCAGATGGTCCGTACTTACATACAAATGACAAGCGCCTTGAATCAGCTTGTTCTCGCCAGAAGTTAAAAATTAAATACTCCAGGCAAGACTGTGATGGTACTTGTGGCAAGTTTTCCCGGAAAAAGAAACATTACAAGAAGTTCTGGATAAGGAAATCCAAACATGGCTCCAAGCATTTCCGGAAGAAGAAGAAATGGCGATACCTAGGCAAAAGGAAAGACCACAAAGGCCACAAGAAGTCAAACCGATGTTTCATATGCAATCAGAAAGGACATTTTGCCAAAATTGTCCCTAAGCGAGAAAAGGTCAGAATCGTCTCATTCATCACATTGAAAATGAAATAGGTATTTCTCTCGAAAATGATGATATTGAATCTTTATTCTCTGCTGATGAAGAACCATTTGAACAAACTCTTTGTGTCATCCCATTTTACTAAACTCCCAGTGAGACTGAGTCAGATTCAGAATCTGAAGACATTTTTCACATATCCCCCACATCTCCAGAACCAAGCCTTGACATATTTTCAAGTCAAACTATCCCCATTTCCCCGTAAAAATCCTCACTTCAAAGTTTGCCAAACCAATCACTGTTATTGCTTTCATTGATACCGAAGCAAGTTGTTCAATACTGGACACCAAAGTTCTTCCTAAAGAGTATTGGACTCCTTATGTCCGATATTTCAATTTTGCCTTAGGAGACACTTTCTCCACAAATGTCAAGACCACCCCTGTAACTGTCCAGTTCTTTCCTCAGTGTTCCATAACCACAAAGATTTTTGGATCAAATCTCCCCAATAAAGACCTGATTATTAGGTGGGATATCATGACTCAAATCTCTCAGCTCCGCATTATCCCTGGAAAAGGTCTTAGTTATAAAGATCAATTCTCTGAGTTCGTCAATATTCAGAGACTCTTTTCCATTTAGATGAGTATATTAGATCTAATCATGCAAAAGTTGTTAGAATCTTGTTCGGAATCCCATTTGGAATTCGCCCAAAAGTGTTCCCATTATTTATGGGAAAATCCAGAATTCTTTGTTCGCCTCCCGTTAAAAAAAAATGAAGATATCAATCCAACCAAGGCTAGCCATACGGGAATGAAGCCAGAACATTTGGCTTTAGCTCAAAGGGAATGCTCAGAACTACTGCAACAAGGTCTTATTGAAATCTCTAATTCTCAATGGGCTTGCGAAGCCTTTTATGTCAATAAGCGTGCTGAGCAAAACAGGGAAAAAATGAGATTGGTAATCAATTATCAACATCTTAACCTTTTTCTCCAAGATGACAAATTCTCTCTACCATTCAGAGATTCTCTCTTTGTTGGTCTAACCAAGGCCCATATCTATTCCAAATTCGACCTCAAAGCCGGATTTTGGCAATTGGGCATCCATCTTGAAGACAGACCCAAGACAGGATTCTGTATCCCAAACCAGCACTTTCAGTGAAAAGTTCTTCCTTTTGGCTTAAAGGTAGCACCATCCCTTTTCCAAAAGGCCATGTGCCGTATTTTCCAACCAATCTTGTCAAATGCAGCCGTATACATTGACGACATTTTGCTCTACGATCCCGACGAGCAAATCCACCAACTTCTTGAACAATTTGCAGAAATTGTCAAAAAGCATGGTATTATGCTTTCTCAAAGGAAAATGAATATTGCCCAAACAAAGATTGAATTTCTTGGTATGCACCTCAATAAAGGTACGTACTACCCAAGGCCACATATTGCTCAAGAATTATTGAAGTTTCCTGAAGATAACTTCACTACAAAACAAGTTCAGCAATTTTCTTGGGATAATCAATTATCTTAGGGATTTTGTCCCAAACATTGCAAAGCTCCTGATTCCTTTGCAATCCATGCTGAAGAAGAATCCCCCATCTTGGGGAAAGCCCCAAACTAAAGCAGTCCTTGAGCTTAAGGAGATTATGCGAGAATCTCCCACCATTGCAAATACCATCAACGAAAAAGAATTCTTCAAACCGACGCCGGTGATGAATACCGGGCAGCCATCCTCTTTGAAGAAATTGATGGTAAGAGACACATCTGTGCTCACAAAAGTGGAAAGTTTTCTCAAGCTGAAATGCATTATCACTCCACTTTTAAAGAAATCTTGACAGTAAAAAATGGAATAAAAAAGTTCGAATTTCATCTCATCGGTCATCACTTCCTGGTAGAATTAGACATGGCATCTTTTCCTCAGATGAGCAAGTTTAAACAAAAACAGATCCCAAATTCTCAACTACTTTGATGGGCTGAATGGTTCTCAAAATACTCTTTTGAAACCAAACATATTCCTGGAAAGAAGAATGTGCTTGCCGACTTCCCGTCAAGACCAAAGGCACCGCCGAAATCAACATGTACATCAAAAGGCCTGCCTTCCACATGCTCAATCATGGCGTAAAATACAAGATTGAGAAGATCAAAGATTTGCAAGGTTGGAAATACCCTCAGGAGATTATTCAACAAATCCAGAACGACAGTCTTGCTGAGAACCTGGAAGACCTTATGTGGCAATGCCACACAGACCTGTTCAGATTCAATAGAGGTTCGATTCTTTATCCTTTTGGATTAAATTCAGATTACCCATTCATTCATCCTCTTATTTGGAAGGAAGATGATTTCCCTGATCAGCTCAAAACGCTATTATGGTACTTAACCAACAAGTACTTAATAGCCATTGAAATTCCAACCAGAAGATTCATTGCCAACCTCACCAGGATATTTTTACTTTGAAGAAATGTTGAGAAAGTAAGTGATAAGAATCTCTTAGACTTTCTTAATTGGTTCTCTTCTCCCACTTATTGGAAACATCTCTTGGAGAGAGAACTAAGAACCATGATGCCAAATCCTGAAGTCCATACCATCCTGTTTTTCAGACGTTCATGGCATTTTTTCAGAAATAATAGAAGCATCATTAATGCCCCTCAGGAAATAGGAACCACATCATATAAACCTCATTTGGACAGCCGGGAAGCTCGGATTCACAAATCTTATCCAGGATCTATTAGATTTTGTGGACACGAGTATCGAGAACTTCAGAGAATATTATGCCAGGAAAACAAAACCATTCATGAAAATGTTTGGAATAATGTACCCACTATGTGGGATCATTATGACCTAGCATCAGAAGCTAAGGAAGCACTCAGGCAATACAGACAAGCTGCATCGTCTCAAGATCATGAAATGACAGGAACATATGATATTGTCCAATCCACTAAAGACCCTTATGCACGCTTTGGAGGTCCTCTGTCCCAGGATCCATATGAACAAAGACATTCATCCTTATTCCAAAGCATGGACACATCCTTTTATGCACAGCCATCCAATTGGCCTCAGCCAAACATCCCTGTCGACACTCAAGAAGATGACAACACAAACTAGGCTGAAGAAGAAGCATCCCATTGGGCTCATGAAGAAGCATCCTCATCACGAAGGTTGAACCAAATCCTCTCACCAGAAGACCTTGAAGCCTTTGAAGCCTTTGAACAAAAATATGAGGCACATCTCCTAGAAGACAGCTCAAATGACTCAGTCTGTAGCTACAATGCTCATGACGGACGAGATCGCTGAGTCCGTACAATTTCACTGTAGCAATCCAATGTTCACTTTTACTGTAGCACTAGGCTAGGGAAGGTATTGTTCACAGTACGGTTACTGTTCATAGTGTGCGAATAATTCCCTCCCGAAAGTTTCCGGTGCCTCTGTTTGTATCTGGACCTGTGAGCTTGGTCCTTGTGTGTGTCTTTGTGACCTCTTATCGTCTATAAAAGGCGAGGATGATGTATTGTGTTGGGCAGAGTCCCCTGAAGTAAAGTGTGTGCTTTGAAAAATCTCTCTTGGCTTTCTAAATCCCTCTTCTTCTCCAGCCTGGTAGGATCCTCCAAGAAATGCAGCTTGGGTAGATTAGAAACGTTTCCATCCTAGTATTTTTGGATGTCTCTAGGCTTTGAACTAAAGGGCTGAGTGGTTTTATGCTAAAAGGCTGTCCCTGAAGGGCTTGAACGGGAGTTGTTCGCCCACTGTGGGAAGGCATACCTGCAGAAAATTTTCTTTTCCTCCCTGGTTCTAAGTCTAGGTCCATTTCATGGTATCAGAGCCATGGTTTCGTTTTTAAAGTTATCCATAGGTGAATCCAGTGCTGAGAAGATCCCTTCTCATCATGTCTACAGAACTAGAAATTCTCGAAGCACCTGTTTCTCTTACTTCATCTCCTTCATCTTCAACCTCTCCAGAATTTCGTGTTTCCAATGCTTCTAAGATAGATTATCTCTATGAAGTCTCTCTTAGCGATGAAACCAAGATCTCTGAGACCCAACTTCCTCTCATGAACCCTTATTCTGCTTTTGCCAAACCACACACATCTTTCTCACCCATCCGCTCCATCCGCCAGCTTATTCACCAAACCCCAAAGCAAGTAAAGGAGTACGTCCAGTCCTCCAAATTCGACCAGCACCCCATTCCTACTACTGAAAATGAGTACTTTGTTACTCTTCAGATCCCTCCAGAATTTCCCAAACAATGGGCCCAACAAGGATATACTCATGTCCATTATGGCGCTGTTCGTCTTGCTGTTACCTTTCATGGTCGTAAAGGTTTGCCAGTCGTGGCATGTATTGCTTTGTTGGATACCAGATTTTTACAATATCAGCATGCTTGCATCAATACTGTCCAAACTACTTTGAATGCCGGAACAGTCTTTGTGACTTTGTATCCAAACTTCAACATCACTCTTTCAGATCCCCAGCTACTTTCTTTTCTAAAAGTCAAAGTACAGCTGACTGGAGCCCCTCAAACTGCTGACTTTGTAGTTGCAACCCTATATTACCAGATGGTTTATCGAGTGTAGAATCATGCTCTTGATCTCAATTTCAACAATGGTCATGAAGATGCCTTGTTCATTTCCATGCAGAATGATCAAGCATCATGTATCCATGTTCCTAGACAGATCCCAAAGGATACGTTGGCCAAGCTCCTTCCAGAGACTTGGATTACCAACTACAAAAAGCTACATCAGCATAACAAGCCTTTCCAGTCTATGGACTTAGAGTTCGTTCGAAAAAAAGATGGAACTGTTTCCATCAAATTCGGCAAGGAAAAGGAAGAAAGTCCTTCTATCTTCCAAACCCTCTTCATGATTGAACCATGCGTTCCTCAATCAATTTCCGAGCCAGATCCAAAAAAGCTTGTTCGACATTTTGACGGTGATGGACATCCTATCCATTACTACAAAGACAATTATGGTCATTGTTTTTGGGATCCTTTTTGCCAATGTTCCTATTGCACAAACTCCCCTGATGAGGTAGATCCTCTTGCAAGATCTCCACCTCGACGGAAAAAGTCAAAGGATAAGATGTACCAAAGGTACTTAAACGGAGATCCCTCCGTTGATACTCTTGGTGAATGTGATAAATACCAGTTCATGGTTTCCTATACTCCACCTCCATCACGAGAGTCCAGGGCTACATCCCAAGTTCTACCAGACCCACCAAAAACACCTCCACCATCTCCTCCCCAGAAAAAAACAAGCTCTCTCCCCGTTTTACAAGCCAGTCCTAAAATGGGCTAAGAAGCACTCTTACCCCCTCGAAGTTCTAGCAGAAGAACCACCCACTTCTTCTATCGCCATGTTCCATGATACTGACTTTCCTCCTCTTGTCAAAGAAAGTTCAAAACTTTCGTTTCCTGCTCCAGAGGAATTCATTGATCCACAAAACAGATATCATCATGTCCGAAAGATAGCAACCCCCAATGATGTGGATGAACATGGTAGATAGAGAAAGACTCCTGCTGTTGAAGTTGTTCTAAATTGGCAATCAGAAACTCTGTTGGCACAAAACAATGCCTTCAAGGCAATTGATTCCAAGATTGGAAATGTGCAAGATTTCTGAACTTAAAAAGGAAAATTCTGCATTGAAGCAACATGAGATTGTTTGGAAAGAAAATGTTGAAAAATTAGATAAAAGTGTTACTACTTTGAAAGAAAATGCAAACTCTCTTTCAAAAGAAAATGCACTCTTGAAAAATGATATTTCAAGTATTTCAAAAAGGTTTTCTATAGGATCTGAGAAATTAGAAAAGATTCTTTTAGCACAAAGATCGTACTTTAACAAATCAGGTTTGGGAATGACTGCCAAAACGATTCCTCTAATTAATTTTCCTAAAGTAAAAGAAAGAATTAAACAAAGACTTACAAAAGATTTTCACAGAAATCATTTCCAAAAAGTTTTTGTAAAACCTGTAGGCCGCAGTGCTCTCAAATGTTCTAAGTGCAATAGCTTAGAACATTTTGAAAAAGATTGTCTTATGGTTTGGAAACCCGTGAGGAAGGTTTGGGCAAAGACCGTATATCACACTAACTCCATTGGACCCAAGAAAATATGGGTACCAAAGAAAACTTGAGTTCCTTTTTTAAATGCAGATCACTATCAAGAAAAAGGTTAAATGGTACTTGGATAGTGGATGCTCAAGACATATGACAGGAGACTTAAGTTGCTTCATAAAGCTTATGCAAGTTAATGGTGGAAAAGTTTCTTTTGGAGGAAATAGCAAAGGCAGAATTGTGGGATATGGAACCGTAAAGATTGGAAGTCTCACGATTAGTAACGTTTCCTTAGTAGAATGACTCAACTACAATTTGTTGAGTATCAGCCAACTGTGCAACACAGGTTACAAAATTAACTTTCAAGAAGGAATATGTTCAGGAACCAGTAAAGACTCATCTCAGACATTCACAGGGCGAAGACATGGGAATATATTTCTCTTGGATATCAAACCAGAAAAACCCCAATGTGTAATTTCAATTCAAGAGGAAGCTAATATCTGGCATAGAAAATTTGGCCACATCAACATGAAACAAATAGCCAAGATCTCTGCAAAGAAACTTGTTCGTGGACTACCCAACCTGACATATCAAAAATCTGATCTATGCACATCGTGTGTATTGGGAAAATATGTTAGAAACTCTTTCAAACCAATAAATCAAGTTTCCACTAATCGTGTGCTGCAGCTCTTGCATATGGATCTCTTTGGTCCAACCAGAATCCAGAGCATTGGAGGTAAGAAATATTGCCTAGTAATAGTGCATGATTATTCACGATTCACCTGGGTATATTTCCTGGCAAGTAAATTTGAAACATTTTCTTATTTTATAAAATTTGCTAAGAAAATTCAAAATGAGAAAGGGTATATTATTACAAGTATACGGACATATCATGGAGGTGAGTTTGAAAATCAAGACTTTGCTAAATTCTATGATGAATCTGGTTTTCAGCATGTGTTTTCCTCATCATACACTCCAGAACAAAATGGAGTTGTGGAAAGGAAGAATAGATCGTTGCAAGAAATGGCTAGAACTTTATTAATTGAAAGTAACATTTCTTCTTGTTTTTGCGCTGAAGCAGTTTCTACAGAGTGCTATATTATTAATAGAGTCTTCTTAAGACCTATTATGGAGAAAACTCCCTATGAGTTGTTCAAATGAAAAAAGCCAATTGTCTCCTATTTTCATGTGTTTGGATGCAAATGTTTTATATTGAAAAATGCAAATGATCGAGTTGATAAGTTTGAAGAAAGATCAGATGAAGGCATCTTCCTTGGATATTCAACCACCAGCAAAGCTTACAGAGTATACACAAAAAAGACTCAATCTGTGGAGGAATCGATGAATGTCAAATTTCAAGACTTTATACAAAATCAATCGATTCAGACCCAACTAGAAGAATCTGAACCTACTCCAGACTCTACAAGGTCTAATCCTCAAGAAGCAGCTCAAACTTTAGAGGACCAGCAACGAATAATCATTGAATAATCAAATGAAGAAAAAAATCAACAGTCTGACAAGCCAACCATCAACTGGAAGCATAAGTCTAGTCATCCCAAAGAAATCATTATTGGTAACATTAATGAAGGAATTCGTACAAGATCCAAAAGGCGTGAAGAGTCTAGTGCTGTGGCTCTTATTTCTGAAATAGAACTCAAGAGCATAGAAAAAGCTTTAACTGATGAAAGCTTGATTGAAGCTATGCAAGAAGAATTCAGGCAATTTGGTATCAATGATGTATGGGAATTGACTCCTAAACCAAAAGGTAAATCTATCATTGGAGCTAAATGGGTTTTCAAGAACAAGATTAACGAGAAAGGAAAAGTCATAAGGAACAAAGCAAGACTCGTGGCCAAAGGATATACGCAAGAAGAAGGGATAGACTATGATGAGACTTACGCACCAATAGCAAGGTTAGAAGCAATTAGATTATTACTTGCTTTTGCTTGTTATAAGAATTTCAGGTCATTCCAAATGGACGTCAAAAGCGCTTTCCTAAATGGATTTATCCAAGAGGAAGTCTATGTGGAACAACCTCCTGATTTTGAAGACCCAATGAAACTAGACTCTGTATTCAGACTAAAAAAGACGCTCTATGGTTTAAAGCAAGCACCTCGAGCTCGATACGACATGTTAAGTAAGTTTTTAATCCAAAATGGCTTTGTTAAAGGTAAAGTAGACACTATATTGTTCATCAAATGAGAAAACAAAAACTTCTTACTTGTTCAAATTTATGTTGATGATATTATTTTTGGATCTCCTAATGAAAATCTATGCAAGAAATTCTCTAAGTCTATGCAGGATGAATTTGAAATGAGCATGATGAGTGAAGTAACCTTCTTTCTCGGGCTTTAAGTGAAACAACTGAATGAGGGAACATTCATTCACCAAGAAACATATGCTAAAGAATTTGTCAAAAAGTTTGGACTGGAGAATTGCAAAAAGACTGATATACCAATGTCAAGTTCCTTGAAGCTAGACAAAGATGAATGTGGAAAGAAAGTAGACCAGAAGTTATACAGGAGTATCATCGGTTCACTTCTTTATCTTACTACTTCTAGACCTAACATTCTATTTAGTATTTGTATTTGTGCCAGATTTCAATCAGACTCTAAAGAATCTCATTTGAGTGCTGCTAAATGTATCGTCAAATACGTTGCATCAACCTCTAAGGAGACTTTATTCTCCTTGGATATTCATACGCAGATCTAGTAGGATGCAGAATTGATAGAAAGAGCACCTCCGGGACTTGTCAATTACTTGGTAATAGGACAGTATCTTGGTTTTCAAGGAAGCAAAGTACTGTAGCTCTTTCAACAGCAAAAGCGGAACATGTGGCTCTTGGAAGTTGTTGTTCACAAATTCTGTGGATAAAACAACGGCTAAGAGACTTTGGAATCCAAGACTCATGCACAGAAATTAGATGCGACAACACCAGCGCAATCAATCTCACCAAGAATCCAATTCTTCATTCAAGAGTAAAGCATATAGAGATTCGACATCATTTCATTAGAGATCATGTTCAAAATGGAGAAGTCTCGTTTCATTGACTCAAAGAATCAACTGGCGGATATTTTTACAAAGCCTCTGAAAAAAAGTAAATTCGAGTTTATTCGATTAGGACTCAATATCTTAAAGTCTAAAGAAGTTCAGACTCAAGGATAAAAGTCTAAAGATTCTCAAACTCAGAAGATCAAGAATCACGACAGTAAGTTATTTCAGTTTTAGAAATTTATCTCATGGATAAAAACTCAAAAATGTACGTTCATCTATTAATCTGTAATTGATTGATGTTATCTTTCCCAGTTCTCGTAATTACCGCAATCATTCCTTTTCAAAAAGGGAGTTATCTTTTGAAATGACAGTTATCTATTTTTTCAAAGGCGGTTATTTTTTTTTAAAATGCATTTTTTATTTTTCCTTTTACGTCGTTCCGTATACCTCGTTTCGACTGCTTTATATACTGTTGGTTTTTCTCCGTTTTACTCACAAAACCCTATGAAAGCATAAATCTTCAACTTCTCTTTTGTTCTCTTATTTAATCCTTGAAAAAGTTTTCACCTTTCTTGAGAAACAAGCTTGGAATCTCTCAAAGACTGTGAAGAATGTCGTTCCAAAGAAAGTCTTCAAGGATCGCGAACAGGCGACCACAACAAATGTGTGAGGGTCCTACTTATTTTGACCTCACCGAGGAAGAAGATTCTCCCAGACAGCAGCAGAGCCCACAACATTCTCAACAGCGTCCATCTCCTCCATCTAGACCTCAGGATATTGATCATCGAGCAGAGGAAGAAATCATTGAAGATGCAGAACCTATAAGAACTCAAAAGCCCACTTTTATTTTTAAGCTTTACTATGCCTTGAAGAAGGATGGTACTCCCTTAAACTATATTGATGAATTCTTGAAAGAGAAAGGGTATCGAAATGAAACCTACTTTTTACGCACAATGGAACGATTGGGAATTGCTCCTGCGGGGTCAGCAGAAGAAGCATTTGCAAATATCCTAAGCGATCCACGTGTTGGAGGGCTGAGTCAACCTGATGGGAATGACGATGATAAATGTACACTCATTTTAAGCCTAGAATAGGTGTTGCGGCGAATATTCGAAGCAATAGGACAAATTTGTTTCGCTCGGAGGAACACAAGCGACTTTACTCTAAGTTGCTAAAGCGGGGGGTGATCAACCCTAGAAGTGTGGATTTTGATTTTCTTGATTATCTGAATATTAAGCTGTGAGAGAAATTCACTCTTCTTCAACTAGAACAGTTTTGTTCTGAGATGACAGAGACTTATGCTGAACTCACTGCCTACTTCTATTCTAATCTAAGTTTCTTGGATTAGAATAGATTCTCTTTCAGTGTTCGAGACCAGAACTATGTAGTTGACATGGACACATTGGTTGATGTGATTGGGGTAGAAAGAGGGAAATTCCAATCAATTAGTGTGTCTATTGGACATGCGACGGTAGAGCTTGTTTGGGATGGAATGGCGGAAGGACGAATTTCATATTTGAGGATGAATGCCTCAAATATTTTTCTTCATAAGATAGTGATTAACTGCCTCAGACCAAAATCGACTTTGAAGACCGATGTTTCAAACTCGAAGGCAAAGCTGATGTATGCCATTAACACTAGCAAAAAGTTCTCTCTTCCACATACTATCATGTTCCATATGTACAGAATGATGGTGAAATACAATGGCCAACTTCCTTACTCAGCACTTGTCACTAAGTTATTCAAACATTTGAATATTTAGCCTCCCTGGATTCTATGTGTTCGAACCTGCGATCAAATGGTGGTGGGACTGAAAATGGTTTCCAAAATGCGTTTAAAGGAACTTAACAAGACTTTGGAGCGATTCAATGAGAAAACCCCTGTCAAGACTCACCCAGTCTCTTCGGCTGCAAAACGGAAAGGGAAGAAGCCCATGACAGATCCATCCAGAAAAAGAAGAGCACTCATTTTGAAAGATGAAGAAGATGAGGATGATATCACAATTTCCGCTCTTGCATTGAAAAACTTACATCGTTCGGTTCCAGAGACAGAGAAGAGACAGGATCAAGATAGAGAAGAGTCTGAACAAAGAAGTGGAGTAAGAGAATCGTTGAGAAAAGAAGCAGAGAAAGAAAGGACTGCAGAAGAAGAAGAGGGTAGAGGTGAACAGGAGGAAACAAAGCATGAAGAGTACTTCTCACCGCCTGAAGGTATTGAAACAAGGGGAGCTGCTGAGAAAAGAGGTATCTCTTCAATCGCTTTTACTAGTGAAGATGTTAGCCATTCACCTGCAGATCCAGAAGATGTGTTTGCCTCTCAATTCCCTGAGGAAGGTCATGAGGTTTCATCGTCAAGTCTGGGTGCTCATACAGAAATGCCATCATCTGCCAATACACCTTAGACTGCTCATGCAGAGGCTAGTACTCAAACTAATAATTCAGTAGACTTTCGAAGACTGCTTGATGTTCTCTTGGAGATGCGAGGCCAAATTTATGCCCTGGATGTGAAGTTCAGAACTTGCAGAATGCAGGTCAAGCCTCTTTAGTTTCCTTGCATGACCAAATTTAGACCCTTACTCTTCAAGTCCAAGCAAATGCCAAGGGTGAAGACGTGGCTCAACTGAAGGAAGACTTGAAAAAGCTGGAAGACACTGTTAAGTTAATGAGAGATTTCCAGCTTATTCACGTTCCCAAGCAATCCTAATTTTATTCGCTTTTCGTCTCTACCTTTTTTTATGCTGACAAAAAGGGGGAGATGTTGCAGATTTGAGATTTAACTCTTGTTTGACTTAACTTTTGATTGACTTTACTTTTGTTTGGTTGTTTGGTTGTGACTGGGTTTGGATTGATTGATAGTTTAAATGTTTACTGCAATATCTTAAGCATTGTTGGTATTTCATGGCAGAGATAGTTGTTTATTTACAATACTAACTTATTTCCTGTGGATGCAGATTTAATGCTATCTTTACTAAGCCAATTACTTTCTGGGAGATATTCATGTTTGCTTGAGTATTGTTTTGCAGGTCAAAAATATCCAAATCTGCAAGAAAGTTTTGTCACCATCAAAAAGGGGGAGATTGTTGGAGAAAACTTATGTATTTGTTTTGAAGCTGACAAAACGTTTCCATCAGTCTAGTCTGAAGACTTGCAGACTATCTTGTCAAAATCTGAAGACTGCCGGACCGCTAGACTCAAGATTCAAAATTTATCCTCATTGACAGTTTCTAGACCATCGAAGAAGATTTATCCAAAATTAAGCATTTCTTTAAGGATTTGATTCGATTGTCTAAGGAAGATCTCTCGGCTGGTTATAGCATCTCGGAATTCATTATTTATCTTGAGATTGTTACGAGTATTTTGGATCTGTTGATTGGCGAAGTATACTTGGAAGGTTCTATTTATGGAAACCTAGATCTTGATTGTATGGGCGAGCAGGATTGGTGGGCTATCGTCATATTCCTTAAATAACTCAAGATCTTCCTAATTGATTATGTCCAACGGGTAGATTGGAAGAGCTCATTTGGAAAGTGCCAACGATTATGATGGCATGGAGGAGTATATAAGGAAGACGTTCTAGTTATTCGAGTGTGTGTGCGATAGATAAATTCCAAAGTCTAAAACTCCTTGTTATTTGTCAATTCAATTGTTGAGCGTAAACTTATACTCAAAAGAGAGTTTATACATTTGTGAGACCTTGAGGAAGTATAGCAGAGTCTCTACACTGTGGAATCAAGGATGTGATACTATAACGACTCTTTTGATTCATAGTGAAATCCAGCCGGTAGGCTGTCAGTGCGGAAGAGTAGACGTAGGCTTGGATTAAGCCGAACTACTATAAACCTTGTGTTCTTATTCTCTTCCATAAATTCTTTACTTTACTCTATACTTTGCAAAAGTTTGTTTTCGCACCTATTCATCTCCTCTAGGTGCTCATACTAGCATTCACAAAGTGTTCACATTTAATAAATGTGTGTTTCATCATTAATGCTTATGAATCTTTGTTTGACGTTTATGCATCTTAATGCTTAGTGCATCTAAAAAATTGAGAAAGTATGTCGGATAGATAAGAGATTAGCCCACTTACATGGGTAATTGCATTTATTTACTATGTGATAAATAGAGATGATGTAGTTTTTAAACTTATTATCTAGGTGATAATCGATAGTTCAAGCTTAAAATATAGATGTCGCCTTAACTGAGTGTTAAGATGAGAATATAATATTTACTATGTTCGAAAGTAAAATAACCCACATATTTTACTTTATCTATTTTTTATGTCGGGTGTGAGTTCTAATAGATTCTGTGAAAGAGCAGATACATGAACTCAAGTTAGACATTATGTATGTTTGAATTATAATCTGTACGGTATTGAAAGTGTAGATAGACGCTCCATGGAAAATGAGTTAATACCATAATATGTATTTCTTACTACATATGCACGAGACGACCAATAAGAGTGGCAAAAGTTTTGACCTCTACTTTTTTGCTGTGTGAGATTCTTTAGGAAAATAGTTCATTTTTTAAGTGCCCTCATGACTCTTACTTATTCTCAAGATTTCTATTTAATGTTTGCTACTTATAATATTGCCAATGATCATGAATTGGTTCAATCTAATGGGACATTTTTAGAAAAGTAAATTGAACTGAAATTGAGAGTTTCAAGGAAAAATGAAAATCGAGTTTGGAGATCATAGTTTTGTATTCACTGATAAATCAATTATGATTGTTTTGAGATGATCATAATTGTGAATACAATATATCATTATTAAAGAGAAATATAAATGTGATCGATCGATTTAGGGTACTGCGTACTATATCTACTAAAAAAAAAACGTGATGGCCATTATAAGCTGCTATATATTCCTAATAGAGGCATGGCAACGAGTTCTTGAAATATGTTGATTGCACGGATTATTTACTAACTTGAATCTTGCAGAGAGGTGAAGAAAGAGTTCTACTTGGCCCACCATGTGCGAGTGAGAGATGATGAGTTTTTTTTAATTGATGGGTCAAGTCAACCCCTTCCACCCATGTTGGGACAAAATATGGCCCGTAAATGAAAAGCCCATAAGAGAGAGTGCAATTACTGTTGTATAAAATATGAAGGAGGAGAATGTTGTGAAAGACAACAGTGAAGAAAAGCAGAACGTATTTTTCTCTTCTTGGACAATAGTGTTTTCTCTCTTGACGAATAAAATCCAAGGCCTCGATTCATTCTTTTGAGATTACAACGGTACCTAATATGTGGCAAATAAGGTATGTCTGTCTTTGTGATATATCTTTCGATCGGTGTTACATGTTTTCCCAAGCATGTTTCTACATTCGTTTTTGGTATTCGTTCGTTTGAGTATCGGTTCGTTTTCAGGAATCTATTTCCTACAAAAAGTTATAAAGAGATTTCTTAGGTAACTCGTCAAGTACTTTGGGAATGTAAAAAGAGTAGATCAAAACTAAAAAAGGAACAACAAGTTCAAAAACTAATGGTGCGTTTGTTTCATAGAAAACTCAAAATATTTTTCAAACAATAATCGCTCGTATCGCTTATAACATTGAACAAATAAAAATTTGTCATCACTTGTGGAAATAATTAGGAATAAATTGTTGTCGATAATAAAAATATTTTTGGTTGGCTAATTTTTCTGAGAGATATAGCCAATCATTTTTTGAAAAATATTTTTTAAATCTCGAGTTTTTAATGAAATAAATGCAACAAACACTCCCGAGAAAGATCAAAGCAATCATTGCATAAACGTTTAAAAGCCTCTAAACGAACAAAATAAGGAGACTCAGATTCTTGAGAATTTTGGGCTTTCGAAAGCTAGATATGTGATAAAAGTTCAAGAGAACGGTGAAATTGCACGGTTGATTGACCTCGTCCAAGCCAGAGCTGTCGGAAGTTATTCGAAATGGGAATTGGACCAGCTTGTTTCGAATGGGCTTCCTGGGAAGGGGCTTCTTTTACATGCGCATTGTCAGCTTGTCCATCATCAACAGAGTCCGGCTGGATAATTCTGGAAGCCTTGCACTCACTATTATGATCTTCATTTGGCATACCAGCACTTGAATCCTCATAAGTTCTTTCCCCACTACAAGAATACAGAATCATAAATGAACCAAGATTTGTTGAGTAAAATTGATAAGCTAAATGGGAAAAACAAAAGGCTCATCTCCTGGAGCTCGAAAAAGGTATAGGGAAAGTGCTAGGACAATTTTAATATTGATCACCAAAATTCTCCATCACTCTTGCCTAAAATTTTGATTTGTCTCGAACGGCTTCTGATAGTGTGAATTGATATCTATGAGAACCTGCATTAGATTCCATTGCTACTTATGATTTGGCCGAAGCAATTCATAAAAACAGTATCATAACCATAATTCTATGATTTGAAGAAGTTAATCAGGAAATAAATAGTTTGTGGATTTAATCCAAGTGCTCATAGTTATCAATTCATACAATCAAAAACTCTTTGAAATATAAAGATATTTCAAGCAAGAGTGACTAAGATTTTTTGGTGATCAATGCAAGGTTACAACCATATCACAGTTATAACTTCGTGATTTCTAGACAAGTGAAAGCTCCAGTGAGTGATTTATAGCTATATACAATAGCAAGGTAAAACATGTAAAAGAGGCACTGGGTTCTTGAGAGCGCGCTGCAGAAGTTCAATACTTCAACCTGAGGAGATCGCCAAGAAGAAGCCTAAGTCCGAGCTTGTTAATATATTCAATTGAATCCATCTTAAATAAAAACTTAAACTATTGAGTTATGGGTCAATTAAGGTGCGCGCGCGCACACACACACACACAACACCACACCAATTCTTCGATGTGAGATTTCTTTAACACAACTCACTCGTAACAATCTCTCTTTCACGTGTGAGCTTAGTGTTTAGGCTCTCTCTCTTAATTCAGATATCCTTTTGGCCCAACTTCATCCTTACGGGCCCGCGTTGTTACACCACAATGCCCACTTACCTGGAAACTGCAACATTCGATGTGGGATTTCTCTAACACAACTCATTCACTTGTGCATCCTTACAATCTCCTCCTCATGTGTGAGTTCAATGTTTAGGCTTGCTCCCCCTTAGTTCAAACATCCTTTTGGCTCAACTTCATCCTTACGGGCCCACGTTGCTTCACCACAATGCTCACCTAACTAGAAATTGCAAACTTCAATTTTGATACTAGTTGTTGGGAGAGTGCGGCGGAAATTCAATACCTTAATCTAAAAAGGTCAGTAAGAAGGAGCCCAAGTCCAAACTTGTCAATTGAACCCACATTGCGAGCGAGTTATGGGTTAATTAAGATATATCAATTACTCAATACCATATCAATTCTCTGATATGGAATTTTTCTAATACAACTCATTTATATGTGCATCCTAACATTGGCTTATGCTTCATGGAATTTTAGTTAATCGACAAAATCTATGGCCACACAAAAAGACAATGTGGAAGAATTTTTTTTTTTTTTTTGATTTTGTATTGAATATGGCGATCTTGTCAGTTTATAAATTAAAGATTTAAATGGAATGCATAGATTTGATCAAAAAAATAAATAAGTAGCAAATACCTAGATCGTGGCACCCTAAGTGTGAGCCTCAGGCAGTGCGGCGGACTCTCGTGCACTAAGACATTGATTTGGGGAGAAGTACACTAACTATGCCATAAGTTGTGTACGGCGCTCACTTTGGTGCTAAAACTTTTGTCGGATTACTTAAGTGCCAAAAAGTTTGAAAAACGGTCATTTTAGTGCCAACTCCGATTAGATTAACCGGAAATCCGACGTGACACTTTTTTATTAATTTTTGAAGCTAATGTGGCTCGTTAGAGAGTACGGTCAGCATTTAAACAACAAAACAACGCTGTTGGTGTCTCTCCCCCAATTCAAAACCTTAAATGCCCAAAGAGAGAGAGAGAGAGAAGATAAGCCGATGATGGGCCAGTCGCCGTCCTTGACAGCCCCGCGTTCGGCGGCCGTGGCTCCGACCTCAACCCCGACCCCGACCCAGACCCCGACGACGGCCACTTGGCGGCCAAGTCGAAGGCCGTGATCTAGCCGGTGCTTGGGGAGGCCGTCGATGAGTGCGCCGCCCTCGATCTCTCCCTCTCCATCTCTGATCTCCCCGCTGGCTTGTGTCTTCCAATACCTAGGCTTTGGCGACCGGGACCGATGCTCCCTCATGTGCCGCCGTTGGCTCGCGATCAAAGGCCAGAGCCGCTAGAGGCTCGCCCTCCATGCCCACTCGGAGCTACAGGACGCGGTCCCGGCACTGTTCGCGCAGTTCAACTCGGTCATGAAGCTCGCGCTCAAGTGCGACCGCAAGTCATGGAGCAGCGGTGACGACACGCTCATGGAGGGCGTTCGAACAACATCGAGCGACAGTGGTCGAGCGAGCGACGGCGGCCCAGCGACAGCAGAGGCCGAGCAACGGCGGCCGAGCGAGCTAGGTCGGAAAAACCCTAATTTCAATCCCCAAATTAAAAAAAAAAAAAAAAATTCCCCAAATCAGTTAAACTGCGTTGTTTTTGTTAGGCTATTCACTTAGGACGGCAAAACGACGTCGTTTTAAAGCAACCATAACTCTTTTTTTTTTAAATATAAAAGTCACGTAATTAATCTGGCCGGAATCTTTGGCCTGTGGCACCAAAGTGATCGTTTTTTCTTCGATTTGGCACTTAAGTGATCCGATGGAAACTTTTGGCACCAAAGTAAGCGTCGGACACAACTTATGGCACTGATAGTGTACTTCTCCCCACTAATTTGTAATGTTATTTCTCAATGACAACAAAACACTGGATAAATTTTCATATTATATCATCAGTAAAGTCCTTGTTTTGGAAGATTTTTTTTTCTTTATTAGAAACTTGGACAACAAATAAGTTCATGGTTCATATTGTTACGAGGATGGTCATAACCCTTTCGAACTACGATTGTAAGATCTTTTTAATCTGGGTACTCTTACGATCCACGTTGCTAGCATTGGCAATCCAGTCAACCCAACCTCATACTCATTCCCTTAGAAGATATTACACGAACATAATGTTGTATATTCTTTGATTTAACATAGGCTTTTAGAATCATGGAGACTAGTAGGGCCAACAATGGTTTTTATCCGATGTGGCATTTTATCATTTTTTTTATTGAGATTGACACTAAAATAATCACTTTTTAATAACAATTGGCATTGAAATAATCATTTTTTTTAACAATAATTAGGAGTTATATGCTGACTAAGTACGTTGGCAAGCCACGTAGAATTGAAAAATTAATAAAATATGATCACGTTGGATTTCCGGCAACCCTAATCGGAGTTGGCAATTAAATGATCATTTTTTTTAAATGACAATTAAGTGATCCGAAAAAACCTTAGACACTAAAATGAGCGCCCTACACAACTTTTGGCACTTTTGGCGTCATTCTATGCTTTTATTTGATTAGTTATAGACAGTGTTGCACCTTATAGTAATAAAGCATATGTAAATACAGAACAACATTACTGTTCACCAAAAAAAATACAGAACAACATTACCTAAATTTTACCTTCATATACCCTTTCTCGTGATAAATTTTTTCCCTTCCAGCTCTGTTTCTCTTGTAATTGCTGATTAACTTTACAATATCTAAATTGCAACAATAATGACGGTCATCACAGATCACATAAACACAGGCCGTGCGCACAGTGCAATGGAAGAATCTTGCCACCTGTGACATTTCGATGCAATGGAGAGGGCAAAGAAACATAAAGACCATCGATTACTCCTTCCTGGGAAAAATCAGTGATTTATTGTAGCTAGCAAACAGATTACAGAAATCTAGCTTGCTGATTGAAAAGGCAATTGATCATCATAAGAAAACTACAGTATAGAGACAGCGTCTCTCAAGTAATTGAAAATCTGTCCTAATTATTGCTCTTGTGAGCATAAAAAGGGTCATACATGTCAAAGATCTAAAGTGACTCAGGCTTCATATAACACAGTAGACTTTAATTCCACAGTTATGGTGCATTTTCTTTTTGGAACTGCTACTTCGACAAAACCCCCCAATTCCAAGACTAAGCTAAACTCATGAGAGAAGATAAATTTGACAATCAATGCTCGAGTAAAGATCAAGACGCAAATCAGATCTCCATAGTTAGGTTGAAGGCTCTCTGAGTCGTCAAATGCATCTGGGACTACTTAATGGATGTGCAATGGAATTGGCTTGTCACCTCTTTCATCTGGGCCTAATGTCCTCTCATCTGTCATCAGAAATAAAACAATTAGCTCTTTTAAGCATATATTAGATCAATACAGATGCCCGAATCGAACAAATCCACCTAAAGATGGAGGTCAATTCGGAAGCAAGAACACTACTTCGTTGAGGGCTCCTTTCTTCTCTTAGCATCGGGATTCCCATTAAATCTTGATCACATTCAAAAGGGTTTGTTTATGCATCCTGGTAACCATAGGCATATAAAGAGAGTATATCATGGAAGGTGCTCCTCATGGGTATCCACATGCACAATTTTGGTCCTCTGACTCATGGAAAAGAAAGATCCACATGGTATTAAACAATGACTGGTACCCCAAAGTTTTCACAGATTCAGAGATTAGCCAAACACAAGAGGAACTCCTCACAACGAGATCATAGAAAATGAAAAGTTCTTTAATGATCGAGACATTTTTAAGAATACATATATATTCTTCAAAAATATTTTCTGCGAATTTGCAGCCAATTAAAAGTTAAATTTGTATAGAAGCTCAAGATAACATTGGAACTCCAATATTGACTGACCTTCTCCAATTCTGTGCCATAAGAAAGTTGTGCTATATTCAAAACAGCAAGCAGACCAGCAGGTTCTTCTTGGGACTCTTGGGAAGAGGCTTCTTTCCCATGCACAATCATCAGTTTGCCAATCATGGACTGACTTTGGCTGGATACTTCTAGAAGCCTTGGACTCTCTCTTTGAATCCTCATAAGTTCTTTTCCTGCTACAAGAATAGAGAATCAGAAGCAAACGAACATTTATCGAGTAAAATTGATCAGCTAAATGGAAAAAACAAAAGACTCACCTCCTGGAGCTGGAAAAAGATATGGGGAGAGTGCTAAACTCATTAAAAAATAAAATTACACGGAGGGGCTTTCTGTTTATGACAATTTCAATGGAACATTGATTTCCAAAATTCTCTATCACTCTCCCCTGAAATATTGATTTGCTTCGGATGGCTTTTGATTGTGTGAATGCATATCTTTGACAACTTGCGTTAGAGTCCATAGCTACTTATGATTTGGCACATACAAGTAACTAAAAAAAAAATAACCAGTATCACGACCATAATCCCACGATTTCTAGACAAGTGAAAACTCCCGTGGAAGATCTATGGCTATATATAATTGCAAGGGAAGCATGTAAAATGAGCAATTGGCTTTTGCTTCGTGGAATTTTAATTACTTGACAAAATCTATAGCGGCATGGAAATCTCTCTAGATAATTTTGAAGAAAATATCCTGATTTTGTATTGAATATGGTGATTTTGTCGATTTATGAAATTACAATTTACATGGAAAGAAACCTACAATGAGATCGAATCCATTTACTTAGAGTAAATACATATATTTGACCAAAAAAGTAAATATGTAGCAAATAAGTAGAGGACACCTAGAACATGGTACCGTAAGGGCGAGCCTTAGTGGAACGGTAAAAGGATACTCAATTGTGACCTAAAGTCATGGATTTGAGTCACAAAAATGACCTGTCTAGAAACTAGGGGTGTGGCAGCATACATTAACCCCTTCCTATGCCCACATAGTCAAGCCAAGCCATTGATTAAAATATTTAAGCTCTCATGTATCATCATACATGAACCCTTCCTAGTTGTTATTTAGCAACTGAAGCAGACTTAGGTTGTCAATTTGGATGAGAATGAGGTATATCTATAGTTCATATCCTAAAGTTTTAAAAAATTTTAAAGATTTGCCAAAAACACGAGGAACTCCTTGTCTCAAGATCATGGAAAATGAAAGAGTTATTTTAACAATCGAGACTTATTCGAGAATGAATAAATGTCTATTAGAATGGTATCACAATGGACACAATGCAATAAATATGATATTTTATACACAATGTCACAACTATCATTTAAATATTATGTATATAAATATAAACGGGATTTTGCTGAATAAAATATCTATGACCTGTGAGTCAGTTATTGCAAAAAGTCATTTTTTTTCACAAGCATATGTCTACAATCAAACAATGCTCTGATCAGCTGCAGAAACTTGAAGTTGGATAAGCGCAATATATGATATTCAGCAACATAGATGATTATTTTTTGGATCAAATCAGAGTCCTTGGTTGATGGAGATGCTCTCTTTTGGAACTTCCACATTTAAATTTAGAGCTTCATCCATCTGATCACCTTTAGTATTGATAGGAGCCTGTAGTGATGATTCTTGGTCTGCAGGTATTTGAGGAGGTAGACAAAAATCAAAATTTAAATAGACTTTTCAAGTAAATTGACTATTTATGTATGAAAATGGGAGAATTTTGAGTCTCGATTAAGTGGTAACATCATTTGATCCCATGAATCAAGATCCTAATACATGTAGATACAGATGGTCTAATGAGAGCAAGAGTTAAGAAGAGCAAAGATCAGCCAAACTTTTAATTATATTTATTTTTATAGTGAAGCATATCCACACACAACTCTCGAGAGAAGAAAAATTTGTCCATTACTAATCGAGCGAAGATCAGGACGCAGATCAGATATTTATAATTGGCTTGAATACTCTGTCAGCTGTCAAATGCACCTGGTACAACTTAATGAATGTACATTTTTTATTTGGAATACGCATGAGGTATGTCGAGAGGTTCAACTGACCAAAAGCAACTATGCAAGAATTTGTTTCATTCTGACTTTGCCAAATCATCTCTTTCATCATAGGCTATTGTCCTCTCATCTGCCATAAAAAAATATAACAACTAGCTTGTCCGCATATATTAGATCATATACAGATGCCCATATCGGACAAATCCACCTAAAGATGGAGCTCCATTCGGAAACAGGATCACTATTTCACAGAGGGCTCCTTTCTTTTCTTAGCATCAGCATTAATCTCACTAAAAGTGTATGCATATGCGTCTTGGCAAGCATAGGCATGTACAAAATGTATATCATGGAACGTTCTACGCATGGGCATACATATGCATAATTTTTCGTCCGACGACTTGATGATACATGAGAAGAGAGATGAAGCCATGCAACAACGACAATATATTAAGCAACTGAATAGACTGCAGCTATCTATCTGGATGACAACAAGGTACTTTTTTTGGTCATATACCAAAGCTTTCAAAAATTTCAAAGATCAGCCAAAAACAAGAGGAACGCCTCATCTTGAGATCATGGGAAATGGAAAAGTTATTTTAACAACCAAGACTTATTTGAGAATGAACACATGTCTGTCAGAATGGTATCACGTAAGTGGTGGACACAATGCAATATATATGTGAAATTTTACACACAATGTCACTACCGTCTTTCAAATGTTATGTGTACTGACACACACAGGATTTTGCTGGATAAAATATCTATTACTTGCAAGTCAGTTCTTGCAAAAAGCTATTACTTCACAAGCATAGGTCTACAATCAAAACAAGCTCTGATCAGCCGTTGAAACTTGAAGCTGGATAAGAGCAACATATGATAATCAGCAACACGCATAATTATTTTTTTGAGATCACATCAGAGTCTTGGTTGATGGAATACACTCTGTTTTGGAACTTCCACATTCAAATTTGGAGCTTCATCCATCTCCTCTACAGGGAAAGACTTCACAACTACATCATCAATATACACCACCTCTACGATGTTGACAATAAAGTAATGGAAGATGAGGTTCATCGCTTGCTGGTAGGTAACTGATGCCTTATTCAGACTGCAGGGCATGACCTGCCAGCAGAATAGTCCGTTTGTCCAACAGCACCCGGACAAGGGAACACTGTTTTTGCCTCGTCCTCTTTGGAGATGAAAATATGGTTATGATAGGCGCCTGCAGTGATGATTCTTGGTTCGCAGGTATCTGAGGAGGTAGACAAAAGTGAAAATATGCAGGCAGATAATCCCATAGTGCACACGATGTATAGTTGCATTCAGAGTACAGATGACTATGAACACCAAAATAGAGCTCAAAAACACAAAAACATTCCACATAAAATAGTAATGTTCCATTTATTTCATCTCTCCCAGCAACAGAATCACATAAAGGCATCATAAGTTATGAACATGCCCAGTCACATAGAGGAGGTCTAGAGTATTTCAATTGGAGTCCCATGCTACTGCATCTGAACTTTGGTCCAACTTGCTTTGGCATCAAAATCTACTCAGTGACCAACAATTAAGTAGAGAAGAACAGGTAAAAACAGAAGCTGCTTCCACAAGCTTCTTTGCTGTCCTTCTCAGTAAGAATGTGAACATTGACCTTCAAATGTGAAATTGTTGTGAAAACCACGAACAACAATGTTCAAAGTTAAAACTCTTAATTGAATAGATGTCAATTAGCTACAGCCAAGACTCAAAACCCAAAATTAAAGTCAAAACCCACAGCAAGAAACCTAGGCTTCTCCACCTAGGCATGTTGGGATCCATCAGATGTTGATCTAACATAATCTCAATGATATGACTCCAATCATGTCAACCTCTGCATAGATATGTCACACGAAAACATCATACAAGCATTCATTACATGGTGAAGATGATTTCAGTCGATTCCACACAACGAATTTTGCTTTATGTTGAACTTGCAGTTCCCTTTTCCGTTTCTTTTTTTTCTCAATAAGTGATGAAGGAGTTCTTAGAAGTTAACTGCTTGAGTACATCAAGAATGTAAAAAGAATAGATCAAAACTGAAAAAAGAATAGTAAGAACTATGCAAATTAGAGCAATCATTGAATAAAAGTAAGAAGACTCAGTTTCTTATAAAAAAAAAATTCGCGAAGTTCCAGCTTCTCAAAGGTTAAATTTGTGGTAAAAGTTCATGAGAACGTTGGAACTGTGAGGTTGACTCCATGTCAGAGTCATCACAAGGTTGTAATACATCCGAAACAGGAACTGGACCCGCATATTCTGCATGGGGCTTCTGGGAAGAGGCTTCTTCTCCACGCATAGCATCAGCTTGCCATCACCAATTGAGTCCGGCTGGATACTTCTACAAGCCTTTTGACTCACAGTTATAATCACCATTTGACGCACCAGCACTTGAATCTCCATAACTTTTTCTGCTACAAGAATAGAGAATCAGAACCAAAACACCATTTGTTTAGTAAAATCAATAAGCTAGATGCAAAAACAAAAGACTCACCTGCTGGAGCTTGAAAGAGTTACAGGAAGAGTGCTAGGCTTACTGGAAAATAGAACTCCACGGAGAGGTTTTCCATCTATGACAGTTTCAATGGTGAATCGATCACCAAGATTCTCCGTCAGTCTCGCTTCAAATGTACGCCTGCCTTGGACAGGTACCAGTTGCTTATGTGGATTACTTTGAGCACCTGCAATAAAGGTCCATAGCTACTTAAGGTTTGGCACATACAAGCAATTTAAAAAACCAGCATCACATCCATAACCCAATAATTTATAGATAACTAAAAAGTCCAGTGAGAGATCTACATCTAAACTTTATTATAATAGCAAGAGAAAACATGTAAAACAGGCACCTGGCGTCTACTTCATGGATATTTGACTTACTTGAGGGAATACTTGGACAAAGGTCCATTGATATGCAATTCAGTTGGTAGTAGTTTTAAAGAAGTTGATCCTGCCGCAGGTGCTCATATTTGTTCACCCAAGCAATAAGAACTCTCCAAGGTAGGCGTACATTTGAACCAAGAGTAACAAAGAGTTTTGGCAATCGCACACCATTTGCAAATAACTATATCACAGCCATAATCCCACGATCTCTAGATAAGTGAAAATTCAATGGGGATCTATATCTTATATATAATAGCAGGGGAAAAATGTAAAACAGGCACTTAGCTTCTGCGTCATGGACATTTTAATTACTTGACAAATTCTACGGCCTTGGAGATCTCTCTAGACAATTTTGAAGAAAATTTCCTGATTATGTATTGAATATGGTGATTTGGTATTGAATATGGCGATTTTGTCAGTTTATGAGAATAAGATTTACATGGAAAGAAACCTACGATAAATGATCATCGAATCCATTCACTTAAAGTAAATACATAGATTTGACCAAATACGTAGCAAACACGTACACGTCACCTAGATCGTGGTACCCGAAGGGTAAGCCTTGGTGCAGCGGTAAAAGGTTACTCCATTCTGAACTATGGTCATGGGTTCGAGTCATGAAAATAGCACTCTAGAAACCAGGGGTATGGCAACATACATGAGCCTCGATACTGGCATGATCTTTTTAATTTAAGTACTCTTACAATCCAGGTCGCCAAAATTGGAAATCCAATCAACCCCACCTCATACTCATTCAATTAAGAGATATTACATGAACATGATATAAGGCATATGTAACCACAGAAGACTGTTACCTTCCCCCAACATCTTTAAAACATACTATTACCCAAATCGCAGAACGACTAACCCTAGTCCTTAAATACGGTTTTCTTGACAAGCAACATACCTCATCCTCTATACCATACCATGACCTCATAGTGAACCAAGATCAAGGTAATATCTTCATATCTATAGAAGCCTAACATATTCATAAAATCCTAACATATGGTAGAATTATCTGCGCAAGCTAGTGACTATGCTTTCAAAAATCCTAACTCTATCTCCATATTCAAAATTTCATATTTACAACCACAATTTATGCCCACACATTAGCAACGTATGTCACGCTTATAACTAGGACAGCTAACAAGTTTGAGAACTCAATGACACTGCACTTTGTTTCAAAATGACCAAATACTGAGGTTCCTACAATATAAGTTCTTATTACATTACCACGATGACAAATAGGACATTTAAATACTTAAAAAAAAGGATAACTAAACTAAAAGTGAAAAATTCTCCTTTAATGGTTCTTCCAGACAAGTAATGCCTACAATTTTCTCGAAATTACTTAAGAAAAGGTGCCTAGTGCTCCCAAGAAGAGCATTTTGTCCATCCCCTCACAAACTCTCTCTCTCTCTCTCTCTCTCTCTCTCTGATTGGTGCTCATCAACCCCTTTAAAGACTCGGTTTCATAGCTTATTCAGAATGACAAGCAACAAAGAAGCGATTGTTAAGTCTTTGGATGAGTTGGGTAAATGGCAAGATCGCTTGGGATGTTGAGTTAATTGGAAACATTCATAATAGAGAGTTGTAGGAAGTGTCTGATTTCTATCCATGTTTTAGTGGATGCAAAGGTGAACCTTAAGGGTATTGATTATGTGAAATGGTCATTGACAAAAAAAAAAAAAAAAAAAAAAAAAAAAGAAGGTGTTCACCATTTATCTTATAACCGACACATGAAAAAAGAGGAGAAAGGAAAGGATGATGTCCTTGGAGATTGACACAGATGAAATTTATTATTATTATTTTTCTTGGGAAACACCTTGGGAAAGAATCTGACTTTGGATAACAGGCGAACAAGGTCAGATTCTGTGTTGTCTCTGCAAAAAGGCAGCGAACTCTGCTGATGGTTCATTGATATATTTTGGTTGGTCAAGGACGCTTTGGAGTTTGGTTAGGTTGGTTGAAAGCATTCAGCAGGCAAGTGCAGAGACTGTGCAAGAAGAGCTAAGAGCTTGGTTTGGTAGACGTAAAAACAAAGAGAATAAAAGAATCCTGTGGCCATATCATTATGCAAGTCGCCACTTCTTCCCAAGGCACAGGGTAAAATGCATCGTTCAACAGATTTACAAGCCCCCCCCTTTTCCTCTGCCCCCAACCCATGACAACAGCCAAAACATTAATACAATCTCATAATCATCTGCATGAAGGAATAGTGGGATAATTGAAATCAATGACCCGGGCGTAACAATGGAAAGGATTATGGAACTGGAGACAATTGGTAACACGAAATATAGTTTCAAGTCTACATAAGCAAATGTAGAATCGAATTAAATAGATTTATCTCCACAGTCATTCTTTCTCCCACCAACAGACCCTCATTCAAGAACACGGAAGTAAACATATATCAGGGCCTGACCTGGCTGACCATAGATTGATAGCGGCACAGGTTGATTTGAGCTTGAGGATACACCAAGTTGCACCAAAGCTTTATCCTGTCCTAGAGTCAAATTTTGCTCTTGGCACTTCAGCTTCAGTTTCTTCCTTGAGGGTAACTTCTCTAGCCTTTGCTTCTGTTCCCTAGTGAGTCCTAAATGATATAGGAAATTAACTCCAGAACACATCTTGGGTTCTGAAACCTGAAAATCAACATAAACTACCAAAAGAATGTCCACAAGATATAATTCGAACCTGTGTGCAAGTAATAAATATCATCAAGAGCCTCGAGACTTCTATTGCAACCACCCACAAAGGCAAGAACCCCACTTCTTACTGGATCCAGACACACCCTAGCCATGGAAAATCTGGCAGAAGGTCCAGCACCTGTGGTAGTCAACTTGGACCATATTGCAGATTCTGCAAAATCATGGTAACAGTCGAGCAAAAGAGATAAAGAACATGAGGATGCGCATTTTAAGTTGAAGGGATGAAAAACCATGCTTCTGTTGCTCTCTCTTGCTTTTCCAACGCAACAAAGGTATATGAAAAAATTAAAAGAAGCAACAGATGATCAGCTCAAATTTACTTTCCAAATACTTGAAGATTAAGCAAACTAAATAATCAATGGATATGAAATTGAATGAGCAAGGAAAAATGCCCTAATCTTGATACAAAAGTTCATCTACCATTTTAATTTACTGCTCGCATCTCAAAAGAAAATAAATTGTACTTGAGATTTATAACTGCAATCAACAAAGCATTGCCTAGAAATATATTAAATAACACAGATTTCATATAAAACAGGCCAGTAATGTGAGAACTAGCAATTTGAAACTGACATTATTAAATTTCAGCAAATGCATATATCTGCATGATTTCTGTGGCAAACATTCAGAAAGCATATACAGAGCAAAAAGTACTTACCAACATCAAGCATATACAGGTCATCATATAGCTTTTGGGCCTCTGTGTGTCCCCTGTAAACAAACAGAATCTTCCCAAAAGTAATAGTCAAATATCCAGCACGGGGGGGTAGCATGTCGCCGGTGGTATTCAGCTCCTTCCACATCAGAGTATCTAACAAAATGCAGTAAGGCCAAAAGAGCAGTAAACAGAGGATACTCATGGAGAGAGAAGCAAGAAACCACTATTCAGGTAAACTAATAAAGGCTACGTTGACAGTAAACCTGCATCGAGAATGTGGACGTCGGACAAATGGTAATCACGCCCATCTTCACCACCAATCACAATCATTTTGTTCTTCCACGTTGAGCAGCTATGGGTATGACGTGGTGAAGGTGGCATACCAGTGGTCATGGCCTTCTTCAAAGCAAATGTCTCTGTAGATTATGAGAAGGAAATGCATCAACTAGCATGTTTGTCTACCCAAGGAAGATAGAATACTGAACTAACCAATCTATCAGTAAATATTTAACGAGCAATGGTAACTGATGACACATGCTACAAGTATAGTACTTTGATAAATTGGAGGACACGACATTCAAGGAAAGTAAAGTCTTTAACCCAGCTCTCATATGCACAGACAGGGAAATTTCACAAATAGATGTCAATGGGGACTACAGGCAAATAAGAAATGTCGACTTTTAAAAAAAGTATACCTGTGTTCAATATGAAGAGATCATTGTAATATACTTCATCATCATTATCAGGAGATTTTCCATACCCACCAAATATGAACAGCCTTTTATCCACAAGTGCTGCACTATGACGCTGCCTTGCCTCTGGTACCTCTCCCCTTGTAATGGGTGATATCCATGTATGAGAAGCTACAAAATATATTCGTGAACTACATTAAAAGAAACCCAACTTCTGCTGTCGCAGGTATAATGAAAAGATGCACAGATTATTAGTAGACAAGACTGTATGGCTATGCCAGGGGCAAAAGGAGATGGTAACCGTAACTTACAAGTGTATAGTATATGCAAATCCCCAAGAGGGTTCATTCCATCCGTCCCACCAAACACAAACAAATTGTCACCGACATTAGTGCAGCTATGGCCATCCCTTGGAGCAGGTGGCATGCCTTTTATCGTGGGTTGGCTCCATGTTTGCTCCACTGCAAGTCAGAAAAAACCAAATTATCAATTGAAAAAAAGGAAAATCATGACATACAGAGACAAACAATGGCAGATTTATCTCTCTCTCTCTCTCTCTCTCTCTCTCTCTCTCTCTCACCTAACCCCCAGGTCACCAATTAAGACTATGGTAAACGAGATCACCTCTCATAGTTCAACAACTTCCACATGCCACACAGGCTAAGCTCCAACGGAACACAAGATCACGACACAAAAAGTAGAAGGCAACAAAGTTGGAAGCACACCAAAAGCCAACCCTTATGAAATTCCAGCAGTAAATATAAACAGCAGAAAAATGCAAATGGGGAGAAAGTCAAAAACATCTCAAGTAATTGTTGAAGATGAAAGATGTACAGGAAAATATTGATCATAGCATGCCATATATACCAATCATTGGACATATACTGCCATGAAATATTCTCTTCCCACCCACACATTCAACGTATAAAACTAGCCACAAACCACCGATTCAAGACCCCAGCCATTGACTAAAGTAAAGCAAACAATAAGCAAAAGGCATCAGCAAGTTATAACACAACCAAAAAAAGAAAAATCCCAACAAGCAGAATTGCACCCAAAAACACCAGGATCTCCAAATCAGACAGAAAAAAGAAAAGAAAAGAATCAATCTTTCTCTCGGCACCAAGCAGAGAATACCAATCTGTATCGAAGACATTCTCAGAAAAAAACGCAAACTTCGAAGGAAAACCAGAATCTCCAGAAGATAAACTCGAAGACCCACCAGTGTCAAAGACGTGAACCTCGTTGGTCTGGCAGTTGTCTATGCCAAAGCCGAACACGTAGAGGAACCTCCCTCCTTTGATCGCGTTGCAAGTGTGGGCCCACCTCTTTCCGGGGCCACCCGCCTCTTCGCTGCCCTGCTCTGGTTCCTGGGCTTGCGGCGACACAACTCTCTCCCACCTCATTTTGCTTTCTCGAGAATATCAAACGACAACGGTGGGGGCCGAAGAAAGTGCGAGAAAGTGAGAGCCTTCGAAAGAAAAGAGTAGGATTTCGAAGTTCGAGGATAAGACCGGGGCTTCAAGGATCCAGAGGGTCTCTCTTTGGTGTCATGCAGAGGACAAGAGCATAACACCTGAACAAATGTCGACGTAGGAGCAAGAACTGTGTCTTTTGCGGGGAGCCGTTTTCAAAGATTGATTTTTGCGAGGGAACGCAAGAGCTTTTCTTCTCCCTCTCTCTCTACCCTTTTCCTTTTTTCCTTGCCAAAACGTCGTCAAGTACGAAGAACTCTCATGATCCCCTTTTTGGCCCTTTAGGATTAGATCAAGAAGGATCATATTAGGAAAAATTGCCCCATATTTAAACTTGTTTTGGGGCTAGCATTGTCAAAGCCAAATCCGGCAAGAAAATATGCCAAAAAATATCAATTGATGAAAATATAAACTCGTTTTGGGTACTAAAAGCATAGATATGGACATAAATTGAATTAAGGATAAGGAAACAAAAAATATGCATTATGTTATTGGAATTTATATATTGCCCTTTTAACTTACATGCTTTAGTAAGGCTGAATGTTTGAAGTACTTATTAGATTTAGAATAGAGAAGAAGAAAATATTTTGGTAACTAAATATTTGAAGCTTTAAATTTTAGATGAACTTTTTAGATTATTAATTGCTAGTAAAATTTAAAAGATGAAAATGGAGGAATTGTTGAGTCTCGAATCATGCAATCACATTGCTTGATTCCATGAATTGGGATCACACATACAATTAAATCTCGTTAATGCTTGATATTACTATGAATTCTTGGGTTATTGATTGTGAATATGCTTTGGTATGAAAGTAAATAGATAAAAAAAAAAAAAAAAAATGCCCAAATTTTGCTCTCCTTAATTCTTGCTCCATCATACATTTAGTATGTACTATTACCCAAATTTTAGAAAATCTTTTCATTTTAATCCGTTCCTAAATTAAGAAATAATGATATTGTCTTTTTATCACTTTTTACCTTTTGGTTTTCATGAATTTTACGGTATTTTAGTTAAGTATATTTTAGGTTGTGATCTCTATAACATTAGAAGTAAAACCTATTGTATCTGGTTGATGTTGATACTAAATATTTAACTAATAAAATTGATAGAACACGAAACGGAAAAGCTTAAAAATTTTATCTATCTGGTGGACGAATTCTCCTTCAAGGTCTTTGGTATAAGGAAACCAAGTTATCATCTCATTGAACTGTTAGGGAAGAAACAGAGAAGTGAAGATATGGATGTTAAGCTTATCGTATAATCAGTGAGGCATTTCGATGCCAGGAACTATGATGCCTCTGACGTGTTTATTGTGCTTGGATAAGAAATCTTCTGAAGAATAGTTGTCACTCTGGTTATAAAGAGAAATGTTTAAGTTCTTAGGCAGCATTTTGAATTGCACAAGAAACTCGCAGGATGCTATGAATGCAGTTGAAGAGTTCAAGCAAGCATATGTCGACCAACGTGCCTTCATGTACTATTTCAGAAAGTGTTGGTTACCCCATGTATAGGTATTGTTTAGTTGATCTAGAATCTATAATTGTGCTTCTTGAATTTGAAATTGTTGATGGCTTTAGAAGATGTTGTCTTGCCCAAAACTTGTGTGCCTCTTTTATCATGCAAATGGTCTGATTAATGACAGGAGGTCTTTGCCAACAGTTGGTCCCAAACCCCAAATTGCAATTGAGTCTTACTACTTGAGATTGAAGTTATGGCCAAGAATCAATGGGTTGATCTGCATGTTGGCAATTGAATGTCAGTCGTTATTTTAGTTGGATCAGTATCCTCTAGAGACTGGTTATTTCGAGAATGTTAGGGACCATAGTTTCACAAGTAATGCTTGGCATCATGCCCTCAACATTCTAGATGTGGATGTGATACTGGACGAGCGAAATCTCCTGCTAGCAAAAAGTTCTCTCTAAAGGCAGAAACTCGCTATACACAGTGCAGAACCCAAGATTAGAGTGTTCCATATGTGATTGCTCTCGGTCAAGGCCCGGAAATCTATGTGGACATGTCATCAAGGTGGCGATCTCATGCAGAACTCGTCAAGCTGTGGGAACATCATTAGCATACCCAGGTCATAGGCAGCCTCCAACCTACCGTTCTTGATCATGCCTTATGAGCAACCCGTTTGCATCAAGTTGGGAGAGTTGTCTAAAGGTGGGCCGCTGCAACCTCTTCCTGCTGAATCAAACTCGCAGCTGGCAGAATTTGTTTAGTTTTAACTTTGCAATCAGGGAATATCAGGCGTGCGCCGTTGACAATCTTCTTTCATTTCCTTCGTGGCTTGACCTGATGTCGCCGAATCTTATGTTTGGGTTTTATCTTTTTCTGCCAAGCATTCTTGCCTCGATTCCTGTGTCGGAAATCCCTCCATAAATCACCTTTTTGCTGGTAGATTGTTTCACCTCTTTTTTGCTGAAGTCATTATATCATCATAAGTCCTGTAATCTGGCCGGAAATCAGTCTTATAATGCAAATGATAACTATTCTAATCAGAAATTGATTTCAAAAAATGAGATAATTTTTTTCTATTTTAATTATTGAATGAGTTTCTAAGTAAAAATACGCGTTTGATAACGACAAAAAATCTCTATTCTTGGAATAAATATTCATCTGATAATTACATTATATTTCTCTCTTCTAGGCGGCAGTGATAGCCAGCGACTGACGGTGGCAGGTAGTGGATGGCGGCCACTAGATGGTGGACAGCGGATTGACATGGAACATTACTCTCTTACTTTTGCTCCCTCTCGACTTTCTCGGCCAAAACCTCCTTTTCTTTCGTTTTGTTTTTTCTCTGCACGAAATATTCTTAGTTTCATCCACTTTTCATTACTCTTTTACTTCAACTTAGAACATAATGAGAACCATGATTATCATCAAGATTGACATAAATATATTAAGAGAATCAAGTCGAGAGTGGCAAGTCTCCTCGTCAATAGCCACTAACTATGGAGTGTGGACACAACCTCACAGATTCCACCTTTATTATTAATTAAAAGATTACAATGATTAATTATCCTTAATAACTATCACTTGCTGCTACAATCCATTAATCATAACTTATATGAAACATTAACAAAGTAAAAGTCTTAATCATAAAATGAAAAGTTCAGACTAGTGGTTCCAAATTACATACTAATCATTGACCACCATAGAATATCGTGAGATAGCGGGAAGACATGGACGCATAAAAACATAAAAACTTGCTCCAGGTTCAACTTACATAAAACCTAGAAATTATCCATGGAAACATGTTTCGTAATTTTTGGAATTTGAAACCTATCCTACATACTCTAAAACTTGGAACTAGCTAGATTTCCACTAGTCCAATTCTCTAGTTCCAGGTTCTATTCTGAAATATGCTCAACCCTAATTTTATGGCTAATAATATAATGTAGAGGAGGTGAATACTTGATAAAGTTTACGGAATTAAATGGAATCAAGTTGATACATGTAAGCAATAGTTTGATATATGCATATATGTTACTAATATCAAATGAGGTGCCTCTATCAAACGGTTAAGATTTGAAGAAGAGGAGACAGATGCACACAAATCTACAGTGGTTTGGGCTTAAGCTAAGCTTATGTCCGCTCTTCCTAACTCACACAATAGGCTGGAATTCATTAGTAATTCTTGGGTAGATACAAGTTATTCTGCCTGAAGTTGGTAGATCACACCAGCAATCTAAATCACTACTTTAACAGTCGTACTTTCTTCATTAGAGATTACAAACCATTACGTCACTCTCAACAAGTAAATTTGTCGAATACAAAATGGATATTGCTCTTGGAATTTTTGTAGCTTGTGTGTATTCACTTCGGCTTGTGTTGATCCTTTTATAGTTGTTAATCTCCAAGTTAAATGTTCATTACTCTTCGAGATAATTAATTTAGAACCAGAGATCGGGTTTTCCTATGATCAAATCTCGAGCAAACTTGTTGCTTCCGAATAGAGTCGCCATATTAGGCAATAAACCCTGTCCTCCAGTATAATGGATAGTTAATCGGGTCATCCTCAGAGCGAATAAATCAGCTTTTCCAGATCTGTGATTAGCTGTCGATTTTCTTTAGATACATAATATTGGTCAGAGGAATTTTTGGGTCTTCGGATATTATGTCACGTGACCAAGGTTGATCTTCTCAATTTGATATACACAGTAGCTTCGATTAGCCTTCTGCGATTCCGCCTTTTGAGTCCTTTCACTTAGTACCTAGGGTAGTTTCAAAGGTATCGAGTTATCAATTAATGCCGCCTGAACAGAAACAAGATTCGCATCTTTTAAACCATAAATTGTAAGGGATGGTTTTGTCAATATCAAAATATCCACGCAGGTTTTCTCAACATCAGAATTCTTCAACAGCTCATACAACATTTTGGGGAAGTCAATGTCTTTAGTTTCATCAATGCGCTTCAAGAATGCATCCATAATAACCGCGTCAGGATGCCCCTCTTCATCTTCTGCTTTAGCAATAGCTGCAGCCAAGTGCTCCAAAGCCAAATCAAACTCGCCTAGGGAAAGCATGAATGCCTCCCTACCCTTGAAGAATGGTCTATTGCTCCTCCAAAAGTGATGAAAAGAATATACTCGTGGCGAAAAAAAAGTGATAAATAAACTAGTCACTTGAAATCTTAAAGACTACCGTAGACAGGGAACCTGAATCAAGAATGTGGACACTAGGACAAATAGTAATCACGTTCATCTTCACCTCCAGTAACAATCATTTTGTTCGTCCAACTTGAGCAGCTTTTCTTATTATGTGGTGAAGGTGGGATTCCGGTTGTGTCTCTGCAGATTTCGAGAAGAAAATGCATGAACAACTATGCCTACCATGGAAAAATGTAATACTGAACTCTGTAGTGTTAACGATAAAAACTTAACGGGTAGCTGATGACGCATGCTACAGCTGGAGTATTTAGACAAGTTAGAGGACACAACACTAACAGAAAATCAAGTCTTGAGACCACCTCTCATATGCGCAAACAGGAGTTTTTTGCATATAGACGTCAATGGGACTCCAGGCAAAGAAGAAATGGACTTTTAAAAAGAACTACCTTTTTTCAATTTAAAGTAATCATTGTAACGTATGTTGTCATTATCATCAGGAGATTTTCCAAACCCACCAAATATGAACAGCTTTAAACCCACATGCGCTGCACCATGACCCTCCCTTGCCTCCGGTCCCTCCCCTCTTATACTTGTTGATATGCATGTATGAGAAGCTTCAAAACAAATTTGTGAATTACATTAAAAAGAACCCAACTCCTGCTATTGCAAGTATAATGAAAAGATACACGGATTATTAGCCGACATCGCTGTATGGCCACAGCAGGCAGAAAACCATACAGTAAAAGTAACTTGCAAGATTATTTGGCAATTGTAGTGAATACGATAGTTGAAGAACCGAAGATGGAGAACATAGCTGTGGTACCGGAGTTTCTGAGGTGTTTCCTAAAGAATTACCCGGTCTGTCCCCAGAAATGGAGATCGAGTTCGTGATTGAGTTGACCCCTAGGACGGAGTCAATCTCTAAGGCTCCTTACCATGTGGTATTGCTAGAATTGAAGGAACTGAAGGTGCAGATGCAGGGGTTGTTAGACAAGGGATTTATATGCTCTAGTGCATCACCTTAAGAAGCACCAGTTCTATTTGTGAGGAAGAAAGATGGGTCGTTGCGCCTTCACATTAACTATCGGCAACTCAACCGGGTGACGATCATGAACAAGTGTCCGTTGCCAAGGATTGACGATCTGTTTGATTAGTTACAAGGAGCATCGATATTCTCGAAGGTCGACCTGATGACGGGTTATCATCAACTGAGGATTAAGAAAGAGTTGAACATGAGATAGTGTCATTGGATGGAACTTCTCAAGGACTATGATTGCGACATTTTGTATCACCCCGGAAAAGCTAATAAACTTGTAGATACATTGAGTCGAAAGTCTTCGATTGCACAGATGGTGATTCAGGAGAGGATCCTACTCGAAGGAGCTCGAGATTTGGTTTTCAAATTTGAGGTAGGCCACCTCTCAAGTCTTATGGCTACCTTAGAATTGAACCAGAAGTGCAGATATGGATCAAGACGTTGTAGTTGACAGATCCAGATGAAAGTGCTAGTATGAACATCTAGGGGGTGAATATGTGTAAAAATATATTTTACTTTTAACCTGAGTCTGAATAACAACAGACTTTTGAAACTGAGACTGAAGAGCAATAGACTTTGAGCGAGTTCAGACTTTAACAGTTAAATAGAATTATGAACAAAATAAAGAGATTCAGGGAAGAAAATAAGAACACAAGGTTTATAGTGGTTCGGCTTAATCCAAGCCTACATCCACTCTCCCACACTAACAGCCTTCTTGGCTGGATTCCACTATGCAATCAACAAGAGATTACAACTTTGAGTGCAAACACTTAGTAGTAGATTACACTATTTCACTAAGTCACTCTTTTGGTATTTCTCTCACGATCACAAACGTTTAAGCTCATAAGAGACAAGTGTATGATCGAATGTCGCTAAGACTTTGGAATTATAAATTCCACGCTCCGTCTCTTACTTGCTCATCGGTCCTTGATCTTCTTAAATATTCCTCCACTTTCAAATTAGCCGTTGGACAATATCTTGAGAATCATCTTCCAATCTACCCATTGGACGGATTTGTATCTAGAAGATTTGGTAGCCGTTGAGTGACAAAAGTAGAATCCCAAATTGATTCTGATCGCCTATACAAACAGAATCTTGATTTCCATAAGTAGAGCTTCTCCATATAGAAAGTTTTTGTTTTCAATATCCAATTGTCAATCAATTAGATTGAGTCAATCAAATCAATTTTAATGTAGAATCCAAACCAAATCACTAGCCGTTATATGTTTGAAGCTTGTGTTACGTTCTGTCGAATCTGGATGTAAAGTCTGAGTGCAATAGACTTTACAATCTGGGTCTAAATATATTCTGCTTTTGAACAGATTTAGCTTTAAGGTCTAAACACAGTCTGAATAAGTTCAGTTTCAGCATAAAGTCTATCTTCTGGTTCAGCTTTAACATAGAGTCTGTCTTCTGATTCAGCTTCAGCATAGAGTCTGTCTTATGGTTCTTCATTCACGTTCAGTCTGGAATTTGTCAGAGTGAGCAGACTTCTGATGTAGAACAGACTTTGACACTAAAGTCTGGCAATCTTCAGACTTTGACACATAAATCTGAAAATCTTCAAAATATACTTTGGACATGTGTTACGTTCAGTCTTCTGGCCGTCTTTAGACTTTGACAATATCATTTACATGTTCTATCATTTGCATGGTCTATTACTTAACCATTAAATACGTTAGTAGCCTTTGATTTATTTTGTCATCTTCAAAACATCATAAGAGATTTCCCTAATAATCTCCCCCTTTTTTATGATGACAAAACGATCTCTAAATATGCAGATGTGTAATCATGATTTTAAAGATAATAATAAATCAAGGCAATCTTAAAAAATAATGTAATTCAAGATAGCAAATAGATTGAGCATATAATTATATATGTAAAGATAATCGCAGCTCAATAAATATCAATACATATGCATATTCATATCTTCTCCCCTTTTTGTCATAATCAAAAAGCGATAAAAAGTATCACGTAGAGAATATAAAATGATAAATATATCTTGCATAATTTCCAAAAATCAGCTTTTATAAAGTAAATCAAATATTAAAGATATGCAATATAGCTCACTTCGATCATATATATCAGCAAATATCCAATAAAAATCACGGACGCATTATAAGATTCACTTTACCCCTTTTGTCATAATAAAATGATAATATCAATAAGAGATTTGTTGATGACAAAAGGTAATAAATGATGCACTAATCGGATTTTTTAGAACTTAAAAAAAAATTCTGACACATTTACATTTTCCTTCTTTCCATAATAATCAAGATCATGATCATGATCAATTCAAAAAGATTTTTCCATAATTGATCAATGCTCCCCCTCAATTTGTTGCCTTTTTGAGATGATCACGATTCTTTCCTTTCCTTTTAGATTAGCTTTCTCCCCTTGTCATCATAACAATATTTGCGAATAGAAACAATTGTTGCTTGTGCACGTTGAACGGAATATTTTCCATTATTCCCTTTGTAGCAACAACATCCGCAATGATTACTTGCATTTTGAAATTCGAGGCAAAAATTTATTTTCTTCAATCAAGCTCTTCTCGAATTCAACCTGCATAAACTTAATGAACTTTTTATACAAATAAGCTGTAATAATATCCATATAATATATAATGCCCTTTCTTTAAATAAATAAATTGAATAGCATATATAAAATTATCAATTATTAAAATTCAGAACTACTCAACTTTCCGTACGACACATAAGGGATTTTCTCAACAATTTGCAAAAACTGTGCACAAGGACGGGAATTTTAGAACCTACAAAAAATAGTACAGAATCTCCATGATTTTCAAATCTAGCTTTCCAAAATTCATATTGAAGACTCTTTTTCCACCTGCAAATTCTTGTATAATAGATAACAATCTTTGCAAAAATGTCACGTAATACCTTCCTTTGAATTGCGGATCAAACTTGCTAGATATAAAATATCTTCTAAGAATATAGCGAGAATATCCATAAATATGCAATGATATTTTTCGAGATCAATGAGATTTTCTTGAACATAAATCTCAGATATATTATTGATGCATTTCGCAAAAAGAAAGTTGATATTGCTATCACGTGCCAAATCAAGTAAAATATTGCATGCCTTATATTTATGAGAAGAACTACTGTCAATATAAATGATAACCAATCGTTCAAAATCAGGATAAATGCATGTAGAAATTTGCAAGGCCGAATGAAAGTGCTAGTATGAACACCTAGGGGGTGAATAGATGTAAAAACAAATTCTGCAAAATGTAATGAAAACCTTTACTTTTAACTTGAGTCTGAATACAACAGACTTTTGAAACTAAGTCTGAAGAGCAGCAGACTTTAAGCGAGTTCAGACTTTAGCAGTTAAATAGAGTTACGAACAAAATAAATAGATTCAGGGAAGAGAACAAGAACACAAGGTTTATAGTGGTTCAGCTTAATCCAAGCCTACATCCACTCTCCCACGCTAACAGCCTTCTTGGCTGGATTCCACTACGCAATCAACAAGAGATTACAACTTTGAGTGCAAACAATTAGTAGTAGTAGATCACACTATCTCATTAAGTCACTCTTTTGATATTTCTCTCACGATCACAAACGTTTAAGCTCACAAGAGACAAGTGTATGATCGGAAGTCGCTTAGACTTTGAAATTATAAATTTTACACTTCGTTTCTTACTTGTTCATCAGTCTTTGATCTCCTTAAATATTCATCCACTTCCAAACTAGCCATTAGACAGTATATTGAGGATCGTCTTCCAATCTACTTATTGGACAAATCTATATCTAAAAAATTTGGTAGCCGTTGAGTGACAATGGTAGAATCCCAAATTAATTTTGATCGCCCATACAAACAGAAATTTGGTTTCCATAAGTAGAGTTTCTTCGTATAGAAAGTTCTTGTTTTCAATATACAATCATCAATCAATTAGATTGAGTCAATCAAATCAATCTTGTTGTAGAATCCAAACCAAATCACTAGCCGTTATATGTTTAGAGTTTGTGTTACGTTCTGTCAAATCTTAGTGTAAAGTCTAGGTGCTATAGATTTTACAATCTAAATCTGAGTGCAATAGACTTTACAATTTGGGTCTGAACATATTATGCTTGTGAACAGATTTAGCTTTAAAATCTGAACACAGTCTGAATAAGTTCAGCTTCAGCATAGAGTCTATCTTTTGGTTCAGTTTCGGCATAGAGTCTATCTTCTGGTTCTTCATTCACGTTCAGAGTGAGCAGACTTCTGATGTAGAACAGACTTTGACACCAAAGTCTGGCAGTCTTCAAATTTTGACACAGAAGTTTGGAAATCTTCAAAATATACTTTGGATATGTGTTACGTTCAGTCTTCTGGCCGTCTTCAGACTTTGACAATATCCATTACATGTTCTATCATCTGCATGGTCTATTACTTAACCATTAAACACGTTAGTAGCCTTTAATTTATTTTGTCATCTTCAAAATATCATAAGAGATTTCCCTAACACTAGAGACCTAGAAGATTCTACAGGAAGATACGGAAAAGAGGAAGGCTGATTTTTAGGTTTTTGAGGACGAAACACTAAAGTTTCGTGGACGATTGTGTGTATCTGACAATATGGAGCCTAAAGAGAAGATTTTGTCAGAAGCTCACCGTAGCAATTATAGTATTTATCTAGACAGTACAAAGATGCATCAGAGCATCAAAACTATTGGTGGACCGGTATGAAGGTGGATATCGCCAGATGTGTCGTGTAACATCCTAAATTTTCAATTGAATAAATCGGGTCTTTCGTCGACACGCCTATGGTGCTATTCTCTGAGCCAATTACTCATTAAATAACTAGACTATCTATGGAAGTCATTAAGGGATTTTAATGCAATAAACTTGAGAATTCGATCGAGAATCAACTACTCGACCATGCTAATTTGCAATGGTCATTACGACACAATTAAAAATCGATCAGAGACCGATGATAGATTGTTTTGACAAAGGTGTGTGATTAAGTATGGGTGATTCCACCTGATTGTAAAATTCTCGTCAATCGGCATTAGATTGATTTTCTATCGTTTTGGGTACCTTGTGTTTGTAATTGAAATCTCAAGATTTTCACGACAATCGAGAGTCCTTAATGTGTTGAAGATATATAATGTGACTCGAGATAAATCGATCATGGGTCAATTGCACTAAAAATTCTTAAAAGCTACTTGGTAGGTTAGGTCACGCTAAAATGGCGTCAAATTGAAATTAACCGCGAAATCGAACCCGATTTCAGAAATTGAAAGTTCTGTCATGTCACGATTTATTTTAGGAAATTCGACTCATCTTTCAAAGAATTTTCAAAGATTCTGGGATTTTTATGAAAAATCGATTTGGACGGTTTGGAAAATAACGGAAATTCGGATTGGTCAAATTAAATGGATTTTTGACCTCCTCACCGAGCTACTTGACGAATGGGACTTGTAGAAATTATGTGAGCTTTTTTTACATCAAAATTGGACATCAAATTTAGGAATTTGTTGAAGAAATTGAAGCTATATGAGGAAATTCGGAGCTTGTAGGGGGCAGCATTTTTGGGCTTAAAAATTCGATTAATAGGTGGATTTTAATCAAGAAAGAAATGGGAGACGAGGGATAAGATTGGGGGCTTGTGGGGACCAAGATATGATGATTTAGATATTTTAATTTGGACTTTCAAGGCTTCTCTCTCTCCTCTCCCTCTTCTCTTCGTCGAGCTTTCCTTTCCCCCGATCCCCTCTTTCGTTCTGCCCATCTTCTCCATTTCTTTTCTCTGTTTCGGTCCCAGCCCATCTCCGCGTGACAACTCCATCTTGCTTCTTCTTTCCTTTTTCACACGTCCACCATCTTCTGTCTTTTCTTCATTCCACCGAAGCCACCAATTCAGCAGCCGTGCCACACGTCCCAGTCAACCCGGCGATTTCTCTGCTAGTTTGTTGACCACCGATTCTCCTTGCATGGCCACACAACCGAGGTAGCCCCGCGATCTCTCCCTGCCACTACCGTGCGTCTTCTCTCCAGCTCGGTCAACCACCAGCACCTTCAACCGAGTCAACCCTCCATTTCTACCTTTGGTTGCCGCGTGTCCTCCCCTTGCTAGCCTTCCACCATCATCTGTCCCCGTGAGTCAAACTCTTCAATCGAAATTTCTTCGTGTTGATTCCAGCAACACAGTCCAAAGCAGCTGCCTCGTGTGTGTCTCTTCCTTCTGCCGGTGCCAATCCCACGCTCGAGCAATGCCAGCGCCATCTTCAGCAGCCGCAGCCCAACTCCCCTGCAAATCAAAATTGAAGTCAGCCCACGCCATTTGAAGCTCATAGTTCAGCCCATCTTCAGCCGTGAACTTCAGCTGCAGTAGGCCCATTCAGTTCAGCCCCGAAGCCAGCCCATTTCCAGTCCAGCCCGTGATCTTCAGCATCTCAGCTCAAGCCCAGATCATGCCCAGCTCTTGCTGTGGGCTTGCAAGGCCTTTTTGGCCCGGCCCAAGTTTCCCTCGGCGTTGCCGTGGGCCCAAGCTTTGACCGCCTTGCGCCGCTATCGCGTTGTACCAATTTTCGCGATAAACTAGTGAATTTATGCACTAAACTCTTCTTAGTAGGTTAATGACATTTAATGGGTGTTTAGATTAAATTAATTAGGGATTAGGTAGTTAGTTAAATTAGATTAGAGATTTAATTAGTTAATTGTGCATGTTAGGTGGTTATAACAACTTAGTTAGGGACTAGATAAGCTGCATTATTTAGATTGGTTTGGTAATTTTCCGGGCCTATTTCGATATTTAATTAGACAATTCTGGCCTAAGTTAGTATTTATTGAATTTAAATTGATTTATTTAATTAACTTCAGTAATCATTTTATTAATTAAATTATATTTCGGAAATTAGAACGGGATAGTCGGTGACTGGAATTTCGTACTGATTGCAATGGTATGGTTAATTTCTGCAATTGAGCGTTAGTTTGTGCAAATTGAGCGGAAATTATAATTTTGAATATTTATCCTAATACCCAAAATTAAGTAATTTCAATAATTAATTAGAAAATCACCGGAAGTCGGTTTACAACGCTAAAAATGTTTTCATAGACTATATAAATAGTGGAATTTTCTAAAAGAAAGATATTGCATTTTGGCTCAAGCCGACCATGTACCCATACACGATTATTTTTATTGGGTATTTTTAACACGAAGAAATTAGGCCAAGATATTATTTTAAATTGAGGAATTTATGTGCAAAGCACAATGTCCTTAGCTGTGAGTGAATAATTGTGTGTTGATTTATAGTCAAGGCATGTTGATTATTCAAAGTTGAGGTGATAGGTGTCGGGTTGAGGAACCCGATGGGTGTGAGCGGGTAAAAGACTTAGTACTACACAAGGATGAAACTTCGTGTGAGTCACTTCTAGTGCATTATACTATTGCTTATTGTAGTCAAGGGCTAAGTGTTACGTGACGACCTGAGTCACATGGAAATTACCTCTAGTGCCTTGCAGAATTGTCATGCATAGTGAAAGGATAAGTACTACGCAAGGATGAAACTTCGTGTGAGTCACTTCTAGTGCCTTATACTATTGCCTAGTATAATAAAGAACTAAGTATTACACGATAGCAAGACTTCATGTGAATTACCTCTAGTGTCTTATACTATTGCTTTTTGCAGTGAAGAGCTAAGTGCTACACGATAGTGAGACTTCGTGTAAGTTACCTCTAGTGCCTTATACTATTGTTATTTGTTGTTAATGACTAAGTACCGCACGATAGCAAGATTTCGTGTAGGGTCACCTCTAGAGCCTTGAGTCTGGTATTGAGTTGGAATGTGGAGTCTGATTTTGAGTTGGAATGTTGAATTGAAATGTTGAGAGTAAATATCGGGTATAAATTGAAACCCCAATATGATTTACCATGCTTGATTATGAAATGAAATTATGTGACACGAAATGAGACATGCCATAACGATTTGGCCTTATAATCAGAACTTTTGTGGATTGTTTGATTGAATGATAGATTAATGATGTTGACTCAATTGATTGACTAAGATTGAATGAGATATTCCAAAGGCTCAGGTGTTGTTACCGCACGTATGTGATATATAAATTGTGCTAACATGCAGGAGGGAATTGAGGCGAGGTAAGTTTTCTGTTCTAATTATGTGGTTGTGTGATTGCGTGATTAGGATGCTTCTAGGCGTATTTCCCTCCTAATCGGGGTTTAAAGCATGAACTCGCTGAGATTTATATCTCACCCCATCATGGGCTCAATTTTCAGCGCCGTAGATTGGAGGACCCGGAGTCAAGCTGTGATGACCTAAAGTGTAGGTCAGATAGGGCAGCCTCCTTTTGAAAGTCAGTCTTTTGTAGACCTTTGGTTGTTGACCTGTGTATATAATTTAGTGTGTATATAAAATCACGTTTTTCTTATGAATCTAATTCCTACTTTTTTATCTCAAGCTATTGATGTTAGGGGATTAGTAATTCACTTCCGCATGTGTAATAAAATGAAAGAGTCGGCGACTCATCCCGGGAAGTTGCAAAATTTTATCAACCAAAGAGGGATAGGCACACACTCGACGTTCGGGGTGTGACATGTCGCCAAGTGTCTGACGTGCTAGTAGTGAAAGCACAACATTGCAAGCCGGGAGGACCTTTACAATCTCTCGAGATTCCCGAGTGGAAGTGGGAACATATCACGATGGATTTTGTGATGGAATTACTAAGGAGTCAGCGAGGTGATGATTCGGTATGAGCTATAGTCGATAGATTGATGAACTCTGCTTACTTTGTCACCATACAAAAGGGCTTTGCATTGGAAAGATATGTTGAGTTGTACGTGCGCCAGTTAGTTCAACTACATGGAGTACCAGTGACAATCACGTCAGATCGAGACCAAGGTTACAGACTGCCTTGGGAACAAAGCTGCAGTATAGCACGGCCTATCATTTGCAGAGAGATGGCCAGTCTGAGAGGGCGATTTAAACCCTTGAGGACATGCTGCGAGCTTGCGTATTGGGCTTCAAAATAAGTTGGGAGAAATAGCTTCATCTAGTTGAGTTTGCCTATAATAGCAGTTTCAGCAGGGCATTCGATGACACCGTTTGAAGTGTTTTATGGCAGAGCATGCAGAACTCCAGTATATTGGGATGAAGTTGGAGAGTGAAAGATTACCGGCCCAGAGTTAGTTCCACGGTCAATGAATACCGTTACAGTTATTCGAGAAAGACTCAAGACTGCTCAAAGTCATTAGAAAAGTTATGAAGATAAGTGGCGAAGACCGGTTCATATAATAGATTAAAAGGAGCAAGTGCTGCATATCAAGATTACCTCTTTGATCAAAGTGGTCTGGTAACACCGCGGGACAGAAGGAGCTACTTGGGAAAGCAAAGAATCAATTAGACAACAATACCCTCACCTATTTGAAAAAGAATTTTAATGGTTTAAATTTCGAAGACAAAATTTTTATAAGAAAAGAAGAGTTGTGACATCCTAAATTTCGACCCTGTTTCGATAAAATGAAATGGGCTTTTCACCGATACACCTATAGTCATTTTTCTCTGAGCTGATCACTCACAAGTTAACTAACTTATTAGGTGAAGCCATTAAGGGATATAACCACAGTAAAATCCATATCCCTAAAAGCTACCCTGCAAGTTAGATTGGATTAAAATCACATTCGGTCGATTTTAACCACAAAATTGAATTCGGTTTCGAGAATCGAACGTTCGAGCGTGTCACGATTCATTTATAGGACATTGTCTCATCTTTCGAAGAAATTTCGTCGAGTCTGGAATTCTATGAAAAAATCGGTTTTCGGACAAATCGAAAATAAATGTGAAATTCGGATCAAGAGGAAAAGTGAGAATTTGCTGCCCAAAATGAATTGTTTGTGGGAAATTAGATTCAAAAAAGTAATTTGGGGACAAAAAAGATGGGCATGAAGACTTTGGTGGCCTTGCAATGAGTGTTTTGGGATATTTTCCTCGACTTCTTTGGCTTCCTCTCTCTCTTGTCTCTCTCTCTCTCTCTCTCTCTCTCTCTCTCTCTCTTCAATCCTCCCCCATCTCACGCATGAAGATTCCCCTTGCCGCCCACTCCTTTCCCCTCAATTCCTTCTCCCTTACGTCCCCACGTTTCTTTGCCCCCTGGTTTGGTTCTTTCCTGTTGAAGCTGCCGCACCACCTCCTTCAAGTCCTCATCCTATCATTTCTACTCCATTTTACTTGCTGCCACCACCGCCACTCACCAACACACGTAGCCCCCATCCATCACGCCAGCACCATTCACCAAACGGCCACCAACGTCTCCTCAGCTACCGAAGCCAGCAGATTCACTAGCGCCACTTGCTAGCAACATCTTCATCTTCACGGCCCGCCAACACCACAGCTAGCCTCCAACGTCCAGCCACCTCCACCCACAACTCAGCCCATGCCCAGTAGCCGATCTGCTCAGCAACCTCAAAACAGAAGAGAACCGAAGCCAGCCCTTGCCGTGAGCCCTTTGCCGTTTTCGACCCCGGTCGAACCTCCGTCGAAGACCCAGTAGTTACTGGTCTTGGTCGCCTTCGCGCTGCCATCGCCGTGGACCCGTCAGCTCACTAATCCGGTGAGTTAACTCTCTAATCCTTGATTAGGTTGTTAATTGCACTTAGGGGTTAAATTAGTGTTAATTAGCTTAGTTAAATTAGCACTAAGTGAGATTAGCCTTAAGATGGATTAATGTTAATATAGTTTGGTTAAATTAACCTTAATATGGTTTAGTGTTAATTTAATTGGTGAGATTAGCACTAATGAGGCTGGTTTAGCCTATTTGAGGGGATTTCTCCCAGATCAGTTCATTGGACTCTCGCCGTTTGCCATTTTTGTGGATCGAAATGTACCATGATTTTGAAGTTGATTCATTCTCAAAAAATATTTTAGACATCTTCATCTATGATATATATTTTATTCAAGATTTTATGGATTCAAAAGAATAAGATTTCAATTTCGTTAAAACAAAACAGAACTTTTGTTCGTTTTAGAAACTGTAACCTGTTGGTATTTAAGGGATTTTTATTAACTCTTAAGAGTTCTAATTTCAAAATAGTTTTTTCACGAAAGTTTTTTTTTTTTCACATCTTGTAGTTTAACATACTTAAATTTCAGTTCAAATGGGCAAGTTTTGGACTCCAAATCAAACTGATTTCGGAAAACAGACTTTTTGGAAACGAACATAGTTTTTGTTATGGTTTGAATGATTTACTGCTCTTAATCCAGAAGGATCTGGGTTAAGGTGTCTCATGAAATATGTTCGTTTATGTGTCCTTTACAACATATTCAAATTTGAGAATTTTCCGAACTCATTTGATTAGGTTTCCGGATTTAAACTCGGAGACCCGCGAGTGGACCGTTTCTATCAGTTATGAGCGGTAGTAGTTTGTGATTGTTCTTGATACTATACTTGCTTGGAAATGCATATTTGGTGATGTGATTAACTTGTGACATGTTTGGAACTTGTGCATGATGATATGTGAATGGCTATGCTATGGTGATGATTTATGGTCATGGCAAAGGATGACCGGAGGAAGGGTGATGTGTGTTGTGTTGAGGAAATCGAATGGGTTGTGAGCAGGTAAAGGACTAAGTGCTGCACGATAACAAAACTTCGTGTGAGCCACCTTTAGAGCCTTATACTATTGCTTATTGTAATTAAGGGCTAAGTGCTACATAGTGACTTGAGCCGCATGGGAGCCACATCTAGAGCCTTGCATTATTATCATGCATAGTGAATGGTTAACTGGTACACGATAACAAAATTTAGTGTGAGCCACCTCTAGAGCCTTATACTAGTGTTATATGTGGTCAAAGGCTAAGTACTACACGATAACGTAACTTCGTGGGGGCCACCTCTAGAGCCTTGAGTTTCATGTTGAGTTAGAGCCTTGAGTTTGGGCTTTGAGATTGAATATTGAGTTTGGATAATGAAAGTGAATATTAGGTGTGGATTGAACCACCGATATGAGATATCCACGCATGATTGTGAGACAAAATTATTTGGACATGCGGACCCCTGAAGTGCCACAACTTTGCACAAAGGGACACTTAAGTGCCATAACTTACGAAAGGTACACTTAAGTGCCAAAATCGGAGAAAATAGATCACTTGAGTACCAATTCAGCTAAAGTTCGGCCAAAAGGCTGACGTGGCATTTTTCTGGCGAAACGAGCCCAAAACAATGCCGTTTTGCATGTTGACATTGCCAAATAATGCAAAAACGGCGTTGTTTTGGGCTGACATGGTAAAATATATATACATATATATATATATATATAAATTAACTAAATTAAATATAAAATTAAATTTAGTTAAAATTTTAAAATTAAAAAAATTAAAAAAGGGGGCGGTGGCTGAGGGCTTAGACGAAGGGGGAGGGTCGGCCGGGGTCGCCGGCCGACCGGTGGCAAGGGCGCGCAAGCCCTCGCCTTAGATTGGGGCGAGGATTGCAGCCCTCGCCCAGATTCGGCGAGGGTCGGCGGCCGTTGCTTGGCCGGGCCAAGGGCCGCCGCTTGTCAGGGTAACCCCCAGCGGGCGGCGGCCCTTGGCTCGACCGGGCGAGGGCCGTCGACCCTTGCCGGATTTGGGCAAGGGCCGCGACCCCTTGCCACTCGCCGGATCTGGGCGAGGGCTGCAACCCTCCCCTTATGCGGGGCTAGGGCTCACGAGCCCTCGTCATCAACCGGGGGCGGCGACCCCGATCGACCCTCCCCCCTCCTTCACCAACCCTTCCCGGCGACGACAAAGGGGGAGGCGGTGACGGTGGCCCCCTTTTAATTTTTTTTTTAATTTTAAAATTATTATTTTTTAATATTTTAACTAAATTTAATTTAATTAATTTTTATATTTTTTTTACCACATCAGCCCAAAACGACGCCGTTTTTAGATTATTTGGCCACGTCAACGTGCGAAACAACATCATTTTGGGCTCACTTCGTCGGAAAAATGCCACGTCAGCCTTTTGGCCGGAGTGGCACTTAAGTAATCCGTTTTTCTTCGAATGTGGCACTTAAGTGTACCTTTCGTAAGTTATGATACTTAAGTGTCCCTTTGTGCAAAGTTATGGCACTTGAAGCGTTCTTTTGCCAAATTATATGGCACGGAATCAGACATGTCATAACAATTTAGCCTTATAATCGAAACATCTGTGAATATTTAATGAGTGATATGAACTGTTCCAAGTATTGATTACTTATGTTGTGTTTATAAGTGCATTTGATGCACTATTGTGCAAGGACGCACTGAGGCAAGATAAGTTCTGAGTGGTGCATGTCTAGGACGTCTCTAAGTGAATTCTTATCTTAGTCGGGGTTTAGGATCTTGACTTGCTAAGATTTATTCTCACCCCGTCATGGTTTACAATTTTTCAGGTCCTTAGTCTGGAGATACCGGAGGGTATTGTGGAGGATCCCAAGCCAAAGTCGAAGGGATCCGGAGTATAGGTTGTCCGGTAGTTCTTTTGGGGCAGACCTTTAGTGTACAGACTTGTAGGACTGACTTGACTTGTATGTAATGTGTGTTTTGTGAAATTTGGTTGTCTTGCTTTTCTATCCCATGTTTGTTGTTATCCGGATATATGTTTAAATTTCGATTCCGCATGTGCATAAAAAAAAAAGAAAAAGAAAAAGAAAAAGAAAGGGTCTGGGACGCGTCCTGGGAACGTCACAATTTAGTTGACCGCCGAGGAATGTGTGCATGCCCGGGGTTCAGGGCGTGACATGTATCATCATACATGAACGCCTTCCTAGTTGTTATTAAGCAATTGAAACAGACTTAGGTTGTCAATTTGGATGAGAACAAGGTATTTCTATAGTTCATATCCTAAAGTTTTCAAAAATTTTAAAGATTTGCCAAAAATACGAGGAACTCCTTGTCTCAAGATCATGGAAAATGGAAGAGTTATTTTTACAATCGAGACTTATTCGAGAATGAATAAATGTCTATCAGAATGGTATCACAATGGACACAATGCAATATATATGATATTTTATACATAATGTCACAGCCATCGTTTAAATATTATTTATATAAATATAAACGGGATTTTGCTGAATAAAATATCTATGACCTGTGAGTTAGTTATTGCAAAAAGCTATTTTTTTTCACAAGCATATGTCTACAATCAAACAATGCTCTGATCAGCTGTAGAAACTTGAAGTTGGATGAGAGCAATATATGATATTCAGCAACATAGATGATTATTTTGTGGATCAAATCAGAGTCCTTGGTTGATGCCTGATGGAGATACTCTCTTTTGGAACTTCCACATTTAAATTTAGAGCTTCATCCATACGATCACCTTTAGTATTGATAGGAGCCTGTAGTGATGATTCTTGGTCTGCAGGTATTTGAGGAGGTAGACAAAAATCAAAATTTAAATAGACTTCTCAAGTAAATTGACTATTTATGTATGAAAATGGGAGAATTTTTTTGAGTCTCGATTAAGTGGTAACATCATTTGATTCCATGAATCAAGATGCTAATACATGTAGATACAGATGGTCTAATGAGTGCAAGAGTTAAGAAGAGCAAAGATCAGCCAAACTTTTAATTATATTTATTTTTATAGTGAAGCATATCCACAAACAACTCTCGAGAGAAGAAAAATTTGTCCATTACTAATCGAGCGAAGATCAGGACGCAGATCAGATATTTATAATTAGCTTGAATACTCTGTCAGCTGTCAAATGCACCTGGTACAACTTAATGAATGTACATTCTTTATTTGGAATACGCATGAGGTATGTCGAGAGGTTCAACTGACCAAAAGCAACTATGCAAGAATTTGTTTCATTCTGACTTTGCCAAATCATCTCTTTCATCTTAGGCTATTGTCCTCTCATCTGCCATAAAAAAATATAACAACTAGCTTGTCTGCATATATTAGATCATATACAGATGCCTATATCGAACAAATCCACCAAAAGATGGAGCTCCATTCGGAAATAAGATCACTATTTCATCGAGGGCTCCTTTCTTTTATTAGCATCAGCATTCCCGGTTAATCTTAATCACACTAAAAGTGTATGCGTATGCGTCTTGGTAAGCATTGGCATGTACAGATTGTATATCATGGAACTGGCTACGCATGGGTATACATATGCACAATTTTGGGTCTGACGATTTGATGATACATGAGAAGAGAGATGAAACCATGCAACAACGACAATATATTAAGCAACTGAATAGACTGTAGCTATCTATCTGGATGACAACAAGGTACTTCTATTGGTCATATACCAAGGCTTTCAAAAATTTCAAAGATCAGCCAAAAACAAGAGGAACGCCTCATCTTTAGATCATGGGAAATGGAAAAGTTATTTTAACAACCAAGACTTATTTGAGAATGAACACGTCTGTCAGAATGATATCACGTAAGTGGTGGACACAATGCAATATATATGGGAAATTTTACACACAATGTCACTACCATCTTTCAAATGTTATGCGTACCGACATACACAGGATTTTGCTGGATAAAATATCTATTACTTGCAAGTCAGTTCTTGCAAAAAGCTATTACTTCACAAGCATAGGTCTACAATCAAAACATGCTCTGATCAGCTGTAGAAACTTGAAGCTGGATGAGAGCAACATATGATAATCAGCAACACGCATGATTATTTTGTGAGATCACATCGGAGCCCTTGGTTGATGAAGAAACACTCTGTTTTAGAACTTCCACATTCAAATTTGGAGCTTCATCCATCTGATCATCTTACTAAGGATAGATGATAGGAGCCTGCAGTGATGATTCTTGGTTTGCAGGTATCTGAGGAGGTAGACAAAAGTCAAAATATGCAGGCAGATAATCCCATAGTGCACACGATGAATAGTTGCATTCAGAGTATAGATGACTATGAACACCAAAATAGAGCTCAAAAACACAAAAACATTCCACATGAAAAAGTAATGTTCCATTTGTTTCATCTCTCCCAGAAACATATCACAAGAAGGCATTATAAGTTATGAACGTGCCCAGTCACATAGAGGAGGTCTAGAATATTTCAATTGGAGTCCCGTGCTACTGCATCTGAACTTTGGTCCAACTTGCTTTGGCATCAAAATCTACTCAATGACCAACAATTAAGTAGAGAAGGACAGGGGAAAACAGAAGCTGCTTCTGCAAGCTTCTTTGCTGTCCTTCTCAGCAAGATTGTGAACATGGACTGCAAATGTGAGTTTGTTGTGAAAACCACAAACAACAATCTTCAAAGTTGAAACTCTTAATACTAAAATGAATAGATGTCAATTAGCTACAGCCAAGACTCAAAACCCAAAATTAAAGTTAAAACCAACAGCAAGAAACCTAGGCTTCTCCACCTAGGCATGTTGGGATCCATCAGATGATGATCTAAAATAATCTCAATGATATGGCTCCAATCACGTCAACCTCTGCATAGATATGTCAAACGAAAACATCATACAAGCATTCATTACATGGTGAAGATGGTTTCAATTGATTCCACACAATGAGTTTTGCTTTATATTGAACTTGGAGTTCTCTTTTCCATTTCTTTGTTTCTCAATAAGTGATGAAGGGAGTTCTTAGAAGTTAACTGCTCAAGTACATCAAGAATGTAAAAAGAATAGATCAAAACTGAAAAAAGAACAATAAGAACTATGCAAATTAGAGCAATCATTGAATAAAAGTAAAGTTTCTTCAAAAAAAAAAAAAAAGTGTGATAAAAGTTCATGGGAACGTTGCAACTGCGAGGTTGACTCCAGGTCAGAGCCATCAGAAGATTGTAATACATCCGAAACAGGAAATGGACCCGCATATTCTGCATGGGGCTTCTGGGAAGAGGCTTCTTCTCCACGCATAGCATCAGCTTGCCCATCACCAATTGAGTCCGGGTGGATACTTCTACAAGCCTTTTGACTCGCAGTTATAATCACCATTTGACGCACCAGCACTTGAATCTCCATAACTTTTTCTGCTACAAGAATAGAGAATCAGAACCAAAACACCATTTGTTTAGTAAAATCAATAAGCTAGATGCAAAAAACAAAAGACCCACCTGCTGGAGCTTGAAAGAGTTACAGGAAGAGTGCTAGGCTTACTGGAAAATAGAACTCCACGGAGAGGTTTTCCATCTATGACAGTTTCAATGGTGAATCGATCACCAAAATTCTCCGTCAGTCTCGCTTCAAATGTACGCCTGCCTTGGACAGGTACCAGTTGCTTATGTGGATTACTTTGAGCACCTGCAATAAAGGTCCATAGCTACTTAAGGTTTGGCACAAACAAGCAATTCAAAAAACCAGCATCACATCCATAACCCAATAATTTATAGATAACTAAAAAGTCCAGTGAGAGATCTACATCTAAACTTTATTATAATAGCAAGAGAAAACATGTAAAACAGGCACCTGGCGTCTACTTCATGGATATTTGACTTACTTGAGGGAATACTTGGACAAAGGTCCATTGATATGCAATTCAGTTGGTAGTAAGTTTTAAAGAAGTTGATCCTGCCGCAGGTGCTCATATTTGTTCACCCAAGCAATAAGAACTCTCCAAGGTAGGCGTACATTTGAACCAAGAGTAACAAAGAGTTTTGGCAATCGCACACCATTTGCAAATAACTATATCACAGCCATAATCCCACGATCTCTAGATAAGTGAAAAATTCAATGGGGATCTATATCTTATATATAATAGCAGGGGAAAAATGTAAAACAGGCACTTAGCTTCTGCGTCATGGACATTTTAATTACTTGACAAATTCTACGGCCTCGGAGATCTCTCTAGACAATTTTGAAGAAAATTTCCTGATTTTGTATTGAATATGGTGATTTGGTATTGAATATGGCGATTTTGTCAGTTTATGAAAATAAGATTTACATGGAAAGAAACCTACGATAAAAGATCATCGAATCCATTCACTTAAAGTAAATACATAGATTTGACCAAATACGTAGCAAACACATACACGTCACCTAGATCGTGGTACCCGAAGGGTAAGCCTTGGTGCAGCAGTAAAAGGTTACTCCATTCTGAACTATGGTCATGGGTTCGAGCCATGAAAATAGCACTCTAGAAACCAGGGGTATGGCAACATACATGAGCCTCGATACTGGCATGATCTTTTTAATTTAAGTACTCTTACAATCCAGGTCGCCAAAATTGGAAATCCAATCAACCCCACCTCATACTCATTCAATTAAGAGATATTACATGAACATGATATAAGGTATATGTAACCACAGAAGACTGTTACCTTCCCCCAACAACATCTTCAAAACATACTATTACCCAAATCGCAGAACCACTAACCCTAGTCCTTAAATACGGTTTTCTTGACAAGCAACATACCTTATCCTCTATATCATACCATGACTTCATCGTGAACCAAGATCAAGGTAATATCTTCATATCTATAGAAGCCTAAAATATTCGTAAAATCCTAACATATGGTAGAATTATCAGTGCAAGCTAGTGACTATGCTTTCAAAAATCCTAACTCTATCTCCATATTCAAAATTTCATATTTACAGCCACAATTTATGCCCACACATTAGCAACATATGTCACGCTTATAACTAGGATAGCTAACGAGTTTGAGAACTCAATGACACTGTACTTTGTTTCAAAATGACCAAATACTGAGGTTCCTACAATATAAGTTCTTATTACATTACCACGATGACAAATAGGACATTTAAATACTTAAAAAAAAAGGATAACTAAACTCAAAGTGAAAAATTCTCCTTTAATGTTTCTTCCAGACAAGTAATGCCTACAATTTTCTCGAAATTACTTAAGAAAAGGTGCCTAGTGCTCCCAAGAAGAGCATTTTGTCCATCCCCTCACAAACTCTCTCTCTCTCTCTCTCTCTCTCTCTCTCTCTCTGATTGGTGCTCATCAACCCCTTTAAAGACTCGGTTTCATAGCTTATTCAGAATGACAAGCAACAAAGAAGCGATTGTTAAGTCTTTGGATGAGTTGGGTAAATGGCAAGATCGCTTGGGATGTTGAGTTAATTGGAAACATTCATAATAGAGAGTTGTAGGAAGTGTCTGATTTCTTTCCATGTTTTAGTGGATGCAAAGGTGAACCTTAAGGGTATTGATTATGTGCAATGGTCATTGACAAAAAAAAAAAAAAAAAAAAAGAAGAGAAAAAGAAGGTGTTCACCATTTATCTTATAACCGACACATGAAAAAAGAGGAGAAAGGAAAGGATGATGTCCTTGGAGATTGACACAGATGAAATTTATTATTATTATTTTTTCTTGGGAAACACCTTGGGAAAGAATCTGACTTTGGATAACATGCGAACAAGGTCAGATTCTGTGTTGTCTCTGCAAAAAGGCAGCGAACTCTGCTGACGATTCATTGATATATTTTGGTTGGTCAAGGATGCTTTGGAGTTTGGTTAGGTTGGTTGAAGGCATTCAGCAGGCAAGTGCAGAGACTGTGCAAGAAGAGCTAAGAGCTTGGTTTGGTAGACATAAAAACAAAGAGAATAAAAGAATATTCACTTGATCCCTGTGGCCATATCATTATGCAAGTCGCCACTTCTTCCCAAGGCACAGGGTAAAACGTATCCGTTCAACAGATTTACAAGGCCCCCTCCCTTTTCCTCTGCCCCCAACCCATGACAACAACCAAAACATTAATACAATCTCATAATCATCTGCATGAAGGAATAGTGGGATAATTGAAATCAATGTCCCGGGTGTAACAATGGAAAAGATTATGGAACTGGAGACAATTGGTAACACGAAATATAGTTTCAAGTCTACATAAGCAAATGTAGAATCGAATTAAATAGACTTATCTCCAAAGCCATTCTTTCTCCCACCAACAGACCCTCATTCAAGAACACGGAAGTAAACATATATCAGGGCCTGACCTGTCTGACCATAGATTGATAGCGGCACAGGTTGATTTGAGCTTGAGGATACACCAAGTTGCACCAAAGCTTTATCCTGTCCTAGAGTCAAATTTTGCTCTTGGCACTTCAGCTTCAGTTTCTTCCTTGAGGGTAACTTCTCTAGCCTTTGCTCGTGTTCCCTAGTGAATCCTAAATGATATAGGAAATTAACTCTGGAACACATCTTGGGTTCTGAAACCTGAAAATCAACATAAACTACCAAAAGAATGTCCACAAGATATAATTCGAACCTGTGTGCAAGTAATAAATATCATCAAGAGCCTCGAGACTTCTATTGCAACCACCCACAAAGGCAAGAACCCCACTTCTTACTGGATCCAGACAGACCCCAGCCATGGAAAATCTGGCAGAAGGTCCAGTACCTGTGGTAGTCAACTTGGACCATATTGCAGATTCTGCAAAATCATGGTAACAGTCGAGCAAAAGAGATAAAGAACATGAGGATGCGCATTTTAAGTTGAAGGAACAAAAAACCATGCTTATGTTGCTCTCTCTTGCTTTTCCAACGCAACAATGGTATATGAAAAAATTAAAAGAAGCAATAGATGATCAGCTCAAATTTACTTTCCAAATACTTGAATGATTAAGCAAACTAAATAATCAATGGATATGAAATTGAATGAGCAAGGAAAAATGCCCTAATCTTGATACAAAAGTTCATCTACCACTTTAATGTACCGCTCACATCTCAAAAGAAAAGAAATTGTACTTGAGATTTATAACTGCAATCAACAAAGCATTGCCTAGAAATGTATTAAATAACACAGGTTTCATATAAAACAGGCCAGTAATGTGAGAACTAGCAATTTGAAACTGACATTATTACATTTCAGCAAATGCATATATCTGCATGATTTCTGTGGCAGACATTAAGAAAGCATATACAGAGCAAAAAGTACTTACCAACATCAAGCATATACAGGTCATCATATAGCTTTTGGGCCTCTGTGTATCCCCCGTAGACAAACAGAATCTTCCCAAACGTAATAGTCACATATCCAGCATGGGGGGGTAGCATGTCGCCTGTGGTATTCAGCTCCTTCCACATCAGAGTATCTAACAGAATGCAGTAAGGCCAAAAGAGCAGTAAATAGAGGATACTCATGGAGAGAGAAGCAAGAAACCACTATTCAGGTAAACTAATAGAGGCTACGGTTGACAGTAAACCTGCATTGAGAATGTGGACGTCGGACAAATGGTAATCACGCCCATCTTCACCACCAATCACAATCATTTTGTTCTTCCACGTTGAGCAGCTATGGGTATGACGTGGTGAAGGTGGCATACCAGTTGCCATAGCCTTCTTCCAAGCAAATGTCTCTGTAGATTATGAGAAGGAAATGCATCAACTAGCATGTTTGTCTACCCAAGGAAGATAGAATACTGAACAAACCAATCTAAATCATTAAATATTTAATGAGTAATGGTAACTGATGACGCATGCTACAAGTATAGTACTTTGATAAATTGGAGGACACGACATTCAAGGAAAGTAAAGTCTTTAACCCAGCTCTTATATGCACAGACAGGGAAATTTCACAAATAGATGTTAATGGGGACTACAGGCAAATAAGAAATGTCGACTTTTAAAAAAAGCGTACCTGTGTTCAATATGAAGAGATCATTGTAATATACTTCATCATCATTATCAGGAGATTTTCCGTACCCACCAAATATGAACAGCCTTTTATCCACAAGTGCTGCACTATGACCCTGCCTTGCCTCTGGTACCTCTCCCCTTGTAATGGGTGATATCCATGTATGAGAAGCTACAAAATATATTCGTGAACTACATTAAAAGATACCCAGCTGCTGCTGTTGCAGGTATAATGAAAAGATGCACAGATTATTAGTAGACAAGACTGTATGGCTACGCCAGGGGTAAAAGGAGATGGTAACTGTAACTTACAAGTGTATAGTATATGCAAATCCCCAAGAGGGTTCATTCCATCCGTCCCACCAAACACAAACAAATTGTCACCGACATTAGTGCAGCTATGGCCATCCCTTGGAGCAGGTGGCATGCCTTTTATCGTGGGTTGGCTCCATGTTTGATCCACTGCAGGTCAGAAAAAACCAAATTATCAATTGAAAAAAAGGAAAATCACGACATACAGAGACAAACAATGGCAGATTTCTCTCTCTCTCTCTCTCTCTCTCTCTCTCTCACACACACACACACACACACACACACACACACACACCTAACCCCCAGGTCGCCAATTAAGACCATGGTAAACAAGATCACCTCTCATAGTTCAACAACATCCACATGCCCCACAGGCTAAGTTCCAACGGAAAAGTAGATGGCAACAAAGTTAGAAGTACACCAAAAGCCGCTCATGAAATTCCAGCAGTAAATATAAACAGCAGAAAAATGCAAATGGGGAGAAAGTCAAAAACATCTTCTGTAATTGTTCAAGATGAAAGAAGTACAGGAAAATATTGGTCATAGCAGTGCCATATATACCAATCATCGGACATATAATACCATGAAATATTCTCTTGCCACCCACACATTCAACGCATAAAACTAGCCACAAATCACCGATTCAAGACCCAAGCCATTAATTTAAGATAAAGCCGACAACAAACAAAAGGCATCAGCAAGTTATAACACAACCAAAAAAAAAAAAAACCCAACAAGCAGAATTGCACCAAAAAACACCGGGAGATCCCAGTCATACAGAAAAAAGAAAAAAGAAAAGAAAAGAACCGATCTTTCTCTCAGCACCAAGCAGAGTATACCAATCTATATCGAAGACATTCTCAGAAAAAACGCAAACTTCGAAGGAAAACCAGAATCTCCAAAAGATAAACTCGAAGACGCACCAGTGTCAAAGACGTGAACCTCGTTGGTCTGGCAGTTGTCTATGCCAAAGCCACCAAACACGTAGAGGAACCTCCCTCCTTTGATCGCGTTGCAAGTGTGGGCCCACCTCTTTCCGGGGCCACCCGCTTCTTCGCTGGCCTGCTCTGCTTCCTGGGCTTGCGGCAACACTTTTTCCCACCTCATTTTTCTTTCTCGAGAATATCAAACGACAACAGAGGGGGCCGAAGAAAGTGCGAGAGAGTGAAAGCCTTGGAAAGAAAAGAGTAGGATTTCGAAGTTCGAGGATAAGAATGGGGCTTCAAGGATCCAGAGGGTCTCTCTTTGGTGTCATGCAGAGGGCAAGAACATAACACCTGAACAAATGTCGACGGAGGAGCAAGAACCGTGTCTTTTGCGGAGAGCCGTTTTGAAAGATTGATTTTTGCGAGGGAACGCACGAGCTTTTCTTCTCTCTCTCTCTGCCCTTTTCCTTTTCTCCTTGCCAAAACGTTAAGTACAAAGAATTCTCATAATACCCTTTTTGGCCCTTTAGGATTAGATCAAGATGGATCATATTAGGAAAAATTGCCCCATCTATAAACTCGTTCCAAGGCTAGCATTGTCAAAGCCAAATCCGGCAAGAAAATATGCCAATTAATTCAATGCCAAAAATATCAATTGATGAAAATATAAACTCGTTCTGGGTATTGGAAGCGCAATTATGGCATAAAATTGAATTAAGGATAAGGAAAAAAGGAACATGCATTATGTTATTGGGAATTAAGATATTGCCCTTTTAACTTGCATGCTTTAGTAAGGCTAAATGTTTGAAGTACATAACAAGATTTAGAATAGAGAAGAAGAAAATATTTTGGTAACTAAACATTTGAAGCTTTAAATTTTAGATGAACTTTTCAGATAATTAATTGTTAGTAAAACTTAAAAGATGAAAATAGAGGAATTGATTGCATTATGTTGAAATATTTTTATTCTCTTGTCAATGGATATTCCATGTCAATTGTTTCTGTTATTATTAATTATTATGGATAGTTCATAGTAGTTTTCGTAGCTTTAAAGAACTTATTTTGCATAGAAGATTATATTAGTGATAATTTCAAGTTAGGATTTTTGGATGATAATTGAAAACATAGTAACATTTTGATTCTGAAACCTTATTTGAAAATATTCATTGATATGATGAGTTTATGCAAAATGGATGCATAAATGATAGACATTAATAATTTGTGCATATGTGTCTAATATGTTCATATCCAATGGCTTCAATAACTAAAAGCATAGTCGCTGAATTGAACAAATGTAAGAAGCTAAATGACGATAATTATGAAATATGACATATGAAAATCCAATATGTGCGAGCAAAGCAAAGGCACTAGAAGCTCTTAACCTGATTATGGAAGAACCTGAAGATGGGAACACTACACAACAAAAAACAAATAAGGATGCATTTGCTGCATGGAAGAGAAAGAATTCTCTTGCTCGCTTTACGTTGCTGAGTAGCATGGAGAATGATGTTATGTGAGAATTCAGGCATTTTGATAATGCTAAAGAAATGTACGAAGCATTGACAACAAGATTTGGTCATATATTGGTGACCAAACTGAGGCAGCTCACTATAAAGTTTGACTTTTGCAAGAAGGCTCATGGTCATACCATTAAACAACACTTGAGAAAGATATTGAACATAATTAATGAATTGAAGGATGCTAGCTATGTCATGACCGACGAGCAGCAAGTGCAAGAAGTGATTCGTTTCTTATCTCAAAATTGGGAGCATATGAAAGTTTACTTAACACACAACAAGAACATTAAAACCTTTGAGGATGTAGTGCGCCATCTAAAGCTAGAAGATGACCGTCTCCTGGCGGCAACGTCAGAAACTGACATTTATTATGCCGATTCTAGCTCATAAGGGGTTTCAAGCTCTAAGCGCAAACATCCTGATTTGTTCAAAAGGTGTAAAGGCAAGGGAACAAGTTCTTAGGGAAAGAAACCAAAAGTTGACCAACATGAAAGATGAAAGCTTTTTCGAATGAAGAAATTGTCAAGGGTAAAGTGTTATAGCTGTGACAAGAAGGGTCATTATGCTCGTGACTATCGCGGGCCAAATAAGGTAAACAACAATTGTAACCTTGAGAACTTTGTTTATGTATAAGTTTTGTGTTCTTAACTCAATCTAATCATTTGTGGATTGTAAATTCGGGAGCGACAGATCATGTAGCGAAGGATAGAGAATCTTTTGTGGAATTCCGAAGAGAACTGACTAGAACTGAAGTAAAAAGGATTGACGCATGCCAATTAAACATGCGTGGTTGACGCACTTTGTTTCTACATGATGTATTATATGCTCCAAAGATCTGTTAGAATTTAGTGTCTATATTAATGTTGGTAAAACTTGCTTTTAATTTGAACTTTGATAATAATAGTGTCGATTTATATGTGGATACAAACTACTTTGGTTGTAGTTATTTTCTGGATAGTTTTATTGTATTAGACGTTGACTATAGTAATGTCAATGTTTGTTATTCCCTTTTTACGTCTTATAATTTATATGATAATGATGTGAATGCGTGGTGTGCTAGACTTAATCATATTGACTAACAATGTATGAATAGACTAGCCAAAAAGGACTTGTTGGGCAACATTAAAAAAAATCGATTTGCTCATATGTGGGCATTACCTAATAGGGAAAATAACAAAAAAATCATTTGAAAAATGTAAAAAGAGCTTAATTTTCTTTACCATTAATCCATTCTAACATCTGTGATTCAATAAGTGTGAGATGAAGACATGAGATTGTTTATTTTATCACATTTATAAATGATTATACTCGATTCGAACATATCTGTTTGATTTATCTTAAATTTGAAGTATTGAGTTGTTTCAAGAAGTTTATGAGTTTGGGAGAAAATCAACTAGATAAGAAAATAAAAGCATTAAGATCCAATTGAGGTCAATAATATCTATTTGACGAGTTCAAAAATTTATGTGATGAAAAATAAATAGAAAGACAATTGTATATTCCATATACTCCTCAATAAAATGGTATTGCGGAAAGGAAAAATAAAACTACTGGAAATTGTTAGGTCCATGATGGCGTATACTAACTTATCTATCACATTTTAGGGTGATGTTTTGTTAACTATTGTTTGTATACTTAACCGTGTGCCTTCTGAATCAGTTACTTCCACTCCATATGAGTTATGGACAGGTAGAGAACCTGACTTAAGTTTTCTTAAGCCATGGGATTGTGTTGCCTATACTCATTAGCCCTCTCACAAGTATGAGAATTTGGGTTCTGGAGGTAAAAATAGTATTTTCATAAGACTCATAATACTTGAAATGGTATGTGTTTATAGGTGAGCAGGAAAGTGGGAGTATAACTGAATTTAAATTATGAGATGTCACATTTTTAGAGAATGAATTTATTTAAAATGGCGAAATAGGTGAGGACTACTCCCTATTTAAAACCTTGGATCAAGATAATGAACATACTAGAGTTCGTCCAAGTGGAAGTAATGTTCGATTTATTCTCAATTACAACCATTTGATAAGACAATATCGTCATTATTTAATTTGAGTGGAAGCATAATGGAGAATAATATGCAAAGTGTGCAATCTCCCGTACGGCAAAACATTCGCAAAAGTATTCATCATCGACGTTTTGATATTGAAGAGAAAACTTTTATGATTACTCCATAAGATGAAGATGAGTCAAAAAATGTAAATGAGGCTCTAAATTGCCCTAATAAGGAAAAATTGGTGGATACAATGGAAAACGAAATTGAGTCAATGAAGTCAAATAATGTTTGGGAACTAATTGATCTTCCAAAAAGACACAAAGCCATTGAGAACAAGTAAGTTCTCAAAATAAAGTGTAAAGTTGATGGCTCAATAGAGAGACATAAGACTCGTCTTGTGGCAAAATGAGTATAATCAACAAGAATGAATTGATTATGAAGAAATATTTTCACTTGTAGTCAAATTTATCTCAATTCGCATTATTCTAGCAATAGTAGTTAATATAGATCTTGAATTACATCAAATGGATAGAAAGATTACTTTTCTTAATTGAGAATTAGAAAGAAAAAAAATTATATGGAACAATCCATTGTTTCATTTTGAAAGGTTAAGAACAAAAGGTATTTCGACTTTTGAAATCTATATATGGCCTTAAGCAGTCGTTGAGACAATAATATCTATGTTTTCATAATGTCATAATGGCATATGATTTTACAATGATTGATGAGGATCATTGTGTATATATCAAAAGATTCAAAGATCAATTTGTAATCATATTATATGTTGATGATATACTGATTGCCGGAAGTAGTATAGAGTTTGTTAGTACTGTCAAGAGTTGGTTATTTTTCAATTTTGAGATGAAAGATATGGGTGAGGTTGCATACATTCTTGGAATTAAGATTTCAAAAGATCGTTCAAAGAGATTATCGTCTCTTTCACAAGAAATGTACATAATAAGATTCTTGAACGATTTCATATGCATGATTGTAAACTCATAGATGTTCCTATTGCAAAAGATGAAGGGTTGATCCATAGAATGTGTCCTAAGACTCTACAAAAGAATGAACAAATGCAGCGTGTTTCTTATGTTAGCGTTATCGGAAGCTTAATGTACGCTGTGATATGTACAATACCTAACATATGAAGTAGATACCAATCCGATCCAGGTTAGGTACATTGGAAAGCCGTCAAAAGAATATTGAGATATTTGAAGGGAACTGTTAATTATACGTTGAGTTATCAAGGAAATGATTTGTGACTTAAAGGCTATTCAGATGCTGATTGGAGAGGAGATTTAGATAAAATGAAATATACCTCTGAATTTGTTTTCTTACTAAATAATGGTGTCATATCTTGGGACAGTAAGAAACAAATACATATAGTCTTATCCATGATGGAAGCTAAGTTCGTTGCATTATCAACAACAATATAAGAAGATGTTTGATTTAAGAGATTTTTGGATTATTTAGATGTTATTAAAAATGCTGCAAACTCATTATTGGTTAACTGTGATAACCAAGTAGCAATAACGTACACAAAAGATCTAAAATATTATGGTAAGACCAAATATATAGATACAAAGTATAATTTTGCCAAAGATATGGTCATACAAAAAGATGTGAACTTAGAGTATATATTTACACGTAGAATGGTAGCAGATCCAATGACAAAGCCAATATCTAGAGATGTGTTACGTGTCAATGTAAAATCTTTAGAACTACGTAGAAGCCGATGTATTAAATAATGTAATTTCCCTTAAATGTTCACATTTAATAAATCTGTGTTTCATCATTAATGCTTATAAATCTTTGTTTGACATTTATGCATCTTAATGCTTACTGCATCTAAAAAAATTGAGAAAGTATGTCAGATAGATAAGAGATTAGCCCACTTACATGGGTAATTGCATTTATTTACTATGTGATAAATAGAGATAAGACGGTTTTTAAACTTATTATCTAGGTGATAATTGATAGTTCAAGCTTTGAAATATATATGTCGCATTAATTGAGTGTTAAGATGAGAACATAATATTTACTATGTTCGAAAGTAAAATAACCCATATATTTTACTTTATCTATTTTTTATGTTGGATGTGAGTTCTAATAGATTCCGCGAAAGAGTAGATACATGAACTCAAGTTAGACATTATGTATGTTTGAACTATAATCTGTATGGTATTAAAAGTGTAGATAGACGCTCTATGGGAAATGAGTTAATACCATAATATATATTTCATACTACGTATGCACAAGACGACCAATAAGAGTGGTAAAAGTTTTAACCTCTATTTTTTTTGTTGTGTGAGATTCTTTAGGAAAATAGTTCCTTTTTTTAAGTGCTCTCGTGACACTTACTTATTTTCAAGATTTCTATTCAATGTTTGCTACTCTTAATATTGCCAATGATCATGTATTGATTCAATCTAATTGGACATTTTTAAAAAAGTAAGTTGAACTAAAATTGAGAGTTTCAAGGAAAGATAAAGATCGAGTTTGGAGAGTCATAGTTTTGTATTCACTGATCAATCAATTATGATTATTTTGAGATAATCATAATTGTGCATACAATATATCATTATTAAATAGAGATATAAATGTGATCGATCGATTTAGGGTACTGCGTACTATATCTACTAAAAAAAATGTGATGGCTATTATAAGCTGCTATATATTCCTAATAGAGGCATGGCAACGAGTTCTCGAAATATATTGATTGCACAGATTATTTACTAACTTAAATGTTGCAGAGAGGTAAAGAAAGAGTTCTACTTGGCCCACCATGTGCGAGTGGGAGATGATGAGTTTTTTTTAATTGATGGGTCAAGTCAACCCCTTCCATCCATGTTAGGCCAAAATCTGGCCCGTAAATGAAAAGCCCATAAGAGAGAGTGCAGTTACTGTTGTATAAAATATGAAGGAGGAGAATGTTGTGAAAGACAACAGTGAAGAAAAGCAGAACGTATTTTTTTCTTCTTGGACAACAGTGTTTTCTCTCTTGACGAGTAAAATCCAAGGCCTCGATTCATTCTTCTGAGATTACAACGGTACTTAATATGTGGCAAATAAGGTATGTCTATCTCTGTGATATATCTTTCGATCGGTGTTACATATTTTCCCAAGCATGTTTCTGCGTTTGTTTTTGGTATTCGTTTGTTTGAGTATCGGTTCGTTTTTAGGAATCTATTTCCTACAAAAAGTTATAAAGAGATTTCTTAGGTAACTCGTCAAATACTTTAGGAATGTAAAAAGAGCATACCAAAACTAAAAAAGGAACAACAAGTTCAAAAACTAATGGTGCGTTTGTTTCATAGAAAACTCAAAATATTTTCCAAACAATAATCGCTCGTATCACTTACAACATTGAACGAATAAAATCTTTTCATCACTGGTGGAAATAATTAGGAATAAATTGTTGTCAATAATAAAACTATTGTTGGTTGACTAATTTTTCTAAGAGATATAACCAATCATTTTTTGAAAAATATTTTTTAAATCTCGAGTTTTTAATGAAATAAATGCAACAAACACTCCCGAGAAAGATCAAAGCAATCATTGCATAAACGTTTAAAAGCCTCTAAACGAACAAAATAAGGAGACTCAGATTCTTGAGCAAATTTTGGGCTTTCGAAAGCTAGATTTGTGATAAAAGTTCAAGAGAACGTTGAAACTGCACGGTTGATTGACCTCGTCCAAGCCAGAGCTGTCGGAAGTTTGTGTTACATTCGAAATGGGAATTGGACCAGCTTGTTTCGCATGGGCCTCCTGGGAAGGGGCTTCTTTTACGTGCGCATCGTCAGCTTGTCCAACATCAACTGAGTCCGACTGGATAATTTTAGAAGCCTTGCACTTACTATAATGATCACCATTTGGCATACCAGCACTTGAATCCTCATAAGTTCTTTCCCTACTACAAGAATACAAAATCATAAATGAACCAACATTTGTTGAGTAAAATCGATAAGCTAAATGGGAAAAACAAAAGGCTCATCTCCTGGAGCTCGAAAAAGGTATAGGGAGAGTGCTAGGACAATTTTAATATTGATCACCAAAATTCTCCATCACTCTTGCCTAAAATATTGATTTGTCTCGAACGGCTTATGATTGTGTGAACTAATATCTATGAGAACCCGCATTTAATTCCATTACTAGTTATGATTTGGCACATGCAAGCAATTCATAAAAACAGTATCATGACCATAATTCTATATTGAAGAAGTTGTTCGGAGATTTTAATGCAGGTGTTTATCAATTTACACAATCAAATGCTCTTTGAAATAGAAAGATACTTCAAGCAAGAGTGACTAAGGGCCTGTTTGTTTTCACTTCTTTTTTCTGTTTAAAAACAGTTTTTTTGTTTTTTTGTTCATGGGAACAAAAAAGGAACAGAAACGCGTTTGTTTGCATTTTTGTTCCAAATCTATTTTTTTGTTCCTAGAAACACATCTAGAACAGAAACAAGAAACAAAAAAAAATTATTTCTTGTTTTTGGAACAAAATTTAGGAACACTTTTTCTCTCTCTTCCATTTTCTTCTCTATTTTTTCTTCTTCTTTTTTCTTTCTTTTTTCTTTGGCCGGTCATCGGCCTCGACCATGGCCGGCGACCGGTCGTCGAGGGCCGGCGACGCCGTCGAGGGCGTCGCCGGCTAGCGACCCCCGCCGAGCCGAGCACCGACCCCGGCGAGGCCGATCTCGCCCGGGCGAGCCAATCTCGCCCGGTGGCCGGCGAGGCTCGGCAAGCTCGCCCGGTGGCCGGCGAGGCTCGGCCTCGCCAGCCACCGCCAGTCGGCGTCGCTTGGCGATGGCCCGGTGACGCCGAGCCTCGCCGGCCACTAGGCGAGTTCGGCCTCGCTGGGGGCCGACAAGCCTCGTCGTGGCTGGTCGAGGCCGCCGGCCCTCGTCGGCCGATCGCCGGCCATGGTCGAGGCCGTCGACCGGCCAAAAGAAGAAAAAAAAAAAAGAAAATAAAAATATTAAAAAATTAAAAGAAATAAAAAAAAAAATTATACAAATTTACCAAACGTGTTTCTATTCTTTTTATATTTCTGGAATAGATTTATCAAACGCGTTTTTTTGTTCAAAAATTGTTTCCTGAAGCAGAAATATTTTTTTCTATTTCTATTCCCAGAAATAATTTTTAAACAGAAAAATGTTACCAAACGCATCCTAAGAATTTTTGGTGATCATACAAGGTAATAACCATATCACAACCATAAATTCGTGATTTCTAGACAAGTGAAAACTCCAATGAGTGATCTATAGCTATATATAATAGCAAGAGAAAACATGTAAAAGAGGCACTTGGCTTCTGCTTCATCGAATTTTAGTTACTTGACAAAATCCATGGCCGTACAAAAAGACAATTTTGAAAAATTTCTTTTTGATTTTGTATTGAATATGGTGATCTTTACAATTTATAAAATAAATATTTAAATGGAAAGAAGCCTACAACTAGATCAAATCCATTTACTTAGCAAATACCTACATCGTGGCACCCTAAGGGTGAGCCTTAGGCAGTGCGGGGGACTCTTGCGCACTAGGACACTGATCTGTAACGTTATTTCTCAATGAAAACAAAACACTGGATAAATTTTTCATATTATATCATTAATAAAGTCCTTGTTTTGGAAGAATTTTTTGTTATCAGAAACTTGAACAACATATAAGTTCGTGGTTCATATTGTTACTAGGATGGTCATGCCCCTTTCAAACCACGATTGTATGATCATTTTAATTTGGGTGCTCTTACGATCCATGTTGCTAGAATTGGCAATCTAGTCAACCTTGTTGGAGAAATCTTTGTGAAGTATTTTGAAGCTGACAAAACGTTTCCATCAGTCTAGTCTGAAGATTTGCAGACTCTACTATTTAAAGTCTAAAGACCTCCGGACTGCCAGACTCAAGACTCAAAGTCTATCCTCATTGACAGTCTCTAATCTGTTGAAGAAAGGCTATCCAGAACTGGATGTTTCGTTAAGGATTTGACCTTATCATCTGGAGAAGATCTCTTGGCTGGATATGACATAACGGAATCCCTTATTCGAATCAAGATTGATTAAGGATCCGATGATTGGCAAAGTATACTTGGAAGGTACTACTTATGGAAACCGAGATCCTGATTGTATGGGCGAACAGGATTGATGGGCTATCGACATGTTCCTTAAATAGCTCGAATGATCTTCCTAATTGATTCCGTCCAACGGGTAGATTAGAGGAATTCCTTTGTTAAGTGCCAACGGGTATGATGTCATAAAGGAGTATAAAAGGAAGACATTCTAGTTGTTCGAGTGTGTGCACGATAGAAGAATTCCAAAGTCTGAAGCTCCTTGATTTTAGTCAATTCATTTGCTGAGCGAAATCTTGTACACAAAAGAGAGTCTATATTCGTGAGAAACCTTGAGAAAGTGTGGTAGAATATCTACACTGTGGAATCAAGGAGAACATTGCTGTAACATCTCTTTTGTTCATAGTGAAATCCAGCCAGTAGGCTGTCAGTGCGGAAGAGTGGACGTAGGCTTGAGATAAGCCGAACCACTATAAACCTTGTGTTCATTTCTCTTCCCTACTCTCTGCTTTACTTTGATCATAATTCATTTTGTTAACCAAAGAAGATCTTCCTTTCTATTGTCTGTTTAAGTATTGCTCTCTTATCTCGAGAAATTATTTTTGTCACCTATTCACCCCCCTCTAGGTGCTTATACTAGCTATCTCAAACCTCACCTCATACCCATTCCCTTAGTAGATATTACACGAACATAGTACTGTCTATTCTTTAATTTAATATAGGCTTTTAGAATTGTAGAGACTAGTAAGGCAAATTTATTCGAGGGAGAACATTAGAAGTGCAAAAAGTTGTGTATGATACTTATTTTAGTGCCAAAAGTTTATGCCGGCCCACTTAAGTGTCATATAGCAGAAAAATAGTCACTTAAGTGCATTTGATGAGGAATTTCGTTAAAAGAAATTACGAGGCTTTTATAATTAAAAATTTGGATAAGTATAGTAGAAGTCCTACAACTTGTTATGAAAATACAACTTAGTCTTAAAACTTTTAAAAAGTACAATTAAGTCCTAAAACTTGTCATGAAAGTGCAATTAAGTCCTTAAACTTTCAAAAAATGCATTTAAGTCATAAAATTTGTTACAAAAGTGCAAATGAATCTTAAAACTTTCAAAAAGTATTATCAATGGAATGACTTAATTTAATCAATTTAATGAGTTTTAGGACTTGATTGCACTTTTTGAAAGTTTTAGGATTTAATTGCACTTTTGTAATAAGATTTAGGAGTTAATTGCACTTTTTGAAAGTTTTGGATTAAATTATACTTTTTTGACAAGTTTTAGAATTTCTAATGCACTTATCCCAAAATTTTCTGAGGTGACATTTTTTGACATTGAAGTGATAATTTTTTTATATTGAGATTGATATTAAAGTAATCACATTTTAATATTAATTGGTACTGAAATGATCTTTTTTAAAAAATGACTAGTACTAAAATGATCGCTCTTTAACCTATTATACGACGTCATTTAGGAGTTAGCTAACTGGGTACACCAGGAGCCATGTAGGATTGATAAATTTATAAAATATGATGAGGTTGGATTTCCGACAATCCACATTAGAGTTGGCAATTAAGTTATCATTTTTTTTTAAAATGGCACTTAAGTGATTAAAAAAAAAAAAACTTTTGGGATTGAAATGGGCACTGTACACAACTTTTGGCACTTTTAGCATTCTTCTATCTTTTATTTGATTAGTTATAGGCAGTGTTGCACCTTATAGTAATAAAGCATATGTAAATACAAAACGACGTTACCTAAATTTTACCTTCATATACCCTCTCTGGTGATGAAATTTTTCCCTTCCAGTTCTGTTTCTCTTTTAATTGCTGATTAACTTTACAATGACTAAATTGCAACAATAATGACATTCGTCACAGATCACATAAACAGAGGCTGTGCGCACCGTGCAGTGCAAGGATCCTGCCACCTGTGCCATTGCGATGCAATGGAGAGGGCAAAGAAACATAAAGACCTTCGATTACTCCTAGCCGGGAAAAATCTGTGATTTATTGTAGCCAGCAAACATATTATGGAAATCTAGCTTGCCGATTGAAAAGGCGATTGATCATCATAAGAAAACTACAGTATAGAGACAACATGTCTCGAGTATAAAAACATACATGTCAAAGCTTAGAAGTGACTCAGGCTTCATACAACGCAGCAGACTCTAATTCCACAGCTACGGTGCAGTCTCTTTCTGGAACTGCCACTTCAACAAAACCCCCCACATTCTAAGGCTAAGCTAAAATTATGAGATAAGATAAATTTGACAATCACTATTCGAGTAAAGATCAGAAGGCAGATCAGATCTCCATACTTAGGCTGAAGGCTCTTTGCTCCGCCATCAAAAATAAAACAATTGGCTCTTTTAAGCATATATTAGATCAATACAGATGCCCAAATCGAACAAATCCACCTAAAGATGGAGGTCGATTTGGAAGCAAGATCACCATTTCATCGAAGGCTCCTTTCTTCTCTTAGCATCGGGATTCCCATTAAATCTTAATCACATTCAAAAGGGTTTGGATATGCATCCTGGTAACCGTAGGCATATACACAGAATATATCATGGAAGGTGCTCCTCATGGGTATCCACATGCACGATTTTGGTCCATTGACTCTATGATACATGGAAAAGAAAGATCCACATGATATTAATCAATGACTTGTACTCCAAAGTTTCCACAGATTCAGAGATTAGCCAAACACAAGAGGAACTCCTCGCAATGAGATCATAGAAAATGGAAAAGTTCTTTTAACAATCGAGACGTATATAAGAGTACATACATATTCTTCAAAAATCTTTTTCGCGAAGTTCCAGCCAATTAAAAGTTAAATTTGTAATAGAAGTTCAAGATGACATTAAAACTCCAATATTGACTGACCATCTCCAAATTATGTGCCATAAGAAGGTTGTGCTATATTCGAAACAGCAACTAGACCAGCAGGTTCTGCTTGGGACTCTTGGGAAGAGGCTTCTTTTCCATGCACAATCATCAGCTTGCCAATCATGGACTGACTTTGGCTGGATACTTTTAGAAGCCTTGGACTCTCTCTTTGAATCCCCATAAGTTCTTTTCCTGCTACAAGAATAGAGAATCAGAAGCGAACCAGCGTTTATCGAGTGAAATTGATCAGCTAAATGGGAAAAACAAAAGACTCACCTGCTGGAGCTGGAAAAAGATATGGGGAGAGTGCTAAACTCATTAAAAGATAAAATTACATGGAGGGGCTTTCTGTTTATGACAATTTCAATGGTACATTAATTTCCAAAATTCTCTATCACTCTCCCCCGAAATATTGATTTGCTTCGGATGGCTTTTGATTGTGTGAATGCATACCTTTGAGAACTTGAATTAGAGTCCATAGCTACTTACGATTTGGCACATACAAGTAACTTAAAAAAATAAAATAAAAAATAACCAGTATCACGACCATAATCCCACGATTTCTAGACAAGTGAAAACTCCCGTGGAAGATCTATGGCTATATATAATTGCAAGGGAAGCAAGTAAAACGAGCGGTTCCCTTTTGCTTCGTGGAATTTTAATTACTTGACAAAATCTATAGCAGCACGGAAATCTCTCTAGATAATTTTGAAGAAAATATCCTAATTTTGTATTGAATGTGGTGATTTGTTATCGAATCCGGTGATTTTGTCAATTCATAAAATTAAGATTTACATGGAAAGAAATCTACAATGAGATTGAATCCATTTACTTAGGGTAAATACATATATTTGACCAAAAAAGTAAATACGTAGCAAATACATAGAGGACACCTAGAACATGGTATCGTAAGGGTGAGCCTTAGTGGAACGGTAAAAAGATACTCAATTGCGACCTAAAGTCATGGGTTTGAGTCACAAAAATGACCTCTCTAGAAACTAGGGGTGTGGCAGCATACATTAACCCCTTCTTATACCCACATAGTCAAGCCAAGCCATTGATTAAAATATTTAAACTCTCATGTGTTGTGACAGCCTGAATTTTCAGATTTCGTTTTTGATTAAATAAATCCGGCATTTCGTCGACGCTCCGATAGTGCTATTCTCTGAGCTGATCACTCACAAGATAACCGGTCTATCTGGGGAAAATATTAAGGGATTTTAATGCAATAGACTTGAGAATTCGACCAAGAATCGACTACTCGACCGTGTCGATATGCAAATACATTAACCCCTTCCTATACCCACATAGTCAAGCCAAGCCATTGATTAAAATATTTAAACTCTCATGTGTTGTGACAGCCTGAATTTTCAGATTTCATTTTCGATTAAATAAATCCGGCATTTTGTCGACGCGCCAATAGTGCTATTCTCTGAGCTGATCACTTACAAGATAATTGGTCTATCTGGGGAAAATATTAAGGGATTTTAATGCAATAGACTTGAGAATTCGACCAAGAATCGACTACTCGACCGTGTTGATATGCAAATGTCATTACAGCATTATCAAAATCGATTAGAGATCAGAGATAGGTCGGCTCAACTAAGATATGTGATCAAAGTGTGGGTAATTCCATCTGATTGCAAAATTCTCATCAATCGGCACTAAATTGATTTTCTATCGTTTTGGGTACCCTGTGTCCGTATTTGAAACCTTAAGATTTTCATGACAATTGAGAGTCACCAATGTGTCGAAACTGCACATTGTGATTCGAGATAAATTGATCACAGGTCAATTGTACAAAAAATTCTTAAAAGTTACCCGATAGATTAGGTCACGCTAAAAGCGCGCCGGAGTGAAATTAACCATGAATTTGAATCCGATTTCAGAAATTGAAAGTTCTGTGGTGTCACGATCTATTTTAGGAATGTCAACTCATCCTCCGAAAAATTTTCAGAGATTCTGAGATTTTTGAGGAAAATTGTTCGGACGTCGTGGAAAAATTTGTGGAAATTCGGATGGGCCAAAGTAAAGGAAATTTGGACTTCTAAGCCGAGCCTTTGGATGTCAGGGACTTATAGAAAATTGTTCGGGATTTTTCTCCATCGAAATTGGACCTCAATTTGGGAAATTAAGTAAGGTAATTGAAGACAAAAAAAAAATGGAAATTCGGAGCTTTACAAGGGTCAGCAATTTTGGGCTTCAAAATTGGTTGATTTAGAGAATTTATAAGTTGGAAAGTATTATGGGACATATAAGATAATATTGAAGACTTTTGGGGACAAGCATTTATGGAATTTGGATCATCCTCTTGATTTTTTTTATCCTTATCCCCGCCGGTCTCCCTTGTGCGTCGACAACACCAGCTCATCCGCACGCCAAAAATCCCACGGCTGCTTGTTCTTGCTTTACCCTCAACCCCCCTCTCTCTCCGTGCATTTTCTCTCAAGCCCACAGCTCCCACCGAACGAAATCTCCACCGCCAGCAGCTGCAATTCCCTTCGTCCGCGCCATCTGTCCACGATCCAGCATCTTCAAGCCCACAGAAGCTCTTTAGTTGACCCTCCAATCACCCACATCTCCACTCACGCACACCCACAGTCCACCGAAGCTTCAGTCAACGTAGCAAGCTCCCAGGCGGTTTTGGTTGACTCCATTACCGAAATTCCCCAAGCTCACGCCCACATCATCATCTCTCCATCCATGCTTAACCCACCGAAGTGGAGCAGCCCATCCCCAACGTCTCGTCCATCATCATCCCTCATCTTCATCATCCATCATCCGTGAACTTCATCCATTTTCACGAACCGCAAGCCTCCTTCGAAGGCCTCTTTTCGGCCCAATAAATCAGCAGCTCCTTCGAGCTTTCTATTCAGCGCACACAAAATTGACCGGCCCATTTTCAGCAGCCCAAGTGAAGATCCAGTCCAGCAAAGTAACATTTCAACCCATCTCCTCCAAGCCCACGTGAATTGCAGCTCGGCCCAACCTGCAGCAAGCCCATTCAAGGCCCGTTCAGCCCGCTTCAGCAACAAATCTCAGTTTGGGCTGAGATTTGTTGGGCCGATTCTAGGCCCGGCCCGAGTGTCCGTCGACTCCGCCAAAAATTTGGATTTCAGCTGCCGTCGCGCCGTCGTCGTGGTGAACCGGTTTCCACAATAAACCGGTGAGTTTATACTCTAAACTCTTCTTAGTAGGCTAATGATGTTTAAGGGGTGTTTAGATTTATTTAATTAAGAATTAGGAAGTTAGTTAGATTAAATTAGAAATTTAATTATTTAATTGAGCATGTTAGGTGATTAGCATGGTTTAGATAAGGCATAGATAAATTGCACTATTTGTTTAGAAGGGTTCGGGAATTTTCCGAGTCCGTATTGGTATTTAATTTAATAATTTTGGCCTAGGTTAGTATTTTTAGAAATTAAATTGATTTATTTAATTAATTTTCGAAATTAATTATCTATTAATTATTTTTCTAGAAATTAGGTCGGGATAGCCGGTGACTGGTATTTCGTGCTGATTGCAATTGTGTGGTTAATTTTTGCAATCGAGTGTTAAATTGTGAAAATTGAGTGCTCATTGGAAATTTGGTCAATTATTCCAAAATTTGTAAATTTCGATATTTATCCAGAAAATCCCAGATGTCGGGTTTTAAACACTAAAAATGGTTTTATATACTATATGAACTGGTGGGATTTTGAAAAGAATGTTATGAATTTTCGTGGTCTAATCTGACCATGTACCCACACATGACTATTTTCACTGGTTGTTTTTAATACGAAGAAAATAGGCCAGGATCACTATTTTAATTGAGGCATTTGAGTGCAATGCACGGTGTTCTGGATCGAGATTGAATGGTCGTGTGTTGATTAAGAGAAACCGTCCCCAAATTGTATTGGATGGACGTTACCCTATATGGGATACCCACTTAGTGGGACTTGGGTCGTAGTAGATTCTGGACCTATACTCTTTCGAGAAAGTCGTCTAAGAGATGTAATCGTGCTCAATGGGATGAGACGATGCCTAGCTACGCCAATAAACCGCTGAACTTTGAGTAGGCTGTGCCCTAGAGTGAGAGTAATTGCCAATTAGAACGCTTGTTGAGTGGAATTAATGTGTTGGATTATAAGAAAAAATTGTGTGACGTGGTATGGAATGTGTCATAACGATTTGGCCCTATAATCAGGACCCCTGTATTGATTTGAGAATTGAGTGTGACGTTCCAATTGTTAGAGCTTAATTATTATTGATATGTGTATGGTTGTCTGTGATATGAACTATACTGACTTGTAGGGTGGAATTGAAGCAGAATAAGTCCTCTATGCTTAATGCGTGATTGTGTGGTTAGGACGCCTCTTGGCATATTACCCTCCTAATCGAGGTTTAGAGCTTAGACTCGTTGAGATTATATCTCACCCCAATGTGGGACAATATTTTCAGGGTGGTCGAGTGGAGGACCGGGAGCTGAGAGGAGGTGATGTGAAGTGTAGGTCAACTAGGACCATCTCTTTTTGGAAAGTTAGTTTTTGTGGCCTTTTGATCATAAACCTTGTACTTGACATTATGTGAATATAAAAGCATGTTTGTTTTGTGAATTCGTATCATGCTTTTCTATCCCGAGATAATTACCGTTAGGGGATTTCTTTTCGCTTCCGCATGTGCAATAAAATGGAAAGGGTCGGCGACTCGTCCTGGGAAGTGACAAATTATTATCGACCAGACAGGAATGGGCACACGCTTGGGGTTCGGGGCGTGACATGTATCATCATACATGAACGCCTTCCTAGTTGTTATTAAGCAACTAAAACAGACTTAGTTTGTCAATTTGGATGAGAATGAGGTATTTCTATAGTTCATATCCTAAAGTTTTCAAAAATTTTAAAGATTTGCCAAAAATACAAGGAACTCCTTGTCTCAAGATGATGGAAAATGAAAGGGTTATTTTAACAATCGAGACTTATTCGAGAATGAATAAATGTCTATTAGAATGGTATCACAGTGGACACAATGCAATATATATGATATTTTATACACAATGTCACAACTATCGTTTAAATATTATGTATATATATATATATATATAAATATATATATATATATATATATAAACGGGATTTTGCTGAATAAAATATCTATGACTTGTGAGTCAGTTATTGCAAAAAGCTATTTTTTTTTTTTTTTTCACAAGCATATGTCAATGCTCTGATTAGCTGTAGAAACTTAAGTTGGATGAGAGCAATATATGATATTCAGCAACACAGATGATTATTTTGTGGATCAAATCAGAGTCCTTGGTTGATGGAGATACTCTCTTCTAGAACTTCCACATTTAAATTTAGAGCTTCATCCATCCAATCACCTTTAGTATTGATAGGAGCCTGTAGTGATGATTCTTGGTCCGCAGGTATCTGAGGAGGTAGACAAAAGTCAAACTTTAAATAGACTTTTCAAGTAAATTGACTAGTTATGTATGAAAATGGGAGAATTTTGAGTCTCGATTAAGCGGTAACATCGTTTGATTCCATGAATCAAGATCCTAATACATGTAGACACAGATAGTCTAATGAGAGCAAGAGTTAAAGAAGAGCAAAGATCAGCCAAACTTTTTATTATATTTATTTTTATAGTGAAGCATATCCACAAACAACTCTCGAAGGATTCACACCCAATGCCAACTATGGCAACCGAGACTCAAAATAAAATCTCGAGAGAAGAAAAATTTGTCCATTACTAATCGAGCGAAGATCAGGACGCATATCAGATATTTATAATTGGCTTGAAGACTCTGTCAGCTGTCAAATGCACCTGGTACAACTTAATGAATGTACATTCTTTATTTGGAATACGCATGAGCTATGTCAAGTGGTTCAACTGACCAAAAGCAACTATGCAATAATTTGTTCATTCTGACTTCGCCAAATCATCTCTTTCATCTTAGGCTATTGTCCTCTCATCTGCCATAAAAAAATATAACAACTAGCTTGTCCGCATATATTAGATCATGTACAGATGCCTATATCGAACAAATCCACCTAAAGATGGAGCTCCATTCGGAAATAAGATCACTATTTCATCAAGGGCTCCTTTCTTTTATTAGCATCAGCATTCCCGGTTAATCTTAATCACACTAAAAGTGTATGCGTATGCGTCTTGGTAAGCATTGGCATGTACAAAATGTATATCATGAAACTGGCTACGCATGGGTATACATATGCACAATTTTTGGTCTGACGATTTGATGATACATGAGAGGAGAGATGAAGCCATGCAACAACGACAATATATTAAGAACTGAATAGACTGTAGCTATCTATCTGGATGACAACAAGGTACTTCTGTTGGTCATATACCAAAGCTTTCAAAAATTTCAAAGATCAGCCAAAAACAAGAGGAAGGCCTCCTCTTGAGATCATGGGAAATGGAAAAGTTATTTTAACAACCAAGACTTATTTGAGAATGAATACCGGGCTGTCAGCATGGTATCACGTAAGTGGTGGACACAATGCAATATATATGTGAAATTTTACACACAATGTCACAACCATCGTTCAAATATTATGCATACATATGTACACAGGATTTTCCCGGATAAAATATCTATTACTTGCAAGTCAGTTCTTGCATAAAGCTATTACTTCACAAGCATAGGTCTACAATCAAAACATGCTCTGATCAGCTGTAGAAACTTGAAGCTGGATGAGAGCAACATATGATAATCAGCAACACACATGATTATTTTATGAGATCACATCGGAGTCCTTGGTTGATGGAGATACACTCTGTTTTGGAACTTCCACATTCAAATTTGGAGCTTCATCCATCTGATCATCTTAGTAATGATAGGAGCCTGCAGTGATGATTCTTGGTTTGCAGGTATCTGAGGAGGTAGACAAAAGTCAAAATATGCAGGCACATAATCCCAGAGTGCACACAATGAATAGTTGCATTCAGAGTACAGATGACCATGAACACCAAAATAGAGCTCAAAAACACAAAAACATTCCACGTAAAATGGTAATGTTCCATTTATTTCATCTCTTCCAGAAACAGAATCACATGAAGGCATTATAAGTTATGAACGTGCCCAGTCACATACAGGAGGTCTAGAATATTTCAATTGGAGTCCCATGCTACTGCACCTGAACTTTGGTCCAACTTGCTTTGGCATCAAAATCTACTCAATGACCAACAATTAAGTAGAGAAGAACAGGGAAAAACAGAAGCTGCTTCCGCAAGCTTCTTTGCTGTCCTTCTCAGCAAGATTGTGAACATGGACCTTCAAATGTGAGATTGTTATGAAAACCACAAACAACAATCTTCAAAGTTGAAACTCTTAAGAATAGATGCCAATTAGCTACAGCCAAGAATCAAAACCCAAAATTAAAGTCAAAACCCACAGCAAGAAACCTAGGCTTCTCCACCTAGGCATGTTGGGATCCATCAGATGATGATCTAAAATAATCTCAATGATATGACTCCAATCATGTCAACCTCTGCATGGATATGTCGCATGAAAACATCATACAAGCATTCATTACATGGTGCAGATGATTTCAATTGATTCCACACAAGGAGTTCTGCTTTATATTGAACTTAGAGTTCTCATTTCCATTTCTTTTTTTTTTCTCAATAAGTGATGAAGGGAATTCTTAGAAGTTAACTGCTCAAGTACATCAAGAATGTAAAAAGAATAGATCAAAACTGAAAAAAGAACAATAAGAACTATGCAAATTAGTGCAATCATTGAATAAAAGTAAGAAGACTAAGTTTCTTCAAAAAAAAAAAAATTTGTGATAAAAGTTCATGGGAACGTTGGAACTGCGAGGTTGACTCCAGGTCAGAGCCATCAAAAGGTTGTAATACATGCGAAACAGGAACTGGACCCGCATATTCTGCATGGGCCTTCTGGGAAGAGGCTTCTTCTCCACGCATAGCATCAGCTTGCCCATCACCAATTGAGTCCGGCTGGCTACTTCTACAAGCCTTTTGACTCACAGTTATAATCACCATTTGACGCACCGGCACTCGAATCTCCATAACTTCTTTTCCTGCTACAAGAATAGAGAATCAGAACCAAACCACCATTTGTTTAGCAAAATCAATAAGCTAAATGCAAAAAACAAAAGACTCACCTGCTGGAGCTTGAAGGAGGTATAGGAAGAGTGCCAGGCTTATTGGAAAATAGAACTCCACGCAGAGGTTTTCCATCTATGACAGTTTCGATGGTGAATCGATCACCAAAATTCTCCGTCAGTCTCGCTTCAAATATGCGCTTACCATGCACAGGTACCAGTTGCTTATGTGGATTACTCTGAGCACCTGCAATAAAGGTCCATAGCTACTTAAGGTTTGGCACATACAAGCAATGCAAAAAAACCAGCATCACATCCATAACCCAATAGTTTCTAGATAACTAAAAAGTCCAGTGAGAGATCTACATCTAAGCTTTATTATAATAGCAAGAGAAAACATGTAAAACAGGCACCTGGCGTCTACTTCATGGACATTTGACTTACTTGAGGAAATACTTGGACAAAGGTCCGTTGATATGCAATTCAGTTGGTATTGAGTTTTAAAGAAGTTGATCCTGACGCAGGTGCTCATATTTGTTCACCCAAGCAATAAGAACTTGCCATGGTAAGCGTATATTTGAACCAAGAGTAACAAAGAGTTTTGGCAATCGCACACCATTTGCAAATAACTATATCACGGCCACAATCCCACGATCTCTAGATAAGTGAAAAATTCAATGGGGATCTATATCTTTATATAATAGCAAGGGAAAAATGTAAAACAGGCACTTAGCTTCTGCGTCATGGACATTTTAATTACTTGACAAATTCTACGGCCTCGGAGATCTCTCTAGACAATTTTGAAGAAAATTTCCTGATTTTGTATTGAATATGGTGATTTGGTATTGAATATGGCGATTTTGTTAGTTTATGAAAATAAGATTTACATGGAAAGAAACCTACGGTGAAATCTCATCGAATCCATTCACTTAAAGTAAATACATAGATTTGACCAAATACATAGCAAACACGTACACGTCACCTAGATCGTGGTACCCGAAGGGTAAGCCTTGGTGCAGCGGTAAAAGGTTACTCCATTCTGAACTATGGTCATGGGTTCGAGTCATGAAAATAGCTCTCTAGAAACTAGGGGTATGGCAACATACATGAGCCTCGATACTGGCATGATCTTTTTTAATTTAAGTACTCTTACATTCCAGGTCGCCAAAATTGGAAATCCAATCAACCCCACCTCATACTCATTCAATTAAGAGATATGACATGAACATGGTATAAGGCATATGTAACCACAGAAGACTGTTACCTTCCCCCAACATCTTTAAAACATACTACTACCCAAATCGCAGAACGACTAACCCTAGTCCTTAAATACGGTTTTCTTGACAAGCAACATACCTCATCCTCTATACCATACCATGACTTCATCGTGAACCAAGATCAAGGTAATATCTTCATATCTATAGAAGCCTAACATATTCGTAAAATCCTAACATATGGTAGAATTATCAGCGCAAGCTAGTGACTATGCTTTCAAAAATCCTAACTCTATCTCCATATTCAAAATTTCATATTTACAACCACAATTTATGCCCACACATTGGCAACATATGTCACGCTTATAACTAGGATAGCTAACGAGTTTGAGAACTCAATGACACTGTACTTTGTTTCAAAATGACCAAATACTGAGGTTCCTACAATATAAGTTCTTATTACATTACCACAATGACAAATAGGACATTTAAATACTTAAAAAAAGGATAACTGAACTAAAATTGAAAAATTCTCCTTTAATGTTTCTTCCAGACAAGTAATGCCTACAATTTTCTCGAAATTACTTAAGAAAAGGTGCCTAGTGCTCCCAAGAAGAGTATTTTGTCCATCCCCTCACAAACTCTCTCTCTCTCTCTCTCTCTCTCTCTCTCTGATTGGTGCTCATCAACCTCTTTAAAGACTTGGTTTCATAGCTTATTCAGAATGACAAGCAACAAAGAAGCGATTGTTAAATCTTTGAATGAGTTGGGTAAATGGCAAGATCGCTTGCGATGTTGAATTGATTGGAAACATTCAAAATAGAGAGTTGTAGGAAGTGTCTGATTTCTTTCCATGTTTTAGTGGATGCAAAGGTGAACCTTAAGGGTATTGATTATGTGCAATGGTCATTGACAAAAAAAAAAAAAAAAAAAAAGAAAAAAAGAAGGTGTTTACCATTTATCTTATAACAGACACATGAAAAAAGAGGAGAAAGGAAAGGATGATGTCCTTGGAGATTGACACAGATGAAATTTATTATTATTATTTTTTCTTGGGAAACACCTTGGGAAAGAATCTGACTTTGGACAACATGTGAACAAGGTCAGATTCTGTGTTGTCTCTGCAAAAAGGCAGCGAACTCTGCTGACGGTTCATTGATAAATTTTGGTTGGTCAAGGACGCTTTGGAGTTTGGTTAGGTTGGTTGAAGGCATTCAGCAGGCAAGTGCAGAGACTGTGCAAGAAGAGCTAAGAGCTTGGTTTGGTAGACGTAAAAACAAAGAGAATAAAAGAATATTCACTTGATCCCTGTGGCCATATCATTATGCAAGTCGCCACTTCTTCCCAAGGCACAGGGTAAAATGTATCGGTTCAACAGATTTACAAGGCCCCCCCTCCCTTTTCCTCTGCCCCCAACCCATGACAACAGCCAAAACATTAATACAATCTCATAATCATCTGCATGAAGGAATAGTGGGATAATTGAAATCAATGACCCGGGCGTAACAATGGAAAAGATTATGGAACTGGAGACAATTGGTAACACGAAATATAGTTTCAAGTCTACATAAGCAAATGTAGAATCGAATTAAATAGATTTATCTCCACAGCCATTCTTTCTCCCACCAACAGACCCTCATTCAAGAACATGGAAGTAAACATATATCAGGGCCTGACCTGGCTGACCATAGATTGATAGCGGCACAGGTTGATATGAGCTTGAGGATACACCAAGTTGCACCAAAGCTTTATCCTGTCCTAGAGTCAAATTTTGCTCTTGGCACTTCAGCTTCAGTTTCTTCCTTGAGGGTAACTTCTCTAGCCTTTGCTTGTGTTCCCTAGTGAGTCCTAAATGATATAGGAAATTAACTCTGGAACACATCTTGGGTTCTGAAACCTGAAAATCAACATAAACTACCAAAAGAATGTCCACAAGATATAATTCGAACCTGTGTGCAAGTAATAAATATCGTCAACAGCCTCGAGACTTCTATTGCAACCACCCACAAAGGCAAGAACCCCACTTCTTACTGGATCCAGACAGACCCCAGCCATGGAAAATCTGGCAGAAGGTCCAGCACCTGTGGTAGTCAACTTGGACCATATTGCAGATTCTGCAAAATCATGGTAACAGTCGAGCAAAAGAGATAAAGAACATGAGGATGCGCATTTTAAGTTGAAGGAACCAAAAACCATGCTTATGTTGCTCTCTCTTGCTTTTCCAACGCAACAAAGGTATATGAAAAAATTAAAAGAAGCAATAGATGATCAGCTCAAATTTACTTTCCAAATGCTTGAACGATTAAGCAAACTAAATAATCAATGATTATGAAATTGAATGAGCAAGGAAATATGCCCTAATCTTGATACAAAAGTTCATCTACCACTTTAATGTACCTCTTGCATCTCAAAAGAAAAGAAATTGTACTTGAGATTTATAACTGCAATCAACAAAGCATTGCCTTGAAATGTATTAAATAACACAGGTTTCATATAAAACAGGCCAGTAATGTGAGAACTAGCAATTTGAAACCGACATTATTACATTTCAGCAAATACATATATCTGCATGATTTCTGTGGCAGACATTCAGAAAGCATATACAGAGCAAAAAGTACTTACCAACATCAAGCATATACAGGTCATCATATAGCTTTTGGGCCTCTGTGTATCCCCCGTAAACAAACAGAATCTTCCCAAAAGTAATAGTCAAATATCCAGCACGGGGGGGTAGCATGTCACCGGTGGTATTCAGCTCCTTCCACATCAGAGTATCTAACAAAATGAAGTAAGGCCAAAAGAGTAGTAAATAGAGGATACTCATGGAGAGAGAAGCAAGAAACCACTATTCAGGTAAACTAATAAAGGCTACGGTTGACAGTAAACCTGCATCGAGAATGTGGACGTCGGACAAATGGTAATCACGCCCATCTTCACCACCAATCACAATCATTTTGTTCTTCCGTGTTGAGCAGCTATGGGTATGACGTGGTGAAGGTGGCATACCAGTGGTCATAGCCTTCTTCCAAGCAAATGTCTCTGTAGATTATGAGAAGGAAATGCATCAACTAGCATGTTTGTCTACCCAAGGAAGATAGAATACTGAACTAACCAATCTAAATCAATAAATATTTAACGAGCAATGGTAACTGATGACGCATGCTACAAGTATAGTACTTTGATAAATTGGAGGACACGACATTCAAGGAAAGTAAAGTCTTTAACCCAGCTCTCATATGCACAGACAGGGAAATTTCACAAATAGATGTCAATGGGGACTACAGGCAAATAAGAAATGTCGACTTTTAAAAAAAGCGTACCTGTGTTCAATATGAAGAGATCATTGTAATATACTTCATCATTATTATCAGGAGATTTTCCATACCCACCAAATATGAACAGCCTTTTATCCACAAGTGCTGCACTATGACCCTGCCTTGCCTCTGGTACCTCTCCCCTTGTAATGGGTGATATCCATGTATGAGAAGCTACAAAATATATCCATGAACTACATTAAAGAAAACCCAACTTCTGCTGTTGCGGTATAATGAAAACATCACAGATTATTAGTTGACAAGACTGTATTGCTACGCCAGGGCAAAAGGAGATGGTAACTGTAACTTACAAGTGTATAGTATATGCAAATCCCCAAGAGGGTTCATTCCATCCGTCCCACCAAACACAAACAAATTGTCACCAACGTTAGTGCAGCTATGGCCATCCCTTGGAGCAGGTGGCATGCCTTTTATCGTGGGCTGGCTCCATGTTTGCTCCACTGCAGGTCAGAAAAAACCAAATTATCAATTGAAAAAAAGGAAAATCACAACATACCGAGAAACAATGGCAGATTTATCTCTCTCTCTCTCTCTCTCTCACACACACACACACCTAACCCCCAGGTCACCAATTAAGACTATGGTAAACGAGATCACCTCTCATAGTTCAACAACTTCCACATGCCACACAGGCTAAGCTCCAATGGAACACAAGATCAGGACACAAAGTAGAAGGCAACAAAGTTGGAAGTACACGAAAAGCCGACCTTCATGAAATTCCAGCAGTAAATATAAACAGCAGAAAAATGCAAATGGGGAGAAAGTCAAAAGCATCTCCAGTAATTGTTCAAGATGAAAGAAGTACAGGAAAATATTGGTCATAGCAGTGCCATATATACCAATCATCGGACATATAATACCGTGAAATATTCTCTTCCCACCGACACATTCAACGCACAAAACTAGCCACAAATCACCGATTCAAGAGCCAAGCCATTGATTAAGTAAAGCCGACAACAAACAAAAGGCATCAGCAAAAAAAAACCCAACAAGCAGAATTGCACCAAAAAACTCCGGGAGATCCCTGTCAGACAGAAAAAAGTTAAAAGAAAAGAAAAGAAAAGAACCGATCTTTCTCTCAGCACCAAACAGAGTATACCAATCTATATCGAAGACATTCTCAGAAAAAACGCAAACTTCGAAGGAAAACCAGAATCGCCAGAAGATAAACTCGAAGACCCACCAGTGTCAAAGACGTGAACCTCGTTGGTCTGGCAGTTGTCTATTCCAAAGCCACCGAACACGTAGAGGAACCTCCCCTCTTTGATCGCGTTGCAAGTGTGGGCCCACCTCTTTCCGGGGCCACCCGCCTCTTCTCTGCCTTGCTCTGGTTCCTGGTCTTGCGGCAACATAACTCTCTCCCATCTCATTTTGCTTTCTGGGGAATATCAAACGACAACAGAAGGGGCCAAAGAAAGTGCGAGAAAGTGAAAGCTTTTGAAAGAAAAGAGTAGGATTTCGAAGTTCGAGGATAAGACCGGGGCTTCAAGGATCCAGAGGGTCTCTCTCTGGTGTCATGCAAAGGACAAGAGCATAACACCTGAACAAATGACGTAGGAACAAGAACTGTGTCTTTTGCGGAGAGCCGTTTTGAAAGACTGATTTTTGCGAGGGAACCCAAAAGCTTTTCTTCTCTCTCTCTCTCTCTCTCTCTCTCTCCCCCTCTCCTTTTCCTTTTCTCCTCGCCAAACATTGTCAAGTACAAAGAATTCTCATAATACCCTTTTTGGCTCTTTAGGATTAGATCAAGAAGGATCATATTAGGAAAAATTGCCCCATATATAAACTCGTTCCGAGGCTAGCATTGTCAAAGCCAAATCTGGCAAGAAAAATATGCCGATTAATTCAATGCCTTAAAAATACCAATTGACAAAAATATAAACTTGTTCTAGGTACTAAAAGCACAGATATGGACATAAATTGAATTAAGGATAAGGAAACAAAGAATATGCATTATGTTATTGGATTTTAGATATTGCCCTTTTAACTTGCATGCTTTAGTAAGGCTAAATGTTTGAAGTATATTATTAGATTTAGAATAGAGAAGAAAAATATTTTGGTAAGTAAATATTTGAAGCTTTAAATTTTAAATGACCTTTTCAGATAATTAATTGTTAGTAAAATTTAAAAGATGAAAATAGAGGATGTAATCTCCTTCAAGGTCACTGGTATAAGGCAAACCCAGTTATCATCTCATTGAGCTATTAGGGAAGAAATAGAGAAGTGAAGATATGGATGTTAAGCTCATCCTGTAATCAGTGAGGCATTTCCGATGCCAGGAACTATAATGCATTTGGCTCGTTCGTCATGCTTGGATAAGAAATCTTCTGAAGAATAGCTGCCACTCTGGTGTATAAAGAGAGATGTTTAAGCTCTTAGGCAGCATTTTGTATTACGCAAGAAACTCGCAAGATGTTATAAATGCAGTTGAAGAGTTCACGCAAGCATATGTCGACCACCGTGCTTTTATGGACTATTTCAGAAAGGCGTTGGTTACCCCCTATATAGGTATTGTTTAGTTGATCTAAATTCTATAATCATGCTTCTTGAATTTGAAATTGTTGATGGCTTTAGAAGTTGTTGTCTTGCCCAAAACTTTTGTGCCTCTTTTATCATGCAGATGTTTTGATTAATGATAGGAGGTCTTTACCAACAGTTGGTCCCAAACCCCAAACTGCAATTGAGTCTTACCACCTGAGATTGAAGTTATGGCCAAGAATTGACGGGTTGATCCGCATGTCGGGAACTGAATGTCACTCTTTAGTTGGATTAGTATTCTCTAGAGATTGGTTATTTTGAGAATGTTAGGGACCAGTGTTTCACAAGTGATGCTTGGCATAAGCTTAGTAGCACCAACATCAACATGCGACGTACAATATGATACGACATAACATAACGACACATTGTTTATAAATAAAAAATAAAAAATTCCGATACGTTAGGACACGTTGTATATTAGATATATATTTTTATATATACATGATAAATTATCATTTTTTATGATTATTTTAGTCAAATTAATTTAATTCAAATTCATAAATAAATAAATAATAAAAAAGAAGTTTACAGTGAATTTACACTAAAAACATTAATCCACCATTTATTAATATCATTCATTATTTCAATTTGACAAATTCAACTATATTTTAATAATCCATAAAACTTGGAGGAAAATTAAAACAAATAAATAACATTCTCAACTCGAGTAACAAAACGTGTCAAAAGAGAAGAGAAAGAAAAAATAAATTTGGGGAGTGAATTGTGTGTCACGGGAAGTAAGAGTCGAAAGAGAAAGAAGACTATGTTTTTCTTCTTCCTCATTTATTATTTGTTTTTTTTAAATATTTACATTTTGACCCTGCATTAATTAAATTTTTTAAAATTGACCCCGTAAGTGTCGAAATCACATATTGAAATTCCGAACTCATAGTCAAAATTCCCAACTTACGCATTGGAGAGTGTCATGGTGTTGAATTTTCCGATATCTCTTGATTGAGTATCGAAGACTGTCAAAGAGAATCAGAGAGCATCTAACATGACATGAAGATTTTCGGAAAATATCCGTAAGACAGTGGCCTCTCAACATTCTAAATGTGGATATAATATTGGACGAGCGAAATCTCCCGCTTGCAGAAAGTTCTCTAAAGACAGAAGCTTAATATACACTGTAGAACCCAGCTTTAGAGTTCTCCATATGTGGTTGCCCTCGGTCAAGGCCCGGAAATCTATGTGAACATGTCATCAAGGTGGCGATCTCATGTAGAACTCGTCAGGTTGCGGGAACAAGCATCCCCAGGTCATAGGCAGGCTCCGATCTATTGTTCTTGATCCTGCCTTACGTGCAACCTTTTTGCATCAGGAAAATAAAGGGTTGGGATAGTTGTCTAAAAGTAGGCCACTGCAACTTCTTCTTGCTGAAGCGAACTCGCAGCTGGTTGACTCTGTTCAGTTTTTTTCCACCTCCTTTAACTTTGCAATCCGGGAATTGAGGCAAGAGTGATTGGGAGAAAAAGATACAACCCAAACATAAGATCCGGCAACATCAGGTCAAGGCATAAAGTGTCAAAATTTGGTACAAGTATTTAATTAAGTGCCAAAACTTCCAAAAAGGTACACTTAAGCTCTTTTTTTTTTCTTTGAACATTGAACACTAAAGTCCCAACTTCGATGAAGGTAGTAAAAAACCTGACATAGGTAGTAAAAAACCTGACATGACATTATTTTAAGAATAAATGTGGTTTACATGGCTCATCGAAGTTGTCTACTCAGTAATCAATATGCAAAACCATTTCGTTTTGTCCTAAAAATTGATTTTTACTATAAATATTAATTAAATTAAATTTTAAAAACTAAATTAAAAAAAATAGATGCAGCAAAGAAGCGAGGGTTGTTGCTAGGGTCGTTAGCCATTGGCCAAGGCCTAGAGTTCTTTTAATTTAATTTAATTAATATTTATATCAAAAATAAAAATTAGGGACAAAACGATATTGTTCTGGGACAAGCTAGCAACATTAGTACCACATTAGCAATTTTGTCGAAAATTCCCGCTGTTAGCACTTAAATGTTCATTTATTTTCCAATTTTGCCACTTAAGTGTACATTTTAGAAGTTTTAACACTTAAATATCCACCTGTTTCAAGTTTTAATATTTGGAATGTTGGGCACCCTTATATCATAAATCCCTCTATGAGTCACCTTTTTCTTTCTTTTATACTGGAAGATTGTTTCACCTCTTTTTTCCTGAAGTCATCATATCATTATTAAGTCCTTTAATCATGGCCAATGAAAATGAAACCTCCCTTTAGTCTCCCTTGCTCCCTCTCGAGTTTCTCGGCCAGAACCTCCTTTTCTTTCATATCATTATTAAGTCCTCTCAGTTTTATTCACTTTTCATTACTCTCTTACTTCAACTTAGAACATCATAGGAACCTTGATTAGCCACGGGATTGACATAAACTTAGTAAGAGATCGAGTCCTTAGTCCTCCCTCTCAGCCTCCAACTTAGACGGACGTAGCTCATTATAAGCCTAGGACGTACCTTTTCTTCCAATTTCGGATAACGGTAATGATAATTAAAATTGATACAACAAGTTTATATTGAATGCTTAAATGAGCCAACTAACTTTAATCGATTCGTGTTTATCTTATCATTTAGTACGAAAGTGTTGTTACTTTTCCTTTTTAACTCGCTTTCAAAAACTAGCTATTGTGCGGGCTTGTTAACAATCAAAATTATTAATATTATATCCAAAACCTTAGATTATTAAATAAAAAAGTCTACTGGCAAACTTGTCATCACAGTCTCATTATGATTCTAAAGCCAAAAAATTATACATGTAAAATTTGCCCCAACCAGGCAATACAACACAAACTCTTAGGTTTGCTCATTACGTGAATCAAACTCATACTCTCGTTGAAAAAAATGACCTATTCACCAATGGTTAATGTGACATAATATTATATTTTGGAACCCTCTCATGTGCAAATCCAACTAAAAGCACGAGAAAGAATGTATGTGGAGTTAAAGTAGTTAAAAATTGTTATTTCAAGTGACTTGGATACAAAAATTTAAATGGGTCTTACGCGTGTACAGCCCCTTAGACAAAGAACTTAAACATTTGGATGGGACATTATCAGAGTTAGCTCCGCATACTTCATGTCTCGAGTTTATTTCGTTTGTTGACTGTTTGTTCTTCAATTTAACGTGCATAAATGTTTTGAGTTTTATCTCACCGCTTGAAAACAGAATTTTAATGAGTCACCTATCATTGTAATCTTGCTACGCTTAAGTGTTTAAGCTTTTGGTTAGGGTTTCTAACAAAAATTTATCGACTCAATATAGTCTTAATTAGATGGATAAAAAAATGGGTTAATACCCTAAAAGATCTTAAACCGGTACACGCGTGATAAATTTACTCAAAATTTATTAATGACCATGAAAAAACCCTAAATTGGTACACTTGTAACAAATTTATCCCAAACGACCACAAAAAACTCAAATTTGTATACTTGTGATAAATTTATCCCAAACTAATTTGTTCGACCACCAAAAACTCTAAATTGATACATTTGTGATAAATTATATAATTACGAAAAATGGAAAGTAAAATCCCAAATTGATACACCGGTCAACTATCAGGTGTTATCCAACTTAATAATTTGACTAGAAAATTTAATGGAAACTGATAGATAGTAAATTTATCCCAAGTAGACTAATTTGGGGTAAATTTATCAAAGGTCTACCAGTTTGGAGTTTTTAATTGTTAAAAAATTAGTTTAGGGTAAATTTATCACACATATATCAATTTGAGATTTTTCAGGATATTAACCCATTTGCATGCCAAAAACTTTGAGCCATATCAATTGAGGGGTTGGTCTAGTGATCGTCTCTGCTTTGAATTTTTTGAGACACGTGATTAATATCACTTTGTCATGTTTGGGGCACTTCTACAATGCCATGAGATCACAAAGGATAAGGTTGTCGTGTTAGTGATCTGGCGGCTGACATATTACATTTTAATTCGATGATATATGGTATTCTTTGATCCACGGTTGACAATTAATCTTCTTGATCCAACGGTACTTGCAGGACATTTTTAAAGTGCTTAGCTTCATATTTCACCACAATCGATCAATTATTTGGTTAAGCGATTTCTGAAAGTATGGCTCGTACTTTTGACTTTTGGATTGGTGAATTGGTCGGGATTCTCTAAATGAGTTAACTTATTTATCTATATTTTGTTAAAAAAAAATATATTATTCTGGCCAAAGAGGGGAAAATGAAAAAGGACAGGAGGAGGGCAAGAACCCTACCCTCTTGTCGCCGCACCAAAGTCCACATGACCCTCCCCGTGCTGATCTCTTTCTTTTCTTTTCCCATTATCTTTCATTGTGGTGAGATTGACTAGTATTGGGCGGCCCTTGCCTTATATGTGATTAATTAATTGTGTTGGGAAGGCTTGGTTAAGGATCTAGCCATCTACTCTCAACTCATCTATTGACCAGGTCCATTAGCGATTGGACATCATCATGGCAATACCGCGTACAATATATATATTTAATGTTAATAATGCTGCGGTGGCATCTTGACATAATAGATACTGGCAATAACTAGAGGATCAATGCATGTCGCACATCTAAAAAATTAGAAAGTTCGATTACACAAAAGAGACTGGAGGAGGAAGTAAGACAAGTGCAAGTCATAAGAGCTTCAATTAGATTATGATCTTTTAAGTAGATCAATTCGACATTTTTCTTGTATTTTGGCACTTTTTTCTTAGAACTTAGTTAGGACACCATTTTCCTAGTTTACATCATTTACAAATCTCTCTCTTTCATATCTCCCTTGTTGCGTCATATTAATAAAAACATGTAAAGGATTTGATTCTATTTCCATCAAATATAATACAAACAACTATTTTTTCTCTAATCCTTTTTTAAAGTAGAAGTGATAAGGTATGTGATTATTTTTTTCATGAGAGCTTATGTTAATCCACCACCAAATCATCTTCTTCTTTTCATTATGTGACCGTTGTGCTCTAACATTATTTAGGAATTTTTCCAATAATATCAATATTCCAATAATATCCATTTTGGCCCTTTAGGATGAGATCGAGGACAATAATAGGGAAAATCGCCCCACATAGAAACTCATCCCAAGGTTAGCAATGCCAAAGCCAAATCCGGCAAGAAAAATATATTATATGAGTTAAAAAAATGTAATTACCAAAAAAAAAATGTAATTACCAAAATAATTTCTTTTTTTCTCTATTCTAAATCTAATAATGTACTTCAAGCATTTATGCTTACTAAAGCATGCAAGTTAAAAGGACAACGTCTAAATCCCAATAACAAAATCCACATTCTTTGTAATTTTATCCTTATTTCAATTTATGTCCTTATTTGTGCTTTTGGAACACTTAATTCTGTCAATTGATAATTTTGGTATAGAATTAAATGGCATATTTTTCTTGCCAGATTTGGCTTTGACAATGCTAGCCCCGGAACAACTTTATATATTGGGCAACTTTTCCTAATATGATCCTTCTTGATCTTACTCTAAAGGGCCAGAAAAGGTATTATGAAAATTCTTTATACTTGACAAAAAATAAAAAGAAAGAAAAGCTCTTGCATTCCCTTGCAGGAATCTCTCTCTCAGAACGGCTGCTTGGTCGACATCTGTTCAGGTGTTATATGTTCTTGGCCTCTGCATGGCACCAAAGAGAAACCCCCTGGATCCTTTAAGCCCCAGTCTTCTTCTCAAACTTTGAAATCCTACTCTTTTCTGGAAAGGCTTTCGCTTTCTTGCACTTTCTTGATCCCCTCTGATATCGGTTGCTCTTCCCGGAAAAGAAAAATGAGGTGGGAGAGAGTCCTGTTGCTGCAAGCCCAGTAACCAAGGCAGGGCGGGGAAGAGGCGGGTGGCTCCAGAAAGAGGTGGCGCCACACTTGCAACGCCATTAAAGGAGGGAGGTTTCTCTACGTTTTCGGTGGCTATGGCAAAGATAATTGCCCGACCAACCAAATTTACGTGTTTGACACTGGTGGGTCTTCGAGTTTATCCTCTGGATACTCTGGTTTTCCTTCAAAGTTGCATTTCTGATTTGATTTAGATTGGTTTGCTCTGCTTGGTGCTGAGAGAAAGATTGGTTCATTCCTTTTCTTTTTCCTTTTTCTGTCAGATTTGGAGCTCCCGGTTTTTTTTTGGTGCAACTCTTGTTGAGATTTTCTTTTTTGGTTGTGTTATAATTTGCTGATGCCTTTGGTGAGATTTTGTCAAATCATTGCCTGTTGTTCTAAAATCTTAAATTTTTAAATGAAGTCGTAGTTTATCATTTAAATATTCTAACATTCCACCCCATGTTTAGTCTGGTCTTTTGCTTAATACTAAGCGTGGAAATTTAATTGGGAAGGTAAATGGGGCCTAGTAAGATTTGAACTTAGGAACTCTAGCTCTAATATCATGTGAGATTTTGTAGGATTATTGCTAACTGTTCTAAAAGTTTAAGTTGTTAGATTTTGCCTTTCAATTTTTGTGTTGTGATGAGAGAGAGAGATTAATCTTCTATTGCTTACCTCGTATGTTGTAATTTTCCTTCTTTTCTGTTTTTTTTTTTTAACTGATAATTAGTTTTATCTGACTCACAGTGGAGCAAACATGGAGCAAACATGGAGCCAACATGGAGCCAACCCACATTAAAAGCCACGCCACCTGCTCCAAAGGATAGCCATAGCTGTGCCAATGTTGATGACAATTTGTTCGTGTTTGGAGGGACGGATGGGATGAACCCTCCCAGGGATTTGCATATAGTAGACACTTGTAAGTTACATTTACCCTCTCCTTTTGCCCATGGTGTAGTAATATAGTCTCGTCTACTAATAATCTGTGCATCTTTTCATTATACTATAAATAGCAGAAGTTGGGTTCTTTTTAGTGTAGTTCACGAATCTGTTTTGTAGCTTCTCATACATGGATATCACCCATTACAAGGGAAGAGGGACCATAGTCTAGGCAGGGTCATAGTGCATTTCCTTAGGTAGACAAACATGCTAGTTCATGCATTTCCATCTCATAATCTACAGGGACATTTGTATGGAATAAGGCTATGACAACTGCTATCCCCCCTTCACCACGCCATTGCCATAGCTGCTCAACTTTGAAGGAAAACCAGAATCTCCAGAAGGTGAACTCCAAGACCCACCAGTGTCAAAGACGTGAACTTGGTTGGTCTGGCAATTGTCTTTGCCAAAGCCACCGGAAACGTAGAGAAACCTCCCTCCTTTGATGGCGTTGCAAGTGTGGCCCCACCTCTTTTTGGAATCACCCGCCTCTTCTCTGCCCTGCTCTGGTTCCTGGGCTTGGGGCAACAGGGCTCTCTCCCACCTCATTTTTCTTTTCCGGGAATATCAAACGGCAACAAAAGGGGCCAAGAAAGCGCAAGAAAGTGAAAGCCTTTCAAAGTAATGTAGGATTTCAAAGCTTGAGAAGACGACTGGGGCTTTAAGGATCCAGGGGTTCTCTCTTCGGTGTCATGGAGAGGGCAAGATCACATAATACCTGAACAAATGTCCACGAAGGGGCAAGAACTGTGTCCTTTGTGGAGAGCCGTTTTGAAAGATTGATTACTGGGACGGGACGCAAGAGTTTTTCTTTTCTTTTTCCTTCTCTCCTACCAAAACATTGTCGAGTATGAAGAATTTTCATAATACATTTTTTGGCTCTTTAGAATAAGATCAAGAAGGATCGTATTAGGAAAAATTGCCCAATATATAAAGTTGTTCCAAGGGTAGCATTGTCAAAGCCGAATCTGGCAAGAAAAGTATGCCATTTAATTCAATACCAAAATTATCAATTGACAGAATTATGTGTTCTAAAAGCACAAATACGGACATAAAGTGAAGGATGAGGTAACAAAGAATATGCATTTTGTCATTGGAATTTAGAAATTTCCCTTTTAGCTTGCATGCTTTAGTAAGCATAAAAAGTTTGAAGTACATTATTAGATTTATAATAAAGAAAAAAAGAAATTATTTTGGTAACTAAATATTTTTTAAGCTTTTAATTTAAACAATTTTTTTCAAGTGATTAATTGTTAGTAAAATTTAAAAGATGAAATTGGGGGTATAATTGATTATTGATTCATGCAATAACATTGCTCGATTCCAAGAATCGGGATCCTATGTGTCTATGTATATATATATACTATGACATCCTGATTTTTCGACCATGTTCTGATAATATGAATTGAGCTTTTCATCGACATGCTTATAGTCTTTTTCTCTAAGTTGATCACTCACGAGATAACTAATCTATTAGGTGAAGCCGTTAAGGAAAATAAACGCGACTAATTTGAGAATTTAATCAAAAATCGACTGCTCGACCGTGCTAATTTGCAAGGGTCAATACGGCACCATTAAAATCGATTAGAAACTGGAGATAGGTCGGTTCGACAGAGACATGTGATTAAAGTGTGGGTGATTCCACCTAATTGTAAAATTCGCGTCGAACGACACTACACTAATTTTTCTGTCATTTCTGTACCTTGTGTTCGCATTTGAAACCTTGAGATTTTTACAACAACTGAGAGTCGCCTATGAGTCAAAGATGCACAATATGGATCGAAAATAATCGACCACAGGTCAAATGCGCAAAAAATTCCTAAAAGCTACCCAGTAGGTTAGGTCACGCTAAAATCGCGTCCGGTTGAAATTAACCATGAATTTGAACCCGATTTCAGGAATCGAAAGTTCTGACATGTCACGATTTATTTTTAGGACGTCGACTCATCCTTCAAATAATTTTCGGCAAGTTCGGATTTTCGGCGAAAAATCAAAGTTGGGCGATTTAAAACCAGGAAATTCGGATGACCATTCTTGGGTGGATTTTTGACCTCCAAGTTGGATCAATTGGTGAGGAACATTATGAAAAGTGATGTGGGCTTCCTCCTCAGCATCTTGGCCATTTAATTGAGATCAATTGGAGTGAATTTGGAGTGGAATTGAGTTGATTTGGGAGGAAGACACATGAAATTCGTAGGCCATGGGAGGCTGCAACATTTAGTCATCTTCTTGGCTTGTTTAGGAAGATTTGGAGAGGGAAAATTGGCTGTGGATGAGGCTGAAACTAGTGGAGGCAACACTCAAGTGTTTTAGATCTTTTGGTGAGCATTAAAGGCTTGTCCCCCACCTTTCTAGCTGCAGCAGCTTCTTCCTCTTCTTCTTCAGCAATTCCTCTCCATTGTTGCTGTTGTAGAACCAGAGAACTAGTAGAGAAGACCAACCAACCTTCACCGAGCCAGCCGCTGCATCGCTAGGCCCCTCGCCGCCGTCCAAGCTGCGCCTGAGCCCATCGATCGCTCGCGAGCCATCCGCCAGCCTCGCGCACCCGTCCCCGTTCGCGACTCGAGCCGCATCCGCACCAGCTCGATGCGCTAGTTCCGCCATCCCTAGCTGCTCGTCACCGCCGCCTAGTCGCCCGTAGTTGTTTTTGAGCAATTGCCATCACTGCCTAGCCCCGCCGTGCCCGTTCCCGCGCCAGCCAAGCCTCCGACCAGCTCTTCCAACCGGCCTCCAAAACCAAAGTTCCAACTTAGAGCTGAAGCTTCATGGGCCTTTTCCAGGCCTTTCCGGACCTCTTCGGGTGTCGCCGTAGGCTTGAGTCTTGCTTGCCTCCGCGTCGTCATCTCCATGAACTCATCGACTTGTTAAACCGGTGAGTTTACTCTCTAAAAATTGCTTAAGAGGTTAATTATGCTTAGGGGAGGTTTAGATTAGTCTAAGTGAGGTTAGTGTATTTATTTAGCTTGTTTAGTTAATTAGATTAATTAGTTAGGCCAATTAGGTGGTTAGATTAGTTTAATTAGAGGTTAGTTAGATTATGTGATTTAGTTAGCTTAGTAGAGTATTTAATTAAGTCTAATTAGGTGGTTAGATTAGTGTATATAGCTTAATTAGTGATTTATTTAATTATTTTGTAATTTATTTAATTCCGAAAATTATACCGAGATAGCCGGTTGTTAGAATTTTGTGCTGATCATTGTGGTGCAATTAGTTTGTGCAATTGAGTGTTAATTTGTGCAATTTGATGCTGAGTGTTGATTTTGAATTATTATTTCAAAAATTCGGAATTTTAGTATTTAATTAAAAAAATATTGAGTGTCGGTTTTTTACGTCGAAAATGTTTTTAGTACTATATAATGTCGTGGAATTTTAAAATGTTGGGATATCACACTTTATGAGTCGATTTGACCGTGTGTCCACGCACACCTATTTTACCGGGTGTTTTTAATATGAAGAAAATATGCCAAATACATTATTTAAATCGAGGCATTTGAGTGCAAGGCACAATGTCCCTGGTTGAGGTTAGTTGTGCATGTGATTGCTATGAGAATCTGTCACTGATGAAGGTCGGGTGGACGATGCTCCTATATGAAATACCCCACGTCAACGGATGCTGGATCGCGGTAGAGGCCGGACCGATGCTCTTTCGGGAATGCCGTCTAGAGGTAAATGTTGCCGTGCTCGATGGGGCGAGACGATGTCCGGTTACATTGGAAGACCATTGACTGTTGAGTTAGCCATGCCCGTGGGACCGTAACTAATTGGAATGCCTGAATGATTGAGATGATCGCACCTGATTATGGGACAAAATTATGTGGCACGGAATGTGACATGTGACAACAATTTGGCTTTATAATTGGGACCCTTGTGATTGATTGATTTGTTAAAGTAAGGCATTTCAAATATCGAAACATTGGATGTATGTACATGTTATATGAACTGTGCTGACATGCAGGGAAGAGCTGAGGCGAGGTAAGTCCTCTATGATTTGTGTATAGGTTGTCTCTAAGTGTATTATCTTTCTAATCAGGGTTTAGGATGTAGACTCGCTAAGACATTGTCTCACCCCGTCATGATTTAACTATTTTCAGGTCCTTAGATGGAGGTAAGACCTGTGCGTTTTGGGTGGCCGCGAGAGGCAAAAACTGAGCATACAGTACTCCCTATCCACGGGAACCCTGACTGGATCCGTGAGCTCATCGTTACCACTATTTGGGTCGACGAGGGCCTACCTCAGTTGGTCCCTCATTGATTCAAGGCATGGTTCCGTCATGGGTCCAATGGTGTTGAGGAGGGCCCCCTGGATGGCTTCAACGGACCTACCGTTGAGGACGAGTATCTGGTGGATCTTGACCCTGTCGTGGACACCGATATCATAGCTAATATCAAGCCGAATCAATTGCCCGAGGGTGAAGGACCTGCAGTAGAGGCAGCTGCTCCACTAGACACCAACACCCCTTATGGTGTTGTGATTGATCTGGATCCCAAGTAGGTAGGGTCAGGGGTGGGATCAACCTACTAGGATCTTTTTGGTTTAGACTAGTTATGTATATAAATTCAATTTGTTTATAAAGTGTGGCTTTTGTGAATTGGTTGTTCTGCTTTTCTATCCCATGTTTGATTATTGTCTGGGGATTGTTTTTTTCGCTTCCGCATGTGCATGAATCGTTTGGGTCGGCGACGCGTCCTGGAAACGTCGCAATTTAGTCGACCATCGAGGGATGTGCACGTGCTCGAGGGTGCACATCCCTCGATGGTCGGGGCGTGACATATACACACATATATGGGAGCAAAAGTTAAGGAGAGCAAAGTTTGCCCAAAGTTTTTTAATTTATTTATTTTCACACCAAGGCATATTCCCAATCAAAAACTCCAAAATTCACAAAGCTATTAAGGAGATTTCATAATGACACTATTAACCAAATTTTAGATAATCTTTTCATTACAATCTATTTCCTAAATAATTAAAAAACACATGATGTCTTTTTTTCACTTTTACCTTTTGTTTTTATGAATGTCATGATATTTTCATTACGTATATTTTAAGTTATGATCTCTATAATAGTAAAAGCAAAATCTATTGTATTGGATTGATGTTCATACTTAATATTTAACTTATATAATTAAGAAAGCGCGAAGCATAAGAGTTTAAAAATGTATCTATCTAGTGGACGACTTCTCCTTCAAGGTCTCTCGTGTAAGGGAAATCATGCTATCATCTCCTTGAGCTATTAGGAAAGAAATAGAGAAATATTGGTATAAATGTTGAGCTCATCCCGTTTTCAGAGAGGCATTTCAATGCCAAGAAGTACTATGATGCCTCCGGCACGTTTGTTGTGCTTAGACAAGGACATCTCTTTGAATTCTGCTTAGATTGTCTAATTGTGTATGTCAGTAATGCCCGCGCCATAGCAGTCATGGGGCACATGCCTCCGCACAAATAAAAGAGATCGTCATCCATTGTTATGTCATCTCTTTCAGCATTTGACAAATCTGTGGAGCCGTTTCTGCCAGCTGCTATATATGTTTTCAGCAACACCTTGGAGGCAATCACCTTGACACCTCCTTCATAAAAATGAAGAAGCAGAACGGGAAAAAAAAAAAAAAAAATCAGTCGTCCGTGCCGAAATCAACATGAGAAGCCGAAGATTTAAAACCACCCTTTCCTGAGTAGGGCCCATGTAATAGCTGCAACAGCAGCTCCTTTCAAGTGAGCCGATCCCGATGTCCCATTGTCTCCCTGAACCAACCAAAAATATAGGATTACTACTCCAGACTTGTCGGTCCAAAACAATTATACAAGTTCACACACACATTGTACACGACAGGTTCAGAAAATTTCCTTGGATGGCAGAGGACAGTTTCTGACGCTCATTCACTATCAGACTCCTTTTTTTTTTCTTAACAGAAAAGCCAACACTCTGTGGGTAACTTGACAAGTTACAAAGCCATAATGTGTGATCTCTATTATTTAAAAGGACAATTCACAAGTTGCAAGCTATTCTAAATTCAGAATTAGTATGTTCATGCTGCTATATTAGCAAGACTGCTCATTCCCGACCATTGCCAAGGACATCTCTTTACAAACTATTCTGAGTCCTAAATTAGGAGAATGTATATCAGTGATACAGTGTCACTAATAATGTGGTGTCACATTGACGCACAGATCTTAATGTTCACAATTGTTAAGTAAAATGAAGAAATCAGCACGCTTGATATTATGATTGCAGGAGATACTTCTATATAATTTTTTGTGGAATCATGCTTTACAACACTACAACGTATCAATCGTTTGCCTAGATCCAATCGAGGATTAACTCACAGTTCTAATCACCATTTTTCGTAACAGTACTTGGATCTCCATCACTTCTTCTCCCGCTACAAAAAAAGAGAATCAGGACTAAACCAACATTTGTTAAGTAAAATCGATCTGCTAAATTAGAAACGCAAAAGACTCACCTGCTGGAGCTTGAAAAAGTTATAGGAAGAGTGCTAGGCTTACTGGAAAATAAAATTCCCCTGAGAGGTTTTCCATCTATGATGGTTTCAATGGTGCATCGATCACCAAAAACCTCCATCAGTCTCGCTTCAAATATTTGTTTGCCTTGGACAGGGATCGATTGGTTATATGGATTACTTTGAGCACCTGCATTAAAAGTCCATAGCTACTTATGGTTTGGCACATACAAGCAATTCAAGAAAACAGTATCACGTCCATAATCCTTTAATTTCTAAATAACTAAAATCTCCAGTGAGAGATCTACATCTAAATTTAATAATAAGAAAAAAAAGCAAAAACAAGTAAAACAGGCACTTGGCTTCTACTTGATGGACATTTTGCTTACTTGACAAAATATTCGGACAAAGGTCCGTTGATTTGCAATAGTTGTTGGGGGAAATTAACAGCCTGTCGACTCTGACACAGGTGCTCATAGTTATTCACCCAAGCAATAAGAACTCTCCAAGGCAAACAAATATTTGAACCGAGAGTGACAGAGAGTTTTGGCGATCGTACACCATTTACAAATAACTATATCACGGCCATAACCCACAATCTACAGATAAGTGAAAACTTCAGCGAGAGATCTATATCTATATATAATAGCAAGGGAAAAAAAATGTAAAAACAGGCACTTGGCTCTGCTTCATGGACATTTTAATTACTTGACAAAACCTTCGGCCACATGGAAATCTGTTGACATTTTTTAAGAAAATTTCCTGATTTTGTATTGAATACGGTGATTTGGTATTCAATATGGCGATTTGGTATTGAATATGGTGATTTTGTCGGTTTTCGAAATAAAGATTTTTACATGGAAAGAAACCTACAATGAGATTGTATCCATTTACTTAAAGTGAATACATAGATTTGACCAAAAACGTAAATACATAGATGTCACCTAGATCATGGTATTCTAAGGGAAGCCTCAGTGTAGCAATAAAAGGTTACTCCATTGTGACCTATGGTCACGGGTTCGAGTCATGAAAGTAGCCTCTCTAGAAACCAGGGGTATGGCAGCACTTAAGAAGGACCACAAGTTATGCCCACACATTAGCAACATAGGTCATGCACGCTTATAACTAGGATAGCAAACAAGTTTGAGAACTCAATGACGCCATACTTGGGTTCAAAAAATGACCGAATATTGAGTTTCCCACAATACAAGTTCTTATTACATTACCTCAATGACAAATAGGGCATTTAAATACTTAAATAAGGTTAAAATAAAAACTAAAAACAAACAAAATTTCCTTTAATGTTTCTTCTAGACAAGTAATGCATGCAACCTTCTCGAAATTCCTTGAGAATATATATATATATATATCCCCCCTCTCCCTCGCCCCCCTCTCTCTCTCTCTCTCTCTCTCTCTCTCTCTCCCTCCCTCTCTCCCTCCCTCCCTCTCTCTCTCTCTCTCTCTCTCTCTCTCTCTGCAATGAACTTATTTTTAGATATTCTTTTGGTCAAATAATCTTTCAGTACTCTATAACCTGATTAAACAAATGAATTTACATCTACACACCCATGGTCTAGATATTTTGGAGCTAGATAGATGAATTTGTGGTTTAAATTAACTAAAAAGGTGTTTATGGACACGAGACTTCCTTGGGGTCTACATATTGTTTGATAGAGTTGAAACAATTAGAATGAAGTAGTGTTGATATAGCAATGAAATCAGTTATGACTCTCCCTTTCAATATAGTTTTAGCGAAGTTGTTCCGAATATGTCCAGCGAATTCATAATATCACTATACGATGCCTAGGCACCAGGTAACTCCACTAGTTCTAACTCTAATTTAGAAACTAACACTTGGGGAAAAGCTCAAAGACAAATTGATGAGGAATCCAATCGTTGAGAATATTGAAAAAAGCCTCATGGGATGGCACAGCTTATCTTTCCAGGGATGGAAAAACCACACTAATCCATGGCACTCGAGCTTGCTAGTTTACTTCCTCTCTCTTTCCTATCCCAGTTCGGAGGATATTCAGAGGAAGTTCTCATGGGGCAGAACAGAGGAAAGATGGAAATATCACTTGGTGATATCTGGTCTGGTCAATCTACTTAAATCTAGATCTAGTGTAGGAGTATGATCTTGGTCCTGTTGTAACAATCCTTTGTCTGAAAATGGCTCTGAAGACATTTAAATGGCAAGAGCCACATCTGGAGACAACTCAGACAAGTCATAACTGAAAAGTACGCACAAAGCGGAGAGGATGGATCTTAAAGTTTGGGAAGGGTCAACATGGGAAGGGAGTCTGGAAATGGAAAAGCAACTCTAGGATTCTTCTATGAAAATTATTCTACTCATACCTTAGTGGGAGTTCTATTCTATTTTGGCATTTTGATTGGTGCTCATCAACACCTTCAAAGAAAGTTTCATAGCTTATTCAGAATGACAAGCAACAAAAAAAGGATTGTTCAATCTTGGATGAGTCAGGTAAATGGCAAAATCATTTGGGATGTTGAATAGATTGGAAACATTAATAATAGGGAGTTGTAGGAAGTGTCTGATTTCTTTCCATGTTGTAGTGGATGCAAAGGTGAAACTTAAGAGTATTGATTCTGTAAAATGGTCACTGACCAAAAACAAGGTGTTCACCATGTATCTTATTGCTGGTGCATGAAAAAGGAGGAGAAAGGAAAGGATGATTCCCTTGAAGATTGATATGGATTAAACTTTGATTTTATTTTTGCTTGTGAAGCACCTTGGGGAAGAAACTGACTTTTTATAACATGCGAAAAATGAGGTCAGATTTTGTGTTGTCTCTGCAACAGGGCAGCGAAATCTGTTGATGATTTATGGATACACTTTTGTTGGTCAAGGAGACTCTGGATTTGGTTAGGTCAGTTGAAGGCATTCAGTCCATAAGTGCAGAGACTGTGCAGAGACATGCGAAAACGAGGTCAAATATATCATAAATCATATTGCCACTTCTTACCAAGGCACAGGTTACAAAAGTTTAGCAGATTTACAAACCCCAACCAAAGAACACCCCCCCCCACCAACAACCACTGCCACAATACTTATACAATCTCATAATCATCTGCTGGAAGAAAGAGGGGCATAACACACAATCGATGACCCAGAAGTAACAAAGGAAAAATTACAGAACTGGAGACAATTGGTACCAAGAAAGATAGTTTCAAGTCTACATAAACAAATGTAGAATCAAATTAAATAGATCTATCTCCACAGCATATTTCTCCCACCGACAACCGTCATTTAAGAACATGGAAGAAAACATATATCAGGGCCTGACCTGGCTGACCATTGATCGATTGCGGCACAGGTTGATATGAGCTTGTGGATACACCAACTTGCACCAAATCTTTATCATGTCCTAGGGTCAGATTTTGTTCTTGGCACTTCAGCTTCAGTTTCTTCCTCAAGGGTATCTTGTCTAGCCTTCGCTCATGTTCTCTAGTGAGTCCTAGATATGATATAGGAAATAGACTCAGGTAAACATATTGGGTTATGAAACCTGATAATCAACATAAACTACCAAAAGAATGTTGACAAGACATAATTTAAACCTGTGTGTAAGTAATACATATCATCAAGAGCCTTGAGATTTCCATTGCAACCACCCACAAAGACGAGAACCCCACTCCTCACAGGATCCAGACAGTCCCCAGCCATGGAAAATCTGGCAGAAGGTCCAGCACCTGCAGTAGTCACCGTGGACCATATCGCAGATTCTGCAAAATCATGGTAACAGTCAAGCAAAAGAGATAAAGAACATGAGGACTCGCATTTTAAGTCAAAGGAACGAAAGCAACATTCCCTTGCTTTTCCAAGGCATGCGAAGGAATAGTAAAAAAATTAAAAAAGCAATAATAGATGATCAGCTCAAACTTTTTTTTTTCCCCAAATACATGAATGATTGAGCAAAGTTAACTAATCATTGCATATGAAATTGGACGGACAAGGAAAAAGGCCCTATTCTTGAAGCAGAAGTTCATCTAGCACTCCAATGTACCGCTTGCATCTCAAAAGGAAAGAAATATACTTGAGATTTATAACTGCAATCAACAAAGCATTGCCAAGAAATATATTAACCAACACAGGCTTCATATAAAACAGGCCGGTAAGAATGTGAGAAATAGCAATTTGAGTCTGCCAATATTACAAATCAGCAAATGCATATATCTGCACGATCTCTGTGGCAGACATTCAGAAAGCATATATGGAGCAAAAAGTAATTACCAACATCAAGCAGATACAGGTCATCATATGGCTTTTGGGCCTCTGTATATCCCCCACAAACCAACAGAAACTTCCCAAAAGTAATAGTCAAATATCCAGCACGAGGGGGTAGCATGTGGCCAGTGGTATTCAGCTCCTTCCACATGAGGGTATCTAACAAAATACAGAAAGGCCAAAAGACAAGTAAAAAGATGATATTAGTCGCGAGAAAAAAGCAAGAAACCACTATTCAGGTAAACTTATAAAGGCTACAGTAGACAGTAAACCTGCATCAAGAATATGGACATCGGACAAATAGTTATCATGTCCATCTCCACCACCAATCACAATCATTTTGTTCTTCCAAGTTGAGCAGCTATGGGTATGACGTGGTGAAGGAGGGATACTAGTCATCATGGCCTTATTCCATACAAATGTCTCTGAAGATTATGAGAAGGAAATGCATCAAATAGTATGTTCACAGATTATTAGTTGACAAGACTGTATTGCTACGCCAGGGCAAAAGGAGATGGTAACTGTAACAACTTACAAGTGTATAGTATATGCAAATCCCCAAGAGGGTTCATTCCATCCGTCCCACCAAACACAAACAAATTGTCACCAACGTTAGTGCAGCTATGGCCATCCCTCGGAGCAGGTGGCATGCCTTTTATCGTGGGCTGGCTCCATGTTTGCTCCACTGCAAATCAGAAAAAACCAAATTATCAATTGAAAAAAAGGAAAATCACAACATACCGAGACAAACAATGGCAGATATCTCTCTCTCTCTGTCTCTCTCTCTCACCTAACCCCCAGGTCACCAATTAAGACTATGGTAAACGAGATCACCTCTCATAGTTAAACAACTTCAACATGCCACACAGGCTAAGCTCCAATGGAACTCAAGATCACGACACAAAAGGTAGAAGGCAACAAAGTTGGAAGTATACCAAAAGCCGACCCTCATGAAATTCCAGCAGTAAATATAAACAGCAGAAAAATGCAAATGGGGAGAAAGTCAAACATTCTCAGTAATTGTTCAAGATGAAAGAAGTACAGGAAAATGTTGGTCATAGCAGTGCCATATATACCAATCATCGGACATATAATACCATGAAATATTCTCTTCCCACCGACACATTCAACGCATAAAACTAGCCACAAATCACCGATTCAAGAGCCAAGCCATTGATTGAAGTAAAGCCGACAACAAACAAAAGGCATCAGCAAGTTATAACACAACCAAAAAAAAAAAAAAAACCAACAAGCAGAATTGCACCAAAAAACACCGGGAGATCCCAGTCAGACAGAAAGAAGTAAAAAGAAATGAAAAGAACCGATCTTTCTCTCAGCACCAAGCAGAGTATACCAATCTATATCAAAGACATTCTCGAAAAAACGCAAACTTCGAAGGAAAACCAGAATCTCCGGAAGATAAACTCGAAGACCCACCAGTGTCAAAGACGTGAACCTCGTTGGTCTGGCAGTTGTCTATGCCAAAGCCACCGAACACGTAGAGGAACCTCCCCCCTTTGATCGCGTTGCAAGTGTGGGCCCACCTCTTTCCGGGGCCACCCGCCTCTTCTCTGCCTTGCTCTGGTTCCTGGTCTTGCGGCAACATAACTCTCTCCCACCTCATTTTGCTTTCTCGGGAATATCAAACGACAACAGAAGGGGCCAAAGAAAGTGCGAGAAAGTGAAAGCCTTTGAAAGAAAAGAGTAGGATTTCGAAGTTCGAGGATAAGACCGGGGCTTCAAGGATCCAGAGGGTCTCTCTTTGGTGTCATGCAAAGGACAAGAGCATAACACCTGAACAAATGTCGACGGAGGAGCAAGAACTGTGTCTTTTGCAGAGAGCCGTTTTGAAAGACTGATTTTTGCGAGGGAACGCAAAAGCTTTTCTTCTCTCTATCTCTCTCCCTCTCCGCCAAACGTTGTCAAGTACAAAGAATTCTCATAATACCCTTTTTGGCCCTTTAAGATTAGATCAAGAAGGATCATATTAGGAAAAATTGCCCCATATATAAACTCGTTCCAAGGCTAGCATTGTCAAAGCCAAATCTGGCAAGAAAAATATGCCAATTAATTCAATGCCAAAAAATACCAATTGACAAAAATATAAACTCGTTCCGGGTACTAAAAGCATAGATATGGACATAAATTAAATTAAGGATAAGGAAACAAAGACTATGCATTATGTTATTAGAATTTAGATATTGCCCTTTTAACTCGCATGCTTTAGTAAGGCTAAATGTTTAAAGTATATTATTAGATTTAGAATAGAGAAGTAAAATATTTTGCTTTAGAAAGATATTGCCCTTTTAAACGCATGCTTTAGAGGAATTGATAAGTCTCGAATCATGCAATGGCATCGCTCAATTCCATGAATTGAGATTATATATATAATTAAATCTTGCTAATGCTTGATAGTACCATAAATTCTTGGGTTGTTGATCGTGAATATGCTTTAGTATGAAAGTAGATAGATAAAAAAATTTGGCCAAACTTTGCTCTCCTTAATTCTTGCTCCATCACACATTTTAGTATGTACTATTGCCCAAATTTTAGAAAATCTTTTCATTTTAATCCATTCCTAAATTAAGAAACAATAATGTTGTCTTTTTGTCACTTTTTACCTTTTGGTTTTCATGAATTTTACGAAATTTTAGTTAAGTATATTTTAGGTTATGATCTGTATAATATTAGAAGTAAAACCTATTGTATCTAGTTGATGTCGATACTAAATATTTAACTAATAAAACTGAGAAAACATGATACGTAAAAGCTCAAAAATTTTATCTATCTAGTGGACAAATTCTCCTTCAAGGTCTCTGGTATAAGGCAAACCAAGTTATCATCTCATTGAGCTATTAGGGAAGAAATAGAGAAGTGAAGATATGGATGTTAAGCTCATCCTATAATCAGTGAGGCATTTCGATGCTGGTAACTATAATGCATTTGGCTTGTTAGTCATGCTTGGATAAGAAATCTTCTGAAGAATAGCTGCCACTCTGGTGTATAAAGAGAGATGTTTAAGCTCTTAGGCAGCATTTTGTATTGCACAAGAAACTCGCAAGATGTTATAAATGCAGTTGAAGAGTTCACGCAAGCATATGTCGACCACCGTGCTTTTATGGACTATTTCAGAAAGGCGTTGGTTACCCCCTATATAGGTATTGTTTAGTTGATCTAAGTTCTATAATTGCACTTCTTGAATTTGAAATTGTTGATGGCTTTAGAAGGTGCTGTCTTTCCCAAAACTTTTGTGCCTCTTTTATCATGCAGATGCTCTAATTAATGATAGGAGGTCTTTGCCGACAGTTGGTCCTAAACCCCGAGCTGCAATTGAGTCTTACCTCCTGAGATTGAAGTTATGGCCAAGAATCGACGGGTTGATCTGCATGTTGGCAATTGAATGTCACTCTTTATTTTAGTTGGATCAATATCCTCTAGAGACTGGTTATTTTGAGAATGTTAGGGACCACAGTTTCACAAGTAATGCTTGGCATCATACCCTCAACATTCTAGATGTGTATGTGATATTGGACGAGCGAAATCTCCTGCTAGCAAAAAGTTCTTTCTAAAGACAGAAACTCAGTATACACAGAGCAGAACCCATGATTAGAGTGTTCCATATGTGATTGCTCTTGATCAAGGCCCGGAAATCTATGTGAACATGTCATCAAGGTGGCGATCTCATGCAGAACTCGTCAAGTTGTGGGAACATCATTAGCATAACCAGGTCATAGGCAGCCTCCAACCTACCGTCCTTGATCATGCCTTATGTGCAACCCGTTTACATCAAGTTGGGAGAGTTGTCTAAAGGTGGGCCGCTGCAACCTCTTCCTGCTGAATCAAACTCGCAGCTGGCAAACTTTGTTTAGTTTTAACTTTGCAATCAAGGAATATCAGACGTGCACCGTTGACAATCTTCTTTCATTTCCTTCGTGGCTTGACCTGATGTCGCCGAATCTTATGTTTGGGTTTTATCTTTTTCTGCCAAGCATTCTTGCCTTGTTCCTGTTTTGAAAATCCCTCCATATATCACATTTTTCTTGGCAAAAGTACGCTTCAAGTGCCAATTGACACAAATGGACACTTAAGTGCCAAAAGTTACAAAAGTGACACTTAAGTGCTAAAATTAGAGAGAAACAGATCATTTAAGTGCCACTCCGGCCAAAATCCGGTCAAAATACTCACGTGCGCAATTTATGGTGAAGTAAGTGCAAAACGACGTCTTTTTGCATGCTAATGTGGTCAAACAATGCAAAAACGGTATCGTTTTGATGCCGACGTAGTAAAAAAGAATATAATTAAATTAAATTAAATTAAATTAAATTTATTTAAAACATTTAAAATAAAATTTTTAAATATTAAAAATTGAGCCCTCAGCCGCCTCCCCCTTTTTTTTTTTTTTTTAATTTTTAAATATTTTTAAAATTTTTAAAAAATTTTAATATTAATTTTTTTTATTTTTAAATGTTTTATATAAATTTAATTTAATTAATTTTTATATATTTTTTTACCACATCAGCACAAAAGCGATGCTGTTTTGCATTTATTTTGTCGAGAAAATTGCCAAGTCGGCATTTTGGCCAGATTGGCACTTAAGTAATCCATTTTGCTTCACTTAAGTGTCACTTTCATAATTTTTTGACACTTAAGTATTCCTTTGTACCAACTTTTGGCACTCTAGGATCCTAGTATCCCTTTTTCTTCCCTTTCTGCTGGTAGATTGTTTCACCTCTTTTTTGTTGAAGTCATTGTATCATCATAAGTCCTGTAATCATGGCCAATGAAAATGAAATCACTCTTATAAAGCAAATGATATATTCTAACCAGAAATTGATTTCTAAAAAAGAGATAGATTATTCTATTTTAATTATTGGATGAGTTTTTAAACAAAAATATGTGTTTGATAACGACACAAAATTTTTATTCTTAGAATAGATATTCATTTGATATTGACATAATATTTCTCCTTTCCGAGCGGCAGCGATATCTAGCAACTAACGGTGGCAGACAGTGGATGGCGACAGCCAAATGGTGGACGGCGGATTGACATGGAACATTACTCTCTTACTTTTGCTCCCTCTCGACTTTCTCGGCCAAAACCTCCTTTTCTTTCATTTTGTTTTTTCTTTGCATGAAATACTCTTAGTTTCATCCACTTTTCATTACTCTCTTACTTCAACTTAGAACATCATAAGAACCATGATTATCTACGAGATTGACATAAACATATTAAAAGAATCAAGTCGAGAGTGGCAAGTCTCCTCATCAATAGCCACTATGGAGCGTGGACACAACCTCTTCACATTCCACCTTTATTATTAATTTAAAGATTACAATGAATAATTATCTTTAATAACTATCACTTGCTGTTATAATTCATTAATCATAACTTATATTTAGACACACACAAAATATGAAACATTAATAAAATAAAAGTCTTAATCATAAAATGGGAAGTTCAGACTAGTGGTTCCAAATCACATACTAATTATCGACCACCATAGAATATCGTGAGATAGCAGGAAGACATAGACAAATAAAAACACAAAAACTTGTTCCAAGTTCAACCTACCTAAAACCTGGAAATTATCCATGGAAACATGTTTCTTAATTTTTGAAACCCGAAACCTATCCTACATACTCTAAAACTTGGAACTAGCTAGGTTTCCACCAGTCCAATTCTCTAATTCCAGGTTCTATTTTGAAATATGCTCACCCCTAATTTTATGGCTAATAATATAAGGGAAAAAGCCACGAAAAACCCCGAACTTTGCCCAAAGTGACACATTTACCCCAAATTTTTTTTTTTATGACGTGAAAAACCCAAAACTTTACCAACCGTGACACATTTACCCCAAACTTTTTTTTTGTGACACAAAAATCCTGAACTTTTGTTATGTGACACATATACCCGAAATTATAAGGCATTTTGGTCTTTTCATTTTTTAATTTTTTTTTAATTTTTTTCTCTTCTCTCGGAAGCCGGCGTCGGCGAGAGCTGCCCTCGCCGGCATCCGGCTAGGCGGCCCTCGCCGGCGTCGGGCTAGGGCGGCCCTCGCCGGCGTCGGGCTAGGGCGGCCCTCGCCCAGGCGTCGGGCTAGGGCGGCCCTCGCCGGCGTCGGGCTAGGGCGGCCCTCGCCCGCGTCGGGCAAGGGTCGCCCTCGCCCGCATCGAGCGAGGGTGTCCTTGCCCTCGTCGGATCTGCCGAGGGCCATCCTCGCCCGACGCCGGCGAGGGCTGACCTCGCCTACGTCGGGCGAGGGTGTCCCTACCTTCGCCAGATCTGGCGAGGACCGTCCTCGCCCGTCGTCGGCGAGGGCGGCCCTCACCCGCATCGAGCGAGGGTGTCCCACGCCCTCGCCCGACGTCGGCGTCGGGCGACCCTCGCCCTACGTGCGGCGAGGGTGCCCTCGCCGGCGTCGGGCAAGGGGTGCCCTCGCCAGATCTGGCGAGGGAGGCCGTCGCCCGACGCCGGCGAGGGCCGCCCAAGCCCGACGCCGGCGAGGGCAACCCTCACCGGACGCCGGCTTCCCTCCGCCGGCTTCGCCATGGCCGACGGAGGGAAGAAGAAAACAAAAAGAAAAAAAAAAAAGAAAAGGAAAAAACAAAGTAAAAGACAAAAATGCCCTTGGTGGGGTAAATGTGTCACGGTTTGAAAAGTTTTAGGTCTTTCACGTCACAAAAAAAGTTTAGGGTAAATATATCACTTTGGGCAAAGTTCAGGGTTTTTCTTGGCTTTTTCCCATAATATAATGTAGAGGAGGTGAATACTTGATAAAGTTTACGGAATTAAATAGAATCAAGTTGATATATGTAAGCAATAGTTTGATATATGCATACAAGTTACTAATATCAAATGAGGTTCTTCTATCAAACGGTTAAGATTTGAAGAAGAGGAGACAGATGCACACAAATCTACAATGGTTTGGGCTTAAGCTAAGCTTATGTCCGCTCTTCCTAACTGACACATTAGGCTGGATTTCATTAGTAATTCTTGGGTAGATACAAGTTATTCTGCTTGAAGTTGGTTGATCACACCAACAATCTAAATCACTAATTTAACAGTCGTGCTTTCTTCATTAGAGATTACAAACCATTATGTAACTCTCAACAAGTAAATTTGTCGAATACAAAATGGATATTGCTCTTGGAAATTTTGTAGCTTGTGTGTATTCACTTCGGCTTGTGTTGATCCTTTTATAGTTGTCAATCTCCAAGTTAAATGTTGAGTATTCTTCGAGATAATTAATTTAGAACCAAAGATCGGGTTTTCCTATGATCAAATCTCAAGCAAACTTGTTGCTTCCGAATAGAATCGCCATATTAGGCAACAAACCCTGTCCTCCTGTATAATGGATAGTTGATCGGGTCATCCTTAGAGCGAATAAATCAGCTTTTCCATAATAAATCAACTTCGGTTTGTGATTAGCTGTCGATTTTCTTTAGATACATAATATTGGTCAGAGTAATTTTTGGGTCTTCGAATATTATGTCACCTGACCAAGGTTGATCTTCTCAATTTGACATACACCGTAGCTTCGATTAGCCTTCTGCGATTCCGCCTTTTGAGTCCTTTCACTTAGTACCTAGGGTGGTTTCAAAGGTATCGAGTTATCAATTAATGCCACCTGAACAGAAACAAGATTCGCATCTTTTAAAACATATATTATAAGGGATGGTTTTGTCGATATCAAAATATCCACGCAGGTTTTCTCAACATCAGAATTCTTCAACAGCTCATACAACATTTTCAGGAAGTCAGTGTCATTAGTTTCATCAATGCGCTTCAAGAATGCATCCATAATAACAGCGTCAGGATGCGCCTCTTCATCTTCTGCTTTAGCAATAGCTGCAGCCAAGTGCTCCAAAGCCAAATCAAACTCGCCTAGGTAAAGCATGAATGCCTCCCTGCCCTTGAAAAATGGTCTATTGCTCCTCCAAAAGTGATGAAAAGAATATACTCGTGGTGAGAAAAAAATGATAAATAAACTATTCACTTGAAATCTTAAAGACTACAGTAGACAGTGAACCTGAATCAAGAATATGGACACTAGGACAAATAGTAATCACGTCCATCTTCACCTCTAGTCACAATCATTTTGTTCGTCCAACTTAAGCAGCTATATCTATCATGTGGTGAAGGTGGGATTCCGGTTGTGTCTCTGCAGATTTCGAGAAGAAAATGCATGAACAACTATGTTTGTCTTCCATGGAAAAATGTAATACTGAACTCTGTAATGTTAATGATAAAAACTTAACGGGTAGCTGATGACGCAAGCTCGAATTGGAGTATTTAGAGAAGTTAGAGGTAGAGGTGGCAAAATGGATCTTAGACCCATATATGACCCATTTAAATCTTAAATGGGTCATATATGGATCACTTAGTTTTTGAGAAAAAAAGTAGTTAAATGGGTTTAACAATCAAATACTTAAGATAGGTGGGTTTTAAGTGGGTTTTAAATGGGTTGGATTTAGAATCCATTTTTAACCAAAACCTCACAATGTGACATCCTAATTTTCAAGTCTGATTTCGATGAGACAAGTTTGACTTTTCATCGACGTGTCTATAGCCTTTTTCTCTGAGTTGGCCACTCACGAGTTAACTAGCCTATTAGGTGAAGCTATTAAGGAATCTAAATGCAATAAACATGAGAATTCGACTAGGAATCGACTGTTCGACCGTGCTAATCTGCAAGGGTCATTACGGCACCGTCAAAATGGATCAAAGACTGGAGATAGGTCGACTTGATAGAGATATGTGATTAGTGCGTGGGTGATTCCACCTAATTGCAAGATTTCTGTCGAACGGCACTAGACCAATTTTTCTGTCATTTTTGTACCTTATGTCCGTATTTGAAACATCGAGATTTTCACAACAATTGAGAGTCGCCAATGTGTCGAAGATGTACATTGTGGCTCGAAAATAATCGATCACAAGTCAATTGTATTAAAAATTCCTAAAAGCTATCTGGTAAATTGGGACGCGCTAAAATCACGTCAAATTGAAATTAACCGTGAAATTGAGCTCGATTTCATAAATTGAAAGTTCGGCCGTGTTACAATTCATTTTAGAACGTCGACTCACTTTCCAAAAAATTTTCGAAGATTCCAAGATTTTTACGAAAAATTGATTCGGAAATCGAACGGAAATTCGGTTTAGCTCATTTGAAGGAAATTTCGACTTTTAAGCCGAGCTACCGGGTGATGGGAATTTATGGATATGTGTGGGATTTTTCTTTGATAAAATTGGACTTCGAATTTGAGAATTTGAGGATGAAATTGAAGCCAAAGTTGAGTAAATTCGGATCAAGAGAGGAGGGCTACATTTTGGCACCAAAATTGGATAAATTGTGGACTTTAATTACAAGAAAGTATTCGGGGGAGACATTGGGATATTTATGCATAAAGATCTAGGGGACAAGCATTAAATGGAATGGATAAAATGCTTGACATTTTGGTTCCAGCCATGGCTTCCTCCGCACGTCCAACCACCGCCTCTTCCTCCTTCGGCCTCCTTCGGCCTCCTTCTCTCTTGCTCGATCTCTCTCTCTGCTCTACTTTTCATTTCATTTTTCTCCGCAAATTTCATCTCTTTCATTTCTCTTCAACCAAAGCTCATACTCCACCCACCAAACTCTCCTCTCACGCCAACACCACCGTCCCACTCTCCACCGAAACCCTTCCCCCACTCACATACGCCACTTCCTCCCACCGAAGACCGAAGCTCCCTCTTCTTCGGTCAAAACCCCAACCGAAGGCCTCCATCGTCGACTTCAAAGCCCACACGTCCAGCAACAATCGAGCAGCCCAACACTCGCCGAAGCCAGCCACTCGAAGCCGTTTCAGCCCTTCGAAACTCAAGATCGAAACCAGCATCTTCTGTGCTGGTTTTCTCAGCTCGAACAGCAAGTTCGTTGGGTGTTTTTAGTTGGTCCGAGCATCCCTCGACCTTGCCGTGAGTTCAAGTTTCGGCCGCCGTTGCGCCGCCGTCGCCGTGAGCCAATTTTCGGGCTTAACCGGTGAGTAGCGTTCTAATCCTTTATTAGTGGGCTAATGACACTTAGAGGTGTGTTAGTTAGCTAATTTGTAGATTAATTATGTTGATTAGGCTTATGATGGCTTAGTTAGATTAAGTATTTAGTTAGTATTTAGTTAGTGTAATTAGTTTAGTTAGGTGGATTAGTTAGGAATTAGTTAGTTTATTTAGTTAGTGTACTTAGATTAAATTAAATAAGATGGTTAGATTTAATTGTTAGTTAGATTATTTAGTTTAGTTAATTTAGGTTAATTCAATTAAATGCTTTAAATTTATTTATTTTGTAATTTATTTAATTTTCGATAATTTATTTAATTATTAATTATTTTTCGGAAATTAGACCGGGATAGTCGGTGACCGGAATTTTGTGCTTATTGCAATGGTGTGTTCAATTTCTGCAATTGAGTGTTAATTTATGCAAATTGAGTGCTGATTGGAATTTCGAGTATTTAATTCCAAAAATTGTGAAATTCATTATTTATTCGAAAATCCCAAGTGTCGAGTTTTAACACCAAAAATAGTTTTATGAACTATATAAACTAGTGGGATTTTAAATTGAAGGATATCAATTTTTCTAGTGTGAATTGACCGTGTACTCACACATGACTATTTTATCGTGTATTTCTAATACGAAGAAAATAGGCTAGGTTCACTATTTTAATTGAGACATTTGAGTGCAATGCACAGTGTCCTGAGCTAAGATTGATTAGTCGTGTGTTGGTTAAGAGAAATCGTCCTAGGCTGTTAAGCCGGATGTTACCCATTCATTGGGACTCGGGTCACAATAGATTCTGGACCTACGCCCCTTCGGGGAAGCCGTCTAATTAAGAAACGTCGCCGTGCTCAAAGGAGGTGAGACAATGCCTAGCAATGCTAGAAGACCGCCATTTTTGGAGTTGGCCGTACCCTTAAGGGGTGTAATTAACAATCGGAACGTATGATTGTAGAGTTGATGAAATGTTCCAGTCGTTATGTGCATTAATTATATGCATTGTGATATGAACTGTACTGACATGCAGGAATGAAACTGAAGCAAGGTAAGTCCTCTGTGCTAAGTGCGTGGTTTTGTGGTTAGGTCACTTCTGGGTGTATTTCCCTCCTAATCGGGGCTTCGACTGTGAACTCGCTAAGATTTATATCTCACCCCGTCGTGGGCTTAAAATTTTCAGGGCCGTAGAGGGAGGACTTGGAGCTAAGCTGAGGTTACCTGAAGAGTAGGTCAGATAGGATAGCCTCTTTTTGAGAACTAGTCTTTTGGTTATAGACTTGTGTAAAAAACTCAGTATGTTTATAAAAGTGTGGTTTGTTTGTGAATGTGATGTCATGCTTTTCTATCCCGAGATAGTTACTGTCAGGGGATTTGTTATTTGCTTCCGCATGTACAATAAAATAAAAGGGTCGGCGACTCGTCCTAGGAAGTCGCATAATGATTATTGACCAGAGATGGATGGGCATGCGCTCGAGGATCGAGGCATGACACACAATCTCTCTCTTCCCTCTTTAACTTTATAAAAATATTTTTTTTTAAATCGAAATTATAATTATTTTTATTTTGATTTTCTTTTATTTTTTTTTTTCTTTCCTTTTTCTTTCTTCCTCCTCCTTCCGGTGGTCGGCACGGCGATGGCCGGCGATCGGCTAGGCGAGCCTCAAGCTCGCCGGCGTCGGCGAGCTCGGGATTAGCTCATGTGGCCGGTTGCTTGCCGGCTGTCGTCATTGTTGGCGGCCGGCCAAAGAAGAAGAAGAACAAAAAGAAAAAAGAAAAAGAAAATTAAAATTATATTCTGAAAATATAAAAATAAAATAATTAAATTTTTTATTTTTAAAAAATAATTATTTTAAAAATTATAAAAAGTGTCCATTAAATTTGCATTATATAAAACTATTTTAGCAATATCATTTTAATATATATAATAATTTTTTAAGTTTAGTTAAGTGGGTTGGGTATGAATTGAGTATAGGTTGGGTCAGGTATAGGTAAAAAATTTTGCATTATAATAAATGGGCCATAAACGGGTTAAATGGGTCGGTTTGGGTCAGACCATTTATGACCCGACCCGACCCGACCCGACCCGACCCGACCCGTTTAACGGGTCTAGTTAGAGGACACAACACTAATTGAAAATCAAGTCTTGAAACCACCTCTCATATGCACAAACAGGAGTTTTTTTTTCGCATACAGACGTCCATGGGACTACAGGCAAAGAAGAAATGGACTTTTTAAAAAGAACTACCTGTTTTCAATTTAAGTAATCATTGTAATGTATGTTGTCCTTATCATCAGGAGATTTTTCCAAACCCACCAAATATGAACAGCTTTAAACCCATTTGCGAAGGTCATTTGCTTTTATTAAGCTTCTCAAAGAAGGAATTCAGCAGTTCTCTTCTTGGAGTGGCCTTACTCCAAACCAGGGGAAGAGCGAGGTGTTCCTATCTGGCGGTCCTTCCACTCTACGACAACAAATATTGATGGAACTTGGCTTCCGAGCGGGATCCCTCCCAGTTCGTTATTTGGGAGTTCCAATTATCACGTCGAGGATGAGACAGGTGGATTGTGCTGCTCTTGTCAGGCCGCCAGGGTTGAGTCTTGGACTCATCGGTTCCTTTCCGTTGCTGGGCGTCTTCAACTGATTAGGTCAGTCCTTCATGCCATACAGGCCTACTAGGCGAGTGTCTTTATTTTACGATAAGATTGAGCGGATCCTTAGACAATTTCTTTGGAAATGACCTCAATTGGGTAGAGGAGGTGCCAAAGTATCCTGGGAGGATGTCTGCCTGCCTAAAGTGGAGGGGGGTCTTGGTATCAGGAGATTGCGAGACTGCAACAAGGCGGCTATGCTCAAACATATATGGATTCTATTTTCAGATAAGGAGTCACTCTAGTGCAAATGGATCCACTCAACCTTCTTAAAAAGAGGGAATTTTTGGGTGGTGAAGAAGCCGACTGTATGTTCTTGGGCCTGGAAGAAGCTCCTACAACTAAGGACAGAATTCTGGCTCCGCTTCCACTAGAGGATAGGCGATGGACTCACCACGTCACTCTGGTTTGATAATTGGCACCCTAGGGGTCCACTGAACCTCTTCTTTTCAAATTCACTCATCTATAACTCCGTCCTATCTAGGCAGGCAAGGGTTGCTGATCTCTTCATTGAGGATGGCCGGGCGATTAGTCAATGATCGAAAGCTGGGGTTCGCCGCTTCCTTCCTTAACTAATGCCTTGGATCGGTTTTGTTGGAGGGAGGATTCGTTCGGTAGGTTTTCGGTTGCCTCGGCCTGGGAGCTTATTAGACGGAAAAAAGATCGAGTCACTTGGCATGGCTTCATTTGGAATAATGCCATTTTGCCTCGTTACCAGCTCAATTTGTGGCTCATCACCAAACGAAGACTACCTACTCAGGCCCTCCTCATGTCCTATGATAGGATCGAAGCTGCTTACTGCCCCTTTTGTAACGATGTGCCTGACTCGGTTAATCACCTCTTTTTTGGCTGTCGGGTTACTTCGGGAGTTGCCTCCTTTTGGGCAACTAGGTGTGGTATTCCTTGGAGGAACAATCCGTGGGAGGAAACAATTATCTAGGTCTCGGCCTTGCTATCCAGCAAGGACTTCCATAATTGCATCGCCCGCTTTTCTTTTTGTGCTTTATGCCACATTTTGTGGAAGAACAAAAATGACATACTCTTTAGGGGTGCGCAGATTTCTACTTCTGCTATGAAGATGCATCTCATGAAGGTGGTCAAAGACAAAGCTTGCACCTTCAAAAATGTGGAGGATTCCCCAAGAAATAGAAGATTACAATGCTCTTGGGAATTGGACCCTGCTATCTTCATAGTTTGATGTGTAGCCTGGGTTCGTGGTCTTAGCGTGTGTTTTTTTTTTTTTTTTTGTCTTTTGGCCGCTTGGCCTTTGCCCGGCTTCCTTTCACTCTTTTGAGACTGTTTTTTTGAGTGCAAGTCTTTGAAGCCGGTTCTTTGTATTTTTTGCCCCCCTTTTATATTTATATTACTACTTACTTACCAAAAAAAAAAAACAGCTTTAAACTCACATGCGCTGGACCATGACCCTCCCTCGCCTCCGGTCCCTCCCCTCTTATACTTGGTGATATTCATGTATGAGAAGCTTCAAAACAAATTTGTGAATTACATTAAAAAGAACCCAACTCCTGCTATTGCAAGTATAATGAAAAGATACACGGATTATTAGCCGACATCGCTGTATGGCCACAGCTGGCAGAAAACCAGACGGTAAAAGTAACTTGCAAGTATCTAGTATATGCAAATGCCTGAGAGGGTTCATCTTATCTGTCCCAACAATTACAAACAAATTGGCACCAACATAAGTACAGCTACGGCTGTCCCTTGAGCAGGTGGCGTGCCTTTGGCTCCGTTTTTGCTTCACCGCAAGTCAGATGAAACTAATTATGCAACACGAGAACATGACACAAAAGCTATCTTCACCCTGAAGGCGTTGTTACCCAATTGTTTAAGGCTTCTGACGTTCTATCAGTGCAATTTTTCTGGATATTTCAAACCTTCTGAATCCTTTTCCAGTTTCTTTACTCGAACAAGACTGCTGAAACCCGAAACCTTCTTTGTACAGGACCGGCCTTCAACTAGGGGCACTGCAGCCCCTTATGGTGGATCTTCCTTGGGCTACGTGCTTCGAAGTGGTGGCAGTGGCAATCGATGAGCCAGGTCCCCAAAGATTTCCAATTTACTTCGCCGGCGTTTCTCTTGAAGTTGGATGAACTTTGAATATCATCGTGTAATTAGCCTGCAAGTAGATGCTGCCTTTTTCATGCAAAGAAGTATTATATTGTCATACTCATTTCCTGGATTTTACCCAGCTAATCATGACTTCTAGAACTTGAATGCGTGAGCTGCCTAATGCCCAGCAAACCAACTAAATTCTCAGTTTGTGGATCGCCGTGATGGCCTTAATGAGTTTGGCTTGGTAGGCTAATACGAAAAAAATATAACTTTTAGTGCTGATAGATCTTTGTTTGCTGAATTTCAAGATAAAGCACTCTTTTCGATATTATCTGCTGTAAATAATCTTATTCCGGTTGAGGCTTACAGTATTCTGTCCCTGCACAAAAGCTAAGGATACATTTGCCTTTAATATACAGCATCAACACAGAACCCTTTGTTAAAATCTTTACTGCTGAGAAGTTTATATTCTCTACAAAGCTTATTATAACCACATCAGACAACCTTAATAAACAAGACCATCATGAATTTTTCGATAGGCCATACCTACAAACAATGAGAAGGTATTTTGTTTGTTGGCTACACCACATGGCAGTGTCATGTGGTATAGCAAGCCAATCAAAAGAGAGCAAAATAAGTATAGAGAGAAGTAAGACGAGAATAATAGAATAAGGGAAATGTTAATGAGTTTGTTACTTATAAAATACCTTTGCATAAACAAGGAATTTTTTCTGTCTCATCTCATGACAGAATAAAAAGAATCATACATGCCAAAGTCAAGAAGTTGCTTCATCACAAGATTCCCAGTGAACCAGACCTCAAATGGCAGCAGACTTCAATTATTAATCAAGCGAAGATCAGGAGGCAGATCAGATCTCTATAGTTAGCTTGAAGACAATTTCAGCTGTGAAATGCATGTGGGATAACTTGATGAATGTACAGTCAGAATTGGATTACTCATGGGATATGTCAAGAAGTTCAACAGGTCAAAAGTAAATGTGCAAGAACTTTCAAACTGATTTTGCCAAATCACCTCTTTCATCTTCGTTTGATGTCCTCTCATTTGCCATCGGAGATATAACAACTAGCCTGTAAGCATATATTAGATCATATACAGATGCACAAATTGACCAGATCCACCTAAAGATACAGCTTAATTCGGAAGCAGGATTACTATCTTTATTCAAAGCCCCATCCTTTTCTTGGCATCAGGATTCCTGGTTAATCTTAATCACATTTAAAACTGTCTGCATACGCATCCTGGTACGCATAGGCATAAACAAAAAGTAAAACATTGAATGTGCTACTCATGGGTATAAACATGCATGATTTTGGTCCTCCGAATACATGATGCATGAAAAGACAGATGAAGCCATGCAACAACAACAGGATATCAAGTAACTGAAATAGACTGTTGCTGTTATCTGGATGACAAGGTGGCACTTCATAGTTCGTACCCCAAAGTTTTCACAAGTTTCAGATCAGCCAAAAACAAGGGAACTCCTCACCACGAGCTAATGGCAAATGCAAAAGTTGTTTTAACAAGTGCACACATTCAAGAATGAATACATGTGTGCTAGTGTGATTCGCATAAGTGATGTAGACAATGCAAAATATATAAGTTATGTTATACACAATGTCACGGCTATATTTCGGATAGTATATATCCCCTTGTACACAGAGGTTTCTGCTGAAAAACATTTCTATGACCTGTGAGTCATTTATTGCAAGAAACTATTATCTCACAAGCATAGGTCTGCAATCAAACATGCGTTGACCAGCTGTAGAAACTTGAAGTTGGATAAGAACGACATATCATTATTAGCGACACAGATGATTCTTATGCTCAAGTTCATTTTGTGAGATCATGTAGAGTCCTTGGTTGACGGAGATCCACTCTTTTTAGGAAATTCCACCTTCAGATTTGGAGTTTCATCCATCCGGTTATCTTTTGGAATTCATAGAAGCCTGCAGTGATGATTCTTGGTTTGCAGATACCTGAGGAGAAAGACGAAAAATCAAAATATGCAGGCAGAAAATTCCATAATGCACAAAAAGCATACTTGCCTCCAGAGCACAGAAAATACTCACATGATCAGAATCACATCTGAAATTTTGTTTTCTATTGAACACGTAGTAAAGAACATATCAAAACTCAAAAAGGAACAATAAGAACTCCTCCAAAACTAAGAAAGATCAAAGCAATTATTGCATAAACCTTACAAGATCCTAAAACAAAGTAAAAAGACTCAGATCCTTCAAATCTTTTGCACAAATTTCCAGCCTATTAAAAGTTATAGTTGTGATAAAAGTTTAACAGAAGGTTTGAACTGCAAGGTTTGTTGACCTTGTCCAGATCACAGCCATCAGAAGGTTGTGTTACATTTGAAACAGGAAGTGGACCAGCAGGTTCTGCATGAGGTTCTGAGGCTTCTTGTCCATCCACATCATCCGCTTGCCTGTTATCAACTGAGTCCGGCTGGATGCTTCTAGAAGCCTCTGACTCCCCATTGTAATATCCATTTGGCATAACAGCACTTGAATCTCCGCAAGTTCTTATCCTGCTACAAGAAATGGAGAATCAGAACTAAACAACATTTGCTAAGTAAACTCGATCGGCTAAATGGGAAAAACAAAAGACTCACCTGCTAGAGCTTGAAAAAGGTATAGGAAGAGTGCTAGGCTTACTGGAAAATATAACTCCACGGAGAGGTTTTCCGTCGATGACAGTTTCAATGGTGTATTGATCACCAAAAGTTTCCTTCACTCTTGCTTGGAATGTAGTCTTACCTTGGATAGGTTGTGATTGCTTGGATAAATAGCCATAAGTACCTGCATTAAAGGTCCACAGCTACTTATAATTTGGCACATACAAGCAATTTAAAAAGACAGTACCAGGTAAGTGAAAACTCCAGTGAGAGATCTATATCTATATCTATTGATAACAGGAAGCAAAAACAATTAAACAGGCACTTGGCTTAATTACTTGACAAAGTTCTTGGACAAAGGTCAGTTGATTTGCAATTCAGTTCATGGTACGTTCTGAAGATATTGTTGAGGGAAACTAGCAGTCTGTGGACTCTGATGCAAGTGCTCTGGTTATTCATCCAAGCAATCAGAATATTCCAAGGTAAAACTACATTCCAAACAAAAGTGACAAGAGTTTTGGCAATCGTACATCACTTGCAAATAATTGTATCTTGACCATAATCCCATGATTTCTAGATATGTGAAAATTTCTGTGAGAGATCTATAGCTCTATATAATTGCAAGGGAAAACATGTAAAACAGGCACTTGGCTTCTGCTTCACGGACGTTTTAATTACTTGACAAATTCTACAGCCACATGGAAATCTCTCTAGACAATTTTGAAGAAAATTTCCTGATTTTGCATTGAATATTGTGATTTTGTCAGTTATAAAATGAAGATTTACATGGAAAGAAACCAAAAATATGATCAAATCCATTAACTTAAAATAAATACGTAGATTTCACCATAAAAGTAAATACGTAGCAGATACATAGATGTTACCTAGATCATGATACCCTAAGGGTGAGCCTTACTTAAACATGTAAACCTATCAAGGGTTCGAGTCACGAAAATAGCCTCTCTGCAAACTAGGGATGTGGCGGTGTACATGAACCCCACCCTAGACCCAAGCAGTGTGGGGAAGTGTTGTGCACTGGAACACACTTTTTTTATGCAAAGTTTCAGCTTTAACTCTAAGCGAAAAATTGTCAATATAAAAAATTCACACTGTAAATTCTTCACATTATATCATGAGCAAAGTCCTCATTTTGGGAAAATTTTCGGTCAAAAACTTGAACAACAAATATGAAAATGGTTCTTATTGTTACTGGGATGGCCATGCCCCTTTCAAACCACAATGTTGGTTTGATTTTTTTAATTTGGGTACTCTTACATTCCAGGTGGCCAGAAATGGCAATCCGATCAACCCCACCTCACATGAACATGTTATTGTACATTCTTTGATTTCATTTAAGCTCTTAGGTCCATAAAAACTATTAGGGCCAGTGTTGGTTACTTTATTGAACAGTTATAGACAACATTGCACCTTATCAATATAAAGCAAATGTGACTAAAGAAGGCTTGTTACTTTCTCCAACTACTTCTTCTTAACATTCTGCAACCCAGATGGGAAATCAACTAACCCTATTCCTTTGGTATGTTCCTTGGCAGGCGACAAAACTCATTCTCATTACCATACCATGACTCAAAGCGAACTCCAATCTAAGTACCATCTTCATATATAAAGAAACCTGACATATCTATAAACCTCAATATTCGATGAAATTATCTGTGCAAGTTGGTGAATATGCTTTTAAAATCATTATTCTATTTCATATTCATAGCCTTGAATTCATATTTACAACTGCAATTTATGGCCACAATAGCAATATATGTTGACGCTTTTAACTAGAATAGGAAACAAGTATGTGTACTCAATGAATCAGTTCTTTGGTTTAGAAAATGACTGAACACTAAGTTTCCTGCAATACAAGTTCTTATTACATTATCTCAGTGATAAATAGCACATTTAAATACTTGAATAAGTTTTAAAAAAATTCAAATTTAAAAACTTTTATTTAACGTTTTCTTTCAAACAAGTAACGCACACAACTTCTCGAAATTCCTTAAGGAGCTTAGTGCTCTTGAGAAGGCGAAAGGAAAGGATGGTTTCCTTGGAGATTAAGATGGATGAATTTTTTTTTTTCTTTTTTTGGTTGGGAAATGCCTTAGGGAAAAATCTGACTTTGGATAACATGCGAAAATGAGGTCAGATTTTGTGTTGTCTCTGCAACAAGGCAGCGAAATCTGTTGATGATTTTTGGTCAAGTTGGCTTTGGATTTTGTTAAGTCAATTGAAGGCATTCAGTCCGTAAGTGCAGAGACGGTGCAGAGACATGTGAAAACGAGGTCAGAATATATCATAAATCATGTTGCCACTTCTTATCAAGGCTCAGGTTAAAAATACATAAGTTAAACAGATTTATAAACCGCCCCCTCCCCGGGACACGACTGCAGCAACAATACTTATACAATCTCATAATCATCTGCTGGAAGGAATAGGGGGATAATACACAATCGATGACCCAGAAGTAACAAAGGAAAAGATTACAGAACTGGAGACAATTGGTATCATGAAAGATACTTTCAAGTCTACATAAACAAATGTAGAATCAAATTAAATAGATCTATCTCCACAGCACATTTCTCCCACCAACAAACGTCATTTAAGAACATGGAAGGAAACATATATCAGGGCCTGACCTGGCTGACCATTGATCGATTGCGGCGCAGGTTGATATGAGCTTGTGGATACACCAACTTGCACTAAAGCTTTTTCATGTCCTAGAGTCAGATTTTGTTCTTGGCACTTCAGCTTCAGTTTCTTCCTCAAGGGTAGCTTGTCTAGCCTTCGCTGGTGTTCTCTAGTGAGTCCTAGATGTGATATAGGAAATAGACTCAGGTAAACATATTGGATTATGAAAACCTGATGATCAACATAAACTACCAAAAGAATGTCAACAAGATATAATTTGAACCTGTGTGTAAATAATACATATCGTCAAGAGCCTCGAGATTTCCATTGCAACCACCCACAAAGATGAGAACCCCACTCCTTACGGGATCCAGACAGTCCCCAGCCATGGAAAATCTGGCAGAAGGTCCAGCACCTACAGTAGTCACCGTGGACCATATCGCAGATTCTGCAAAATCATGGGAACAGTCAAGCAAAAGAGATAAAGAACATGAGGACTCGCATTTTAAGTCAAAGGAACGAAAGCAACATTCCCTTGCTTTTCCAAGGCATACGAAGGAAAGGAAAATATTAAAAGAAGCAATAGATGATCAGCTCAAACTTTTTTTTTTTCCAAAATACATAAATGATTGAGCAAAGTTAACTAATCATTGGATATGAAATTGGATGGACAAGGAAAAAGGCCCTATTCTTGAAGCAGAAGTTCATCTAGCACTCCAATGTACCGCTCGCATCTCAAAAGAAAAGAAATATACTTGAGATTTATAACTGCAATCAACAAAGCATTGCCTAGAAATATATTAACCAACACAGGCTTCATATAAAACAGGCCAGTAAGAATGTGAGAAGTAGCAATTTGAGTCCGTCAATATTACAAATCAGCAAATGTATATATCTGCAAGATCTCTGTGGCAGACGTTCAGAAAGCATACATGGAGCAAAAAGTACTTACCAACATCAAGCAGATACAGGTCATCATATGGCTTTTGGGCCTCTGTATATCCCCCATAAACCAACAGAAACTTCCCAAAAGTAATAGTCAAATATCCAGCACGAGGGGGTAGTGTGTGGCCAGTGGAATTTAGCTCCTTCCATATGAGGGTATCTAACAAAATACAGAAAGACCAAAAGACTAGTAAAAAGAGGATATTCGTCAAGAGAAAAAAGCAAGAAACTGCTATTCAGGTAAACTAATAAAGGCTACAGTAGACAGTAAACCTGCATTGAGAATATGGACATCGGACAAATAGTTATCACATCCATCTTCACCACCAATCACAATCATTTTGTTCTTCCAAGTTGAGCAGCCATGGGTATGACGTGGTGAAGGAGGGATACCGGTCATCATGGCCTTATTCCATACAAATGTCTCTGAAGATTATGAGAAGGAAATGCATCAACTAGTATGTTCGTCTACCTGAGGAAGATAGAATACTGAACTAACCAATCTAAATCAATATATATTTAACGAGCAATGGTAACTGATGACACATGCTACAAGCATAGGACTTTGAGAAATTGGAGGACATGACATTCAAGGAAAGTAAAGTCTTTAACCCAGCTCTCATATGCACAGACAGGGAAATTTCACAAATAGATGTCAATGGGGACTACAGGCAAATAAGAAATGTCGGCTTTTAAAAAAAGCATACCTGTGTTCAATATGAAGAGATCATTGTAATATACTTCATCATCATTATCAGGAGATTTTCCATACCCACCAAATATGAACAGCCTTTTATCCACAAGTGCTGCACTATGACCCTGCCTTGCCTCTGGTCCCTCTCCCCTTGTAATGGGTGATATCCATGTATGGGAAGCTACAAAACATATTCGTGAACTACATTAAAAGAAACCCAACTTCTGCTGTTGCAGGTATAATGAAAAGATGCACAGATTATTAGTCAATCTGTCCTACAAAACATATCCATGTATGGCTAGGACAGGGGCAAAAGGAGATGGTAATTGTAACTTACAAGTGTATAGTATATGCAAATCCCCAAGAGGGTTCATTCCATCCGTCCCACCAAACACAAACAAATTGTCACCAACATTAGTGCAGCTGTGGCCATCCCTTGGAGCAGGTGGCATGCCTTTTATCGTGGGTTGGCTCCATGTTTGCTCCACTGCAAGTCAGAAAAACCAAATTATCGATTGAAAAAAAGGAAAATCACAACATACAGAGACAAACAATGGCAGATTTATCTCTCTCTCTCTCTCTCTCTCTCTCTCTCACACACACACACACACACACCTAACCCCCAGGTCACCAATTAAGACTATGGTAAACGAGATCACCTCTCATAGTTCAACAACTTCCACATGCCACACAGGCTAAGCTCCAACGAAACACAAGATCACGACACAAAAATTAGAAGGCAACAAAGTTTGAAGCACACCAAGAGCCGACCCTCATGAAATTCCAGCAGTAAATATAAACAGCAGGAAAATGCAAATGGGGAGAAAGTCAAAAACATCTTCAGTAATTGTTCAAGATGAAAGAAGTACAGGAAACTATTGGTCATAGCAGTGCTTGGACATATAATACCATGAAATATTCTCTTCCCACACACACATTCAACGCATAAAACTAGCCACAAATCACCGATTCAAGACCCAAGCCATTGATTAAAGTAAAGCCAACGACAAACAAAAGGCATCAGCAAGTTATAACTCAACCAAAAAAACAAAAAAAAAAATCCCAGCAAGCAGAATTGCACCAAAAAAAAACACCGGGAGATCCCAGTAAGACAGAAAAAAGAAAAAAGAAAAGAAAAGAACCAATCTTTCCCTCAGCACTAAGCAGAGTATACCAATCTATGTCGAAGACATTCTCCAGAAAAAACGCAAACTTCGAAGGAAAACCAGAATCTCCAGAAGATAAACTCGAAGACCCACCAGTGTCAAAGACGTGAACCTCGTTGGTCTGGCAGTAGTCTATGCCAAAGCCACCGAACACGTAGAGGAACCTCCCTCCTTTGATCGCGTTGCAAGTGTGGGCCCACCTCTTTCCGGGGCCACCAGCCTCTTCGCTGCCCTGCTCTGCCTCCTGGGCTTGCGGCAACACAACTCTTTCCCACCTCATTTTGCTTTCTCGAGAATATCAAACGACAACGGTGGGGGCCGAAGAAAGTGCGAGAAAGTGACAGCCTTTGAAAGAAAGAAGTAGGATTTCGAAGTTCGAGGGTAAGACTGGGTCTTCAAGGATGCAGAGGTGTCATGCAGAGTCCAAGAGCATATAACACCTGAACAAATGTCGACGTAGGAGCAGGAACTGTCTTTTGCGGAGAGATATTTTGAAATATTGATTTTTGCGAGAGAACGCAAAGAGCTTTTCTTCTCTCTCTCCTTTTCCTTTTCTCCTTGCCAAAACGTTGTCAAGTACAAAGAATTCTCATGATACCCTTTTTGGCCCTTAGGATTAGATCAAGAAGGATCATATTAGGAAAATTTGCCCCATATGTAAACTTGTTCCGGGGCTAGCATTGTCAAAATCAAATCCGGCAAGAAAAATATGCCATTTAATTCAATGCCAAAAATATCAATGGATAAAAATATGGGTACTAAAAAAGCTCATACATGGACATAAATTGAATTAAGGATAAAGTAACAATAAATTTATATAAACCACCGCCTGCGGTGGCACAGTTAGATAAGGCTCTCCAATGAAACTAACGAAAGTGGAGGGGGTTGAATCCCGTTGGCCACACGAGGTCTTAAGCGCGACATCGGGGTGGTGGGTCCTCCGCTAGCGTCGCTCCAGGGTTTACCCGCCGGTTACCGGTTGTACGGGGTTCCTTGGATATTAAAAAAAACAATAAATTTATATTTTTTCCAAAAAAAACAATAAATTTATATTTTATCATTGGAATTTAGATATTGCCCTTTTAACTTGCTTGCTTTAGTAAGCCTAAATGTTTAAAGTACATTCTTTTTTAAATAGAAAAGAAGAAAAAAATTTGCTAACTATTTAAAGCTTTAAATTTTAGATAAACTCTTCAGATAATTAATTGTTAGTAAAATTTAAAAGATGAAAATGGAGGAATTGTTGAGTTCTCAAATCATGCAATCACATAACTCGATTCCATGAATTGAGATCATTATATATATATAGACACCCGCACGGCCAAACAATGTTTATTTCTATTCTTTTGTTCTTGAGAGTAGTTTTGGAATAAAATCACGTTTGGTAAAAATTTTATTCCCGAGAACAGAATTGGAGTACAATCAATAATCCAAAAAAAGTTGATTCTTTATTTCTAGGAACAATTCTAGAATCAAGTCTACTTATTTTTTCCTCCTCTTTCTTCTTGTTCTTCTTCCCTCTCTCTTGTTCTTCAAGTGCCGCTACCACCGCCCCCACCGAACGCCACTGTCCACTGCCCACTACTGCTGGTTGCTAGCGAGCTCGCCGAAGGCTCGCCCAACTGCCGGTAAGGCGGGCCTCCCTCGGCCACTAGCGAGCCTCGCCAAAGGCCGGTGACACTCCGGTGACATCGCCGGCCCTCGCTTGGCCAGTCACCAATCATCCCAAGGCCGGCGACCGGCCACCTTGAAGAAGAAGAAGAAGAAGAAGAAGAAGAAGAAGAAGAAGAAGAAGAAGAAGAAGGGGGGAGAAAGAAAAAAAAAAAAAAAAATATTTTAAAAAAATGATTTGAAGAGGAATTGAAATTTTGCTATATATAGAATACATATTTAATTTTTTTATTTTAACTTATTATTTAGTATTTATATTTATAGTTTATACTATAGTTTATTATTTACTATTTAATAAAAATTTAATTAGTTAATATTTTTATTACTTTATAAATATAATTAATCAAAAGAATTTCTATTATTTGATAAAATTTTAGAATGGAATAGAATTCTAAATTCAAATTCTTTTGAAATTGAAAATATAATAAAATATAATATGATTTCTTCACTCATAAGAAGATAATTATATTGGTGAGTGGTCCATGAGAATTCAATATTGAATTTACACTCATCTAAAAAGGTAATTGAAAAATAATTTGAATAGAAATTTTATGTAGCTAGTAAACGTATTTTTATTTTTTTTAATTCCAGAATCAGAAATTTTATGGAGTTACCAAATGCGTTATTTTGCTCAGAAATTGTTCCCGGGATCAAAATAAAAAAGAATCATTTCTGATCAGAAATTATTTCCGGGAACAAAATGGTTACCAAACACACTATTAGTAAGCCTAAATATTTAAAGTACATTCTTTTTTAAATAGAGAAGAAGAAAATATTTTGCTAACTAGTTGAAGCTTTAAATTTAGACAAACTTTTCAAATAATTAATTGTTAGTAAAATTTAAAAGATGAAAATGGATGAGTTGTTGAGTTCTCAAATCACGCCGTCACATCACTTGATTCAATGAATTGAGATCATTATATAGACACGCACATAATTAATGAAATCTTCTCAATGATTGATAGTACTATGAATTCTTGGGTTGTTGATGGTGAATATGCTTTGGTATGAAAGTAGATAGATAACAAATTTAGCCAAACTTTGCTTTCTTTAATTCTTGCTCCCATCATACATTTGTATCTATATAGTGTGTAGTATTACGCAAATTTTAGAAAATCTTTTCATTTCAAGCTGTTCTTAAATTAAGAAATAATAATGTCGTCTTTTTGTCACTTTTTGCCTTTTGGTTTTCATGAATTTTGCAATATTTTAGTTAAGTATATTTTTAGGTCATCATCTCTACAATATTAGAAGCAAAACCTATTATATTTGGCTGATGTTGATACTGAATATTTAACTAATAAAATTAAGAAAACACGAAACATAAAAGCTTAAAAATTTTATCTATTTGGTGGATGATTTCTCCTTCAAGGTCTCTGGTATAAGGCGAACCAAGTTGTCATCTCATTGAGCCGTTATGAAAGAAACAGAGAAGTGAAGACTAGAATGTTAAGCTCATCCTATAATTAGAAAGGCATTTAGATGCCAAGAACTATGATGCCTCTGGCGTGTTCGTCCTGCATGGATAAGAAATCTTCTAAAGAAAAACTTGGCACTCTGGTGTATAAAGAGAGATGTTTAAGCTCTTAGGCAGCATTTTGTATTCCACAAGAAACTCGCAGGATTTTATAAATGCAGCTGAAGAGTTCGTGCAAGCATATCTCAACCAACGTGCCTTTATAGACTATTTCAGAAAGCATTGGTTACCCCATATATAGGCATCGTTTGATTGATCTAAAATCAAAAATCGTGCTTCTTGAATTTGAAATTATTGATGGCTTTAGAAGGTGTTGTTTTGCCCAAAACTTTTGTGCCTCCTTTATCTTGCAGATGTTCTGATTAATGATAGGAGGTCTTTCCCAACAGTTGATCCCAAACCCCAAGCTGCAATTGAGTCTTACCACCTGAGATCGAAGTGATGGTGAAGAATCGACGGGTTGATCCGCATGTCAGCAAACTGAATGTCACTCTTTATTTTAGTTGGATCAGTATTCTCTAGAAATTGGTTATTTTGAGAATGTCAGGGACTAGAGTTTCACAAGTAATGCTTGGCATCAATCCCTCAACATTCTAAATGTGGATGTGATATTGGACACAAGAATCCCGCTTGCAAAAAGTTCTCTCTAGAGATAGAAGCTTAATATACACAATGTTGAACTCAGGGTAAGTATAATAAGAGTAACATAACTTTTGTACAACGTTCACTTAAGTGTCATAACTTTTTTTTCGCTTACTTGAGTACCACAAATTTAAAAAATCAATCACTTAAATGCCATCAACAAACTGTCTTGTCAGAAAATCCAACGTGGGCGTTAGGTTGTCCTATATGGCAGGCTAGCACTAATGTAAATAATTATTAAAAAATTCAAAAATAACAAAAAAAAATCCACATCAAAATGAAAATTTATTAAAAAAATCAAAGTAGAATGATTTGCCATGAATGGTACTCAAATGATCGATTTTACTTTGATGTGGCACTTAAAAAGTTATAATACTTATGTGAATTCCATAGAAAAATTATGACACCCATGTTGTCTTTGTCCTGTCATTTTTATGTATAAGTAAAAAGGTTGGGAATGGCAAACGCAAGGTGCCTTGCATTAACTAATTCTTTATGAAACATATTAATAAAATGTGGTACCATATATATAAAACTAGGTAATTTTCATAAATGAGGCCCATTGCATATAAAACAAAATATTTTAAATTTAATTTTCAATGAATGTGTAGGACTATATTGACAAAATTGGAAAGTTAAAACTAAATTGATATATGCACTCTAGGTATAAGACTAGATTGATAATTTTTCCAAATATTTAAATAATCCCTCCTTTAATGAACACATGTATAAGCATTTTTTATATATGCATACTAGGGCTCTGCATGGTAACAATTCCATTTCTTTGTTTTTTCTTTTGTTCTTTTACTCCTTGGAATTGAAAATAAACATAAATTTATTTGATAATGTCAGTTAATTTTTTTATTTCCCAGAATAGAAAAGTAGTCAGGGAATAGATTTGAAATAGAAACAAAAAAAAAAAAAAAAAAAAAAAGTAGTTTCTTATCATCGGGAACAATTTCTAGAAATATGTCATCTTCTTTCTTTTCTTTCTTTTCTTTTCTTCTTATTCCTCATCGTTGGCTATGGCATGCAAAGGAAGAAGAAAAAAGAAAAAAATATTAAAAAATTAAAAGAATTATACATCATAAAAAAAAAAAAAACTTGTGAATTGTACCAAATGCATTCATGTTCTTTTTCTATTTCGAAAATAGAAATTTTGTACAATTATCAAACACATTGTTTTACTTAAAAATTGTTTTAGAGAATAAACAGAAAAAATTTATTTCTGAAATAATATATATTTTAGAGAATAAATAGAAAAGAATTATTTCTATATATATATATATATTCTAGGAATAGAAATGTTACTAAATGCATCCTAAGAGTGCAATAACTTTCATGTAGCACTCACTTGAATGCCACAAATTTGAAAAATCGATCACTTAAGTGTCATCGGTGTTTTGCCCTACCAGAATATCTGATGTGGATATCGGTCGTCTTACGAGGCATTGCAGGCGTTGACGTGGACAATTAATAATAAATAAATAAATAATTTTAAAAAATATGACAATTTACCAAAAGTGACACTCAAATGATCAATTTTACTCCGAAGTGACACTTGAGTTAAAAAAAGAAAGTAATGGCACTCAAGTAAACGTCATACGAAAGTTATGACACTCTTACTGTTGTTATCCTATAGTTGCTCTTGGTCAAGGCTCGGAAATCTATGTGAACATGTCATCAAGGTGGTGATTAGGGGTGAGCATCGATCCAGGGTCAACCCTGGACCAACCTTGGATTGACCCAACCTTGCCGGTCCTGATCCGGTTCTCAGGTAGATTGGGTTGGTTGTTGGTCCTAGAATTCTTGAACCAGCACTTATGGGTCGGTTTTCAATCCTAAGAGTTCCATCGGTCCTAACCTGAGTTCCCCTAATTATACATACATACATCCATACCCATACATACATACCATAACTATATATATATATTATTTATAATTTTTTATATAGAGAAAACTTTAAAATAAATTACGTCAATTACATTAAATAGCTCTTTAATGAGGTATTCAAGTAATTTTACATTGTTCTTTAATAACTTAGGTTTTTAATTTTTTTACGGCATCAATAGTCATAATTTACGAAAGAGAAAAATGTTTTTGTGAGGAGACCTTACGGCATTCAAAAAGGCACCTTATGACATCCTCCTCTAATATTCATTCTCTTTGTCTTATTTGTCATATTAGTCTTCAATTTGCTAAAATTGAAAAAAACAACTTCTCCGCTCGTCACTCAACACTCGCCTTGCTCGCTTTGGGTCACTCGTGCCACTCACTACTCGATGCTCGCTTGGCTTGTTGCTCCCCGCTCAACATTCGATGCTCATTCTATTCGACGCTCACCCCACTTGACCCTCATTGTTTGCCTTTCTTAGCTAACCTTGCTCATCATCGAACCCATTAAGTAGATACGGTCCTCGGTTGCCCTTTCAAGAAGTACAAAAAATGAAATAAAAAATTATTGGTTAGTCTTGAGTTGACCTTAAAATCAGACCGAACATATTGGGTCAGTTTAATCCTCAATCGTTTTTTTAAGGAGTATAAAAAATAAAATAAAAAATTATCAGTTGGTCCCGAGTTGACCTTGGAACCGGACCAAACCCATTGGGTTGGTCCAATCCTTGGTCCCAAGCTCAATAGAGTCCCAAAAATTGAGGACCAGACTATGCGGGTTAGTCCTAGGGTTAGGGGGTGGACTGGCTCAACTCGGACCATGCTAACCCCTAGTGGTGATCTAATGTAGAACTCGTCAAGTTGGAGGAACATCATTAGCATCCCTAGGTCATAGGCAAGCTCCAATCTATCGTTCTTGATCATGCCTTATGTGCAACCCGTTTGCACTAGAATAAAGGTTTGGGAGAATTGTCTGAGAGTGGGCCACTACAACCTCTTCCTGTTGAAGCAAAAACTTATGGCTGGTTGACTCTGTTCAATTTTAACTTTGCTATCAAGGAATATCAAACGTGTGCTGTTGACAGTCTTCTTTCATTTCCTTCGTGCCTTGACCTGATGTTGTCGGATCTTATGTTTGGGTTTTATCTTTTCTCCTAGTTACCATTGCCTCGGTTCCTGTATTGGAAATCCCTCCATAAATCACCTTTTTCTTTCCTTTCTACGAGAAGATTGTCTCGCCTCTTTTTTCTGAAGTCATCGTATCCTCGTAAGTCCTCTAATCATGGCCAATGAAAATGAAACCTCTTTGTCTCCTTTGCTCCCTACTCGACTTCCTCGGCTAGAACTTCCCTTTCTTTCCTTTTGTTTTTTTCCCTACATGAAATACTCTCAGTTTCATTCACTTTTCATTACTCTCTTACTTGAACTTAGAACATCATAGGAACCTTGTGTCATGCCTTGAATTCCCAAGCGCACGAACATCCCTCAACAGTAGATTAATTGTGTTGTCTCAAGATGCTTCGTTGACCGATTCTTTCTATCTTTTGATTTAAATGCAAGCAGAAGCATTTGATAAACACCCAGTCAATCATCATAATAGGGATGGTATAAACACAACAAACATCCCCAACAGTAGTACGTTCATTTATGAACTGTTAACCCTAAAAATTTAATTATTACAAGCATTTCTATGACCACTTCCTATCAATCATCTAAAAAGCTTTCAGGGTCAGGGTTGACTTAAACTTTATTCATGGCAAGGTTAGTCAAAAAATGATGCATCTCACACCCACCACAAGCGCACCAGATGTTTCTCCACATTATGGCCCTGAAAAATGGAAAGTTCTTTTAACAATGACTGGTACCCCAAAGTTTTCACAAATCTAGAAATTAGCCAAGCACAAGAGGAACTCCTTGCAATGAGATCATAGAAAATGGAAAGTTCTTTTAACAATCAAGGCATATTTAAGAATACATACATATTCTTCAAAAATCTTTTCCACGAATTTTTAGCCAAGTAAAAGTTAAATTTGTAATATAAGTTCAAGTAACATTGGAACTCTAATGTCGACTACCTTGTCCAATTCCGTGCCAAGAAAAGGTTGTGTTATATGCGTGTTGACATCTAAATTTTGACAACTCAGTCATTTATTTATTGCATAAAAATTAGGGATTTAATTTTATTCCTAAAAAAATATTGGAATTAAATTGCATAGCAGCCTTTTTTTTATTATTGCATTTGCTTCGAATTGGTGACATATGGATTTGAATTGGTAGTTCTGAGCTTTAATTTGACAAGTTGGACGAAGCCCACAAAGAGAGCAAATTAGCATGAGCCCATTATTATTATTATTATTATTATTTTTATGATCGAAAATTATCTTGTGAGAAATAGAGATTTGATTTCTTCAGTAATATGACGGTGGATTTTTCAATATCTTTGGATAGGGCAAGTGTGATAAGAAGATGGGTGTGTTTGGTTCAGCATTCCCAATGGGCTTTCAGCCTCCAAAGCCCCTTGGGGAAATGCTGGACCATTTGGCAGCCATTTTGAAGTAATTTTCAAGTGAAAGTCAGCATTAGGAAGGCTGAAAGCCCAATGCTGGTAGGGACTAAAGGCCCCGTTTGGTTCGGCTTTGGGGGAATGCCATTAGGAGAATGCAAATACTTTGAGGGAAAGGGACTTTCGGAAATGTTAGACCGTTTGGTAAATTATAGCTTTGAAATGCAACTTAGTATAAACACCGTTTGGCAAAATTCACATTTCCAAAATGCTTTTGTTATTTTTATTTTTTTAATTCTGAAATCAAATTCCGGCGGCCGGCCACCGCCGGCCAACCGCCGGCCACCGCCGGACGGCCGGATCTGCCGTCGCCGGACCGCCCGATCTGCCGCCGGAGGTCGCGGAGGCCGAGATCGGCCGCCGAACGGCTAGATCTGGCCTCGCCTGGTCGCCCGGCTCGCGCGACCGGGCGACGCCGGGAGGTCGCGCGGACCTCGGGGCGAGGCTTTCCGCGGCCGATCGGCCGCCGGGGCCGGATCGGCCGCCGGGGCCGGATCGGCCGCTCGCGGCTAAGCGCCGCCCACCGCAAGAAGAAGACGAACGGCGAAGGAGACGATGAACAAGTGCTCGGTGAACAGTAAAATCGCATCCTCGGAATGCCCGATGCTCAAAGTTGGTCCTCCCGACTTTCGGCTTTCAAAGATGTAAAATGCCCGCATTTCGCAAATGGGCATTCAAAAGCTCAACCAAACGCCAAGTATTTTCCCCAAGGGCCGAAAGCCCCTTGGGAAAGCCCAACAAACGGGGCCTAAGGCCCCATTTGGTTCAAAGATTCTCAAATGGCTTTTAGCCCCGAAAGCTCATTGGGAAAAATTTTAGGCATTTAGTTCGGCATTTGAAATGCTTTGTGGAATGCCGAAAGCCCATAGCATGTAAGGAAGTGCATTTGCCTAAAGTCCTTTAGGCTAAACTACTTTGCATTTTCTCAATGGGCTTTCAAAATGCTGAACCAAACGCACCCTAAGGCTTGCGGCTTTGGGGCTTCCTTGGGACTATCCTTCCGCTCCTCATCACATCACCGGACTGAGGCGTTGCAGCTATTGTGTCCGCCTCCAACAACGACAAGGAGCCGTTACAACACCTGCCTTTGTCCCCCACAACTAGCCAAGTGCCACCAAAATCTGGTCCAGATAGCCAAGTCCAAGTTGTGAGCTTCGCCAAGCATCACTATATCGCGTCGCGAGTAGCCGTTCGAAGTCCAAATTTGGAAGCCAATATTCGGAATAGGTAAAAAGTTTGTTTTTTCTTTTTAATTTATGAAAATTCTGTTTCCTTATTTGATACATCCGTTGATGCACATGACCGAAATTCGGGAAAAGTGCCAAAAAGAGTCCTAAACCTTTTGGGTTTGTGCCGATTTAGTCCTAAACCTTTTTGGTGCCGATTTAGTCCTAAACCTTTTTACATTGTACCAATTCAGTCCTTTCCGGCCAATTTTGGCCGGATTTTGTTGGGACGCCGGCCGGGCGACGTGGCATGATCGGCGGCGCGTGTACAATTTTTAATAATATTTTAATATTTTTGAATATTTTTTTATCTTTTTATTTTATTTTTATTCTTTTCTTTTTTCTTTTTCTTTTTCTTCTCATTTCTTCCTCCGGCCGGTCGCCGGAGCTCGGCGACCGCCGGGCGACGGCCGGCGAGGTCGACCTCGCCGGCCACCTCGCCGATGGCCGCGAGGGCGGCCTCGCGCCGAGCGGGCGAGGCTCGCCCTCACCGGATCCGGCGAGGCTCGCCCGCCCGGCGCGAGGCCGCCCTCGCGGCCGGGTGGCGAGGCTCGCCCTCGCCGGATCCGGCGAGGGTCGAGCCTCGCCCATGGCCGGCGAGGGCGAGGCCAGCTGCCTCGGAGAACCCCCACCCCGACGGATCGCCGCCGCGGGAGAAACAGGTGAAAATCCGGGGCCGGAGCCGCGCGACCGAAGACACCCCGAGCTCTCGCAAACCCTAGAGACGACGACGACGACGAGCGGAGGAGGGAGGAAATTTCTAGGGCGAGATTGGGATCGGAGAACGGAGCCGGGGAGGAGTCCACTGGCCTCGCGCCGAGCTGGTGGGGCTCGATCCTCGCCGGCCATGGGCGAGGCTCGACCCTCGCCAGATCCGGCGAGGGCGAGCCTCGCCACCCGGCCGCAAGGGCGGCCTCGCGCCGGCGGGCTAGCCTCGGCGAGGCTCGACCTCGCCAGATCCGGCGAGGGCGAGCCTCGCCCGCCCGGCGCGAGGCCGCCCTCGCGGCCACCGGCGAGGTGGCCGGCGAGGTCGACCTCGCCGGCCGCCGCCTCGGCCGGTCGCCGAGCTCCGGCGACCGGCTGGAGGAAGAAGATGAGAAGAAAAAGAAAAAGAAAAAAGAAAAAGAAAAAGAAAAGAATAAAAATAAAAAGAAAATAAAAAATATTTAAAAATATTAAAATATTATTAAAAATTGTACACGTCGGCGCGTCAGCCACGTCGGCCGGCGCCCAAATCAAAAATCCGTCCAAAATTGGCCGGAAAGGACTGAATTGGCACAATGTAAAAAGGTTTAGGACTAAATCGGCACCAAAAAAAAAGGTTTAGACTAAATCGGCACAAACCCAAAAGGTTTAGGACTCTTTTGGCACTTTTCCCCGAAATTCCTATATGCTTTGAGATATCTGTAATCTTGAGTAGTCTTCTAAGTTGGGAAATTTTCCTAATTTCACAATGTGCATATGATTAACAATCCAATTTCACGCTCGAAATACGACTCACAATCGCACGGAAAAATCGCAAATTCGATAAACATGATTTGTGATTTTGTTTAAAATTGACCAATCAATCTCATGCGCAAGATACGATTTGTCAATTTATAGATATCAATCATATCTTGCCTGATTTGCTGTCATGTTGTTTGAATCAATTTTGTTTCCGTAAAAGAAAACTCAAAACAATTTATTTGAATTAAGATTAGGTTCATTCTTGTTTTAGGGTTATTTTGCATATTTAGAATATGAAATTTACTTATTTCGAATTTAAAAAAAAATTATTTAGGATGTTAGTTTTTTTTTTTAAATTTAGGTTGCACGTTTAATTATGTGACATTTTTAATTTCGAATTTCATAGAAAAGAAAAAAGGGAAAAATTAGGGCATTCTTTGCACGTCATTGCATATTAGGATAAGATTGTATGTTTAATTTTATTTTCTAATTAATTATAAGTTTAGATAAAAATTTTAGATAGATTGCATTTTAGGTTAGGGATTACCAAGTTAAGATAACATTCTAATTTAAATTAAGATTTTCCATAACCTAATTCTTAATATAAGTTGGATGATATCTTAATCTAGGTAGATAATTTTTGCAATTTTTTAATTTCGAATTTCATGTAAAAGCCAAAAATTGTCCTAGAATAAATTAATTTCATTCTCTAGGATAGATTGCATGCTTATTAAGAAAACACAAAAATATCGCACTTACGTCATGTAGTTTAGGTCATATTGCTATGTCTTATCACTTCATGATAGATTAGTAACATTGCATTGCATAAAATATGATTCTCATTAAATAAGTGAAAACAAAAAAAGTAATTGCGTGTTAATTAAAATCATATCTAGGATTGTCGATGTGAATTCTATCTAACATTGCAGATGCTTTCGATGCCATGAGGTAAGTCCTGCAACTTATTTACTACTTTATATGGGTATTAAATTGGTGGTTTGCGCACACGCATCATTTCACATGTTATAGAAGTAATTAAAATCAATTCAAACTGCTTGCAAAATATTTTTAAAAAACAAAAGAAAAAGGTACCGAAAGGGTGTTAGAGAAATCTAGCGTAATCAAGTCCTCGAACTCACAAATCTCTTGTTCATAAGAGTATACTTTACTCAGGTTTCTAATTGACTTACTGAAAATAAATTAGTGACGACTCATAATTGAAAAATCAATGGCATAATAAGAATTTGAACTTAAGTCGCGAAATTGGTATGGACTTGAGAGAGTCCAAGTTAAGTTTACGCTTAGTAATCCACTAGCCAAATCATAGATGATTCACCCAATGTGAGGTCGCGACAATGCGAAACAACAACTAGACCAGCAAGTTCTACGTGGGACTCTTGGGAAGAGGCTTCTTTTCCATACACAGTCATCAGCTTGCTCATCATCGAAAGACTCCAACTGGATACTTCTAGAAACCTTGGCTCTCTCTTGAATCCCCATAAGTTCTTTTCCTGGCACAAGAATAGTGAATCAGTAAAGTGAACCAACATTTATTAAGTCAAATCGATCAGCTGAATGAGAAAAACAAAAGACTCACCTGCTGGAGCTGGAAAAAGATATGGGGAGAGTGCTAAACTCATTAAAAAATAAAATTTCATGGAGAGCTTTTCTGTCTATGACAGTTTTGATGCTACATTGATTTCCAAAATTCTCTATCACTCTCCCCCGAAATATTTATTTGCCTCGGACGGCTTTTGATTAGGTGAATGGATATCTTTGAGAACCTGCATTACAGTCCATAGATACTCACGATTTGGCACATACAAGCAATTAAAAAATAACCAGCATCACGACAATAATCCCACGTTCTCTAGACAAGTGAAAACTCCCGTGGGAGATCTATCGCTCTACACATTTGCAAGGGAAACATGTAAAATGAGCAATTGGCTTTTGGTTTGTGGAATTTTAATTACTTGACAAAATCTATAGCTGCACGGAAATCTCTCTAGATAATATTAAGAAAATTTCCTGATTTTGTATTGAATATGGTGATTCCTTATCAAATATGGTGATTTTGTCGGTTTATGAAATAAAGATTTACATGGAAAGAAACTGATGATGAGATCAAATCCATTTACTTAGAGTAAATACATATATTTGACCAAAAAAGTGAATATGTAACAAATACATAGACGACTTCTAGATCATGGTACTGGAAAGGTGAGCCTTAGTGGAACAGTAAAGGGTTACTCAATTGTGACCTAAAGTCACGGGTTCAAGTCACAAAAATGGCCTCTCTGGAAATCAGGGGTACATTAACTGTGACATCATGATTTTCAGATTCTGTTTTCGATTGAATAAGTTGGACTTTTCATTGACACGCCTATAGTTTTTTTCCCTGAGTTGGCCACTCAAGAGATAACTAGCCTATCAAGTGAAGCCGTTAAGGAATATAAACGCAATAGACTTGAGAATTCGATTAGGAATCGACTGCTCAACCGTGCTAATATGCAAGGATCATTAGGTTACGCTAAAATCGCATCAGATTAAAATTAATCACGAATATGAACCCAATTTTAGAAATTGAAAGTCTTGTCATGTCACGATTTTTTTTAGGAACGTCGACTAATCATTCGAAGAGTTTTTGGCAAGCTTGGGATTTTTACGGAAAATTAATCCGGACAATTTGGAAAAAAAAGGAAACTCGATAGGCCATTTGCAAGTAGATTTTTGGCATCCAAAGTGAGCTATTTGGCGAAGGGAAATTGTGGAAATTGTGCGGGCTTCCTCCTCAGCGAAATTGGTCATCAAATTGGAGAGATTTGTTAAGAAATTGAATTTTGGACATTTCGGAAAAAAGGAAAGAAATTCGGATGGTAGAGAGAGTGGTCAATTTTGATGTCCAAAATTGGTGATTTGTGGGAGTTTACATGCAAGAAAGTGAGTGGGGATCAAGTATATTAGCATGGAGATTTTTGGGGACCAAATCGAATTGAAATGGAAGTCCAATTTGTGAAATTCTTAGGCTAGAGGGGCTGTCACATTTTAGTCTTCATTTGGACTTCAATTGGGGTAAGTTGGTGTTAAGATTGGTCTTGGGTGACCAATTGATATTGTTGGATAAAGATGGGCTGAAGATAGGGGGGACAAGGGGATGAACTTGTGGATTTTTAGGGGACCAAGTCTTAATTAAGTAGATAAGTTTGTTTGACTTTTGACCCCCTCTCCCCAAGCTTCTCTCACACACTGCTGCTTCCCCTCCTTCGCCACTTCTACGTCTCTTTCATTCTCTTCGAAAAGTCCAGCTCTCTCATTTCCCTTAGCTTGCAGCGTGCCAACTCATTTTTCTCTGCCTCATCTTCGACCGACTCCTTCTCTCTCTCTCACTACCACGTCAGCTCATGACCAGCTTCTCTCTCCGCGTCCATGACACTCCCTCCCCACCATTTCTCTCTTTCGCTGCCTCATCACCTCACACCATCAACCCACGCGTCCTCCACCATCGCCTGTCCTTCACCGAAAGAAACCTTCACAGCTCCACCATCTTTTGCCTCCATCTCCCCCAGCAGCGACCGAAATAGCTCCTTGCAGCTGCCACGAAGCCACGTCTCCACGCTCGGTTAACTGCCAACCCCCACATACCGAAGTCAGCTCGCCAGACTCAGCCGCACGCCAGCCCATTTCCACCAAAGCCGACTTCTTGATTTGTTGACCACGCATGTCCATCTCCATGTCCGAAGTAGCCCACGATTTCAACCCATCTGCTTCCTCCTTCACTCGCTTAGCCAGCCACTCGAAGTCAGCCACGAGCAGCCCGCACGCCAGTCCGCATCTCCACCGAGTCCACCGTGGAACAGCCACTGTTCAGCCACCTCCAAGCCGCGCTGCAATAGCTCCAATCAGTTGAACCAAGCCGCGACCAGCAGCCCCCTTCAAGATCAGCAGCTAGGGACGTGAGCCTAGTAAGGTTTTCGAGCCTTCCTGAGCTCCAGTTGGCACCGCCGCAAGCCCAAGTTTCAACCACCGTCGCACCGCTGTCGCTGTGGACTCACCGGCTCACAAAACCGATGAGTTTACTCACTAAACTCTGCTTAGAGAGTTAATTATGCTTAAAGGTTGAGTAGTTTAAGTTAATTAGGGATTATGTGGTTAGTTAGAACAAATTAGCAAGTTAATTACTTGTTTATGCATGTTAGGTCATTAGACGGGTTTAATTAGCGACTAGATAGATTGTAGTATTTATCTAGAGTGGTTCGGAAATTTTCTGGGTCCGTTTCGGTATTTAATTAGGCTTTTCCGGCCTAAGTTTGCATTTATGGCATTTAAATGTATTTATTTAATTAATTTTGGTATTTATTTAATTATTTATTATTTTTTGAAAATTAGACCGGGATAACCGGTGACTGGAATTTCGTACTGATTGCAATGGTGTGATTGGTTTATTTAATTGAGTGTAGATTTGTGCAAATTGAATGAGATTTGTAATTTTGGATATTTATCCCAAAATTGAGTATTTTCAGTATTTAATTAGAAAATACCGAACGTCGGTTTACAACGCCAAAAATATCTTTGTAGACTACATTAAATTGTGGGATTTTTAAATAGAAAAATATGGAATTTTGGCTAAGGCCGATCGTGTACCCACACATGATTATTTTTATTGGGTATGATGAAAATGGAGAATTCTCAGTTGGTGATAACTATATACTATATCAACTTGCTAGCCTTGATATATCAATTTCGGTAAACAGTATACTCTAGCAGCTTTTGTGAGTATTATAAGTACGGCACATCTTTGGTGAGCATTATAAGTATCACACAGCTTTAGTGAGCATTATAAGTATCGCACAGCTTTGGTGAGCAATTAGATATATAGTAGCATCGGTAAGCATTATTATATGTCTATTATCAGCTTCAATGAGCATTATTACCATCTATTATCAATTTAGGATAAGCAATGCTTGAATCAATCGAATTTTATGGATGGTATTGATAGTATGGGATCGAATGGATCGATTGATCGATGATGTGATTTAAATTGAAGTGATTGGTTAATTATATGAATCATACTGACTTGTAGGAATGAACTGAGGTAAAGTTAAGTCATCTATCTTGTGTGTGCATAGGCAGCCTTTAGGCATATTGTGATTTAAATTGAAGTGATTGGTTGATTATATGAATCATATTGACTTGTAGGAATGAACTGAGGCAAAGGTAAGCCATCTATCTTGTGTGTGCATAGGCAGCCTTTAGGTGTATTTCCTTCATAGTAAGAGTTTAGGAGGTGAATTTGCTGAGACATTGTCTCACCTCGTCGTTGGCTCAACTTTTCAAATCCCTAGAGTGAAGAACCCGGAGCTTGAGGTGGAAGGGTCGAAGCATGTGTAGCTCAGAAGTTCTTTTTGGAGATAGATCTCCTATATTTAGATCTTAGAGTTAGCCTCTATTGTAAACTAGTTTGTTTATAAAAGCTGGGTTAATTGATTTGAAATTTCTTTGTCCTGCTTTTCTATTACACGTTTGTCATGGTTAGGGGATTAGTAATTCGCTTCCGCATGCGCATTAAAATAAATGGGTCGGTGACGCGTCTTGGAACGTTGCAAATTTTATCGACCACTGAAGGATGGGCACGCGCTCAAGGTTCAGGGTGTGACATTAACCCCTTCCTATACCCATGTAGTCAAGCCAAGCCATTGATACATGAACCCCTTCCTAGTTGTTATTAAGCAACTGAAACAAACTTGATTGGGATGACAACAAGGTTTTTTTTTTTTTTTTTTTGACCAAGGATCCGCCAGAGTATGCCCTTGTCAACTTACGCCAATTCGGGGCCTCACGGGCCTACGAGGTGGAGGCCCAACAACGACTATATCTTGGGAGAAATTAGCCCAGCAACCCACCGCCAGGGCCCTCCACTTAAATCACAGAGCCGATAGGGAGTTCGAACCCAGGACCTTTGGAGAGGAAAGGCAAGCCCTCAACCATCTCAGCCATGTGTGGGTGGGTGACAACAAGGTATTTCTATAGTCACATCCTAAAGTTTTCAAAAATCTTAAAGATTTGCCAAAAATAAGAGGAACTCCTATCTTGCGATCATGGAAAATGGAAGAATTATTTTAACAATCGAGACTTATTCGAGAATGAATGAATGTCTATCAGAATGGTATCACATAAGTGGTGGACACAATGCAATATATATTGATATTTTATACTCAATGTCAGTTATGGCAAAAAGCTATTTTTTCACAAGCATAGATCTACAATCAAACCATGCTCTGATCAGCCATAGAAACTTGAAACTGGATGAGAGCAATATATGATATTTAGCAGCACAGATGATTATTTTGTGGATCAAATCAGAGTCCTTGGTTGATGGAGATACTCTCTTTTGGAACTTCCACATTTAAATTTATAGCTTCATCCATCCGATCATCTTTAGTATTGAGAGGAGCCTGTAGTGATGATTCTTGGTTTGCAGGTATCTGAGGAGGTAGACAAAAGTCAAAATTTAAACAGAATTTTCAAGTAATTGACTGTTTATGTACAAAAATGGGAGAATTTTGAGTCTCAAATAAGCGGTAACATCATTCAATTCCATGAATCAAGATCCTAATACGTGTAGATACGGATGGTTTGATGGGAGCAAGAATTAAGAAGAGCAAATGTTGGCCAAAGTTTTTTTTATATTTATTTTTATAGTGAAGCATATTTACAATCAACTCTGTAAGGATTCACACCCAATGCCGACTATGGCAACTGAGACTCAAAATAAAATCACGAGAGAAGAAAAATCTGTCCTAGTCGAGCGAAGATCAGGAGGTAGATCAGATCTTTATAGTTGGCTTGAAGACTCTGTCAGCTGTCAAATGCATTTGGTGCAACTTGATGATTGTACATTCTTTATTTGGAATACGCACGAGGTATGTCAAGAGGTTCAACTGACCAAAAGTAACTATGCAAGACCTTGTTTCATTCTGAATTTGCCAAATCATCTCTTTCATCTTGGCCCCTTGTCCCCTCATCTGCCACAAAAAATATAACTAGTAGCTTGTAAGCATATATTATATCATATACAGAAGCCCGCATCGAACTAATCCACCTAAAGATGGAGCTCCATTCGGAAACGAGATCACTTTCTCACTGAGGGTTCCTTTCTTTTCTTTGCATCAGGATTCCCAGTAAATCTCGCAGTAAAAGTGTTTGTATTTGCATCCTGGTAATCATAGGCATATACAGAAAGTATATAATGGAACGTGCTACTCATGGGTATACACACGCACAATTTTGGTCCTCCGACTCAATTATACATGAGAAGACAGATGAAGCCATGCAACAACGACAATATATTAAGCAACTGAAATAGACTGCGGCTGTCTATCTGGATGAAACGGAGGCACTTCCATTGTTCATATACCAAAGTTTTCAAAAATTTCAAAGATTAGCCAAAAACAGGAGGAATTCCTCATCTCAAGATCACTAAAAATGGAAAAGTTATTTTAACAATTGAGACTTTCGAGAATGAATACACCTTTGTCAGAATGGTATTACATAAATGGTGGACACAATGCAATATATATGATATTCTATACACAATGTCACAACCATCGTTCACATATTTTGTATACACACATACACAGGATTTTGCTGAATAAAATATCTATTACTTGTGAGTCAATTATTGCAAAAAGCTATTATTTCACAAGCATGGGTCTACAATCAAAACATGCTCTGATCAGCTGTTAAAACTTGAAGCCGGATGAGAGCGAAGCTGGACAAGAGCAACATATGATAATCAGCAACACAGATGATTCTTTTCTGAGATCAAATCAGAGTCCTTTGTTGATGAAGATACACTCTCTTTCATCAGTTCCACATTCAAATTTGGAGTTCCATCCATCTGATCATCTTTGGAATTAATAGGAGCCTGCAGTGATAATTTTACGTTTGCTGGTATCTGAGGAGGTAGACAAAAGTCAAATTATTAAGGCAGATAATCCCATAGTGCACACCAAGCATAGTTGCATTCAGAGCACAGAAAATATTCCAATTATCAAATCACATTATGATGACTATGAACACCCAAATAGAGCTTAAAAAACACAAACGTTCTGCATAAAACAGCAAAATCATATTTGGGGGATCAATTTTTTGTTCCATTGCTTTTCCTTCACCTCTTCCAGCAACAGAATCACATAAAGACACTTTTAGTTGTTAAAGTGCCAACTTGATTGTCACATACAGGAGGTCTAGAATATTTCAATTTAAGTCAGTCCCCTGCTTCTGCATCTGAACTTTGGTCCAACTTGCTTTTGGCATCCCATTCTACTCAATAACCAACCATTAAGTAGAGAAGGACAGGGAAAAACAGAAGCTGCTTCCCCAAGCTTCTTTGCTTGTCCTTCTCAGTAAGATTGTCAACATTATCCTTCAAACGTGAGATTGTTGTGAAAACCACAAACGACCATTTTCAAAGTTAAAACTTCCAATTCTAAATTTAATTGATGTCAATTAGCTACAGCCAAGACTCGAAACCCAAAATTAAAGTCAAAACCCCACAGCAAGATGCCCATGCTTCTCCAGCTAGGCAAGTTGGGGTCCATCAGATGATGATATAAAATGATCTCAATAACATGACTCCAATCATGTCAAACTCCACGTAGATATGTCACATGAAGACATTACACAACTATTCAATACATGGTGAAGATGATAAAAACTAATTCCACATCTGAAATTTAGAGTTCTCTTTTCCCCTTTTTTTAATCGTAAGTGATAAAGAGAATTCTTGGAAGTTAACTGCTCGAAGTGGATCAGGAATGTAAAAAGAACAGATCAAAGCTGGAAAAGGAACGATAAGAACTCCTCAAATTAGAGCACTCATTGCATAAGCGTTTATAAGTTCCTAAAACAAACAAAGTAAGAAGACTCAAAATCTTCAAAAATCTATTTCTTGACCAGCCTCTTAAATTTGTGATCAAAGTTCAAGAGACCGTTGGAACTGCAAGGTTGACTGACCTTCTCCAGGTTAGAGCCATCAAAAGGTTGTGAGACATTCGAGACAAGATCTGGATCATCGGGTTCTGCATGGGGCTCCTGGGAAGAGGCTTCTTTTCCATGCATATCATCAGCTTGCCCATTAGCAACTGAGTCTGGCTGGATACTTTTAGAAGCCTTTGACTCACAGTTATAATCACCATTTTTCATAACAGTACTTGGATCTCCATAGGCTCTTTTCCTGCTACAAGAATAGAGAATCAGAACTAAACCAACATTTGTTAAGTAAAATCGATAAGCTAAGTTGGGAAAACAAAAGACTCACCTGCTGGAGCTAGAAAAAGTTACAGGAAGAGTGCTAGGCTTGCAGGAAAATATAATTCCATGGAGAGGTTTTCCATCTATGACGGTTTCAATTGTGTATCGATCACCAAAATTCTCCGTCACTCTCGCCTGAAATATTGATTTGCCTCGGACAGCTTCTGATTGTGTGAATGGATAACAATGAGAACCTGCACTAGAGTCCATAGCTACTTATGATCTGCCACATATAAGCAATTCATAAAAACAGTATCACGACCAAAATCCCACGATTTCCAGATAAGTGAAAACTCTAGTGGGAGATCTTCAGCTATATATAACAGCAAGGGAAAACATGAAAAACTGGCACTTGGCTTCTGCTTCACGCAATTTTAATTACTTGACAAAATCTACAGCCTCACAGAAATCTCTCTAGACAATTTTGAAGAAAATTTCCTGATTTTGTATAGAATATGGTGATTCAGTATTGAATATGGTGATTTTGTCGGTTTATGAAAAAAAGATTTACATGGAAAGAAACATACAATGAGATCAAATCCATTTACTTAAAGTACATACATATATTTGACCAAAAAGGTAAATACCTAGCAAATACGTGGACGTCACCAAAATCGAGGTACCCTAAGGCTGAGCATTAGTGGAGCAGTAAAAGGTTACTCCATTGTGACCCAAGGTCACGGGTTCGAGTCAGGAAAATAACCTCTCTAGAAAGTAGGATTATGGCAGCATTTGAGAACCCCTTCCTAGACCCATGTAGTGCAGGGGAGTCTTGGGCACTGGGATGCCGATTTGTTGCCTAAAGTCTGAGCTTTAACTTCAAGATAAAATTATTTCTCAATTAACACTAAACAAAAAATAAATTTTTCATATTATATGGTAAGTGAAGTCCCGTTTTGGAAGATTTTATGGTCCAAAACTTTAACACAAATAAGTTCATGGTTCATTGTTATCTTTTGGAGCTAGATAGATGAATTCGTGGTTAAAGTTAACTAAGATGGTGTTTATGGACATAACACTTATCGTTGGGGTCTACATATTGTTTGATAGAGTTGAAACAATCAGATTGAAGAAGTGTTGATAAAGCAACAAAATCAGTTATGACTCTCCCTTTCAATACAGTTTCAGCGAAGTTGTGCCAAATATGTCCAGCAAATTCACAATATCACTATACTTTGCCTAAGCACATGGTAACTCTACTAGTTCTAACTCTATTTTAGAAACTAACACAAGGTGAGAGTTCAAATTCAAATTGATGTGGAATCCCATCATTGAGAAGTTTGCAAAGAGGCTGGTGGGGTGGCAAAGCCTTATCTTTCCAAGGGATGAAAAACCAGAGAGTACCTGAGCTTGCTAGTTTACTTTCTTTCTCTCTTTCCCATTCCAGCGTCTGTCGTGGAAAGATCGGGGGATATTCAGAGGAAGTTCTTGTGGGGCAGTACAGAGGAAAGACACAGATATCACCTGGTGATAATGGTCTGGTCGATTTACTTATATCTAGAGCCAGTTTAAGAGTATGATCTTGCTCCTGTTGTAACAATGCTTCGTCTGAAAATGGCTTTGAAGACATTTAAATGACCAGAACCACATACGGAGACAACTCAGACAAGTCATAACAGAAAAATGCGCACAAAGCAGAGAGGATGGATCTCAAAGTATGGGAAGGGTCAACATGCAGTGGGAGTCTGGAAATGGAAAAGCAACTCTAGGATTCTTCCATGCAAAATATTCTATTCATTCCTTAGTGGGAGTTTTATTCTATTTTTTGCATTTTGATTGATGCCCATCATCGCGTTTAAACACAGTTTCATAGCTTATTCAGAATGACAAGCAACAAAGAAACGATTTTTCAATCTTGGATGAGTCGGGTAAATGGCAAGATTATTTAAGATGTTGAATTGATTGGGAACATTAATAATAGAGTTGTTGGAAGTGTCCGTTTTCTTTCCATGTTGTAGTGGATGCAAAGGAACCTTAAGGTTATTGATTTTGTAAAATGGTCATTGACAAAATATAAGGTGTTCACCATGTATCTTATCGCCGGGGCATGAGAAAAGAGGAGAAAGTAAAGGATGATTTCGTTGAAGATTGATATGTATGAAATTTTTATTTCATTTTTGCTTGTGAAGCGCCTTGGGGAAGAAACTGACTTTGTATAACATGCGAAAACGAGGTCAGATTTTGTGTTGTCTCTGCAACAAGGCAGCGATGTTGTCTCTGCAACAAGGCAGCGAAATCTGCTGATGATTTATGGATATATTTTGGTTGGTCAAGGAGGCTTTGGATTTGATTAGGTCGGTTGAAGGCATTCAATCTGTAAGTGCAGAGACTGTGCAGAGACATGCGAAAACGAGGTCAGAATATATCATAAATCATGTTGCCACTTCTTATCGAGGCACAGGTTAAAAATACACAAACAGATTTACAAATCCCACCACCCCCTCCCCCCCAAAAAAAAAAAAAAAAAAAACTGCGGGCCATACAACCACAGCCACGTTACTTATACGATCTCATAATCATCTGCTGGAAGGAATAGGGGGATAATACACAATCGATGACCCAGGAGTAACAAAGGAAAATATTAAAGAACTGGAGACAATTGGTATCATGAAAGATAGTTTCAGGTCTACATAAACAAATGTAGAATCGAATTAAATAGTTCTATGTCCACAGCATTTTTCTCCCACCAACAACCGTCATTTAAGAAGATGAAAGTAAACATATATCAGGGCCTAACCTGGCTGACCATGGATCAATTGCGGCACAGGTTGATATGAGCTTGTGGATACACCAACTTGCACCAAAGCTTTGTCATGTCCTAGAGTCAGATTTTGTTCTTGGCACTTCAGCTTCAGTTTCTTCCTCAAGGGTAGCTTCTCTAACCTTCGCTCGTATTCCCTAGTGAGTCCTAGATATGATATAGGAAATAGACTCAGGTAAACATATTGGGTTATGAAAACCTGGTAATCAATATACACTACCAAAAAAATGTCAACGAGATATAATTTGAACCTGTGTGTAAGTAATACATATCGTCAAGAGCCTCGAGATTTCCATTGCAACCACCCACAAAGACAAGAACCCCACTCCTTACAGGATCCAGACAGTCCCCAGCCATGGAAAATCTGGCAGAAGGTCCAGCACCTGCAGTAGTCACCGTGGACCATATTGCAGATTCTGCAAAATCATGGTAACAGTCAAGCAAAAGAGATAAAGAACACAAGGACTCGCATTTTAAGTCAAAGGAACGAAAGCAACATTCCCTTGCTTTTCCAAGGCATACGAGTTAATAGGAAAGAATTAAAAGAAGCAATGGATGATCAGCTCAAACTTTTTCTTCCAAATACATGAATGATTGAGCAAAGTTAACTAATCATTGGATATGAAATTGGACGGACAAGGAAAAAGGCCCTATTCTTGAAGCAGAAGTTCATATAGCACCCCTATGTCCTGCTTGCATCTTAAAACAAAAGAAATATACTTGAGATTTATAACTGCAATCAACCAAAGCATTGTCTAGAAATATATTAACTAACACAGGCTTCGTATAAAACAGGCTGGGAAGAATGTGAGACATAGCAATTTGAGTCTGTCGTTATTACAAATCAGCAAATGCATATATCTGAATGATCTCTGTGGCAGACATTCAGAAAGCACATATGGAGCAAAAAGTACTTACCAACATCAAGCAGATACAGGTCATCATATGGCTTTTGGGCCTCTGTATATCCCCCATAAACCAACAGAAATTTCCCAAAAGTAATACTCAAATATCCAGCACGAGGGGGTAGCATGTGGCCGGTGGCATTCAGTTCCTTCCACATGAGGGTATCTAACAAAATACAGAAAGGCCAAGACTAGTAAAAAGAGGATACTCATTGAGAGAAAAGCGCAAGAAACCGCTATTCAGGTAAACTAATAAAGGCTACAGTAGACAGTAAACCTGCATTGAGAATATGGACATCAGACAAATAGTTAACACATCCATCTTCACCACCAATCACAATCATTTTGTTCTTCCAAGTTGAGCAGCCATGGGTATGACGTGGTGAAGGAGGGATACCAGTCATCATAGCCTTATTCCATACAAATGTCTCTGAAGATTATGAGAAGGAAATGCATCAACTAGTATGTTCATCTACCCGAGGAAGATAGAATACTGAACTAACCAATCTAAATCAATAAGTATTTAATGAGCAGTAGTAACTGATGACGCATGCTACAAGTATAATACTTTGATAAATTGGAGGAAACGACATTCATGGAAAGTAAAGTCTTTAACCCAGCTCTCATGTGCACAGATGGGAAATTTCACAAATAGATGTCGATGGGGACTACAGGCAAATAAGAAATGTTGACTTTTAAAAGGAGAATACCTGTGTTCAATATGAAGAGATCATTGTAATATACTCCATCATCATTATCGGGAGATTTTCCATACCCACCAAATATGAACAGCCTTTTATCCACAAGTGCTGCACTATGACCCTGCCTTGCCTCTGGTCGCTCTCCCCTTGTCATGGGTGATATCCATGTATGAGAAGCTACAAAACATATCCGTGAACTACATTAAAAGAAACCCAACCTCTGCTGTTGCAGGTATAATGAAAAGATGCACAGATTATTAGTCGACGAGACTGTATGGCTACACCAGGGGCAAAAGGAGATGGTAACCGTAACTTACAAGTGTATAGTATATGCAAATCCCCAAAAGGTTCATCCCATCCGTCCCACCAAACACAAACAAATTGTCACCAACATTAGTGCAGCTATGGCCATCCCTTGGAGTAGGTGGCATGCCTTTTATCGTGGGTTGGCTCCATGTTTGCTCCACTGCGAGTCAGAAAAAACTAAATTATCAATTGAAAAAAAGGAAAATCACGACACACAGAGAAACAATGGCAGATCTCTCTCCCTCCCTCCCTCCCCCCCTCCCTCCCCCTCCTCCTCTCTCTCTCTCTCTCTCTCTCTCTCTCTCTCGTTCCCCCCTCCCTCCCTCCCTCCCTCCCCTCCCTCCCTCCCTCCCTCCCCCGCTCCCCCCCCAGGTCACCAGTTAAGACTATAGTAAATGAATTCACCTCTCATAGTTCAACATCTTCCGCATGCCACACAGGCTAAGCTCCAATGGAACACAAGATCAGGACACAAAAAGTAGAAGGCAACAAATTTGGAAGTACACCAAAAGCCATCCCTCATGAAATTCCAGCAGGAAAAATAAACAGCAGAAAAATACAAATGGGGAGAAAGTCAAAATCATATTCAGTAATTGTTCAAGATGAAAGAAGTACAGGAAAATATTGGTCATAGCAGTGCCATATATAACAATCACTGGACATCATGAATTTTCTCTTTCAACCCCCACATTCAATGCAAAATATTAGCCACATATCACCGATTCAAGAGCCAATCCATTGATTAAAGTAAAGCCAACAACAAACAACAGGCTGTCATATTCAGTAATTGTTCAAGATGAAAGAAGTACAGGAAAATATTTGGTCATAGCAGTGCCATATATAACAATCACTGGACATCATGAATTTTCTCTTTCAACCCCCACATTCAATGCAAAATATTAGCCACATATCACCGATTCAAGAGCCAATCCATTGATTAAAGTAAAGCCAACAACAAACAACAGGCATCAGCAAGTTATAACATAACCAAAAAAAGAAAAATCCCAACAAGCAGAATTGCACCCAAAAACGCTAGGAGCTCCAAATCAGACAGAACAAAAGAAAAGAAAAGAATCAATCTTTCTCTCGGCACCAAGCAGAGAATACCAATCTGTATCGAAGACATTCTCAGAAAAATTGCAGACTTCGAAGGAAAAGCAGAATCTCCAGAAGATAAACTTTATGACCCACCAGTGTCAAAGACGTGAACCTCATTGGTCTGGCAGTTGTCCATGTCAAAGCCGCCGAACACGTAGAGGAACCTCCCTCCTTTGATCGCATTGCAAGCGTGGGCCCACCTCTTTCGGGGGCCACCCGCCTCTTGGCTGCCCTGCTCTTGTTCCTGGGCTTGCGGCAACACAACTCTCTCCCACCTCATTTTGCTTTCTCGGGAATATCAAACGACAACAGAAGGGGCCAAAGAAAGTGCAAGAAAGTGAAAGCCTTTGAAAGAAAAGAGTAGGATTCGAGGATAAGCTCAGGGATTCAAAGATCCAGAGGGTCTCTCTTTGGTGTCATGCAGAGGGCAAGAGCATAACACCTGACAAATGTTGACGTAGAAGCAAGAACTGTGCCTGTTGCGGAGAGCCGTTTTGAAACATTGATTTTTGCGAGGGAAGGTGAGAGCTTTTCTTCTGTGTCTCTCTCTCTCTCTCTTTTTCCTTTTCTCCTTACCAAAACGTTGTCAAGCACAAAGAATTTTCTTAATACCTCTTTTGGCCCTTTAGAAAAAGATCAAGAAGGATCATATCAGGAAAAATTGCCCCATATATAAACTCGTTCCGGGGCCAGCATTGTCAAAGCCAAATCCGGCAAGAAAAATATGCCATTCAATTCAATACCAAAAATATCAGTTGACAGAAATATGGGTACTAAAAGTACAATTATGGACATAAATTGAATTAAGGATAAAGTAATAAACAATATGCATTATGTCATCGGAATTTAGATATTGCCATTTTAACTTGCATCCTTTAGTAAGCCTAAATGTTTAAAGTACATTATTAGATTTTTTTTTCTTAGGTCGTATAAGTACATTATTAGATTTAGACCAGAGAAAAAAGAAATTATTTCAGTAACTAAATATTTTTTAAGCTTTAAATTTTAAACAGTTTTTTCAAGTGATTTATTGTTAGTAAAATTTAAAAGATGAAATTGGGGGCATTACTGAGTCTTGATTCATGCAATAACATCACTCAATTCCAAGAATAAGAATTTTAAATACATACCGCTACAAATGTATGATGGGAGCAAAAGTTAAGGAGAGTGAAGTTGGGCTGAAATTATTTATTTATTTATTTACATAGCAAATCATTTTCACAATTAACAACCCCAAAATTCACAACACTTAATGAGATTTTATAATTACACTATTAAACAAGTTTTAGGTAATCTTTTCATTCCAATCTATTTCCTAAATAAATAAATAACATATGCTGCCTTTTTATCACTCTTTACCTTTTGTTTTTGTGAATACTATGATATTTTCATTTAGTATATTTTAGGTTGTGATCTCTATAATAGTAAAAGTAAAATCTATTGTATCATATTGATGTTCATACTTAAAATTTAACTAATAAAATTAAGAAAACATGAAAAATAAAAGTTTTAAAATTTTATTTTATAATTTCACCATTCTCTTGGCTCGATGTGCTACTCTAGGCATCATCTTGTAATTTTATATGTAGACAAAATCCACCTAAATTTCTAAATGCTGTGTAAAGTGCAGTTGACACCAAATAATCACATATCTAGTTTATTATGAGCTAAATTTTTGTTCAACCACAACTAATGGCAATTGGATGACACTTCCTCCAGATACTCTTGTGACTAGTGGATTATAAATTGCAAACATCGTCCACATGCAAAATTAAACAATTATAAATATAGGTGATGTCCATGGCTATACCCCACCAATCAAACTAATAGTTGAAGAAAACTTCGAAGAATATGGTCCAATAATTATTGTCATCAGCATCCATTTTAGCTAAAAATAATCAAGGATTATCGCAAATACATGATTCACTAGCATTTAACATTTTTATCGGCAAAAGAACACTTCAAGTGCCATAACTTGGCACAAAGGGACACTTAAGTGCCACATTCGAAGAAAAACGGATCACTTAAGTGTCACTCCGGCCAAAATTTGGCCAAAACAACGACATGAAATTTTTCCGGCGAAGTGAGCCCAAAACGACGTCGTTTTTGCACGCCGATGTGGTAAAAAAATAATGTAAAAATTAATTAAATTTAAATTTAGTTAAAATATATAAAAATAATACTTTAAAAAAAAAAAAAAAAAAGGAAAGAGGGGGAGGCGGGCCGAGGGATCGCCCTCGCCGCCGCCGTTGCGGAAGGGCCGCGACGGGGGGGGAGGGTCGGCGGGGTCGGTGGCCCTCGCCCGGCCCGGGCCAAGGGCCGCGCCCACCGACCCTCATCGGATCTAGGCGAGGGCCGCGAGCCCTCGCCACTCGTGGCCGGTGGCAAGGGTCGCGGCCCTCACCTAGATCCGGTGAGGGTTGGCGGCCCTCGCCGACCGAGCCAAGGGCCGCCACCCACCGGGGCAACCCCGCGAGCGACGGCCCTTGGCTCGGCCGGGCGAGGGCCGTTGACCCTCGCCAAATTTGGGCAAGGGCTGCGACCCTCGCCGCTAGTCAGCCAGGGTCACCAACCCTTGGCCAGGCCCTAGCGACCCTGGCCGACCCTCCCCCCGCCGTCACCGGCCCTTCTCGGCGGCAACGGGGTGGCGGCGGCGACGGATGAGGGCTAATCCCTCGCCGCCTCCCCGTTTTCCTTTTTTTAATTTTAAAATTATTATTTTAAATATTTTAACTAAATTTAATTTTTAATTTAATTTAATTAATTTTTATATTATTTTTTTACCACGTCAGCTCAAAACGACGCTGTGTTTGCATTATTTGGCCACATCGGCATGCAAAACGGCGTCATTTTGGGCTCGCTTCGCCGGAAAAATGCCACGTCAGCGTTTGGTCGGACTTTGGCCGGATTGGCACTTAAGTGATCCATTTTACTCCGATTTTGGTACTTAAGTGTACATTTCGTAAGTTATGGCACTTAAGTATCCCTTTTTATCAAGTTATGGCACTCTAGGGGTCCGCATGTTCATTTTTATCATAATACAATTCGGTGTAGACATTAATATGGTTTTCGGTAAAAAGAAAGTACCACAGTAAAGCTTAAGAATTATAGGAAGACCAATTACAGAACCTAAATCTTGTGTTTCATACCAATAGGAATTTAACACATAGATGAATAATAATCATCTGTAAGCCAAGGAAAACATAAATTTTTTCTTTAAAAAATGTGTGAATATAGCTTTTCTGAGAATGGCTGTATGTTTCTAGTAAACAGACCCATGTAAATAACTTGCTATGCTTTGGGAAGAACTTCCAAATGCCACATTTCAGCTCGAAAGTCGCTTTTACACATTTCGGGACCTTTTTGTTTTCGTATATTTTTAGTATTCAAGTCTAATATCCCTTCCTTTTCTTTTCTTTTCGTCTAGACCACAGTAGTCATAAATTTATGTTCTTTTAAATTCACTGGGAATTAAAGACAAAGCTAAAGTAGACATTTAGACAAACTTGATATAACACAAATATGTTGCATTTCAAGGGTAAAAAAACATTCGATTCGGAGGAAAATGTTGAGCTAGTTAATTAATCTAAAACAGATAGTAAACTTCTTCAAATATCACGTGTTGTTAGTGGAAAGAATTCTAAACTTATTGCACTTGTGCCACTTTGATCCTGAACATTTCAATTTGACCAATTAAATCTTAAACATTTGACAATTTGTCAATTTAATCGTAAACATTTCAATTATACCAATTTAATCGTAGGTCCATATTTCATCACAACGGAGGAGGACGTCAAGTCCTTGATCATGAAATATGAGGCCATTCATAACTGTGTGCATGGGAAATTAAAGAATTTAAAGAATGTTCCGTCGGTCAAGGTTGCTCTTGGTCGTAATTGTGGAGATGGACGTTGACAATTTTGAGACAGTTTTCATTTTCGTCCTTTTAACTTGATCTATGTAGATTGTCATATTAGGTGCTCAAATTTTGTATTTGTGTTAATTAAATACACTACCTTTCACGATTTGTTTTACCATTAACATGTAATGTGGCAATTAAAAGTAAATAAATCGCTTTAAATTATAAAACTCAATTTAACGTAGGATACGAGAAAGAAAATGAGAAAGAAAAACTATAGTGACATGGTTCTCTCTCTCTCTCTCTCTCTCTCTCTCATATCAACAAGAAATAAGTTGCGAGAATATATATTCACACAACTTACATAGGACATTCCAAAGTTTGATTTAACCAGCAGTGACAAAAGTTGGGAAAGGGTAGTGTCACCTCAACAAAAAGATAAAGAAAAGGGACACCAAGAGGAGCAACAATGATTTTCAAAATGCTCCATTTATCCGATCTTTTCATTTCCACAACCGTATAATGGGCAAGCTATACACATCGTTCACTCAAAAGTTCGCAACCATGCTCTACAGGGACCTAGACAGCTTCAGAGCTACCCAGCTTAAGGTTAGCATTCATCCTCAACAATGCTTTAAATATCATGATCATACAAAACCATTTACATGATCAAGTCTCAGAAAATTGACTCTATAATTCAGTACCAAGTCCATTAGCCTCAGAAGTCCACATAATTCAAAGTCTCTTCACAGAATTCACGAACATCCTGATATAAAAAGTTTAATTCCAGAATCAGATAGAAAAGATGGCATGCATAGAGAAAAACTTAACTGAGAACACATATATAGATATCAATTTGTTGATCATTTTTTGTCACTACATCGCCTAGTCGGTGCTCTTCTAATATCATGCACTAACCGCTTTTATCCACCATGAATCCCTTTCTAGATAGAGAAAGGAAGGAAGCAGCTCTTATTGCCATCAAATTGGCAACAAAAACCACTGACAGCATCAGAACTACTGGTAAAAATCTAAGATATGCATAATCTGCAGGATAGCAAGTAGATTCCAAACAAGCACTGTACAAATACTGAAGCCAGGAAAGTATCTATGGGCTATACAACTCCCATTCTTTTCTTGTATGTACTGGCACCAATCAGCCAATCTTCAATATTGCTTTGCCAAAGTACCGATAATCCAAAGCAACTAGTCATTTCTCAATTGTGCTTTGCGAAAATACTCACAATGATGTGACAGGGGTAATGACTTAAAGACTACGTTTACAGAATTTATTGGGAGGGCCACAACTTTGATGGTCAAAGAACTGTCCTCCATACAAATTTTAACATGCTACAGCTTGCAATTTGCCGCAAGAGAGTATAGAAAGGCAAGTTGTGCTTATCATTATCTACTTATTTTACAATCAAATAATCTGGGCACTTGATGTAATATGCAGAATCTAAGATGATAAATAATTACGGACTACTTTTCTCTCCTAGGATTTAGCCTGTTCACTCCTTGTCGTCCAAGATGAGAATTTCCCCATCATCAGCAAAAGGAAATAACTGAATAAGTAATGTTGGGTCGGCATCACCATTTTCTACAATGCATGGACTTGGCTTACTCACTGACGAAAATGACGTGCCCATATTATGAGAAAAAGAACATGAATCACCATTCCGACAACCCTGCAAGTCCAATTACACAATCAATTAATGAATTGCTTGCATTTTGTACGGGAGAATAAAGTAGCAGCAGTGATGAAAGCAAGACTTAGGAGCATATGTGGAGAGTGTGGCATGACTTGGACATAATCAGCTACAGGTACACTTGAGCAATCCTAATACTAGCTTCTCGATCTCTTTCTTCAGACAAGGAGTGACCAATTTAAGCTCAGAAGCCTCTAATCTCTTAGGAGGACTATATGCAAACAATCTCAAAAGATACCGCAGAGGAAAGAGGGAGAGAGCGGAGCGGAGGAAAGAGAGAAAGAGCGTGATGTTAAAAAAGTTTAGAGTATTTATGTTACAGTGACTATAGTTTAGGTTTCTTTGTTGTGTTTACCTTTAAATGAAAGAACCATGGAAATTACGCAAAAAGAATATGGCAACAGAAGAATTCAAAAAACTTTGGTGTATATTCTTTTTTGGTTGTTTTTCTTCTTGTGGCTGCATGTTGATGGAATACGTGCTTGGTCCGATGTGACAAGTCTCTTGCCTCACTCCACAAAATTGATTAGTCCAAAATCTCAAATGAATGTCGATTAAAGCCCCGCGATTCATTCCCCAGATTCACATAAGATACTAAAGACGGGGGAACCGTGCGGGTTTGACGATCTTGAGCCGTCCGCATCGACGAATTCAATTGGCCGAAGAGAGCCTAAGGTAATCTATCAACGCAATTGCGACGACAAGTTTCGATGCCCCCCATGTCATTCGGGTCATGTATCCGATCAGTGTGCTTAAGGGGTTGTTAGTCTTTCTAGCATGATTGATTTTATTTTGCTTTTTAATGAGTGTCGAAATGAAATGAAATCTGCGATTTTTTTAGCATCAAATTAATCTAATCCAATCTCTCGATAGAGCATTTCTAGAAATTTACCCACGCGGGGATATCGATCGTTGCGATTGGTATAAAGGATTGGGTAAGTCGAAACTCACAAGAGACCCAAAAAAATATTCAATGGCCATGATTCTTTTCGCTGCCATCCAACGACAGAGAGTTCAACTCATTGACTCACAAAATCGAAGTGAGTTTGGACGTAAATCTGAACAACTAAATGAACATATTTAGAATGTGAGTCTGAATGTGAATATGAATAAATAAATGAATATAGTTAGGAAGTGAGTTTGAACGTGAATCCGAATAAATGATATAAGTGGAACTATTATTGCATACCAAGACTACATAGATCAACCAACCAAGTTAAAAGTATTAAGTAGATTAAATTAACTTAATGCGTAAAGTTTTCACTTACCTTGAAATTGACTTCAGACTCAGAGCTTTAAATCACTCCTAAGCAAAATAAACAAAACTGAAAGTCAACAATAATTAATTTTAAAACGACAAAAGTTGGTGGGAAGCAATGACAACTCAAAAGGTTGAAACAGAAACTTTAATTAATTCAAGTGTGGGACCTTTGTTTCCATTTGTGGGGTTTTGAAAACAAAAGCTTGAAGAAGTGAGTGGGTGATCGAACATTAATGAAGTGAAACTTCTACTTTTGAAAATCAAAAGCTTGCCATGGTTTTGTTGATACAAAGAAGGCAAGAAATTTTTAAAGAATTCTCAATAGTTCTCACAAAGTGTAATGATTAATCAAGGTTAAAAGAAATTTAAAATTTTGGCTAAAAGGTGAGTGCTTCAATGAATGAGCTTCAAATGACTCCTCTAAGGTTAGCTAGGATACACTTGCCCAAAATAACTAAACAGAAACCAAAAATCACCAATAATTAATTTTAAAAATGACAAAATCTATTGGTAAGAAGTAGTGAAATTAATAGATTTACCTCGTTCATACTCAAAAGGTTGAGATAGAAACTTTGATTAATTTGAGTATGGGACATCTATTTCTACTCGTGGGTTTTCGAAAATGAAAGCTTGAAGAAGTGAGTGGGTGGTTGCAAGTCAATGAAGTGGAACCTCCAATTTTGGAAAGCGAACGAGTGTCTTAGTTTTCCTCATACAATCAAGGCAAGAAAGTTTTTAAAGAGTTCTCCATAGTTATCAAGAAAAAGTAATGATTAATCAAGGTTAAAATAAATTTTGAACTTTGGCTAAAAGGTGAGTGCTTCAATGAATGAGCATCAAATAACCCCTATAAGGTTAGCTAGGATACACTCAGCCTAAAAGAACTAAGCAAAACCGAAAATCAACAATGTGTAATTTTAAAAATGACAAAATCTGTTGGTAGGGAGTGGTCAAATTAAAAGATTTACCTTGTCCAGACTCAAAAGGTTGAGACAGAAACTTTGATTAATTCAAGTATGGGGCCTCTGTTTCAATTTGTAGGTTTTCGAAAACGAAAGTTGGAAGAAGTGAATGGGTGGTTGAAAGTTAATGAAGTGGAACCTCTACTTTTGGGAAGCAAATGCTTGTCATGGTTTTCCTCATACGATCAAGGCAAGCAAATTTTTAAAGAGTTCTCAATAGTTATCAAGAAAGAGTACTGATTAATCAAGGTTAAAAGAAATTTTAAACTTTGGCTAAAAGGCGAGTGCTTCAATGAATGAGCTTCAAATGACCCCAATAAGGTTAGCAAGGACACACTTGGCCCAAAAGAACTAAACAAAATCAAAAATCAACAATGTTTAATTTTAAAAATGACAAAATCTATTGGTAAGAAAATGACTTACCTTGTTCAGATTCAAAAGGATGAGAGAGTAACTTTGATTAATTCGAGTGTGGGACCCTCGTTTCTATTTGTGGGTTTTTGACAGCGAAAGCTTGAAGAAGTGGATGGGTGATTGAAAGTTCATAAAGTGGAATCTCTACTTTTGCAAACCGCACGCTTGTCAAGGTTTTCCTCATATGACCAAGGCAAGAATATTTTTAAAGAGTTCTCAATAGTTATCAAGAAAGAGTAATGATTAATCAAGATTAAAAGAAACTTTAAACTTAGGCTGAAAGCTTCAAATGACCCCTATAAGGTTAGCTAGGATACACTTGGCGCAAAAGAACTAAACAAAACCAAAAATCAACAATGTTTAATTTTAAAAAATTACAAAATCTATTGGCAGAAGTATGGAATTAAAAGATTTACCTTGTTCAGACTAAAAAGGTTGAGACATAGACTTTAATTAATTTGAGTGTGGGACCTCCATTTCTATTTGTGGGTTTTCGAAAACGAAAGCTTAAAGGTGTGAGTGGGTAGTTGAAAGTTAATGAAGTGGAACCTCTACTTTTGGAAAGCAAAAGCTTGCCATGGTTTCCCTCATTTAATTGCAGCGACTGCGACAGAAGTGAGGAATGGTGAGGATTCGAGAACGATGATTTGTTTGCTTTTGCCAAGATGGTCCTCATCCTCAAAGCTGCAATGATGGTAAGTGGATGGGGGAGTTTTTTTTTTTTTGCTTCTTGACTGAGTTTTCATATCTACTGTTTTGCTTGATCTTCCTTTCGACATGTGGAGGTTGGTATCTGCGTCCCACAAGATCCAATAGTTAAAAAGTATTAAGTGAAGCTGGAGCTACACCAAATTCACAGTAAAAATTTCAAATGTTGGACCAAAATAACTTGCTTTTGTTTGTGGGATTTTCTTGTGCACACGACCAAACAAGAAAGAAAGAAAGAAAGAAAGAAAGAAAGAAAGAAAGCTTCCGTTTATTCTAATGGTGCTAAAATCTGATGAGGTGTTCAGTTGAAATAGGTAACATTGATAGGTTTGAATTGTACATATAATGAACTCTATCGTGCTATAGGTTTTCATCGTGACATGACCTCCGGAGCAGCCCAAACTTTTCCAGGACCTTGGTGCATGTCTTGACGAAGAAGAACCCGAGGAGCCTCACCGAGACATTCAATGACGGGCTTATGCCTGTTGTGAGGTTCAGCTTCATGATGATGAAGGTGAACATGATGCTCAGTGCGAAGCTCACTACGAACGCCCTGAACGTCAGCTACCTCCTACACGACAGCACCCCTTGGCCCTCGAAGATCCTCTCCATCGACAGACCATTGCTCTCGTCCTCCCCGCTCCGGCTCTGGCTCCCACCCTTCTTCTCCTTCTCCTCGGATTCCAGATTCATCCGATTCTCATCCCCCGACAACGAGCGGTCGCTTCTCTCTACCATCTTCGATTCGTCTTTGCCGAGGGCCGTTCCCTGCCTGACTTCTACGACGATGATCAGAGCATCGGATCAATGCGAAACAAACACGGCGAATTTAAAGAGCTGTTCAACCTGCTACTTGCCAAAAGCTCGCTTTGTCTCGCCATCTGCTTCACTTCGTTCGGTATACCATTTCTACTTCTGGCGTTCCCACCAAGACAACGACACCTCGTCGTCACCTACTTACCTCAAATGAGGCGAAGACGACGGAAATGACGAACGGCCAAAAAAGGACGGATTTTGACGGCGTTTCTTGCTGGTGCGACTGGATGATGAGTACAATTTTGGGAGTTTCGACCCGCTCATTCCTTTAGGCCAATTGCAACGGTCACTTTCTTACAGTGAGATTATTAGTGATCGTGCGACAATCGTGTGGCAATCGTGTAGCAGTCGTGCGACGGTCGTGCGGCCGTCGTGTAGCGGTCGTGCGGCAGCGGGCGACAATCGGCAGTCCGTGAGTAAGAAGAAAAAACAAATCAATACAAAAATTTATGAATTTTTACCAAACACATTTCTATTCTTTTTATTTTCCAAGAATAGAAATTTTGTATAATTACCAATCACCTTATTTTACTCAGAAATTGTTCCTAGAGTAAAAATAGAAAAAAACTCTTTTTGAAAAGAAATAGTTCATCGGAATAGAAACATTGGTATGCTCACCCTTAGTCTATCAGGCTGTATCTGAAGATGCGTAGTACGAGGCCTACGCACCTCAGAACTGCAGATATGGCCCGGACATCAGCTACCCTTTCGGGATTTCGGGCGAGCTGGACTCCTATTGTGGCTATCTGAATTTCAAGATCACCTGCGTAAGGATATTCCTAGTCCTAAATTTCTCGGTCAGTGATTTCATCATCAAGGAAATCTTCTGCACAAACCATTCTATCCTCCTGGTTGATGCCCTCGTGTACCATGACACTTGTGGTGCTCCACCGCGTAATATCAGCCTCGAAAGCACGCCTTTCATTCTTAGTTCCACTAATGCCGATTTCTTCTTCTACTATAATTGCACCTCACCACTGCCAGATTTTACATATCTAGTGGATTGTGTTAACAACTCCACCCACCACTCTTTTGCTTATTTTCCTGGGGAAGTATCGCTGGAAATATATTTATATTCTGCCGTCATCACCAGCGACTCTACAGTTAGTGTACTTGTTTATGTTAATGCAAATATCGATAGCTTCGCGACTATGAATTACAGTGAGATTATGGAGATGGGGTTGTTTTTGAACTAGACCGCATTTAATTAAGGTTAAAGAAATTTTAAACTTTAACTAAAAGGTAAGTGCTTTGGTGAATGAGCTTCAAATAACTCATATGAGGGTAGCTAGGATACACTTAGCCCAAAAGAATTAGTCACGAGAAAATATTTTAATGGAAATGAAGATGGTTTGCAGTTGCAGGGTATGTCACAATAGCAGCCATATCCACAGCTACTCTTCCGCACATGTTCCCCCAACTCAAATGGTATTACATTTTAGTCATTTATCTCTTCACTCCAACCTTGGGTTTCTACAATGCCTATGGCTGTGGGGCTATGTAACACCGACACGGACACGCGACACGATATGACACGACACATCGACACGTCATTTCTTCTCGATTTTTCATTGTTTATCATTCACTAGGAATTGAACATAAAGCTGAATGAGATATTAAGACAACCTAATGTATCACATATACAATGCATCTCAAGAGTAAATACCGCCCAATTTGGAGGAAAAATTGTCAGGAGAAGAACAGCACAAATATCATAATTTTCATACGACGCTTACTCAAGTGCCATAAATTTTTTTTCGCTCACTTAAGTGCCACATCGGAGTAAAATCAATCATACGAGTGTCATTTCCAACAAATCATCTTACGTGGATTTTTTTATTAATTTTCCATCCAACGTGAATTTTTTTTTTTTTTTACTTTTATTTTGTGTTTTGTGTTTTGTTTTTGTTTTCCTTTTTTCCCTTTTCTTTTTTACCACTTGCCGCTTGCAAAACCTTTGCCCTCGCCCGCAGCCTACAAGGTGGCCCTCGCCCAGTCTGGGAAGGGTTTCATAGTCGATGAGGGTTGCCAATGATCCTCACAGACCCTAAAAAAATAAGAAAAATAAAAATTTCAAAAAATAATTATAAAAATAAAAATACATTTAAAATTATCCACGTCAATACCGGCAAAAGAACATAGGACAACCGTCATCCATATTATATTTTCAGAGAAGACAAATCACTAATGGCATTCAAATGATTGATTTTTCAAATTTGTAACTCTTTAGTGAGGGAAAAAAAGTTATAGTACTTAAGTAAGTGTCATACGAAATTTATGGTACTTCCGCTATTCTTAACCCAAAAATTATCAAACTAGAGAACTAATTTACATCAATCAAGGTCTGTGCGGGTGGTAATTCAGAAGTCGGAAGTTAAAAATTTCAAGACGAACTTGGTTTTCCGTCCTTTCAACTTGACCTATGTAGATCGTCAAGTTAGGCATTTGAACTTTTCACCATGACGTGTGGAATCAGTAATTCACCAGATCAATTCTTTTTGCCATTAACACTGAACGTGGCCATTTAAAGTAAAGAAATCGCTTTAAATTATAATATTCAACTCAAAAAAAGATAAGAAGAAGGAAACGTAACATGTCAGGACGAGAGAGAGAGAGAGAGAGAGGCTATTGGCCATCATATTCCAATTCATTCTAACGCCTCATTGCCAGAAACTGAGCATGGAGCCGATATGATGAAGAATCAATGTGGCTTAATCGGAAGATGCAACAACATCAATTATTAAAGTGCAACGGAAAATAAAAGAAATATGTACACAAAAAGTTCTAAAATCTACCTTGAAAGTATAATCAAGTCCTAAAACTTATAAAAATTACAATCAAATCCTAAAAATTGTCAAATTGATCCAATTGAATCATTCCATTAACTTTGTCTATTTATACTAAAGAAAAATGATAACATAGCTTTTTTTAGTATTTTCTCTCCCATACAGCAATAACATTTCCGAAACATGAAACATAAAATTAAAATGACGTCATTTTGAATTAAATTCTAATTTTTTAACCAAAATCTTAATTAAATAATATAAAAATAAAATAAAAGCATATTAAAAAAACACACCACTGCCGCTATCATTGCCAAAGACGGTCAGTGGGGCTCCACCAACGCCAGCAAGGGTAGTTGGGGCCTTGGCCAAGACTGCAACCCTTGCCAATCGTAAGCGGGTGCCATCGACCCTCACGCAAATTTGGGCGAGCATCGCCAACCCTGGCCGAGGCCCTAATAGCCCTTTCCGATGACTGGGCCATGACAGCAAGGGCATACTGCCCTTGCCCTTGGTTTTTTTTTTTTTTTCCTTTTTTTTAGATTCTCTTTTAATTTTATTTTGTTTAATTAAGATTTTTGTTATAAAATTAAAATTTAATTCAAAACGATTATTTCATATTTTAACCACATCATCGCCATACATGAGAAAACAATATTTAGAAAAGCCACGTAATCATTTTTCATTAATATGAATGAATATAATTAACAAAAGGATTTGATTGTACTGATTTGAAAAATTTTAAAATTTGATTGCAGTTTTTATAAGTTTTAGAACTTTTGTGATAAATTTTAGCACTTTCAACAAACATATCACAAAATAAAATACAAGCAAAGGCCAATTGATCAATTAGAGAGTGCGCTCGTATCACGTTTCCTATCTTGGAAGATATTCCATCAAAAAATTTCTCCTTTTTCTCTAAGTCACGATACTAACACGTGAGACGGAAAATAGGATAAAATCAAAGGCCAGTGGCAAAACGCTCACCGAAAGAGTTTGGCTCTTTTTGCGTCCCTAATTTGGAAGATGTCTAGGTTAATCCTCTCCTCGCTAGAGAGATCGGGTCCCCGCCCAACTTGGAAAATCAGATTAAAACTGAATAAAATATAATGCGAACATCCCAGATGGGGGAGGGAATATTGGAATTCTTAAATAGGAAGAGTCAAATGTCAATCGGAGAGAATTTTGTCAGTGGGTGAGTGAATGTGTGGTGAACATGGGGAGGGGATGAACAGCGTGTAGGTCCCCATGTGCCGCCGTTGATAGTCTTCTCCTTCACCCAATCACTTTAGGCGCGTTTGTTTGTATTTACTGTTCAAAAGTGTTTCGGGAACGAAAATAGAAAAAAACTATTTCATTCCTAGAACAATTTTTGACCAAAAAGACGCGTTTGGTAAACTTGTTCCAGAAATAAAAAATGAATAGAAACACGTTTGGTAAATTTATATTTTTTTTGTTTCTTTTAATTTTTTATATTTTTATTTTATTTTTCCTTTTTTTCTTTTTTTCTTCTTTTGGCTGGTCGCCGGCCTCGGCCATGGTCAAGCGATCGGCCGATGAGGGCCGGCGGCCTCACCCAGCCATGGTGAGGCTCGCCGGCCCCGGCGAGACCGAGCCTCGCCGTGGTTGGGCGAGGCTTGGCCTCGCCTTGGCCGGGTGACCTCGGGCTCACCCAAATCCGGCAAGGCCGAGCTCACCGAGCCTCGCCCCGCCCGGCAAGGCTCGGCCTTGCCGGCCCCGGCGAGGTCGCCGGCCCTCGACGGCCGGTCGCCGGCCATGGCCGAGGCTAGTGACCAGCCAAAGAAAAAAGAAGAAAAGAAGAAAAGAAGAAGAAAAAAAAACAACTTTTTATTCTTTCAATTCTTCAAAAAGAGTTTCTGGAACAAAAAAACAACTTTTTTTTTTATTTCTTATTTCTGTTCTAATTTCGTTCCCGGAACAAAAAAAATAGATTTTGAACAAAAACGCAAACAAACGCGTTTCTATTCTTTTTTTGTTCCCGGCAACAAAAAAACAGAAAATTTGTTCATGAACAAAAAAAAGAAACACAAACATGCAGGCCCTCTTTGTTTCATTTCCCGTCCGGGGAAAGTCCTCTAAAGTTCACATTTTTTTCCTTTCCTTTTATTTACACTAAAAATAACCGGACCATCGACACAGGCAAGCACATGACTAATGTGTGAGAATAATTGTGCACGTGACATCGCCATAGGGATTAGTATCTATATTAATAATCACTATTGACACATATTAGTGAAGCATATTTACGAGGGTTGCCAATCAGTTATTGATATACAATGACGAATAGTTGATGACTATGGACACCAAAAATCGAGATTCTGTTTTCAGAGAGGCATTTCGATGCCAAGTGCCATGATGCCTGGGGTATACTCGTGCTTGGATAAGAAATCTTCTAAAGAAAAGCTGCCACTCTAGTGTACAAAGGGAGATGTCTAAATTCTTAGGCTACATCTTGTACCAAATGAGAAATTTGCTGGATGCTATAAATATAGTTGAAGAGTGCATGCAAATATTTCTTGACCAATGAGCCTTAATGAACTCCTTCAGGTGCCGCCGTAGGGAAGCTCATCACAAGATTTTGAATCGAAATTCTAAAAGAATGTCGGTATGTTTGTGTAAATTAAATTTATGAATTTTTTGTCTTTATACTCTCTTCAAGAATTGAATATAGAACTTTGAATAAAATATATGAGCAGATATTTTTAATTTCATAAGAGGTCGATATTTTGTGTAAATTAGCTGTGATAGTTTGCAACATTTAATTACAGGAATAAAAAGTTTTGAAAATAAAGACGCTGTAAATAAAATTATGAAACCAGATTATTATTTTTTTTCTTATAATTTCACCATTCTCATGGTTCAATGTGCTACTCCAGGCATCTTCTCGTAAATTTATGTGTAGACAAAACCCACATAAATTTCTAAATATCATGTAAAGCGCAATAGACACTAAATGGTCATATATCTAGTTTATGAGCCATATTTTTGTCCATTCACAACTATTGGCAATTGCATGACACTTCCTCCAATTACTCTTGTGATTAGTGGATTATAAATTGCAAACATCGTCCACATGCAAAATTAAACAAATATAGATATAGGTGATGTCCGTCTCTGTACCCCGCCCGTCAAATTAGTTGAAGAAAACTTTGAAAAATACGATCCAATAATTACGGTTATCAGCCATTCCCTTTCAGCTAGAAATAATCAAAGATTATCGCACATATAAGATTCGCTAGCATTTAACATTTTTATCATAATACAATTCGGTGTAGAAATTAATATGGTTTTGCGTAAACAGAAAGCACCGGCGTAAAGCACAAGAACTATAGGAAGACCAATTACAGAACCTAAATCCTGTATTTCAAACCCAATAGGAATTTGACGCCTAGATGAATAATAATCATCTGTAAGCCACGGAAAACATTATTTAAAAAAAAATAAAATGTGTGAACATAGCTTTTCTGAGAATGGTTATATGTTTCTAGTAAACCAACCCATGTAAATAACTTGCTACGCTTTGGGAAGAGATTCTACGAAATATGACAGTTGCAGGAGAAGCTCACTACTAGATAAATAAATATACTTTGCTTGTCATTATACAACCTGCACCATTGGCCATCTTGACAGATACTTTCGCATCAAAGTGCTCTGCTAACAGAGTGAGCAATAATGACTATTAGGCTCATACTTCCCAGTGCAGAATCAACAAAAGATATTCGCAAATATTTCAGGCCTCGCAAGCAGCAAACATATATCGGCAACGTCTAAGAGCTACTGTGAACTTTGAATTGTGCAAAGATTGTCTAATTGTGTACGTCAGTTATGATCCTGCCATAGCAGTCATTGCGCCCATGCCTTTTCACACAAATTAAAGAGCTCATCATCCATTGTTATGTCATCTCTTTCAGCATTTGACAAATTCTCTGGACCCATTTCTGCTATAAAAGTTTTCAGCAACACCTTCGAGGCAATCACCTTGACGCCCCCTTCATAAAAATGAAGAAGCGGAACAGGAAAAATAAATTAGTTAGCCATGCCGAAATTAATATTAGAAGCCAGAGATTTAAAACCACCCTTTCCTGAGTCGGGCCCATGTGAGAGCTGCAGCTGCAGCTCCTCCCAAGTGCGCTGATCCCGATATCTCACTGTCTCCCTGAACCAACCAAAAATATAAGATTACAACTCCAGACTTGTTGGTCCAAAAAAAATTATACAGGTTTACAGGCACTTCGTACACGACAGATTCAGAAAACTTCCTCAGATGGCAGAGGGCAATTCTGACGCTCGTGCACTACCAAAGTCTCTCTTTTCCTTTGATCAAAAAGCCAACACTTTGTTGGTAACTTGATAAGTTACAGAGCCATAATTTGCAATCTCTATCATTCACAATTTGCAAGCAATTCTAAATTCAGATTTAGTATGCTCACGCTGCGTTACTAGCAAGACTGCTCATTCCCGACCATCGCTGAGGGCATCTCTTTACAAACTATTCTGAGTTCTAAATTAGGAGAATGTATATCAGTGATATACCATGTCATTGATGATGTGGTGTCGCATCGACTCACATATCATAATGTTCACATAAGTAATACGAAGAAATCAGCACACTTGATATCATCGTTGCAGGAGATACTTCTTTATAATATTTGCTGGAATCATGCTTTACACTAGTTATCCTATCATTATACATCGATCTTGACGACACTACAACGCATCAATCATTCATCTAGATCCAATCGAGGGATTAACTAACCAAAACGTTGATCATCATAGAAAGAGAGAGGTAATTCAGCAAAAAAAAAAAAAATTAGCTGATCCTATAAAATGTTAAAAAATAAAAATAAAAAAAGAGTCGTACATACCTGGATTATCCTCAACACATCTTTGCCGACCAGAAAAATTCCCTAACAGGTAATTAATATTTGATTCAGAGAGATATTGAAACTAACCCCCCGAATAAACAACATTTTTATCAAAACCACAGAAGAATTACGAGTAAGATGGCAGGAACTGGAATGATGAAGTCGAGGTAGGGTGTGGCTTTTGGAAAGACAAATATATCAAGCAGCATGATAGCATTGACAGCTCCGCTAGCCGCCTAAATGGATATCACAAGTCAGACAAAACTCAAGTATTCAAGACACCAGTTGAATTACAGAAAAGTTGCAGGTTTAGAGGCTCCCCAAACTGAGCCCAGGATCTTCCAGCACCAAGAAGTATGCTTTACTTATGATCATGTCTACAAGCATTATTTTGGATTATAGATAATGCACCTCAGCATGATGTGTGGAATATAAAAAGGAAAAAAGACACAAATGACTCTTGAACTTTGGCCTAATATGCAATGTGGCCTAAGCTTTCAATTTGTTCAATGTAGTCCTTGAACTTTAGTCCAATGTTCAATGTGGTCCCTAAACTTTTAATTTGTTCAATGTAAGTTCCTGAAATTTTGGTACATGTTCAAACTAGTCCCTGGACTCTATAAAAATGTTCAATGTTTAATATAGGACAACACTGAACTAAACATTGAACATTTTTATGAAGTCCAGGGACTAGTTTGAACATGTATTAAAAATTTAGAGATCACATTGAACAAATTAAAAGTTCAAGAACCACATTGAACAAATTGAAAGTTCAAGGATCACTTTGCAAATTGGGCCAAAGTTCATGGACAATTTGTGTCATTATCCCATATTAAAAGCACTATTTTATGTTTTGGGACTGGAAACTGCAATCACCTATCTCAAAGTAAAGCACGACTTTTCTAGACCTATTCACATTGTCAACATACTCACATTCCAAGACTTCGAATAAACTTAAAGTGGACGGGATGTGACCGGTGGATTTACATAAATTACTGTCAAGCTCTATATTAGTTGCTCTATTTACACATACCAATCCTGGCATTTTTGAAGGGTCTATGCTCAACATTCCTTGACCCTGCAAAGTTTGAGGTAAGTCATACATTGTACAGAAAAAGTAAAGTCCAATCGTGTTGTAGGTTGAATGCTCCATAGTCATATGGCTGAAAGCAGAAGTTATTAGCATGCACAGACGACCATTCTTAACATTGTCTAAGGAAATCTGCACCGAAGAATCACAGATGAAGTTAGATTGAGGAATGAAAATTCATAATTTAGATCAGCACCTTCAGCTCTGGTCTCATCGGAGACCTTTAATTCTAGGACCGAGATTTTACAGTGAAGTTTTTCATCATAAAACGACGATCAACAATCTGCCATAGCATAAAAATAGCAACATTCGTAATTATCAGCCCCAGAACCACATTGTCAATTGTTAGCCTTCTAAACCATGATTTCCTGCAGATAGGAAGACAAAAATACCCTGGAAAATTATGCCTTAGCTACACAAAGCTACAATCGAGTGAACTTGAATTATAACAATATGTTTCCACAGGATGGTCGAAACCACAAATCCTAACCAAGGAAAGTCAATGAACACTCAGTTGCACAGATTAGAGAGCTCGTCATCCATTATGTCATCTCTTTCAGCATTTGATGAATCTGCCGAGCCATTTCTGCTGGCTGCTGTATAAGTTTTCAGCAGCACCTTGGAGGCAATCACCTTGACCACCCATTTCATAAAAATGAAGAAGCACAATGGGAACAAAAATCAGTTATGCGAGCCAAAATCAACATGAGCAGCAGAAGATTTAAAACCACCCTTTCCCAAGTCGGGCCCATGTAATCACTGCAACTGCAGCTCCTCCTAAGTGAGCCGATCCTGATATCTCACTGCCTCCCTGCACCAACCAAAAATATATCATTACAACTCCAGACTTCTTGGTCCAAAACAATTGTGCCAGCTTATTGGTAGCTTGTACATGACAGATTCAGAAAATTTCCATGGATTGTGGAAGACAGTTTCCAACGTTCATGCACTAACACGGCCTCTCTTTTTCATTGCACTTTGTCAGCAACTTGATAAGCTACATATCTATAATTTGTGATTTCCATTATTTAGAAGGAAGATTCATGAGTCGCAGGCAATTTCAAAGTCAGAATAAATATGCTGCTAAACTAGCACAAATGTTCATTCTGGACCATTGCCAAGGGCATCTCTTCACAAACTATTCTAGGTTCTAGGGTACGAGAAAACATATAGGTAATACCGTGTCATTGACGATGTGGCATCACATTGAATCACATGTGCCCAATCGTCAATGCACACTTGATATCATCATTGCAGAAGATACTTTTATATGATATTTGATGCAATCGTATCTTATGCAAGTGATCCTAAAAGTTGCAGGTTTCGAGGCTATTCCCTAAAACTAGCCCAGGATATTCCGGAAAATAGTATCACACACTTACAGCACCAAGAAGCATGCTTCACTTCTGATCATGTCCACGAGCGTCGTTTTGTGATTGTATTTGAATTTGTTCTGCTTCTTCCTCCGTTTCTGGATCTACTGGTTGTTGTGGAAGAAGAACAATGGGCGAAGTCAGCGTGTGCAATTTGAGGGGTTTGGAAGGAGCTAAATTGGAGCTTGTGTGTTCGTTCATGCTAGCACAAGAATTCGAGGATTTGGACAGGGGTGTCGTGTAAAAGTAACGGTTCATAAAGCTGTAAGATAGCAACACAGATAAGAAAACAGACGTTTAGCTCATAGAAAATGGATGTACATTCATGCTAGCCCAAGAATTCAAGGTTGCAAATTTCCTAATCGTACTTTGCAAATTGGAGATTCCCTTGGACAGAAACAACCAAATTCACGGGCGAAGAAGAAATAGCAGAGGATCCATAACCTAATTCACCATCAAACGAATCCGAACATGCATCGGATAAGATCAGAACTAGAAAATCGGACAACCAGCGTTGAAACCCATGATCGGAGTGGAAGAAATGCTTTTACAATATAGTTTAACAAGAAAAAGAAAAACAGGTAATCCGTATACATACATCACAGAGAGACACCCAAATCTCGGAGTGGAAGAAATGCATCGGGATTACAGCCATCGCCCTCAAAGATCGGAGCGCATGGACTTCACCAACGACGACGGCCGAGTTCTCGAAGAGACCGTAAGTCGTCGGGTACACACGTACAGCCGCCAAGATGGAAGCACGCCTGGGGGTGGGACCCCCCACACCCGAACATTTCTCGGTTGGTTGCAGACTGGTCCAGCCAAGGCCCAAAGAAGTCTCCAGCTGGGCTCTCATCTCATCCAAGCCCCTTTCTATGGGCTCTACGGATTTTAACTTAAGACATTCCCGGATTTAGGTATTCTCAACCTTTTATCTGCGCTGATAATTAAATACTCGGCCTTTCCCAATTTGTGAATTTTGTGATTCGTCCGATCCGTCCCCTTTCTTAAGCTATTAACTTATTACTCTATCACTAGAAAAAGTGCAGAAATGAAATACATTCGTATTTATATCACAGAGAGACTAAATCCATCAAAGGCCGTTATGGTCGGCATTATTTTCGTGGCCCTTAGGATTGGGGCGCGACAACAGCTGCCGCAGATAATCCACGAAATCGGAATCGTTCATGGATTCATGAATGCCGTTGAAAGCCCAATCCACAGCATCGAAATAGAGATCGGACCGCATGGAATTGGAACTTCCTGCTGAACTTTCCCTACTGGCGATGGCTGAGTCGAGCAAGGTTATGTCGTGATCATCACTGTCCTCAGTCGAAACCAGAGTTGGAAGATCACGACCAGCACCGGCGTTAACTGGGTTGTTCTCCAAATCCTTCCACTTCTTGAACAGACAGTTGAGAACGGCCTTGTACTTCATGATCAGAGGGGTGCAGTCCTCCTTAGTCTTGCAAGAATCAGTCTCTTTCTTGGCCCAGTCCAGCCGCTCTTTTGGAATCACTTGCTGTTTAGGTCGTACCTTTCATCGACGTACCTCGAAAAAAGCTCTTCAACCGAGGGAATGCGGAAATGGCAGAGCTTGTCCTTGCCGTCGAACGTAATGACGGCGACAGGAGCTCTGGTGAGCGAGTAATCGTCTTTGGCTTTTTTGACGAGGCCTTCGCTCCTCTTCGACTGCGTCATCTTACGCTTCCGCTCATCATCAATAAATTCAGTTCCTTTTCGCCTGGTCACTTTCGGTGGAGAGGGAGTGGGAGTGGGAGTGGGAGGGCTGGCGGGTTTCTTGGTTTTCTCAGAGAGAGGGCGAGAGGATGATGAAGCTGCGTGCATGGTGGGCGAGTTTCACAGGGAGAGAGAGTGAATGGGTTGGAGGAAGGTGAGAGCGAAGCTGTGTGATGCTCGAGCAGCTCGCGCCATTTTTATAGGGGTTGTAAATGGTAAGTCTCGCATGTTTTAGTTCAAGAATTCAGAGGACGTATCCGGATTTTCTTCTGAACTTGCTTCTTATTTAGGAGCCACTGACTTATCACCGTTTAAGTCCTAATTTAGAACTGCCACGTGCCTAATGATTGTGTTGGCGACTTTCAGCACGAAGGACAGGTGAACTTTTCTAAATTAAGGAGGCTTGCTAACAGCACTGTACAGCCATCGTCTTTCACCGCACGAGGGTGTGTTCAGCGATCTCTCTCCATTTAAGTCCTAATTTAGGACTGCCACGTGCCAAATGATTATATCAGCTGACTTTCAGTACGAAAGGACGAGTCGACTTTTACAAATTAAGGAGGCTTGCTAACATCACCATGCATATGCGATTCCATTCGTTTTACTCTGAGCGGATTCTCCTTTCCTTACTTTTTTTTTGAACTAATCTCCTTTCCTTACTTAAGGGACAGATTTTTGTACCTCCTTTTTTTTTTTTTTTTCTTAAAGTCATCATTAAATCCTCGTTGGTGCATCTAATGATGGCCATCGAATGGGAACAAACTGAGATCTGCCCCCGAAAAGAATTTCGGAGGGACGCGGGGTAATGGAAATTCCAAACGGGACAAAATACTACTTCAAAGCCGCTTTTGCACATTTCGTGAATTTTATTCTTATTTTATTTTCCAGTATTTGGGCGTTCCTAATTAAATTAATCTAATTTAATTTTAACTTATATTTGTATTGTGTTTTAACGAAAATATCTTTAATTGGTCGGAATTTTTTGCTGACTAATGAACCAAAGAAGATTAGGCCTTTATTTAAAACAATCATAATAATTGTATGTCCTTCTTTTAGACTAATATGGCATTATTTGAAATAAAGTTTATTTCAAACTTTTATTTGAAAAAATGAGAACAATTCAAAACCTTATGGGGAATTTACATTTTGTTCTGTTGTGAGCCAAACTTGGCATGGCGTAGCTGATTCTAAACGATTTTGATTGGGTAGATACAGAAGACAGGGTGACATTAGCGCTCCTTGTATTTCCTCCATAAAAACGCCAAAACGCCATCGGGGAAAAGCTCCTCTGGCAACTAAAGTGATGGTTTTATTAGAGATGGGCTTAAGGCCCGTCCGCCCAAGTTGGGCCCGAAAGGCCCGGCCCACGGGAATATGGCCCGTGGATGGGGGAAGGTATAAAAGGGAGGAGAGAGAGAGAGAAGACAACGTTTTGCCAATCAACGTACGTACGTCTTCCCTTTTTTTCCCGCGCGCTCTCTCTCTCCAACAAGAAAAGAAAAACAGTAAGCGTTTTTCTTCCTTTCAAGGTGCCATCGGATCGAACAAGGCCAGATTTTCTACTCTTATCGGCGTCGGTGTCTAATCTGTGGCTAACAAGGTACGCTCGAATCCGTGGTGTGCTTTAGGATCGGTGATACGTGTTTTTTCCCGGGCTTCGCTTCCGCATTCGTTTTAGGGGTTCGATTTAGTGTCGAATCCGCTTTTCGGGGATCCGTTATTCCCAACATTGGTATCAGAGCCCTAGTTCATGTTTTCCCGACCCTTTTCATGTTTTTTGATTGAATTTTCGCAAAAATTTTCGGTCGTACGGATCGGGGCGAGAAATCCCGACACCCGAGTGTTGTTCGTCCTTTTTCTGAGTTTTAGTAAGTTGAACTCAATTTCGAAGGCACTGGTTGAAAGAGGTCGTCGAGACGAGTCCGGCGACATGTCGTGCGCCGCCGGGAGACGCCGCACGCGCCCACACGCGTGGCCAGAAGGCGTTGCGCATGGGCGCGACGCGCCCGGAAGCGCTGGCTCGCCCGGCCGTGTGCTTTAGGATCGGTGATACGTGTTTTTCCCGGGCTTCGCTTCCGCATTCGTTTTAGGGGTTCGATTTAGTGTCGAATCCGCTTTTCGGGGATCCATTATTCCCAACATTAGTATCAGAGCCCTAGTTCATGTTTTCCCGACCCTTTTCATGTTTTTTGATTGAATTTTCGCGAAAATTTTCGGTCGTACGGATCGGGGCGAGAAATCCCGACACCCGAGTGTTGTTCGTCCTTTTTTTCTGAGTTTTAGTAAGTCGAAATCAATTTCTGAAGGCACTTTGGGTGAAAGAGGTCGTCGAGACGAGTCCGGCGACATGTCGTGCGCCGCCGGGACGCCGCACGCGCCCACACGCGCGCCGAAGGCGTTGCGCATGGGCACGACGCGCCCGGAAGCGCTGGCTCGCCTGGGCCAGCGTGCGGCACACGCGCGCCGGTCGGCGAACCGGCACGTGCTCGCTGCCGGCCGGAGAACCGGCACACGCCGGTCGGCGAACCGGCGCGTGCCGACGTCACCGTGACGTCACGGTAACCGCCGGGATGACGTCATCGGTGATGTCATTGCCGACGACCGTTGGCCGACCGGTCACCGGCCGGCGACCCGACCCGACGACGACCCAACCCGACCCGCGCGGACGCCCGGCACGCGCGCGGCACGTGCCGGCTGACGTCTGCGTGACGTCAGCCCGCGCACGCGCGCGGCACGTGCGGTCGGTTCACCCGAACCGGCCCGACCGGTCCGTTCGGTCCGACCGGCGACCGTTTGACCGTTGACCCGTTGACCGTCGACCGACGACCGTTGACCGTTGTCCGTTGACCGTTGACAGTTGACCCGAAAAAAAATGGAATTTGTTGCTTTTTTTTCATGTATGCCTATGTGGTTTATATGTAATCCATTATTTATTCTGCATTTGTTGCATGAATTTTGGAAAATTATGTATTTTCCCTTGTGTAAATTATGGATTATGAGTAATCCATTTTTGGTTCTGCATTTGTTGTAGGAACTATGATGCGTTATGCACAGATACCTGCAATCCCGAGAACGGACGAAGGAAATATAAGAATTAAAAGGCTGATGTCAGATTTAGCTAATTATCGGTGGCATGACGGTGATTTAGTATCACATGTGGTCAACGTCAATCAGATAATATAGGAAATCATCTGGAATGGTTATCTTATGCCGGATTTTGAGAAGGTGCCGGCTTTGATGAACACTCTTCCACCTAAATGGCAAGCAGTGTTAGATCGGCTATGGGAGGTCAACGTGGTCCCGGGTTATAGGAGGCTGGTGGAAGCTTTTGTAAGAGAGTACTATAGGATTGAGTTAACCAAAACTTCAACCCTAGATTGAGCGCCACATGGCGCAGAGTGAATGCGCCTTGGTGGCGACATGAAAGCTCTCCAAAAGTTTTTCCATGGTTGGCAAATGTGCCTTCAGTTTTCTCAGATGTTTTGACTGATAGATTAGAAGGAACATTCCCTATTTATTTCTTAGATTAATTATGTAATGTTTACTACTTGATTGCTGTTGATGTAGCAACCGATATGTTAGTTGTATTATATGAAAGCTTTGTTATTCTATTGGATGTTAGATTTTATTTACTTTCTGTTATTGCTGGTTGCTGTGGGTAGTTAGCTGTGGGTAGTAATAGAAGTTTTTGTAACTTCATAGAATGTATTTGCATAAGACAATTATATTAATAATAATTTTGAGTTATGATTTTTGGAGGATGATTGGAAACATAGTGACCTTTTGATTCTGAAGCCTTACTGGAAATTATTCATTAATATGATGGGTCTCAGTGCAAATAGGGATGCATAAATGATAGGCATTAATTATTCGTGCATGTATGTCTGATGTGTTCAGATCGATGTTTTCAGCAACTAAGAATGTGATTGCTGATATGAACGGCAACAATTGTGAAATATTGAATATGAAGATTCAATATGTGCTGGAAAAGCAAGAAGCAATAGAAGCTCTTAACCATATTATGGAAGATCTTGAGGGTGCCGTGCGCCACCTTGAGCTGGCTGAGGACCACCTAATGGCATTTGAGCTGAAAATAGATATTTTCAATGTTGGTTCTAGCTCAGAAAGGGCTTTGTGCTCTAAGCGCAAGCGTATTGATTCGTTCAATATGTGGGAATGCAAAGGATCAAGTCATTGTTGCAAGAAATCAAGATTTAACCAACACAAGAGAGGAAAACGTCCTCAAGTGAAGAAAATGTTAAGGGAAAGGTGTTACAATTGTGACAAGAGAGGTCACTATGCTCGCGACTGTCGTGAGCCAAATAAGGTATACACCTCTTGTACATTTGAAAACTTTGCTTATGTGTCAAGTTCTGAATTATATGACTGAATCCAATCCTATGTGGACTGTAGATTCAGAAGCGACAGACCATGTAGCGAAGGATAGAGAATCCTTCGTGGAATTTTTTGACGATACCAATTGGAACTAAGTGGATCTATGTAGGAAATAACTCCAGAGATGAAGTTAAATGGATTGGCACCGGCCAATTGAACATGCGTGGTGGACGCAACTTGTTCCTACATGATGATCTATATGCTCCGGAGATTCGTCGAAATTTAAGTGTCTGTTTTGGTGTTGGTTAAGCTTGGTTTTGGTATGAACTTCCATAATAAAGGTGTAGATTTGTATTTTGATACAAACTACTATAATTGTGGTCACTTTCTGGATGGTTTTATTGTATTAGATGTTGACTGTGGTGATGTCAATATTTGTTATTCCCTTGTTTCACGTCTTCTACTTCATATGATAATGATGTGAATGTGTGGCATGCTAGACTTGGTCATATTGACCAACAACATATAAATAGACTAGCCAAAGAGGGCTTGTTGGGCAACGTTGAAAAAGTCGATTTGCCTATATGTGAGCATTGCCTAGAAGGGAAAACGACAAGGAAACCATTTGGAAAAGGTAAAAGAGCTGAATATCCTATGCATTTAATCCATTATGACGTCTGTGGTTCAATGAATGTGAGAGGAAGGCATGTGGCTGTTTATTTTATCACTTTTATAGATGATTATACTCGATTCGGATGTGTCTATTTGATTTCTCATAAATCTGAAGCATAAGTTGTTTCAAAAGGTTTATGAACCTGGCAGAAAATCAATTAGACAAGAAAATAAAAGTATTGAGATCCGATCGAGGTCGAGAATATTTATCTGATGAGTTCAGAAAATTAAGTGATGAAAAAGGAATAGAAAGACAATTGTCTATTCCATATACTCCTCAACAAAATGGTGTTGTAGAGAGAAGAAACAGAACCCTACTGGAAATGGTTAGGTCCATGATGGCGCATGCTAACTTACCTATTACCTTTTGGAGTGATGCATTGTTAACTGCTGCCTATGTACTTAACCGGGTGCCTTCCAATTCAGTTATTTCCACTCCATATGAGTTATGGACAGGTAGAAAATCAGACTTAAGTTTTCTTAAGCCATGGAGTTGTGCTACCTATATTCATGAGTCCTCTCACAAGTTTAGGAAATTGGGTCCCAAAGGAAATAAGAGTATTTTCATGAGATACTCCGAACACTCGAAAGGGTATGTGTTCATAGGTGAGCAGGAAAGTGGGAGTATAACTGAATTTGAATCACGGGATGTCACATTCTTAGTGGATGAATTTCCTAAGAGGGGCGAAATAGGAGAAGATTACTTCCTATTTGAAATCTTGGATTAAGATAATGATATTAGTGGAGTTCGTCCAAGTGGGAGTAATATGAGAAGTGATGAATTGAATTCAACTCATTCTCAATTACACCCACATAATGAGACGACATCATCATTATCTAATCCTAGTGGGAGCATTATGGGGAATGATGTGCTAAGTGTACAATCTCCCATATGATGAACAAAGTCGCCAAAGTTTTCCCTGTCGACGTTTTTGACATTGAAGAGAAAACTTTTATGATTGCTCCACAAGATGAGGATGAGCCAAGAAATATTAATGAGGCTTTGAATTGCCCTAATAAGGAAAAATGGATTCATGCAATGGAAAAGGAAATGGAGTCAATGAAATCAAACTAAGTCTGGGAACTGGTTGATCTTTCAAAAGGGACACAAAACTATTGGGAACAAGTGGGTTCTCAAAATAAAGCGAAAGGCTGATGGCTCGATAGAAAGGCATAAGGCTCGCCTTGTGGCGAAGGGGTATAATCAACAGGAATGAATTGATTATGAAGGATTATTTTTTCCTGTAGTGAGATTTATCTAGATTCGCATTATTCTGGCAATAGTGGCAAGTATGGATCTTGAGTTACATCAAATGGATGTAATGACTGCTTTTCTCAATGGAGAATTAGAGGAAGAAATATATATATAGAACAACCTGCTGGTTTCATAATGAAAGGCCAAGAAGAAAAGGTATATCGACTTTTGGAATCGATATATGGCCTTAAGCAGTCATCGAGACAATGGTATATACGTTTTCATAATGCCAAAATGGCATATGATTTTACAATGATAGATGAGGATCATTGTGTATATATCAAAAGATCCAGAGATCAATTTGTGATCATATCATTATATGTTGATGATATACTGATTGCCGGAAGCAATATGGAGTTTGTTAATATTGTCAAGAGTTGGTTGTCTTCCAACTTTGAGATGAAGGATATGGGTGAGGCTGCATACACTCTTGGAGTTAAGATTTTAAGAAATCGTTCGAAGAGATCGTTGTCTCTTTCGCAAGAATCATATATCAATGAAGTTCTTGAACGATTTCGTATGCAAGATTGTAAACCCATAAACACTCCTATTGCAAAAGGTGAAGGATTGAGCCATAGACTGTGTCCAAGGATTCCACAAGAGAAGGAACAAATGAAACATGTTCCTTATGCTAGTGCTGTTGGGAGCTTGATGTACGCTATGATGTGTACAAGACCTGACATATGTTTTGCAGTTGGAATGGTGAATAGATATCAATCCAATCCAGGTCAAGCATGTTGGAAAGCCGTTAAGAGAATACTGAGGTATCTAAAGGGGACTGCTGATTATATGCTGAGTTATTAAGGAAATGATCTGCGAATCTAAGGCTATTCTGATGCTGATTGGGGAGGAGATTTAGATGAAAGGAAATCTACCTCCGGGTTTGTTTTCTTACCGAATAATGGCACCATATGTTGGAGCAGTAAGAAACAAAAGTGTATAGCCTTGTCCACGATAGAAGTTGAGTTCGTGGCATTATCAGTAGCAGTATAAGAAGGTGTTTGGCTTAAGAGATTTTTGGATCATTTAGGTGTTATTAGAAGTGCTGCAAATTGATTATTGGTTAACTGTGGTAGCCAAGCAGCTATAGCGTACACCAAAGATCCAAAATATCATGGCAAGACCAAACATATAGATATCAAGTATAACTTTGTCAAAGATATGATTGCACGAAAAGATGTGAACTTGGAGTACATACTACGCATAGAATGGTAGCAGATCCTATGATAAAGCCAATACCTAGAGATTATTTTTGTGGCCATGTGAAATCTCTAGGATTGCGTAGAGGCTGATGTACTGAATATTGAAATTTCCCTGAAGTGTTCACATATGATGAATTTGTGTTTTCATCATTAATGCCTATGAATCTTTGTTTGATCTTTATGCATCTTAATGCTCAGTGCATTATTTTAAGTTAGGAAAGTATGTCGGACAGATATGAGATTAGCCCACTCACACGGGTAATCGCCTCTATTTACTGTGTGATAAATAGAGATGAGACTATTTTTAAGCTTATTATCTAGATGATAATTGAGAGCTCAAGCTTAAAACACGTATGTCGCCTTAACTGAGTGTTAAGATGAGGACATAATACTTACTATGTCCGAAAGTAAAATACCCCACATATTTTACTTTATCTGTCTATGATACCAGATGTGAGTTCTGATGAATTTCGTGAATGAGTAGATACGTGAACTCAAGTTAGACATTGGGTATGTCTGAACTATCATCTGTACGGTATTGAAGATGTAGACATACGCTCCATGGGAAATGAGTTAATACCGTAATACGTATTTCATACTACGTATGCATGAGACGACCAATAAGAGTGGCAAAAGTTTGATCTCAACTTTTATGTCGTGTGAGACTCTTGAGGAAAAGAGTTCCTCAATTTTTAGTCCCCTCATGACTCTTACTTATTCTCAAGATTTCTATTTAGTGTTTGCTATCTTAGGATGTTGCCAATGGTCATGAGTTTGATTCGATCTAATGGGACATTTCTAGAAAAGCAAGCTGAACTGAAATTGAGAGTTTGAAGAAAAGAGGAAGATCGATTTTAGAGAATCACATTATAGTTTTGTATTCACCGGTTAACCAATTATGACTGTCTTTGGGATAATCATAATTGTGAATACAATATATATATATCATTGTTTAAAAGAGATCAAGAGAAATATAAATGTGATCGATCGATCTAGGGTACCGCATACTAAATCTACTCAAAGCGTGACGCCCATTATGAGCTGCTATATATTCCTACCGATGTATAGCAACGAACTCTCAAAGTATGCTGGTCGCACGGATTATTCACCAAGATGAATGTTGAAGAGAGGTAAAGAGAATCCTGTTCGGCCCACCATGTGCGAGTGGGAGATGATGGTTTTATTAGAGATGGGCTTAAGGCCCGTCCACCCAAGTTGGGCCCGAAAGGCCTGGCCCACGGGAATATGGCCCGTGGATGGGGGAAGGTATAAAAGGGAGGAGAGAGAGAGAGAAGACAACGTTTTGCCAATCAACGTACGTACGTCTTCCCTTTTTTTCCTGCGCGCTCTCTCTCTCCAACAAGAAAAGAAAAACAGTAAGCGTTTTTCTTCCTTTCAAGGTGCCATCGGATCGAACAGGGCCAGATTTTCTACTCTTATCGGCGTCGGTGTTTAATCTGTGGCTAACAAGGTTCGCTCGAATACGTGGTGTGCTTTAGGATCGGTGATACGTGTTTTTTCCCGGGCTTCGCTTCCGCATTCGTTTTAGGGGTTCGATTTAGTGTCGAATCCGCTTTTTGGGGATCCGTTATTCCCAACATAAAGAAAGGACAACACTCCTAGTATCGAATTAGGGCATCATAATAGTGTGAAAATTACTAAAATCTTTCTTTTTCGAACTGACAAGCACCAGAATACAAGGCAAGGCCAACGGCGGCCTCACTTAACTAAACAGTGGCTCGTGTGGGGTCCCTTAGTCTCTTAATTTGGTAAAGATGACTTATCCTTTTCATCGAAGGTCGTTATCACCTTAATTTGGACTTAAGCAAAGATTGCATTCTGTCAACTCTTTCTTAGTCTTGGACTCACGTGCCCTTGAATTGGCTTAACTTTTTCTTATTCAAGACTCTTTTCTTTATCACAATAGTGGTGCACTAGAGCAGCCACTTGCCTCTCGCTTTTGGATCAGCACAAATCAACATATTCATACCCAGATTCATCAAAACACAATCTTCCAAGACACCGAGGGATTTTGGTGAGTTATAGAAACTAAACAGCACAAATCTATAAACGGTGCTGGGACCTCACTTTCGTTCATCCACATGACTTGGGAGATGGCATGGACCAAATTGATAGGAGCTGTCAGGGTAAAATACTAAATGCCGGCTGAATAAAGAATTTTGCGACGCATTTCGGGGCTTTGTCTTTTTCCTCTTCTTCTGTTGTATTCTCTAGTACTCAGGTGTCAGTATCCTTTTCTCGCCTATGTCGCTTTAGTCATTAATTTCCTTTGTTCATTATTCACTAGGTATTAAACATAAAGCCGAATGAGATATTAAGACAACCTAATATATCGCAAATATGATGCATCTCAAGGGCAAAATATGGTCCAATTCGGAGAAGAACCTATAGAGTTAGAGAATTAATGTACATTAGTCAAAGGTGGTCGTGCGGCGATTGTGCGGTGATCGTGCAGCGATCGTGCGGCGATCGTGCGGCGATCGTACAATCGTGCGGTGATCGTACAATCGTGCGGCGATTGTGCGACAGTCACCTCGTGTGATGGATAAGGTATAGAGGGGGGGGGCGAGAGAGAGAGAGAGAGAGAGAGAGAGAGAGAGAGAGAGAGAGAGAGAGAGAGAGAGAGAGGAGAAAACTATGATCCGAAAAGGAAGTTGATTTTCATCTTAACCTCTGCAATGTTTGCACTTGTAGCATTGATTTTGAATTGCGTTTGAATTGCGTGGGACGCGAAGAAAAGCTAAAAATCCGACATTGAGGTTGCCAGGACAGACCCTTTGACATTGGCTAAAGCCAAATCAATTTTTGCCATTGTACGTCTAAGATCATTGTTCTTCATTGGCATCTAATAACGATGCTCTTGTTTCGGAACACGAGATTGTGGGGATGACTCTTGTGTAAACACAAAATTTGAATTAATCTTGCATGAAGGAAGGAAGCTGAGATTGAAAATAAATATGAATAATGTCCATGTTTGTAACCCACCGATTAGAAGTTATGGAAGACATAACCCGTTCTTATCATGCTATTACAGAAGTTTTTTTACCTAACTTTTACACATCATAATAAGTCTAGTTCTCCCAAACCCCTTGCAATCTTGATAAGAAATCATTCGTGAATTGTGAAGGCATGAAAGTTGACATGCATTATTTCTCTTGCAACATGTCAATGAGAAGTTGGGTGACTTTGAGATTAGATTTGTAGGTGTGGACTGACGCCATCGTCCCTGTCATCCTATGATCAAGACAAGTCTCGCATGTTTAGTTAAAGAACATCGAAAACGCATTGGGATTTTCTTTTGAACTTTCTTCTCATTTAGGAGCCACAATCCTTCACTGTATGAGAGTGCGTGCAGCTATCGACATCATATTCCAACTCATCCCAACACCACCTTGCCACCATCGCAGAGAGTGAGCATGTAATTCAAGCTGATACGATGAAGGTTCAATGCAGATTAATCAAAACATGCTACGACATCAATTACTAACATGTACTATGGTAAAAAAAAAAAAAAAAAAAAAAAAAAAGGGCAAGGACATTGGGGGACTAAAACGCTCAATGAAAGGAGTCAGCTCTTGTTGCGTCTCTTAATTTGGAAAAGGGCAACTTATCCTTTCCTTTCCTACAGAAAGGCCGTCTCACCTCCTTTTTTTTCTCAATCATAATCGTATCTCTATAAGGCTGTTAGCGGTCCTCTTAATTTGGAAGAAATCTGATTATCCTTTCCTTTCCATTATACTCTAAGCATGCTGATTCCAAAGTTGGACTTAAGAACGACTACGTATTTTTTAACTCTTTCCAAGTCTCCTTATTTAAGACTGATGCAATCTCATGGCAAATTTTGCATTCTTTTGACTCTATTGTATTCTCTAGTACTCAGGTGTCACTATTATTTTTCTATAGTGCTGATGGTTGGCACTTGGCAGTCCTAATTAGGACTTAAAACGAAGATTCCATTCTTTTACTCTTAAATAGGAAAAAGAAGAATCGATGGCTGATACTCCAAAAACCAGGAAACGAGTCGAGCGACTCTTTCATTGATCTAATCTCTTGTGCACATGAACGACACAGGCCTCGTGCCAGTTCGCCTGTTGGCTCATAAAAACAAGCAATCAGCTGTGTTCAATTTTGTCAACTGAATCCAACCGCTGTCTAAAAGGCGTAGGTGGTCCAATTCCATCTGCCAATACAGCCTAATGAGGTGCTCCTTAAAAAAAACTGACTCCTGCTGGTGGAAATTCCTTAAGCTATTGCACGTTGACGAGATGGGGTGAAACGTCATCAAGCGGCGATCGTGCGGTGGTCGTGCGGCGATTGTGCGGCGATCGTGCGGCGATTGTGCGGCGATCGTGCGGCGATCGTGCGGTGGTGGTGCGGCGATCGTACAATCGTGCGGCGATCGTACAATCGTGCGGCGATTGTGCGACAGTCACCTCGTGTGATGGATAAGGTATAGAAAGGGGGCGAGAGAGAGAGAGAGAGAGAGAGAGAGAGAGAGAGGAGTTACGACCAACATTGACCATGACCGATGGAAAATTCTTTAATTTCTTGCGCACACAGTCGCGAATGGCCTCATACTTCACGATCAAGGGGTTGACGCCCTCTTCAGTCGTGATGGAAGATGGACCTTGGGGCATTTGTTTCCAGACTTATCGATGGAGAGCTTGATAAATCTCATTTTTCCTTTGGCCAAAGAAATAATTAAACCTCGCTTGCGAATTTGACCTATGGCTTTCCCCAAACCACAAGTGAGACATTACGAAGTTTGTTCGTTTCAGATTAATTTTCTAGCTCAATGAATTTCCCTCCAAATCGGATGATAACATAGTAATTACTAATTAGGAACGCCCGAATACTAGAAAATCCAAAAAAAAAAGAATCACGAAATGTGTAAAAGCGGCTTCGAGGTCGTATTTTGTCCCGTTCGAAATTTCCATTACCCTCCATTCCCCTCAGAGACTCCTTTTCGGCGGATCTCGGTTTCTGTCCAATTCAGTGGCCATTATTAGAACTCACCAACGAGGATTTGATGATGACTTTAGAAAAAAAGGAGGTATAAAAATCTGTCTCTTAAATAGGAAAAAGGAGAATCGATGGATGATACTCCCGCGTTTGGTGGCTTTAAAGTTATCTCTGGAATCTGCAAAGAGTAAAAAGAATGTAATCGTATCTCTATAGTGCCGTTAGCAAGGAACGAAGCCTCATAATTTGGAAGAGTTTGACTTGTCCTTTCGTGCTGAAAGTCGTCAAAATAGTCTTTTTCTATAGTGCCAATGGTTGGCTTTGGCAGTCTTAATTAGGACTTCAAACGGAGAGAGAAAAAAGAAGGAAGATCAATGAAAGAGTAGCTCTCATCTCCTTTCCTGGTTTTTGGAGTATCATCCATCGACTCTCCTTTATCCTATTTAAGAGCAAAAAGAATGGAGTCTTCGTTTTAAGTCCTAATTAGGACTTCAAACGGAGAGAGAAAAAAGAAGGAAGATCAATGAAAGAGTAGCTCTCATCTCCTTTCCTGGTTTTTGGAGTATCATCCATCGACTCTCCTTTATCCTATTTAAGAGCAAAAAGAATGGAGTCTTAGTTTTGAGTCCTAATTAGGACTTCAAACGGAGAGAGAAAAAAGAAGGAAGATCAATGAAAGAGTAGCTCTCATCTCCTTTCCTGGTTTTTGGGGTATCATCCATCGACTCTCCTTTATCCTATTTAAGAGCAAAAAGAATGGAGTCTTCGTTTTAAGTCCTAATTAGGACTGCCAGGTGCCAACCATCAGCACTATAGAAAAGGGATAGTGACGCCTGAGTACTAGAGAATACAAGAGAGTCAAAAGAATGCAAAATTTGTCATGAGATTGCATCAGTCTTAAATAAGAAAGAGCCAAATGCAAGGGCGCGTGAGTCCAAGACTAAGAAAGAGTTAAAACATATGAATCATTCTTAAGTCCAACTTTAGAATCAGCATGCTTACAGTATAGAGGAAAGTATAATCATACATCCTCCAAATTAAGAGGGCTTCTAACAGCCTTATAGAGATACGATTATGATTGAGGAAAAAAAAAAAGGAGGTGAGATGAGCTTTCTGTAGGAACGGAAAGGATAAGGTGCCCTTTTCCAAATTAAGAGACACAACAAGAGCTGACTCCATTCATTGAGCGTTGTAGTCCCCTAATGGCCCTTGCCTCGTATAATTTTTTCCATTGTAAATGTTAGCAATCGATGTCGTAGCATTTTTCGATTAATCTGCATTGATCCTTCATCGTATCGGCTCGAATTGCATGCTCAGTTTCTGCAATGATGGGAAGGGGTGTTGGAATGAGTTGGAATATGATGTCGATAGCTGCACACACGCTTATTTAGTGAAGGATAGTGGCACCTAAATAAGAAAAATGTTCAAAAGAACGTCCCCATGCGTTTTCAATATATTTTTTTACTAAAGATGAGAGAAGTGTCTGCTTATTGGATGATGGAGCCCATGGCATCAGTCCAAAAACATGGTGCTACTGCTTCTATAAATCGGACGCCCTGGAGCTTGTTTACGCATCATAAAGCTCCACCCTCTTCTTTCCTCCAACCCCTTCACTCTCTCCCTTGAAGGAACTCGAGCACCATGCAGACAGAGAGAATGAATGTAACCAATAAAAGCCCCAACCCTGTCGCTCTCTCTCCCCCTACAACGAAAATGGGTAACTCCCGGCGAAAAGGAATTGCCAAGATCCAGAATCCGAAGAGTTGCCGCAATACGTTCAGGAAGAGGAGCGAAGGCCTCATCAAGAAAGCCTTTGCTCTCAACAAACTTACCGGGGCTCGCATCGCTATCATTGCATCGCCCACCAAGGCCGAGTTCCACTATTTCGGATCACCCTCAGTCGACGAGGTATTCTTCGACTACGTCCATCAACGGTGTAATTCTGGCATGACAAAGGAGCACTGCGACTCCTTAACCCTGAAGTGCCAGTCCCTTCTCAACTGTCTAGTCAAGAAGTCGAAGGATTTGGGGAGCAACCCAGTGGTTAATGCCGTTGCTGGTGTTGAGTCTAGAGTCGGAGCTGGAGCTGGTAAGGATTTGGAAAAGAATTGTGAAACTTCTCATCCTTCATTTTTGGCTTCCGCCATGGACGGTGATGATTGTGACATGTGCCCGACCTCGCCGGCCAACCTGGAACTGACGCTGTGAGAGGAATCCTTGTGCTCCGATCTTGAGGGCTATGAAAATAATCACGACGACACTCTTGCTACACTTGAAATATCGGATGTCTAAATATGAGTATTATGTATGCCTGTTCTGTTTCTGGTCACCTTTTAGTCCTCCCTTCCCAGAGTGATTGTAAACCACCTTCTTTTCCTACTCTGTCTCATTTTATGTTAAGTGGAATGTTATAATGCAATAAGCCGATATCTCTCCACTTTTTCTAATTTTGATGGTGCAGCGCCACATGGTGGTGTTAATAGCTAAAAGAGGGAATTTGATCCAACGAATCAGGCAGAGTACTTAATTATCCACACGAGTAAGAAGCAGGAAACTACCTAAATCGGGGATGTTTTTAGGAAAAATCCGAAGAGCCCATGAGAAATGGCTTTTTTGATGAGATGAGAGCCCATAGGGAAAAGCATCTTTTTTCATTGGGCCTTCGTTGGACCAGTCTGCAACCAACCGGGACATGAACAACTTGAATATTTCGAAGGAACCGATCCATACGCACTCGGTGATACAGCAACCTGACGTCCCACGGGACCTGATGAACTCGCCAGTTCTGTTCTGACAGTCTGACTCGACCGCCGGCCATGGATGTTTGGGAGTGGAGTCCACCCCCCACGCGCTCTCCCACCTTGACGGCTATGGGTCTGTGCCCGACGAATTCCTCCTTGGTCTCTTCGGGTGCGGCGATGGCGGCAGCGACGGTTTCTCGACTTCGCCTGAGAACTCGGCCGTCGTCGGTCGGCGGCGGAAGCTCGGGAGTGGAGTCCATGCGCTCCGATCTTGAGGGCAATGGGTATAATCCCGATGCATTTCTTCACACTCCAAGATTTGGGTGTCCCTCTGTGATGTATGTATGTATGGATATTTGTGTTCTTCATTGATAAACTGCACCGTAAAGTAGAGATTGGATAATGGGTTTCAACGCTGGTTGTTGAGTTTTTCCGTTCAGATCGTATCCAATACATGTTCGGATTTGTTTGATGATGAATTTGGTTATGGATCCTCTGCTATTTCCTTTTTGCTCGTGATTTTTGGGTTTCTTCCGAGAGCGGATCAATGAAGCGGGCTCATCGTCTTCGTTCTGCTTCTGGACTTGAAATGCGGAGAAAGAGAATTGTATCTGCCCGAGGAAATGTTCAGTTCGCAAAGTCTGAGAAGGAAAATTTGCAACCTTGAATAGGTTCGGAATTTGAATTTGCCATTTGCCATTCCATTTGACCGTGTTTGTCCTTGTCCTACAGTTTTATGTACCGTCACTTTTGCATGAAACCCCAGTCCAAATCCTCTAATTCTTGTGCTGGCATATACGAACACACAAGCCCCAATTCAGCTGCTTCCAAAAGTTAAAAGATAGAGTCTCGTCCTCTTCGATCCATCTCAAATTGCAGACACTGACTTCACCCATTGTTCTTCTGCCACAACGACTAGTAGATCTAGGAACGGGGGAAGAAGAAGAAGAAGAAGAAGAAGAAGAAGCAGAAGAAATTTCAAATACATTCACTCCAAGAACAGAGTTTCCAAGAATCGGCCAACCCAAACTCCCACCTGCAAACAAGCCAGAGTTGATTTCTTCATACCATGGTTCGGAAGGCTAACGGTTTACTACATGGTTCTGGGGCTGATAACTGCAGACGTTGCTGATTTTATGCTATGGCAGATTGCAGAGTGTAGTTTTATGATGAGAAAACTTCACCGTAAGATCTCTGTCCTGGGACTAACGGTCTCCAGTGATACCAAGGGAATCTGTGATTCTCTGGTGCAGCTCTCCTTTGACAACAATAAGAATGGTCATCTGCATACGCTGATAACTTGTTCTTTCAGCCATATGACCATGGAGCATATAATCTATACCATGATTGGACTTCACTTTTTTCGGGTACAATGTATGACTCAATCCCTTTCAGAAAAGATGCCTTCTTCCCTCAAATGTTTTATTTTCTCTGACTTTTTAATGCACGTGTTTATTTGGATTTGGACAGTTGCTTATATTCATTATGAAGCTTTAACGATAGACAGACTAACTTTTATGCATTTTTCATGGAAGGATGGCAAGTCTTTTGGGGAGAGAGAGAGAGAGAGAGAGAGAGGCAGATGAAGATTTCTTTCTCTTCTGTTTATGTATATTTTCTGACTTTTTAATGGTCGTTTGATTTTTCTTACTTTTCTCTAATTACTTACCTACCTTTGTATGGTTCGATTGGGTGAAATTTTAAACTGGAATTCTTATTAAGTTGTATATGGCTGGGGCTCTTGGTGGTTCAATATTCTACTTGGTGCACCGTGCTTTCTTGCGTTCACAGTTGAAGGTAAACTGAATTTATGGAAATATGTGCAGAATTATTTTGTGGGCTTGTAGTTAATGTGAATTATTATTATCTCAAACTTTGCAGGGTCAAGGAATGTTCAGGATAGACCATTCGAGAATGCCAGGATTGGTATGTAAAAATAGAGCAACTACTATCGAGATGAACAATAATTATGTAAATCCACCAGTCAAGTCCTGTCGACGTTAAGTTTATGCAAAGTCTTTGAATGTTAGTTTGTTGACAATGTGAAGTGGTCTAGAAACGACGTGCTTTACTCTGAGATAGGCAATTGCAGTTTCCAGACCCAAAACATGAAATAGTGCTTCCAATCTTTCATACATTATTTCGAAGTGTGTTATCTATAATCCGAAACAAAGCTTGTCGACATGATCAGAAGTAAAGCATGCTTCTTGGTGCTGTAAGTGTGCGATACTATTTTCAAGAATATCCTGGGCTAGATTTAGGGAATAGCCTTGAAACCTGCAACTTTTAGGATAACTTGCATAAGGTATGACTGCATCAAATATTGTTAAAAGGTTATCTCCTGCAATGATGATATTAAGTGTGCATTGACATTTGGGAATATGTGATTCAGTGTGACACCACATCGTCAATGATGCGGTATTACCAATATGTTTTCTCCTCACTTAGAACTTAGAATAGTTTGTGAAGAGATGCCCTTGGCAATGGTCGGGAATGAACAGCCATGCTAGTATAGCAGCATACTAATTCTGACTTCAAAATTTCTTGCAACTTGTGAATCATCCTTTTGAACAGTAGAAATCACAAATTATGGCTATGTAGCTTATCAAGTTGCCAACAAAGTGCTGGCCTTTTTGTCAGAGAAAAAGAGAGGCCGTGTTAGTGTATGAGTGTCGAAAACTGCGTTCTGCAATCCATGGAAATTTTCTGAATCTGTCTTGTACAAACTACCTGTAAGCTGGTATAATTGTTTTGGACCAAAAAGCCTGGACCTGTAATCTTATATTTTTGGTTGGTGCAGGGAGACAGTGAGATATTGGGATTGGCTCACTTCAGAGGAGCTGCAGTTTCAGCAATGCGCCTGACTCGGGAATGGGTGGTTGCTGCTTATGTTGATTTCGGTTTTCATAACTGATTTATTGTCCCATTGCGCTTCTTCATTTTTGTGAAGTGGGTGGTCAAAGTGATTGCCTCCACAGTGCCGCTGAAAACTTGTACAGCAGCCGGCAGAAATGGTCCCGCAGATTCGTCAAATGCTGAAAGAGCTGACATAACAATGGATGAAGAGCTCTCTAAAATCTGTGTGAAAGATGTGTGCACCATGACTACTATTGCAGGAGCATTACTGACGTACACTAATAGACAATCTTTGCACGATTCGAAGTTCACAATAGCTCTTTGTTGTCGTTGGTATATACTGCATACATGGACCGAAATATTTGCGATGTTTTGTTGATTATGCAGTGGTAATTATCAGCCTAATAGTCATTGTTGCTCACTCTTTTAGCAGAGCACATTGATGCACTTCCAGATATATCTGACTTGTGATGTCCTTTTAGGCTGCATTTAGTAGTGTGGATTTGAGGCTAAATAGAATAACAATATATCCTGTTGAGTGTTTGGTGACATCTTCTGGACCGGATAAACCCAAATAAAATGTCGGATAAGAAATCTAGGCCAGGGGTGGAATAGACCCGGATTTGATATAAAAAAAAAGTTACAAAATAATAATAATAATAATAATAATAATAATAATAATAATAATAAATTTCATTTCAACAATGGAGTGATGGAGTTTGGCTTTGCCAATCACTGTGTAAGGACCACCGCCACAACAACCTATCTCTCCCAACCACCGTGCAATCGTGATCGTCTTTGACTAGTGCCGATCATCATAACCGTCCAACTAATTGTCCTCCAATGATTGTTGAACCGAAACGACTATCACTGATGAATGGCCGAAATCGATGGATTGACCCGAAAAGTCGTTTTTGAAAAAGAAGAAGAAAAAAATCAAAATGTATGAAGCTTTGGGTGTTCGTATGTTGAACCATGCTCATTTGATTTTGTCATGATGTTTTGACGTTCAATCCTGTTCTCTACTCAAATTTGAGACTTTGTACTGACAATTGGAAGATCTAAAGGAGGAGGAGGGGCTCTAGCCAAAACAGTGATCGCTCAAAATGGCATAGTCTCAACCGTCCAAGATTACTTCAGTAAGATTCCGCCCTAGATTTGGAAATTTTTTGTTGAGAAGACATTCCTTAAGGGATTTTGAAGGTTGACAAAATTTATCTTGAGAAAAGACTTTGATTTTGATGATAAGTATTTTTCAAGTACAAAGTCTGATGGGATATGATCAGATGATATCAATCAAAATCAGAGTCGTGGCTTAATTATTTTCTTTCATATATATTTTGTCAAATGGCTAGGAAGAAGATAATATTCTTATGCAATGGCTAATTGAGATCAGTCAAATTTCTTGCTTTATTTATAAGATTTTCCAATAAGGAAAGTGAATCCCTATAAAAGTGAATACATTGAAACCCTATAAAAGTGAATACATCTCATCATCTTTCAAAACTTCAGAATCACAACAAACTCCAACTCCAGAATAACCGCCGGCACCGGCTTTAACCGACGGATGGTTATCCAAATCCTTCAATTTCTTGCGCACACAACCGAGAACGGTCTCGCAGTTCACAATTAGGGAGTCGAAGTTCTCCTCCGTCACGCAAGAATCACGCTCTTTCTCGACCCAGTCCACCCAGCCTCTCAGGCCCTTTAGCGACTCACCTAAAGGTAAGGTCGAGGTGCTTTACCTCAATTTGCCACCAAGACCGCCAGAGAGAGAGAGAGAGAGAGAGAGAGGGGTGACAGCATGGAGTCTTACGTGCAAACACAGGAGATAAGACAAACAAATCATGACCTTGTTTAATTATAAAATGATACTTTCAATCCATGATTTTTTAACTTTATCAAGAAGAGGAGAGCCCAGTGGTTTAAATGGTACGTATTACTTCACTTCTTTTCAGCACCGATCAGGAAACTAAAGAAAGAGAAGGAGGGTCAATGACAGGGTCTCTCTTGTTGCGTTTCCTGGTTTGGAATATCATCCATCGATCACCTTTTCTCGTTTACTCTCTACAGACAGATCGTTACTATATCCTCGTTAGTGCTCTAATCATGGCCAATGAATAGGGAACAAACCGAGATCCGTCGGAAATGGAATCTCGCAATGGAAATCTCCTCCTTTTCGTATTTTCTAGTATTTAAAGTGCTACTATCCTTTTGCTTTTCCTTTATGCCACACCGTAGTCATAAATTTCTCTTGTTTTAAATTCACCAGGGGTTAAAAGACAAAGCTGAAGCAGACGTTGAGACAAACTCATATATCATAAATATGTTGCGTTTCAAGGGTAAACTAATCTGAACTCTCCTAATCTAGTTTTAGACCTAGGAGTTCTTATCTCCCGATTTAAATTTGGGAGTTTAATAATGCCTTCGGGGATTCGATACCCCCGTGCTTTGTCTGTGTATAGGTCATCCGCCTCCAATTTCAATAATGATCGCAGAAGTTCTAAGCTCTCACTGAACTATGAAGATTTGCTCTTTTAAATATTATATCTATGTTTGTTCAACCGATTTTAGTTTTCTCCATACAACGATGGCGAGGAGAAAGCCAAACCTAGGCGGGCACCGCTAACTAGCAATGCCATAGTTATTGGAGAAGGAATTTCCGATGTGTGCTCAGTATTAACAATGATATGAGATTTAATGATTGGCCGTGATAGATACGTTCTTATGGAACGAGTGTGTGTTTAATCTTGTTTGAAGGAAGAAGTTGTTGTGCTAGAAGATTAATCTAAAACGAATGGTAAGCTTCTTTAAATATCACGTGTCGTCAGTAGAAAGACCAATGGTAAATTCCGATGTTTTGAGTGATGTTTAATTATTTTATTAGCAAAAAAAGAAAAGAAAAAGAGGCGTATTGCGCTCTCCATCAATCTTGAAGATGGGAGCGCGCGTCCGAACCTCAAACGCCGGCGGCCGAGTCAGACTGCCAGAGCTGGTAAGTTCGTCAGGTGCCGAGGGATGTCCGTATGCTCACTGTCACCGGCGGTCATCGCAGCAGAAAAGTCAATTCGGTTGCAGACTGGTCAACGAAGGCCCAAAGAAAAAGTCGTCTCCCTCGACAAAGGCTCTTATCGAAGCCCTTTTCATGGGCTCTTTGGGCTTTCCTCATATCACCGCATTAGGTCATTTTCAAATACTCTACCTCTCATAATTTGTGAAACCGGTGATTCGTGTTATGGATTCCTTTTGTTATTAACTCCTTGATGTGGCACTGTTAAAATTAGGAAAGTGGAGAAATCTTATTAAATTATAAAGTTCGACTTAACATAAGGGGAAAAATAATAGCGACCTCAACGTTAGGAGGACAAAAGAGTGTCTTTATCCTATGCTGTTTCAAATTGAATCCCTTGCAATTCTACTACACAGGAAACAAAGCATATATCTAATATTTATAATGCATGAGAGACATTCAAATCTTCGAGTCCAACAAAGTCGTCGGGATTATATCCATGGCCCTCAAGATCGGAGAGTGTGGCCTCCTCTCTTGGGCTTTCACTGCCGACGGTCGAGTTCTCTGGTAAAGCCAAGAAACCGTTGTGGTCACCGTCGCCGATGCAGTCCTCGGTGAGATTAAAAAAATCATCGAGATTGAACTCACAACCCTCAAGATCGAAGCATGTCGGAATGGACTCCACTCCCAAACTTTCACCGCAGGTGGCACTATATGCGCAACCCTCAAGAACGTAGCGCACAGGAGTTGACTCCACTCCTGAACTTCCACCGCCAGCGGTCGAGTTGACTGGTGAAGTCAGGAAACTGTTGCAATCGCCGGGGCGGACGTAGTCCTTGAAGAGAGCGTAAAGTATAGGACGAAGCTTCAAAACTCTGTAAAACTGAGTCGATCTCATCATCGTTCAAACTTTCATAATCACAGCAAAATTTAACTTCAGAATCACCACAAGTACCGGCTTTAACCGATGTGTTGTAGTCCAAATCCTTCAATTTCTCGCGCACACAAGCAAGAACGGTCTCACACTTCACGATCAGGGAGTCGAAGTCCTCCTCCGTAGCGCAAGAATCACACTCTTTCTCGATCCATACCACCCACTCGCCCAGACCCTTCGGCATCATCACGTCAACCTTGTTGCGGAGGTAGTCGTAGATTATTTCTTCGACTGAGGGAACACCGAAAGAGTAGGGCCTGCCCGTGGTGGAGAAGACAATGACGGCAGCACGAGCGCCGGTGAGTTGGCAGAGAGTGGAGGCCTTCTTGAAGAGGCCCTCACGCCTCTTCGAGAACGTCACGCGCCGCTTAGCGGGGTCAGTGATTTTGACAATTTCTGTTCGCCGGCGCTGAACCACTAGTGAAGTTTTCAAATGTTTTTCGCTTGGAGAGAGGGCGTGTGTGTGGGCGCGGCCTAAACGAGTTTGCAGGTTTCTTTGTTTTCTTGGAGAGAGAGAGAGTGTTGAACGAGCTTGCATGGTTCTAGAGTTTCAGAGTTTCAGGGGGTGGGTGGGTGAAGGGGTTTGTAGTATGAAGTGATAATATTTTGGAATGCGAAGATGAAAGTGCCCCGGTGTTTATAATAGCAAGCCATGGGATCTTTATAGAGAAACGCATGTGAGTCGGATGTTTCTTCTTTTTCTAAAGTTCTTTTGAATGATTGACAATGCTCGTCAGCTATAGTATAAAACTGAGGGGCAGTTTTTTTTTTTTTTTTTCAATGGTTGTGCAAGTATTTTTATATTGTTGTAATAATGTATTTTATTCATCTATTCACTAATTTATTACTATTAAAAGTCTTTTCTATCGTGCACAGGCTTACAGCACTTGCAAGACTTAAAAATGGAAAGTCCCGCAATCTTTACGCTGAGATAAAGCACCTCACGAGCTTGTAATGGCAAAATATGGGCCCTCTCTTGTTTCACATTGATTATCTCGTCTTTCCACGAAGAAAAGATAGAGGAAGGGGAGAAAATAATCAATAGTTGCTTACCACCACATCCTCTGCACGCGTGGCATGCATGATCCATTCAAATGGTGACATGTGTCAGTGACGTGAAAATTAAAAGAAAAAAAAATAAGAACTTTGCAGATTTGTTAGGGCGATACTCTCTCCTCCTTAATTACGCGGTGCTCTCTCTCCTCTCTGCTACTTTCTCCCCACTCTCTCTCCTCCTTTATTTTAAAATTCACTTCAGGTCCCTCCCTCCTCCATCTCTCCTCTCTGTCTTGCAAAATCCGACGACCACCTCTGGACGACCACCGCCAAACGCTCTCTTTCAGTTGCTGGGAAACGACGGAGGCTTGGCGGCGTTGGGGTCGAAGGGCTCTATGGCACGAGCTTCCCTCTGAAGAAGTGGTCGTTGGAGAGAAATAGAAACGAAATGTTGGCGTCCATGCAGTCATGGCACCAGCAGGACGACCCAGAGAAGAGGACGAACGTGATTGAATCAAGTGATTGCGGGACTTCCATTTAGTTTGAAAACTAAGCACCGAGTAATTTGGAGTACATTCAAAAAAAAAAATGGAGAATTTTGAACTTAAGAGAGGGATCAACATACGGCGTGCATCATGGATTTTCTCTGAGTAACAAACGTGATTGAATCAAGTGATTGTATGGCATCTACAGCCCGACTGAATGGAGCGCTGGAGTAACAGCCAGCATAGCCACCAAAAACTGTTATGGCAAGACAATGCCGATGAGTAGAACTGCATTCCTACGTGAATACCTAGAGCAGATGAGACCGGTGGATGAAGTACTTAAAGACATGCATAGTCCAGCAATGCCGGCATATCTTCTCGACAAAACGATGCTCTCAGCTTTGCGAAAAGACTGACACACTTCTATCTACAGCAGCAAACTAAGCCCAAAGGAAAGAGCTCGCCCAGATCGTTATGCTGACTGCAGCCATTGGTGCCTTCCCGGCTTGCCTAATACTTGGAACCAACTTTTTTATATGGTTTTGTCTTACTAATTTTCACTTGTTATGATGTACGCTTACTGGCAATTGTAACAATTTTACTTCTCTACCTCCCCTGCAATTCTATGGGGGAGCGTGAATATGAAAATGTCTCATTTGTCATGTAAAGATGACTAAAAGCATATTGCTTTTGCTAGGAACTAAGGTGGCTCGTTTATACTTAGCATTTACCTTTTTTTTTTTTTTTTCTTTTTTGCCATAGCATCTACCTAGTTAACTAGTTAGGTTATGCTGGATTTTGGCAGATCATCCTTTTTATGATGAGAGAATCATATATTTTGTTGCACAATTTCATGGTGTGAGACTTTTGAGCCTGTTGATTTTTTTAGGACTTGAATTTACAAGCTTGAACTAGTTTCTTCTCTTAATTTTGCTTAACAGTAAAAACACACACGCACACATATAGGAAAAATCACAAAAGTAAAGATTGGAAAGCAAAACTTGAGCGTGGAATCATTATGCGAAACTACATGTTCAGGAGGGTAAGAACATTGTTGGCTCAAAGAAAAAATGATTTGGCAAGCTAGTTGGTGTAAACAAAAGCACATAGATTATACTGAAGTTTAGATACGAGCTTTAATCATATCACGACACAAATCTCTCGCTGCTTAAAGCAAACTTAACAGGATTTTGAAACTAACGTCAAGAAGCTATATAATAGAACTCACTGAATTCTAATACATCACATCCAAACTAGAACACAACTATTTACATAATGTTGACATGAGTTGACTAGTAAAGCTTGCAAAATGAAGCTGGCATAGTACTGCTATCCATAGAAAAGCAAATACTAGTTCTAGATTTCCAGTCCCGGAGCATTAACTTCCATCATACTCCTTACGTCCCCTCCAATTTCCGAATGCACCATTCCAGCATTACTGGCCGCCACATGCTTGTCATAAGGTGAAAGGTGAACCCCAAGTGCAGCCCTGCCAGAAGGATCAACATTATTCAACGACGCGGTGTCTCACTCTAGCCTTCGCAGTGTTGCATGCTATACTCAGTCCTCCAGGAACAGTCAATCTCGCTGAATTCTGCATGATAAAAAAAACATGATATACTGACAAATATTCACCGACTATAATGACAATATCAATATAGCATTCATGTTAAGCGTTGACAGCATTGTTTTATGAAATAAGTGATCCCTCCTGGACCTACTCAATGAGCGAGATTCATCCCAGGAGATGTGGAAAAAGAACTCAAATTAGATGAATTATCCGCTATCAAACAATATAGCGAACTAAGAAGCATCAGAGTGAGACAATCAAAGAAGACAACAGGGAAAATGTCGAAGACTGTCTGTGAAGTTTCCATTTAACAATGTCCAAAATAATATTGCATTGGCTCACGCACAGGTATAGATTCACATCAAGACTCGGTGTAAAAGAAACAAGACAACAGGCAGAGTTCAATTTGAAGCTGGCCGAGAATCACAGTTTTACACAAGCGACCGGATAGAATGGCAATAAGCTGCCAATGTTGAGTCAATCAGAACTCAGAACCCAGATGCGTCCTCTTATCATAAATCAAGCTCAACATATATCTATCCATCCATGTATCAAATTGAAATGTAGGATTACGCAAACAGAACGGTCACAAGCATAATTTCAGTTCCAAGTCACTCAAAAACTTCTCTTTCTATTTGAATGCAACGTGAGTGAGAGAGAGAGAGAGAGCAACCCAAGAAAAATATATTATATTAGTTTAAAAAATATGTAGTTACCAAAATAATTTTTTTTTTTAATTCTAAATCTAATAATGTACTTCAAGCATTTATGCTTACTAAAGCATGCAAGTTAAAAGGGCAATATCTAAATTCCAATGACAAAATGCATATTCTTTGTAACTTTATTCTTAATTCAATTTATGTCCTTATTTGCGCTTTTAGAACACAAAATTCTGTCAATTGATAATTTTGGTACTGAATCAAATGGCATATTTTTCTTGCCAGATTTGGCTTTGACAATGCCAGCCCTGGAACAGATCCTTCTTGATCTTCCTCTAAAAGGCCAGAAAAGGAATTATGAAAATTCTTTATACTTGACAACAAATAAAAAGAAAGAAAAGCTCTTGTGTTCCCCCGCAGGAATCCATCTCTCGAAACGGCTCTCCACAAAAAACACGGTTTTTGTTGCTTGGTCGACATTTGTTCAGGTGTTATATGCTCTTGCCCTCTGCATGACACCAAGAGAAACCCCCTGGATCCTTTAAGCCCCGGTCTTCTTCTCAAACTTTGAAATCCTACTCTTTTCTGGGAAGGCTTTCACTTTCTTGCGCTTTCTTGATCCCTTCTGATGTCGGTTGATCTTCACGGAAAAGAAAAATGAGGTGGGAGAGAGTCCTCTTGCCGCAAGCCCAGTGACCAGAGCAGGGCAGAGAAGAGGCGGGGGGGCTCCAGAAAGAGGTGGCGCCACACTTGCAACGCCATTAAAGGAGGGAGATTTCTCTACGTTTTCGGTGGCTTCGGCAAAGACTACTGCCAGACCAGCCAAGTTCACGTCTTTGACACTGTTGGGTCTTCGAGTTTATCTTCTGGAGATTCTGGTTTCTCTTCAAAATTGCATTTTTTTTCTGAGAATGTCTTCGATATAGATCGGTATTCTCTGCTTGGTGCTGAGAGAAAGATTGGTTCTTTTCTTTTTCTTTTTTTTTTTTTTTTTTTTTTTTTTTTTTTTCTTTTTTCTGTCTGATTTGGAGCTCCTGGTGTTTTTTGGTGCAACTCTGCTTGTTCAGATTTTTTTTTGGTTGTGTTATAATTTGCTGATGCCTTTTGTTTGTTGTTGGTTTTTATTCTAACCAATGGCTTGGCTCTTGAATCATTGGTATGTGGCTAGTTTGATGCATTGAATGTGTGGGTTGGAAGAGAATTTTGTATATGGCACTGCCATGACCAATATTTTCCGGTACTTCTTTCATCTTAAACAATTACTGAAGCTGTTGACTTTCTCCCCATTTGCATTTTGCTGGTGTTTATATTAACTGCTAACCACTGGGATTCGCCCTAGTGGCCACCCTTCCAACATGGAAGGGGGAGGTGAGGGGTTCAAATCCCCACCTTCTCAGGGAGGGATGGGGTAGGGACGCGTAAGTTTCAGGAGTGGGTTTCGACTCCCATACCCTGTAAGAGGCAAGGCAAAAGTCTGAGAGTGAGTGTAGAGTAGGAATAGAGTATGACTGACAAAAAAAAAATATATATTAACTGCTGGAATTTCGTGAGGGGTGGCTTTTGGTGTACTTCCAACTTCCGTTGCCTTCCAGTTTTTGTGCCGTGACCTCGTGTTCCGCTGGAGCTTATAGCTAGAGGGACATGCTTGTCTCCGTATGTCGTGATTTGCCTTATTTTTTTTTTTTTTTCAATTGATAATTAATTTTACCTGACTCACGATAGAAGGCACGCCACCTGCTCCAAGGGATGACCATAGCTGTACCGATATTGGTGACAATTGATTTGTGTTTGGTGGGACGGATGGGATGAACGCTCTCGGGGATTTGCATGTACTAGACACTTGTAAGTTATATTTACCATCTCCTTTCGCCCGTGATGGAGCCATACAGCCTTTTCGACTAATAATCTGTGCATCTTTTCATTGTACTTCCAATAGCAGAAGTTGGGTTCTTTTTAATGTAGTTCATGAATCTGTTTTGTAGCTTCTCATACATGGATATCACCCAGTACATGGGGAGAGGGACCAGAGGCAAGGCAGGGTCACAGTGCAGCACTTGTGGGTAAAAGGCTGTTCATATTTGGCGGGTATGGAAAATCTCCTGATGATGATGATGAAGTATATTATAATGATCTCTTCATATTGAACACAGGTACATTCTTCTTAAAAGTCGACATTTCTTATTTGCCTCTAGTCTCCAGTGACATCTATCTGTGAAATTTCCCTGTTCGTGGATATGAGAGGTGGGCTAGACTTTACGTTCCAAGTATGTCGTGTCCTTTAACTTTATCAAAGTACCATACTTGTAGCATGCATCATCAGTTACTACTGCTCGTCAAATATTTATTGATTTAGATTGGAGAGTTCAGTATTCTATCTTCCTTCGGTAGGCAAACATGCTAGTTGATGCGTCAGCTTCTCATAATCTTCATTCTTATGGATTTGGGCAGATGACTCATTAATCTTTGGTGGTCCTTTATTGCCCTTTCCATTCTTCTTTCCCGGTTTTCTTTTGGCTCCTAGTTGATCCATGAGATTGATAGAGTGGATTCCTTGCTTCTTAAGCCTTGCTTCCTCTTGAATGAGCATACTTTGCAGTTCAGTCACATTCCACTTATCCTTTATAGTATTATAATTTATTTGGAATGAACAATACTCAAGAGGCAAAGAATTTATGATAAACTGCACAAGGAAACTTTCATTTATCTTCATTCCCATGGAACTTAATCTTGCTGCTATATTTGCCATTCCAGTGACATACCCATGCACGGTATGAGAACCATCAAACTTAATGGTGGTTAACGTACTCATTAATCTCCCGACAACTGACTTATCAACATAATGAGATTGAGAACAACTTCCACTAACTTCATGAATTCCTTAACATTATAGTTTCGGGAATAGTTGACTTAATGTTTTTTACTACTATCCCGCATGAACATTAAGCTTAGTCTATTTGATTTTTCCCGGGCCTTATGGAAAGACCTTTCTTCAGCGCTGCTAGAAGCAGTAAGAGCAGCAGGCTTATCATTCATGAGTGCTAAATCAAGATCAAGAACACCTAGGTGAAACTTGACTTGTTCACTCCATTCAGAAAAGTTAAGCCCATTGAATTTCATAATAGACGAAGCTTCTAAATGAAGAGAAATAGAAACGGATGCTGCAAAATTCATAAAATGCTCACACGTTAATGCTTTGAGTCGTAACTTAAACGCTTGACTCAGACAACAATCACACAACATTAAATGTACATTGAAATTCTCCTTTGGATGATACAACAATGCACAACCAGAAAACAAAATTGATGCTTAAATTTAATTTCACATAATTAGTAATTATATATATTCCGATTAGACACGCTTGCTATCTTTGGATATGCTAAACATATCTAACCAAGTATACTAATTAACCACTATTATGTTCATGATTATAAAATTAATCGATCAATCTTTGAGTGATCCTTAAATATTTTATAATCAATGAACTTCAAATTACCCATGACGAAAAAATATATAACATCATGTCATCTCATTGTAGCATCACATAAACATGAGAAATTGAATTTTATTAATTTGATGTCTATGAGAAATTTTCTAAGTCGGCCACTTTGGTGATTAACGAATTATACATAATATAGATATCAAATTAAATAATCATAACAATGATTATTTCAATTGAATGAAATACAATAAATTGTATAATTAAGAAAATTGCAATGATGTGTATGTAAATTTATACAATAATAGGCCCATACTAAAGACATACACATGCTATTTATTCAACATCAATTTCCTCATCAATTAAATTGCGGCAGAAAATAATAGGTCAATCAATCATTTTTTTAAATAAAATGAAATAAAGGCTTGGTGGCATCCCCTGATGGACATGCACAGTATGGTGTACGGGCTTGATGCACCCCCACCCACCGTGCATGAGCCTTAGTCTATTAATGGCCAAATCAATTCAACAAAAACTAGAGATGGCACATAAATAGGGGACAAAGCAATTGCAACCAATCTATTGATGTGTGACAAATTAAACCACATTATGTTTATATGCAGTAAAGAAAATCCCCATCTACCACCAAAGTGGACAGCGCGCCTGGTGCTGTGCGCGTCCACCTGGCACAGAACCATACATCATGCGCTGCCATCACCAACGCATCCATCATGCGCACCCTTTTGGTGCACTCACAAGCCGCGCGTCCCAACCTTGCAGGCCGGAAACACATTTAATCAATTCAATTTTTTTTTCCTCGGGCCAGTAAATAAATCTCACAATTAGAGCAAATATCAATAAACTTTTCTCATCAATCAAACAATCAATGGAAAATCACAGGTTCTCAAATGATACTCTGATATCACATGTAAAATCAAAACAACAATTATATGCAAATCAAACCCTAATATTTGCATAAACATCGTACCCAAAATCTTATAACAAAATGATATTCACAATATCATGATAGACGAGAACCATACCTTGATCAATGATGATTTCTTGTGAAGAAATCAATTGTAGATGAGAAATCTTTTGAAGAAATAAGTTTTTCTCTCTTGACCCCTTCAGGCTTTTCAACGTTCTTGATTGAGAGAAAACTGTCGTTCTTTTATAGGGTTGAGATAAGACTAGTTTCTAATTAGGGCCTTCTATAGTCACACAATCCATTAGGGTGTACAGTAGTTCTCTCTATTGACCAATAAGAATTTAGCATCTAATAATTGTTAAACCTAAACCACATATGAGACATTAATCACGTGGGCCACAAAAAATCCAACAACCAGAATTTCAAAAGCAATGCTTGGCATCAGGCCCTCAACATTCTTGATGCGGACGTGATATTAAATTAGCGAAATTTTCTCCTTGCAAAAGTTCCCTGCAAAGACAGGAGCTCAGTATACACACTGTTGAACCCAGGTTTAGAGTTCTCCCAATGTGATTGCTCTTGGTCAAGGCCTGGAATCTATGCGAACATGATGTCATCAAGGTGGCGATCTCGTGTAGAACTCGCCAAGTTGCGGGAACATCATTAGCATTCCCAGGTCATGGGCAGGCTCTGATCTATTGTTCTTGATCATGCCTTTTGTGCAAACCGGCTGCATCAGGAAAGTAAAGGCTTGCACGAGTTGTCTAAAAGTGGGCTGCTGCAACCTCTCCCTGCTGAAGCGAACTCGCGGCTGGCTGACTCTGTTCAGTTTTTTTCACCTCCTTTAACTTTGCAATCTGGGAATATCAGACATGCTATCCCTGCTTGAACTTAAGGCATTTTATTCACGGGGCAAGGTTGCTGATCAACCCTGATGGCAATGCCTGTATTCTGCTATCTAGCAGTCTTGCAAAACCATTCGCACTCTGATTGTTAAGCAAGCCTCAAAGCTACCATATGTGGCACGCAAGGTTGCGCAACACCATTCACTCTACGCAAGCTTTCTTTATTGGAATGGCAAATGGTATATCTACAGTCCGAGCCTATTCAAGGCTGCAAATTCCCTTTTTATTCTCTGTAAATCCAACATTTCCCTGGACAGATATAGCTCTCCTCTGCTTTGGCTTATTTTGGAACATAACTATGACATTCCAATGTCAAGAAGCAGAACTAAACAAAGATAAGTAAACGCATGTTTAGCTCATGGCAATTTTCGGTAGCAAGTCAGCGCCAGAAACTCTCGGGAGATAGAAAAGGCCAATATAAATAATATAGGGATATGTTCGCGAAGTCACTAAAATTTGTCCGGAAAGTGCGATTGAGTCTTAAACCGACAAAAAGTTCAATCAAGTCCTAAAACCTGTCAAGTTAGTTCAATTGAGTCCTAAAATTAACACCGTCAAGAAAGTTAACGAAAATTGATGATATGGCGCGACGTCATATTTTAAATGATTTTTTTAATTTTTCAAATGGCTTTTTAAATTATTTTTTATTCAAAATCTTTAAAAATTAGATTAAAAACTAAAAAGGAAAATCTAAATTTATTTTTAAAAAGGAAAATCTAAATTTATTTAAAAAAAAACAAAACTGTTCAAAAAAAAAAAAAAGGGCACCGGTGGACTTCCGTCGCCGCCCATCGCCAAGGGGTTGGCGACGGTCGCCGCCCCGGCGGGTGGCCGGCCCTTGCTCGGGGCCGCGAGGCTCGCCGGATCTAGGTGAGCCTCGCCCGGGCGGGTGACGGTTGCCGGCCCTCGCCAGGGGCCGGCGAGGGCCGGCCACCCCCCCGGGTCGACGACCGTCGCTCGGCCCCTCCGGCGATGGGCGGCGGCGAGGGGAGAAGAGCGTTGATTTTTAAAAAATAATTTTAAAAATAACTTTTATAACTTTTCTTTTTAATTTTTGGTGAAATAAGATAAAATGAATAAATCTATTTTTTAGTTTTTAAATCTATATTTTTAAAATGAATAAAAAATCATTAAAAAAATTCACGTGAAAAATAAAAAATAATTTAAAATGACACGTCACCATTTTTAACGGAAAAGGCTAACGGTGTTAACTTTAGGACTCAATTGAACTAATTTGACAAATTTTAGGACTTGATTGAACTTTTTGTAAGTTTTAGGACTCAATTGTACTTTCCTGACAAGTTTTAGAACTTCGCTGAACATATCCCAATAATATAAGGGGAAAATAAGAGAGAAAAATATATTGACATGCTAGGAGGAGAGAGAACGTAGCTATGGATTATCATGTCCCATTGATATCGACGACTCACCCCAACATCACCTTGCCGTTGCACATGTCCACCGCCATTGTTGACAGATTAAACGAGAGATGCTCATCATCAAAACGATTTAATCAAAGCTTTGTAAGATAATGTCGGTCTGTTTGTGTATGTTTATTTCATGTAAACTTTTTCTTGTTGATCTCTTCAAAATTGGAAAATAAAACCTTCTAATAAAATATATGACAAGTTTTATTGTAATTCCTTAAAGGGTCGATGTTTTATGATTGTTGGAGCATTTTATTAATGGAATAAAAGTTTTGAAAATAAAAACCCTCTTAACAATTCATCAAAGACTTGAACATTTCATCTGAAACATCAATTTTACAGATGAGTCATACTTTAACTGAGTGCTCAAGTCTTCAACATCATGCATTTGCTAAAACAACCTCCACCGTTGCCAGGCAACATTTTAAGCTTGAAGGAAACAGTTTCTTTGCGATACTCCTCTCCAAACTGAGGTGAACGTCGTTGAATCTAAGAACCATAGATTCAAATACATCTCTGCCGAAGGAATCTTCTAGCTAAGCGAAATGTTGCGTTAATTGCTAAAAGGGCACAAAGTCGCATCTTCTCCTTTAAAATGAAACAGAACAGAAAAAAGGATCAATTATCCGTGCCCTTAATATGGTTCTGTGAAAATAGAAAGCACTATTGTAAAGCACAAGGACAATAGTAAGACCAATTACAAAATCTGAAATCTACGTTCTAAATGCAACATTAGGAATCGAAGATTTAAACCGCCCTTTCCTGAGTCGGGCCCATCTGACAGCTGCAACTGCAGCTCCTCCCAAGTGAGCCGATCCCCAATATCTCACTGGCTCCCTGAACCAACCAAAAACATGCGTTTACAGCTTCATACTAGTTGCTCCGAAACAATTATACAAGTTTACGGGCACTTTGTGCACGATGGATTCAGAAGTATTCCTGAGACCACAGAGGATTGAGTATCACTTCCATGAACTTACACGGCCTGTCTTTTTCTCTTCGACGAAAAGACGAGCAATTTGTTGATAACTTACAGAGCCATAACTTGTGGTTCCTATTATTAGAAAGACAATTCACAAGTTGCAAGTTGTTCTAAATGCAGAATTAGTATCGTGCTGCTATACTAGCAAGAGCTGAGGCACAAGACCACAAACGGTACTAGCAAGAGCCGTCAGGTCTGATCTCATTGGAGACCTTAAGTTCTAGGACACGGATCTTACAGTGAAGTTCTTCATCATAAAACTACGATCTGCAATCTGTCATAGCATAAAAACAGCAACATCTGCAATTATTGACCCCAGAACCACGTTGTCGACTGTTAGCCTTCCACACCATGATTTCCTGCAGATGGGGAGACAAAATTCCCTTGAAAATTATGCTTTAGTTTCATCAATCTACAATCAAGTAAACTTCAATCATAACCAAGCATTCTACCAGATGGTCAAAATCACAAATCCTAACCAAGGAAAGTCAATGAACGCTAATTTGTATGACCCTGAAAAGCAGCTTGTGCAGTAACCCTCACCTTCAGTTAAGTCTATTATGAAGGCTAATAGAAACACTTAAATTTCTCATCAATAAGTAGCAGCAGACCAGCCGATCACCACACCCCTGCATGAATCGAACCCTGCAACCACTGAGAGCACTCTTGCAGCCTCTTATTGAATTTCAATCTCCAGAGAATCAAGAAAACTGACCAAGAGGTGAATAACCTCACCAACTTCTGCAACCACCTTAACAAATTTCTCATCATCATTCACGACTTCATGCAAACTTGCCAGAGCTTGGCTCTTCATTTCAGAGTCTTCCTCAATCTTCGTCCTTGTCAACAAATCTTTTACATAAAAACTCAAGTCCTCCTTTCAAGCCTCAAACCTGTGAGCCAAAAAACTAGTTTTACACATCCCAAAGAGATTCTTGACATGGCAATGAAGCATTATTAAGACCATGTCTAAATTGCCCTGCATCAATAGCTTCCCTCCATAGAAAAGCACTGTGCAATTCTCAGCAAGGCCATGACAATCCCTGACTGTGACCATCATTTCTTGAACCATGCCTGGAAGCTCAGTGCTCTCATCGCAGATGGCCAATGCAGAAGATATCTCCACAAACTTGTTCCGAATGAGTTGCCATTTCCCTGTGATGACTTTGATTGAGTGAGGGGGAGACGTACGAACAAATCAACTCGATGGCTTGTTTGTAGGTGGGGTTTGGGTTTGGCTGATTCTTGGAAACTCTGTTCTTGGAGTGAATGTATTTGAATTTCTTCTGCTTCTTCTTCTTCCCCCTTTTCTGGATCTATTAATTGTTGTAGAAGAACAATACAGTATCTGCAATTTGAGAGCGATTAAAAAGGATGAGACTTTAGCTTTTAATTTTTGGAAGAAGCTGAATCAGCTTGCGTGTTCATGCACGCTAGTAGAAGAACTCGAGTATTTGGATTGGAGAGTCATGTAAAGTGACTGTCTGGAGAGTCATGTAAAGTGACTGTTCATAAAACTGTAAGACAAAAACAGTCAATTGAACGGCAAATGGTAAATTCGTATTCCAAAACCTATCCAAGGCCACAATTCTCCTTATCATACTTTGCGAATTGAACATTTACTTGGACAGATAAACTCTCTTTCTCCGCATTGGCTTGTTCTGGAACATAAATATGGCATTTCAATGTTAAGAAGCAGAAGCGGCATTTTTCTCTTCGTTGGAAGAGCTCCTCTCTCTCCTTAGGGCAGAGCTTCATCCCCTTCTCCAATGGCTGCTAGCATAAAGCGACTCCTGAACCCACCATGATTCTGGGTTTGATGCTCGTTCCAGATGGGTTTGAGAGCACGCCAGATCTAGTAAGTTGAACTCCAAACCCTAACCCTCAATACTCATATGCAAAACCTAGCCTCCCCCTACCGAAATCCACCGAATCATACCAATCGCGACCCACAAACCAAAGTCGAGAGGTACCGATCGCGACCCACAAAGCAAAGCCGAGAAATCCTCTCATCCACCAGCTGCACCAATCAATCCATCCTCAATCCTCGAGGCGATTCCCGTTTCTTCCTCAAATCAGCACCTCGGAGCCCCCTTCAATCTAAACCAGCAATTTGATAAGCTCATCTACTACACCTCCGCAAGCCTAATCCGAAAATAGCGAGTCCTACACAACAAAATGGCAGGCGAGAGTGAGAATGAATTGAGGCTAGCAGCATTATGTAAAAGTCTGGGCTCGCTTTGGACAGAAAGTGACGTTGTTGAAGTCTCCACTGAAATTCCTTCCACAAAGAAGCAGGAATGCAACCTCACTCTTTTCGGTAAGTTGTTCTCTAAACCTAATGTTAATTTCCAAGCCTTTACTACCGTAATGAAGAAGGCGTGGAAAGCAGATTCAGTAGAATGTCAACAAAAAGCACCAGGGCTATTCTCATTTGTGTTCCAATCTGAAGAGGAAAAAGAAAGGGTGCTGAAAACAGGACCGTGGTCCTTTGCGAGCAATCTTTTAGTTTTAAAATAGTGTGAACCAGAAATACCGGAGCACTGCTATGACTATTCTTGTTGTGCCTTCTGGGTTCATATAGAAGGAATACCACCAGGTTGGTTTAGAGAGGATGTGGTTGCTGAATTGGCTGAAAGATTGGGTCGAATCGTAGAAATACAGATGGAGGCTAAAGGGAATGGTCCATACAGAGCAGGCAAGGTGAAAGTGGAATTGGACTTGAATTTACCTCTGAAAACAGGAGCAATTTTGGATATCGGGACTAAAAAACTATGGGTGGAATTTAAGTACGAAAGACTTCCACATTACTGCTACTCATGTGGAAAAATCGGCCACTATGCTACTAATTGCGAGGAAATTCCTTATGAACAGACTGAATGGGCAGAGAATAAGACAGGAAAATACGGACCTTGGTTAAAAGCGGAGGTTCGCGACCATAGCCCTTATTGGGCAGCTTTCTATGGTAAATTAACAGCGCATTCAGAGGCTGATGAAGTCATCCCGGAAACGCCTGCAACAGCAAATGAAATGGAAAGAGGAGTGAGAGGTGATCGGGAGTTACGGGGTGTTGTTATTCGCAACAAGAAAAGAAATGACTGTCATTCCCCTGAGTATATTCAAGAAGATGAGGTTATAGACCACAACAACAAAGACAAAGGGAAGCAGATAATGTGTATTGACCATCCCACAGCAAAATACCAGCCAGAAAACAGTAATAAAAAGAGAATTCTGAAGGCTCAGAAATCCAAAAAACAGAGGCGATCAGCAAACAATGCTCTGTTACTAGTTGATGATATGGAGCTCTTAGAAACCCCAGTTCAGATTATGAAGGAAGGGAAAGACTGGGCTAATAAGCCACCGAAGACATCATGAAGATCATTAGCTGGAATTGTCAGGGGCTAGGCAACCCCCTAACATTCCAGGAGTTGAGAGCCTTAGTAGCTCTCGAAAGGCCCAATTTGGTCTTTTTAATGGAAACAAAAAACAAGGAGGTAATGGTTGAGAATGTGGTTAAACGCTTACAATATGCAAACAAGCTTGTAAAAAATCCGGAAGGGCGTGCAGGAGGCCTGGTGCTAATGTGGAATGACGAGGTAGAGATACAAGTGCTTTCTAGCAACAACAACCTCATTGATGTGGACTGTTATGATCTAAATAGAGGAAGAAGGATGCACATAACTTTCACTTATGCCCCTACAAATTATGGGGAAAGACTCACTATATGGCAACAATTACGGGAGATCCAGGTACAAAACACACTTCCATGGGTATGTTTGGGAGACTTTAACGAAATCTTATATGCATGGGAGAAGGTGGGAAAAAGGGCAGCAGATTATTATCGCATGGCAGCTTTCCGAGACCTATTGAATGACTTTGCTACCTAATGGATATTGAGAGCAAAGGATGCGCATACACATGGGCCAACAATAGAGAAGGAGAGGAAATGGTTAAAAAACGATTAGATCGTGCTTTGTGTACCATGGAATGGCGAGTGATCTTCCCGAATGCTGAGGTTTATGCGTTACCAGCCATTGGCTCTGATCACAGCCCAATCCTTCTTGCGCTCCATCCTGAACACCCGAAAAAGAAGAAACAATTCAGATTCGAAGCATACTAGACGGAAGAAACTGAATGTAGGGAAATCATCAAGCAAACATGGGATGGAAGCTTTTTAAGTGAAAACAGCTTCACAGACAAAGTGCATCATGTGGCTAACCAACTTGAAAAATGGAGCCAGAAGAAGTTCCCAAACGCAAGCAAACGTATTAAAGAGTTAAAGCAGCAACTCACAGCCCTAACAAATCAACATCCCGACAAGTCCAGCAAACCAGAACAACAAAAGGTGGTGGAGCAAATAGAGAGGTTATGGCGTCGGGAGGAAAGGTATTGGGGAATTAGGGCACGAATAAACGGCTGAAATGGGGAGACCAAAACACGAAGTATTTTCATGCTACCACAAATCCCGAGAAAGACAGAGAAACAGGATAACCATGCTGAAGATCAATGATGATACATGGTGTAGAGAGCAGAATTTGCTTAAGAAAAAATACTGGAATTCTATCAAACACTTTATGAAACGTGGGTCCAAGGAATTTTAACCCGATCCTAGATCGGTGCCAAAGCCCAGTAAATGAGGAAATGAACAAACACCTGCTGGAGAATGTGACGATGGAAGAAGTTAAAGAAGCGGTATTCCAACTGGGGGCATTTAAAGCTCCGGGACCCGACGGGTTAAATGGACATTTTTACCAACACTTTTGGGAGGAGCTCCAGCATGAAGTTTGTCAATTAGTTCAGAATTTCTTTGCAACAGGTACTTTTGATCCTACCTTAAACCAAACACATATAGCTCTAATCCCGAAAGTAACACACCCAGAGAACATAACCCAATTCAGACCCATAAGTTTATGCAATTTCAGCTACAAAATTATTGCTAAAGTGATGGCGAATAGATTAAAGAGATGGCTTCCTCATATCATAACCCCTGAACAAAGTGCTTTTGTACACGGGAGACAGATTCAAGACAATATATTCATTGTACAAGAAGTTATCCATCAACTCAGAATCAAGAAGAGGAAGAAGAGATTTAAAGCCATTTTGAAGTTAGATATGCAAAAAGCGTACGATAAAGTGGAGTGGGATTTTCTAAAAGCATGTTTGCTGAAAATGGGCTTTCACACAAAATGGGTGAGTATGATTATGCATTGTGTTTCAACAGCAACATTAAGTGTGAAAGTCAATGGGGAGCCCATGAAATATTTCTCACCAACAAGGGGAATACGGCAAGGAGATCCATTATCCCCTTATCTGTTTGTTCTTGTGTCGAACATGCTCTCATGGCTAATGCACAAAGCTATATCAGACAGGAGTATAAAAGGGATTACACTAAACTCATACTGCCCTACGCTATCACATTTACTATTTGCTGATGACTTGATCTTCTTTTTGGATGGGACTTTAGTAGAATGCTAGAACCTCGCAGCAGTCCTAAACCAGTATTGTTTTGCCACGGGTCAAACAGTCAACCTCAACAAATTAGGGGTGAGCTTCAGCAGTGGCTGCCCTCTAAATCTGCAAAGGAATTTGGCTCAACAACTAAGAGTCCCGATCATAGAAAAGACAGGGAACTACCTTGGCATACCTACGGATTGGGGAAAAACAAAGAAAGAAATGTTCGCCTAGATCCTAGCCAGAGTAAATATGAAGATGGCAGGGTGGAAAGAGAAATTTATGTCCAAAGCAGGAAAAGAAACACTGATAAAAAGTGTAGTTCAAGCACTCCCTCAATATGCGATGTCGATATTTAAAGTTCCTATCTCAATATGCAGGTCGATTGAAAGGAAAATTGCAAACTTTTGGTGGAAGCAAAACGAAACCAGCAGCGGGTTACACTGGAAGAAGTGGGAAGCTTTGAAGAAGAGAAAAGATGAAGGAGGTCTCGGATTTAGAGATCTAGTAAACTTCAACAAAGCAATGTTGGCAAAACAGGCCTGGAGATTATCTCAATCACCTACAGCATTATGGAGCAGAATACTTAAAGGGGTTTACTTTCCAAACGGCGATATCTGGAAGGCAGGTAAAGGGCAGCGTCCTTCTTGGGGATGGCAGAGCATCATGGTGGGGAGAGAAACCATCGAAGAGGGGATCCAATGGCGGGTAGGCAATGGGAAGAAAATCAACATCCGAGAGGATAAATGGCTGGAATCTGGGGTGATCGGAGGTCCAGCTAACGAGATGAACCCACAACAAAGCTGAACTGATAAACGACACAAACAGGAGCTGGAAGGAAGAAGAAATCCAGCACCTCTTTGAAAACAGAATAGCCAACGAGATTTTATCTATCCCACTAAGTCCCATCCCGAAAGAAGATTCCCTAGTATGGCGAGGTAATAAGTTGGGAAGGTATACGGTGAAAAGCGGATACAACAAGATAAACGCAGACAACACAACAACAGATCAGAACAGAGCGTCAATCTCATTCACAACCCCTCGCACTTTATGGACAGAGATCTGGAAATTATCTATCCCCCCAAAAATTCGCATCTTCATATGGAGCATTTGCCAGAACGCAATCCCAACAAAGGAGAATCTACACAAGAGGAAGATATTACCTAATCCCCTTTGCACGCTGTGCAACAATCAAGTGGAGACAACCGAGCACCTGTTCCTCCTCTGCAAATGGACAAAAGAGATATGGAAGGATCCACGGGTGAGAATCAAATGCGACCTAAATAGAATATCCCACTTTGATAAGTGGCTACTGGACAGCTTCGAAGAACAGAAACACCCACCCGAGAAAGAGCTGCTTGCGATGATCCTCTGGTTTCTCTGGAAAGCACGCAACAATTTGATCTTCAGAGGGCAACAAATGCAACCGCACACCATAGTCGACCTGGCGGAAGCCCACCTCCGAAATTACAGCAGATGGCAACCAAACGAAGGGAAGAAAAAAGCAGATCTGCACTTACCGAACCAGTGGAGGCCACCGGAGGAAGGAAAGTTGAAGATGAACGTTGATGGGTCTTGGAAACAGGGGGAACAAACCGGATCAGTTGCTGGTATCTTGCGGGATCACGCCGGACAGGTGATCGACGGGTTCTCGCGGACAGTACGAGCTTCATCACCGATTCAGGTGGAAACCCTAGCGATTCTGCAAGGTTTAAAGATGCTGCAACTTCGACCGCGCCTGCACGTGGGAGAGATAGAACTCGGGCAAGTACAGCAAACTGAAGTGGAGATCCAAACTGACTGTTTGACCGCATATCAAAGCATCTTGGGCTGGGCCGAGATGCCATGGCAGGTGAAGCCCATAATAGACCAATGCACCGGTCTGCTTGCTCATCTACCACTTACGAAACTAAGTTACTGCTCCCGGAATACTAATGCAGCTGCTGATCTATTAGCGAAGATGCACAGCAAGAACTTACTGCCTCAAAATTGGAGGTCCTTCCCTCCTCCAACACTTTCGGAGATTTTATTTTCGGAATATCACCTATTATCTTCTTGTAAGTCCGGCTTATTATGAAATGAAAGTATCTATCATTTCCGACCAAAAAAAAAAATGTTAAGAAGCAGAACTAAGATGGTCAGCTCGCTTCAGTGGTCTGCTCTCAGAAGAAACCCAGAAATCACGAGCAAAAAAGAAATAGCAGAGGATCCATTACAAATTCACCATCAAACAAATCCGCACATGTATTGGATATGATCTGAACTGAAAAATTGAACAACCAGCGTTGAAACCCATTGCCCAATCTCCCCTTTACAATGCAGTTTAACAAGAAATAACACAGACATTCATATACATACATCACAGAGAGACACCCAGATACCCAAATCTTGGAGTGTATGAAATGCATCGGGATTATACCCATCGCCCTCAAGATAGGAGCGCATGGACTCCACTCCCGAGCTTGCACCACCAACCGCCGACGGCCGAGTTCTCAAGCAAAGTCGAGAAACCGTCGTGGTCACCATTGCCAACGCAGTACTCGAAGAGACCGAGGAATTCGTCAGGCATACACCATAGCCGTCAAGAGGGGAGAGCGTGGGGGGTGGACTCCGCTCCCGAACATCCATCGGGGCGGAGTAAAAATCCACCTTTTTGCGAAAGCGGTGGGTGCACCAACCACGTTGTCATTTGACAGAGTACCAATCCACCTTGCTTTGGGAGGTAGATATGTTATAGCATACCGATACAATGTGCGAATCTGTCGGGTGTGATCACTGCTTCAGTCTTCTGTAGTAGATTCCCGGTGCTTTGGTTCATCACCTTGCAGAGTTTGTAGAGCCAGTGATTCAGGCGTTCCAATGCCCCTAATCACCTGTAGCCGGAAAGGAGCTGGTGTTTTAAAGACACCATGTGACATGGGAAGCTGTGGAAGAAATTTACAGATCATGAATTTCATGAACTGCTGGAGATCGAAAAAGCTTCCAACTTCAAAGAAGTTACCTGCTCATCCCAAGTTGTTTTCCGTGTCATGTAGACAATTAGCGAGCAATTATGAAATAACCCCACAAGTCATTTCAATCCCTATTCTCGATAAGGATGAGAAGAAATGTTTCTGCAAGCAGATCACATGAAACTGTTACATGGATTGCTTGAATACATACAGCTCACATATGAATTCTGAACTCAGATCTTGACCTCCAAATGGGCAACATATCCAAGTACAGCTCCAATGGAGATAATCCCAACCAGATAATAACATTCATCATTAATAAATGCAACCACACTTTGGCATCCCGCTCCTATGGCTTCCCTTCCTTGCTTCGAACCGAAAAGTTTCAAACCCATGATTGAGTCGAACAACTTATGTTAAAAAAAACACGCGTGATAACTCGGTATGGCCTTCCTGTGATTATGTTGCTCTCAAAACTTTGGCAAGATAAATATATTCGCAATTGTCCATGCTTGCTGGACTATTCGAACGCCGTTCAAGAAGAGGGTCGATCGTCATCTGAAAATCGCCAAAATCCAAAAAATAAAAAATAATAAAAAGGAAAAAAATGAAATTTAACAAAACCTATAAATAATAAATTAATTAATTAATTAATAAAAGGACGACGAGATTCTGTTTCTTCAATGAATCGCCTTTGCCGCGGGTTTTACTTGGATCAATTTCAAATTTGCTTGCGACTGCAATTCAACGAGGCGTTTCAGAGATTTGCATCCATCCGTCTTCTGATTCCCATAGAGTCTAGCCTGCGCGAGCAGATCAGGAAATCGACCGGGAAGAGAAAGGGAAGGGGGGGGTGTTGATCATAAGAGACGGAGGATTTTTGTTCTCTTTTTCTTTTCTTTTTTTTTGTCCTTGGGCGTATCAGAAGATGGACAGCATATTCAACAAGCCCAGGAATCTGGACGCGTACCCCAAAATCAACAAGCCCGCAACCTATCCGGCGGCGTGCCTCCGTCGTCATGGTCCTCCGCTTCATCTCCGAGCTCCGTACGTGAATACTCTGTTCTCCTGTGCGCCTGGATTCGCGACTCTCTGTGTGGGTTTTCCGTTTAGGGCTTTGCGATCCTGCAATCGCGCAGGTTTCGGGGTTGGTTTTGTATGTCTTCATGCTTCTGGATGGTCTCCGTCGCCGGAGATTGGAATTGTCGGTTAGCGCTAACTCCGCATTAGCCGTCGCCGACGCAGTACTCGAAGAGACCAAGAAATTCGTCGGGTATTTTCAACTTCTTATTTGTGTTGATAATTAAATACTCTGCCTTTCACGATTTGTGAATTTCGTGGTGATTCATCCGATCGATCCCCTTTTTGTGCTATTAATACCCCGGTACGGCACCCGTTAAAATAAGAAAAAGGGGAGATAGAGTAGGAAAAAAGGCCGTTTCCATCAGTTTGGGAATGGTGGACTAAAAGGTAACCCGAAACAGCACACGCATACATAATATTCACATTTAGACATCCAATATTTCAAGTGCAGCAAGGATGTCGTCGTCCTTATTTTCATAGTTCTCAAGATCGTGGGTTCCTCTCCTGATGTCGACGGGTGAGTTCTATGGCCAAGTTCATAAACCATTGTCCTCGGAGAAATTAAGAAGGCCGTTGAGATCCAACCCACAGCCACAAAGATTGGAGCACACGGGGTCGGCATCCATTTCTGAACTACCACCGCCGGCAGCCGAGTCCATCAACGAGGTAAATCGATCAACACCAGCCCCAGCGTTAACTGATGGGTTGTTCTCAAAATCCTTTAACTCCTCTGTCGCGTTCTCAGCCCAGTCCATCCCCTCTTTTGGACTCTTTGGCAGCATCACGCCGCCCTTGCGACGGAGGTACTCGAAGAATACCTCTTCGACGGAGGGTGCGCCGAAAAAGCAGAGCTTGTCGTTGGGGAAGAACACAATGACGGCGACGCGAGCGCCGGTGAGTGAGTTGAGAGCAGAGGCTTTCTTGATGAGGCCGCGGCTCCTCTTGGAGAACGTCGTGGCGCACTGCTTCGGGTCGTCGATCTTGTCGGCTCCTTTCCGCCGGGAGGGAGCCATTTTCGGCTGGGGGGAGGAGAGAGAGAGAGAGAGAGAGGGGGGGACCGGGGTCGTTTCTTTGTTTTCTTGAAGGGTTTGGAGGGAGAGGGAAGATGATCCTGTCTGCATGGTCCTCGAGACTCAGAAAGAGAGAGTGACAGGTAAAGCTGCTCTGCGGGGTTCGAACAAGCACGAGCGCGATCTTCGAGAGTAAGAGAGTAAGAGAGAGGGAGGGTGACGGGTTTGGGGGAAAGAAGAGGACGTAGCGTTGTGATGCTCAAACAAAACTCGAGATTGCCCAATTTATAGACAGCAGCACCTCCCTTTTCTTCTTTTTCTTTTCTTTCAAGCATACTTATATCTCTATAATGCTGTTAGCAATCCTCCAATCTTGGAAGATGTCTGCTTCTCCTTTCCTTATATTGTAATCATGGTGATTCTAAAGTTGGACTTCAGAAGAAAAATTGCATTCTTTTTAACTCTTTCTTAGTCTTGGCACTCGTGCCCTTGCATTAGTTTAGATCTTTCTTATTTAAGATTGCATTCTTTTTAACTCTTTCTTAGTCTTGGGACTCGTGCCCTTGCATTAGTTTAGATCTTTCTTATTTAAGACTAAAGTAATCTGATGGCAAATTTTGCATTCTTTTGACGAGGGCTACTGCTGTTGCTGTTATTATTATTATTATTATTATTATTATTATTATTATTATTTTGATGCACAATAACAGTCACTTGCCTCTCGCTTTTCTATCAGCACAAATCAAATGCATAGTCGCATTCATCGAAACACTATCTTTCCAGACACGTAGGGATTTTGGTGTATCATAGAAGCAAAAGAGCACAAGTCTGTTGACGGTGTTGGGACCTCACTTTCTTTAATCCACACGACGTGGGAGATGGCATTGACAAAATTTACAAGAGTCGTCAAGGGTATATACTAAATGTTGGCAAAACAAAGAATTTTGCAACGCATTTCAGGTTTTTTTTTTTTTTCCTTCTTCTTCTTGTGTATTCTCTAGTACTCAAGCGTTACTATCCTTTTCTTTTCTTTTCTTCTCGTTCACGCCACTTTAGTCATTAATTTTTATTGTTTATTATTCGCTAGGTGTTAAACATAAAGTTGATGGAGATACTGAGACAACCTAATATGTCACATATACGATGCGTTTCAGGAGTAAATATTGCGCAATTTGGAAGAAAACTTGTCGAGTTGAAGAATTGATCAACATCGGTTAATGTCCGTGCTAGTGGTAGTTCTAGAGTTGGAATTTGAAAATTTTAGGATGATCTTGGTTTTCCAAACTTTCAATTTGATTGACAAATCGTCTAGTTAGGCGCTCAAACTTCTCTCTCGTGTTATTTAAATATTCTTGCCGTTCACGAGGAATTGGTAATCTACCCCCATCGATTCTTTTTGCCATTAGCACCTGATGTGGTAGTTAAAAGTAAAGAAATTGTTTTAAATTATGATATTCAATCGAACAAAAGATAAGAAGAAGGAAAAAAAAATACAGAAACTAAGTCCGTCCATTTAAACTAACGAAAAATACTAACGTTCTTTCTTTTAATATTTTCTCTCTCCTACATGGCGATGAGATGGCTAAAACATGAAATATAGGGTTAAAACAACATCATTTTGATTTAAATATTAATTTTTTAACCAAAATCTTAATTAAACAAAATACAAATATACTAAAAAACACCCAAAAAAAAAAAAAAACCCAAGCAAACACGGCAGGTCCTTGCCATCATCGGAAAGTGCCATCAGGGCTCGGCAAGGGCCAACAAAAATCGTTGGGGCCTTGATTAGGGTCGGCAACCCTCTCTAAAATCTAGTGAGGGTCATGGCCCTCTCCTAAATCTGAGCGAGAGTTGCTGGCCCTCGCTCAGTTATGGTGGCCTTTGGCAAGGGTCACCAACCCTCGGTGTTGTCTAGCCAAGGGCCATCATAATTCGTCAAACCTAGTTGAGGGCTTGGTAACCCCCACTAGTCCTCGCCAAGCCCCCACCTTTTGGCAATTGGGTGGCAGCAACAAGGGCTTGCCGCCTTTGCCCTTGGCTTTTTTCCTTTTATAAAAATTATTTTTATTTTTATTTTTTAATTGAGATTTTTGTTAATAAAATTAAAATTTAATCCAAAACAATGTCATTTTAGTCTTATGTTTGTTTTATCCACGTTATCATGATGCGTGAGAGAAAATATTTAAAAAAAAAAAAAAAGCAATGTCAGCATATTCCATAATCTAAATGGACGGAATTAACGGGAAAACCCAATTGCACAAATTTGATAAGTTTTACCAATCGATTGCACTTTTTATATGTTTTAAGACACGACTATATTTTCGTAATAAGTTTTAGGACTTCGAATGCACATATCCCAAAATAAAATATAAGCAAGAAAAACGCTTAATAAAAGAGTGGATCGTGTTGTGTTTCCAATCTTGGAAGCTTCCATCACAATGTTTCACCTTTCCTTTTCACAGATAGGTCGGTCCCCTCCTTCTTTTCTCAAAGTGACAATCCTACTCTCTTTAGTGTTAAAAAATATATGGAGACAAACTATGAAATCAAGTACATGATGGAAAATAGGATACAAGCAAAGGCCAATGGCAAAACGCTCATTGAAAAAGTAAGATACGTTTGATAACCATTCTATTTCCAATAACAATTTCTATTCATAAATAGTTTTTTTTTTTTTCTGATTTTGTTTCCTGGATGAGTTTCTAAGCATTTGAAAGCGTTTAATACCTCTCTAAAATTTCTATTCTCGAAATAAAAATGTGTTTAGTACGACTCTCAAATTCTTTTGTAATTTAGAATTTCTTTTAATTTTTAAAATAATTTTATTACATTTTTTTTTTTTTTCTTTAGCCGGTTGTCGGCCTCAGCCATGGCCAATGACTAGCTAGGTGAGGGCTAGCATCCTCGCTAGAGCATTGCTGGCCCTCAACCAAGTCGAGCCTCATTGGCTTGAGTCTCGCCTACCTCGGCAAGATTTTTCCTTGCCTTAACTAGGCGAGGTTGACCTTGCCCAGATTTGATGAGGCTCGACCTTGCCCAAGTCTAGTGATGCCAAGCTTGTTTGGTCACTAGTGAGGTTTTACCTTGTCCGGCCATCGCGAGGTTGCCATTGCCCGGCCATGACAAGGCTGACCTCATGGTGGCCGAGCGAGCCCTGCTGATAAGGCTCAACCTTGCCAAATCTAGGCAAGGCTTGGGCTAATGAGGTAGGCCTTGCCAAGGGCCGATGGTGTTCTAGCAAGGTTGCCGGCCATTGTCTAGCCAGTCACTGGCCATGGTTGAGGTTGGCAATCGGCTAAAGGAGGGAAAAAGAAGAAGAAGAAAAACTTTTCTAGTTTGGGCTTTATTCTGGAGTTGTTCTCAAGAACAAAGTATCAACTTTTTTTTTATATTTTGGGCTTGATTCTAGAGTTGTTTTCGAGAACAAAGCATCAACTCTTTTTTACTTCTTAATTTTGTTCTAAATTTGTTCCTAGGAATAAAAAAGTTACCAAATAAATTTCTATTATTTTTTTGTTTCATGGAACAAAATAATAGAATTAAGCACTACTTGGCATGTTACCAATCAAACAAATTTACTATCTTTTTAGTATCTTTATTTTCCTATGTGGTACTTTATTTCCTAGTCGTAGTTTTCAATTTCATGTCGTTGATTAAATTCCGACATAGTATCTTTATGCTCTTAGGCCACGTCGTCCATTAAATTTTGGTCGTCGATCTTTTTGGTTTCTTTTGGCGGGGGCTGAACACTTTGCCGTGGTTTTCTTGGAGGGCGAGAGGAAGATGAACCTGTATGCATGGTCCTCCAGTTTTCTTTCTTTTTTTCTTTCCTCGAGAGAGAAGGGGTTGGAGGAAAGAAGAGGATGGTGCAGCTTTGGGATGCTCAAACAAGATCGAGAGAGCCCACTGTTTATACAACTTTCTTGCATGTTTAGTTAAAGAATTCTGAAAACGCACCTGGAGTTTCTTTTGAACTTTCTTCTTACTTAGGAGCCACTATCCTTCATCGTATGAGAGTGTGCGCAGCTCTCTCCCTCCGTTTTAAGTCCTAATTAGGATTGCCACGTGCCAACCGGCAGCACTATAGAAAGATGAAGCGACTTTAGCACGAAACGACAAGCCAACTTTTCTAGATTAAGGAGGCTTGCTAACAGCACTGTAGAAGATTCTCCTTTTCTTATTTAGGAGATAGATTTTTGTACCTCCTTTTTTTATTCAAAGTCATCATCAAATCCTCGTTGGTGCGATCAAATAATGGCCAATGAATGGGAACAAACCGAGATCTGCCCCAAAAAGAATCTCGGAGGGGAACGCAGGGTAATGGGTAATTCAAACGGGACAAAATAGGACTTCAAAGCCGCATTTACACATTTCGTGAATTTTTTTTTTTCTAGTAGTCGGGCGTTCCCAACTAGTAATTACTATGCTATCATCCAATTTGCAGGAAAATTCATTGAGCTAGAAATATAATCCGAAACGAACACTAAACTTCTTAATATCTCGCGCGTGGTTAGGGGAAAGTCATAGGGCAAATTCCCAAGCGAGGTTTAATTATTTCATTAGCCAAAAAAAGAAAATGAGGATTATCAAGTTCTCCAGCAATAAGTCTTGAAACAAAAAGGGCAAAGTTCATCTTCTGTCGTGATGGAGATCGTGAAGTACGAGGCCATTCGCCATTGCGTGTGCAAGAAATTAAAGAATTTTCCTTCGATCATGATCGACCTTGGTCGTAATTCTAGAGTTGGATGCCGAAAATTTTAGGGCAATTCCAATTTTTCGTCCTTTCAACTTGATCCGTGCGCATCATCAAATTAGGTGCTCGAACGTTTTGTTTGTGTTAATTAAATACTCCATCTTTCCTAATTTGTTTTACAATAAGCACCCAACGTGCAATTAAAAGTAAAGAAATTGCTTTGAATTATTAAATTTAATTTAACATGGGATTAGACAAAAAAATTGACATGGAAAAAATATAGTGACACGTTAGCAAGAGAGAGAGCATGGCTATCAACTGTCTTATTCCATTAAATCCTGGCATTACATTTCGAGAATGACGTCTGCCATCGAGTTTGGTGGATTCAGAAAATTTCATTTGAGACGTTTAGAAGAATGTCGATCCTTTTGTCTACATTTATTTTTATGACTTTTTTCACTTTACTTACTCTCTTCAAAAATTTAAAAATGGAATATCCTTTGAGTACAATATATGATTGTTGCAATCATCCTAAGGTGAAGTCCTGTTATACTTGACAGATTGCTAAGAGCGTGCTCCTATGCTTGGCATGAGCCCTCCTAAGCCCTATCGATTACAATTTTGTTTTGTAATTAATTATTCAATTTTGTTTTTATTTTACGAGTCACCATTAATCAATTATGGCTGATTAGGGACAAAGTCCGCTTTATTCTCACGAATCAAAGATTCATGGGTGTATCGAATGTCTACTTTTGGCACATTTTTCTCTTTTATGAAAACAATTTATGCAATTTTTTTATTTTTTATTCTTAAAACATGTATCTAGCATTCATTTGTGTGTAGATATTCACTTAAATAAGAGATCAAATCAAATAACCTGAGCCGTACGAGGCAAAATTAAGCGAGGCCTTGTTTTATTCTCGTCCACGGTTAGAGACGCTAGTCCCAGGTGGATGGACCAGTCCAATCCCACATGAAACACAAACTCCAAGGATCCCAAAATAAGATAGTGGAGAAAGCTCGTAGATGATGCCCATGGTCCCTGTCCTCCGTAGGTGGGTGCACGCTCTTTCCTTCTTTCTTTTTGGTAATTGTAATTTCAAAAGAAAAAAACATTTCCAACTTCTAAAATTACCATCTGAATTTTGAGTTACGTTGCTCGGTCGCAAGCGATGGGAATGAGGTACGGGAAGCTAAATGGAAGTCTTTCATTGCATTATTTATGAACTCGATTATATTATTTATAAGTTCCCAAATTTAACATACTTTTACGTCAAAAGTGCACTTATCTAAACTTTTTAATCAATGTAACCGGCCAAAAAAAAAAAATGCTCTTTTTTTATAGCTCGATTAGAATACATGATAATATTTGTAAAGAGTGTTGCTCGCTCTTTGGACACATGAGTATTAGTTGTTATCCTTGATTTTTGGAAGAAGCTGAATCGGGCTGGCGTGTTCATTCATGCCAGCACAAGAATTTGAGTATTTGGATTGGGGTTTCATGTAGAAGTGACGGTTCATAAAACTGTAAGACAGCGACAAAGAAAGTTGAACTAAAGGCAAATGGTAAATTCACATTCCGAGCCCCTTCAAGGTTGCAAATTTCTTTTTCATACTTTGCAAATTGAACATTCCCTTGGACAGGTACAACCCTCTTTCTCCGCATTGGCCTCGTTCTGGAACATATATATGGCATGTCAATGTCGACAAGCAGAACTAAGACGGTCAGCTCGCTTCATTGGTCCGCTCTTGGAAACCCAGAAATCACGAGCAAAAAGAAACGGCAGAGGATCCATTACCAAATCACCATCGAACAAAACCAAACGTGTATTAAATGGGATCTGAACTGAAAGATTGAACAACCAGCGTGGAAACCCAACTCCAGAATCATCACCAGCAGCTGCGTTCACTGATGCGTTGTTCTCCGCCCAGCCCAACCCCCTCTTCTGGAGTCACGGGCAGCTTCACATCGCCCTTGTGACGGAGTTACTCGGAGATTACCTCTTCCACTGAGGGTGTGCCGAACAAGCGGAGCTCACCCTTGGGGGAGAACGTAATGATGGTGAGGGAGCGCCGGTGAGCAAGTTCAGATCAGAGGCTTTCTTGGTGAGGCCATCGCTCCTCTTCGAGAACATCATGTCACACTTCTTTGGGTCGTCGATCCTGTCAGTTCCTTGTCACCGGGGGCGAACCATTTTCAGTGGAGAGGGAGAGAGAGTGGGAGGGCTTGGAGGGCTGGGGCATTTCTCAGAGAGAGAGAGAGAGAGCGAGAGGATGATGACCCTGTCGGCATGGTGCTTGAGTTTCCAAGAGTTAATGGAGCAAAATCTTTAAGAGTCTTTATTTCCCTCGTAGGAACTTCAAGCAGGCAATGAAGGGCTCTCGACCATCTTGGTGATGGCAGCCTTATCATGGGCAGAGACGCAATTGCTGATTCGGTTATGTGGTTAGTGGGGGCAAGTGAACATGTTAACATCAGAGAAGATAAATAATTAAAGAGGGGAATCATAGGAGGAGCAGCAAACGAGAATGACCCCTAAATAGTTAGCGACATGATCAACAGAGAGGAAAATGCATGGAATGAACAGGTGATAGAGGGACTCCTTGGTGACCAAATAGCGAACGAAATACTAACAATTCCTCTGAGAACCAATGTTTTAGAAGACAAAATGGTGTGGATGGGAACTGAGTCCGGTGATTTTTCAGTGAAAAGTGCCTATAATGTTATCAGAACAGAAGCCACAAAGCCAAACAGCAATCAAACATCAACCTCCTTTCAGCCCCCACGGATGCCATGGAACAGAATTTGGCGTATGCTAGTTGAACCACGTGAGGAAGTTCGGTGCTCTCGTCAGGGACAGCCAATGCAGAAGCTGTCTCTACGAGCTCGTTCCAAATGAGTTGCCATTTCCCTGTGACGACTTTGATCGAGTGAGAGGGGGAGGCGTATGAAGAAATCAACTCGATGGCTCATTTGCAGGTCAGGGTTTGGGTTGGCTAATTCTTGGAAACTCTGTTTTAGGAGTGAATGCATTTGAATTTCTTCTGCTTCTTCTTCTTCTTACCCCGCTTTTGGATCTACTAGTTGTTGTGGAAGAAGAACAATGGGTGAAGACAGTGTCCACAATTTGAGAGGGTTTGAAGAGGACGAGTCTTTATCCTTGATTTTCCGAAGAAGCGGAATTGGGCTGACATGTTTATTCATGCCAGCACAAGAATTTGAGTATTCGGACTGAGGTTTCATGTAAAAGTGACGGTCCATAAAAGTGTAAGACAGCGACAAACAAAGTCGAATTGAACGGCAAATGATAAATTCACATTCGGAACCCATTCAAGGTTGCAAATTACCTTTTCAGACTTTGCAAACTGAACATTCCCTCGGGTAGATATAACTCTCCTTCTCCGCATTGGCTTGCTCTGGAACATAAATATGGCATTTCAATGTCAAGAAGCAGAACTAAGACGGTCAGCCCGCTCAAATGGTCCGCTCTCGGAAGAACCCAGAAATCACGAGCGAAAAAGAAATAGCAGAGGATCCATTACCAAATTCACCACCAGACGAATCCAAACATGAGTTGGATGCGATCTGAACCGAAAAATTGAACAACCAGCGTCGAAACCCATTATCCAATCTGTACTTTACGGTGCAGTTTAACAAGGAAGAACACGGATATCCATACATACATACATCACAGAGAGACACCCAAATCTTGGTGTGAAAAAATGCATCGGTATTACACCCATCGTCCTCAAGATCGGAGCGCATGGACTCCACTCTCGACTTCCGCCGCCGACCGACGACGGCCGACTTCTCAGGCGAAGTCGAGAAACAGCCGCCTTCGCCGTCGCCGACGCAGCACGCGAAGAGACCAAGGAGGAATTCGTCGGGCATACACCCATAGCCGTCAAGATGGGGGAGCGCGTGGGCGGTTAACTCCGCTCCCAAACATCCACGGCCGACGACCGAGTCAGACTGTCAGAACTGGTGACTTCATCAAGGCCCTTATCACCGAGTGCTTATGGATCTGTTATGGTGAAGTTGTTCATTCGTAGCAGAAAAGCCCATTTCTCGGTTGGTTTTAGACGGGTCACCGAAGGCCCATCCCCGAATTTAGGTTAGTTTCCAACTTTTTATTTGTGTTCTTTCCCATGTGGAGAAATCATCTCGGCGTGGCACCGTTAAAATTGGACACCAGGAGAAATAATCTTTTATTTTAACATATTACTTGATATATAGAGAGAGTAGAAAATAAAGGTGGTAAACAGTGTGTAGGTCCCCATGTGCCGCCGTTGATAGTCTTCCTTCACCCAATTACTCCGCGTTTGTTTGTGTTTTACTTTAAAAAGTGTTCAGAAATAAATAGAAAAAATTATTTCTATTCCTGAAAATAATTTTTGACCGAAAAACGCGTTTGGTAAATTTGTTTCGAGAATAAAAAATGAATAAAAACACTTTTGGTAAATTTGTATTTTTTTTTGTTTCTTTTAATTTTTTTTTATTTTTTCTTTCTTTTTTTTATTTTTTATTTTTTCCTTCTTTTGGCCGGTCACACCGGCCGGCCATGGCCGACCGGCCGACGAGGGCTGGCGGCCTCGCCCAACCACGGCGAGGCTCGCCGGCCCCGGCGAGGCGAGCCTCGCTATGGTTGGGCGAGGCTCGGCCTCGCCTTAGCTGCGCAATCTCGGGCTCGCCTAGATCCGACAAGGCCGAGCTCACCGAGCCTCGCCCCACACTGGTGAGGCTTGGCCTCGCCTTGGCTACACGAGCCTGAGCTCGTCGAGCCTCGCCAAGGGCTGGCAACGCTCAGCCTTGCCGGGGGCCAGCGACCCTCCGGCGAGGTTGTTGGCCCTCGACGGCCGGTCGGCCAGTCGCCAGCCATGGCCGAGGCCGGTGACCGGCCAAAGAAAAAAGAAGAAAAGAAGAAGAAAAAAACAACTTTTTATTCTTTCAATTCTTCAAAAAGTGTTTCTGGAACAAAAAAACAAATTTTTTTTTGGTTTCTTATTTCTGTTCTAATTTCGTTCCTGGAACAAAAAAAACAGATTTTGAACAAAAACGCAAACAAACGCATTTATGTTCTTTTTTTTTTTGAAAATAAAAAAAAAAAACAGAAAATCTTTTCATGAACAACAAAAGAAACACAAACATGCAGGCCCTCTTTGTTTCGTTTCCTGTCCAGGGAAAGTCCTCTAAAGTTCACATTTTTTGTCCTTTCCTTTTATTTACACTAAAAATAACCGGACCATCGACACGGGCAAGCACATGACTAATGTGTGAGAATTATTGTGCACGTGACATCGCCATAGGGATTAGTATCTATATTAATAATCACTATTGACACATATTAGTGAAGCATATTTACAAGGATTGCCAATCAATTATTGATATACAAGGATGAATAGTTGATGACTATGGACACCAAAAATCGAGATTCTGTTTTCAGAGAGGCATTTCGATGCCAAGTGCCATGATGCCTGGGGTATACTCGTGCTTGGATAAGAAATCTTCTAAAGAAAAGATGCCACTCTAGTGTACAAAGAGAAATGTCTAAATTCTTAGGCTACATCTTGTACCAAATGAGAAATTTGCCGGATGCTATAAATATAGTTGAAGAGTGCATGCAAATATTTCTTGACCAATGAGCCTTTATGAACTACTTCAGGTGCCGCCGTAGGGAAGCTCATCACAAGATTTTGAATCGAAATTCTAAAAGAATGTCGGTATGTTTGTGTAAATTAAATTTATGAATTTTTTGTCTTTATACTCTCTTCAAGAATTGAATATGGAACTTTGAATAAAATATATGAGCAGATATTTTTAATTTCATAAGAGGTCGATATTTTGTGTAAATTAGCTGTGATAGTTTGCAACATTTAATTACAAGAATAAAAAGTTTTGAAAATAAAAGACGCTGTAAATAAAATTATGAAACCAGATTATTATTTTTTTTTCTTATAATTTCACCATTCTCATGGTTCAATGTGCAACTCCTGAGTACTCCAGGCATCTTCTCGTAAATTTATGTGTAGACAAAACCCACATAAATTTCTAAATATCATGTAAAGCGCAATAGACACTAAATGGTCATATATCTAGTTTATGAGCCATATTTTTGTCCATTCACAACTATTGGCAATTGCATGACACTTCCTCCAATTACTCTTGTGATTAGTGGATTATAAATTGCAAACATCGTCCACATGCAAAATTAAACAAATATAGATATAGGTGGTGTCCGTCTCTGTACCCCGCCCGTCAAATTAGTTGTTGAAGAAAGCTTTGAAAAATACGATCCAATAATTACGGTTATCAGCCATTCCCTTTCAGCTAGAAATAATCAAAGATTATCGCACATATATGATTCGCTAGCATTTAACATTTTTATCATAATACAATTCGGTGTAGAAATTAATATGGTTTTGCGTAAACAGAAAGCACCGGCGTAAAGCACAAGAACTATAGGAAGACCAATTACATAACCTAAATCCTGTATTTCAAACCCAATAGGAATTTGACGCCTAGATGAATAATGATCATCTGTAAGCCACGGAAAACATTATTTGAAAAAAAAAAAAAATGTGTGAACATAGCTTTTCTGAGAATGGTTATATGTTTCTAGTAAACCAACCCATGTAAATAACTTGCTACGCTTTGGGAAGAGATTCTACGAAATATGACAGTTGCAGGAGAAGCTCACCACTAGATAAATAAATATACTTTGCTTGTCATTATACAACCTGCACCATTGGCCATCTTGACAGATACTTTCGCATCAAAGTGCTCTGCTAACAGAGTGAGCGACAATGACTATTAGGCTCATACTTCCCAGTGCCGAATCAACAAAAGATATTCGCAAATATTTCAGGCCTCCACGCAAGCAGCAAACATATATCGGCAACGCCTAAGAGCTATTGTGAACTTTGAATTGTGCAAAGATTGTCTAATTGTGTACGTCAGTTATGCTCCTGCCATAGAATGACAAAAACAGAGAGTGCTCGGGAACACTGACCAGCCGCGTCTATAGGAGTCGAAACCGCCGGCGAATCCCGAGCGCGAGTTGAAAGGCGAGGGCGCCCGGTAAGACCCAGCTCTGGAATTCGCGAGGCTCTTGAGCGGCGACCGGCGAAGGGCATTCGAATAAGCCGACGCCTGGGCGTTTCTCGCCAGGAGCCGCCATGATGCGTTGTCGGGGAAGAAGGAACGGCGCAAAGAGACGCCGAGCTCGGCGCGGCTCGGCCCGGCGACGGCGGAGGAGGCGCAGAGGCGGGAATGGCGAAGAGACGAAGACGTCGAGGCGGTGGCGGCGGCGGAGGGCGGCGGCTTTCCCTCGTCTCTCTGCTGTAGCTAGCCTATGCCTGTCTCCTCTTCTGCACACGTCATGTCCAGAGCGCGGACGGAAGGAGGAAGAAGAGGAGAGGGCCAGGCCGAAAAGTCAGCAAGGTTGGGCGAGATGGGCCCTAAGCACATGCGGAAAAGAGAGAAGGGGCTAGGATGAGGCCCAGCCCCCAGGGCCAATTTATATTATTTTTTAAAATATAATTATCCGAAAATAGGGTAAAATAAGGAAAAATAAAACTTAGTAAATGCACAAAATAACTAAGACCCGAGGGATGCGAAAAATCATTTTTTTTTTTTGGGCTTAGTTGGTCCCTAGTTTCCTATATAATTTTTATTATAAATACTTAAACAATATTTAGGTGTCGACAATGATAAACCGATTCCCTCACCTTGTGTTCTCATCTAAGATCATTAGAATGGTACACTAGGTAAGGGAATAAGAAACAAATTGAGATCATCGGAAGGGAACACATGGTAAGGGATTTGATCATCCCTCGGTTGTGCTCATTTTGTAATTCCAAACACCATAAAATACAACTTCCAAGCTACTTTTATGCATTTCAAGACCTTTTGTTTTTGTCTTTTCTTATTATTTGGGTGTTACAATCATTTTCTTTTCGTCTTTGACACAATAATTGGGAAAATTACCAAAAAGTCCATATATTTAATGTACTTTTGGCAATTCAATCCAGCAATTTTCAATTATGTCAATCAAATTATATATTTTTTTATACTTATAATTCAATTGGCACAACTAAATATATTACATATATGCCACATTTCAAGGGTAAAAAATCATCCAATTCGGAGGAAAATTTATTGAGCCAATTAATTAACCTAAGACAAATACTAAACTTCTTAAAATATCATATCTTGTCAACGGAAAGACAGAGTGAATTCTCACGTTTTGAGTGAGGTTTAATTATTTTATTAGCCAAAGAAAAATGAGGTTATTAAGTTTTCCGTCAATAAATCTGGACACGAATTTCCAAGATCCATATTCCAATCAAAATACGATTTTCCTTCAATCAAAGTACGATTTTCGATCCCATCAAACAAAAGGAACGGAAAATCCTCAACAGAAGTTGTGTTTCCAAATCGCCATCAGTTCCGGTCCCTCCCTGCAAGAACTCACCGTTTTCTTTACCATCGCAACAAAAGCTGCACCTTTCATTTCTTATTTAGAGATGAAAAATATTTCCTGCCTATTATTTCTTCCCCTTGCTTTTCAGCCACTTTGGTCTGTTGTGAGCCAAACTTGGCATGGCATTAGCTGATTATAAATTATTTTGATTGGGCAGATACAAAGACAGGGTGACATTAGCGCTCTCTCTCTTTCGTCCATAGAAACACCAAAACGCCATTGGGAAAAAAGCTCTTTTGGCAACTGCAGAAAAAACAGCACACCTAGAATCAAATTGGGGCATTATAATATCACCAACCGATGCAAATTCGCTCTCTTTACGGACCTCGTTTGCAAACAAACAGCTTACGCAGCCCCAGAGAGAGAACTATAAAGATTTTTACATTTTGTGCACTCATCTACCCCCATAATCGGCATTGGCTTCTCTTTATCCCAATTTCCCCACACAGGAAACAAGTTCACTCACATATTCCATCGCAACGGAGGAGAACGTCGAGTTATGACAGTTGCAACATTTGATTAAAGGAATAACAGTTTTGAAAATAAAATTATAATGCCCAGTTAATATTTATTTCTCAAATTGATAGGATATAACAATGCTCTGTACTTTTACCATTCTCATGGTTCAATGCGCTACTCTAGGCATGATCTCGTAAATTATATGTAGACAAAACCCACCTAAATTTCTAAATATAGCGCAAGTAACACCAGAGAGTCATGTACCTAGTTCATGAGCTATATCTTTGCCCAACCACAACTAATGGCAATTGGATGACTTCCTTCAATGACTCGTGATTAGTGGATTATATATTGCGAACATCGTCCATGTGCAAAATTAAACAAATATAAATATAGGTGATGTCCGTGGCTATACCTCACCAATCAAACTAATAGTTGAAGAAAACTTCGAAAAAATCCGATCCAACAATTACTGTTATCAGCCACTCCCTTTCACCTAAAAATAATAAAAAATCATTGCACATACACGATTCACTAGCATTTAACATTTCTATTATAATAGAAATCGATTTAGACAATATTATGGTTTTGCGTAAACAGAAAGCAGCATCGTAAGGCACAAGGACTACAAGAAGACCAATACAGAACCTGAATCCTGTGTTTCACACCCAATAGGAATTTGATGCAAAGATGAATAATAATCATCTGTAAGCAAAGGTAGACATTATTTTTTCTATATAAAAAAAATGTTTGAATATATCTTTTCTGAGAATGGTTTTATGTTTCTAGCAAACAGACCCCAGTAAATAACTTGCCATGCTTAGGGAAGAACTTCCAAGAAATAGGACAGTCGCAGGAGAAGCTCACTACTAGATAACTCAAATAAATATTCTTTGCATATCCTAATACAACCTGTAGTATTGGCCACCTTGACAGATACTTCGCATCAAAGTGCTCTGTGAGCAACAATGACTACTAGGCTCATACTTCCCAGTGCAGAATCAACAAAAGGTCTCCGCAAATATTTCAGGCCTTGTAAGCAGTAAACATATACCAGCGACCTCTAAGAGCTATCATGAACTTTGAATTGTGCAAAGATTGTCTAATCGTGCACGTCAGTGATGCTCCCGCCACAGCAGTCATGGTGCACATGCCTTTTCACACAAATTAAAGACCTCGTCATCCATTGTTATGTCACCTCTTTCAGCATTTGACAAATCTCTGGAGCTGTTTTTGTTAGATAAGTTTTCAGCAATACCTTGACATCCCCTTCATGAAAAAAATGAAGAAGCGAAACAGGGAAAAAAATGAGTTATCCGTGCCGAAATCAACATGAGAAGTCGAAGATTTAAAACCGCCCTTTCCTGAGTCGGGCCCATCTGATAGCTGCAACTGCAGCTCCTCCCAAGTGAGCCGATCCTCTGATATCTCACTGTCTCCCTGAACCAACCAAAAATATAGGAGTACAACTCCAGATTTGCTGTTTGTTAGTCCAAAACATTTATACAAGTTTACAGGCACTTCATACACGACAGATTCAGAAAATTTCCTCGGATGGCAGAGAACAGTTTCTGACGCTCTTGCACTAACACAGTCTCTCTTTTTCTTTGACAAAAAAGCCAACACTTTGATGGCAACATGATAAGTTACAGAGCCATGATTCGTGATCTCTATTATTCACAAGTTGCAAGAGATTCTAAATTCAGAATTAGTACGCTCATGCTGCTATACTAGCGAGACTGCTCATTCCCGACAATCACCAAGGGCATCTCTTTAATTCTGAGTTCCAAGTTAGGAGAATGTATATTGGCGATATACCACGTCATTGATGATGTGTTGTCACATTGACTCACATGTCTTAATGTTCACAATTGTTAAGTAATACGAACAAATTAGAGCACTTGAAATAATCGTTGCAAGAGATACTTCTTTGTAGTTTTTGATGGAATCATGCTTTACAGTAGTTATCCTATCACTATACATCAATCACGACGACTCTATAACATATCAATCGTTCATCTAGATCCAATTGAGGGATTAACTGACCAAAATGTTGATCATCATAGAAAGAGAGGAAATTCAGCGAAAAAACTAGCTGATCTTATAGAAAGTAAATGAAAAAAAAAAAAAAAAGAGTCGTTGCATACCTTGATTATCCTCAACACATCTTTGCCAACCAGAAAATTTCACTAACGTGTAATTAATATTTGGTTCAGAGAGATATTGAAACTAACTTCCCGAATAAACAACTATTCTGATTAAAACCACATATGAATTACCAGTAAGATGGCTGGAACTGGAATGATAAAGTCTAAGTAGAGTGTGGCTTTTGGAAACAGAAATATATCAAGGAGCATGACAGCATTGACAGCTCCACCTAGCCCCTTAAAAGGATATCACAAGTCAGACAAAACTCAAGTATTCAACATGCCAGTTGAATTACAGAAAAGTTGCAGGTTTAGAGTCTATTCCCTAAACTGAGCCCAGGATCTTCGGAAAATAATCTCACACACTTGCAGCACCAAGAAGTATGCTTTACTTCTGATCATGTCTACAAGCATTATTTTGGATTATAGATAATGCACCTCGACATGATGTGTAGAATATAAGTGTTTTGGGACTGTTAACTGCAATTACCTATCTCAGAGTAAAGCACGACTCTTCTAGACCGATTCACATTGTCGACATACTCACATTCAAAGACTTTGAAAAACCTTAAACTGGACGGGATGTGACTGGTGGATTTACATAAATTACTGTCCATCTCTATATTAGTTGCTCTATATTACATACCAATCTTGGCATTCTTGAAGGGTCAATGCTGAACATTCCTTGACCCTGCAAAGTTCGAGGTAATCAAAATTTGCATTAACTACAAGTCCACAAAATAATTCTGCACATATTTCCATAAATTCAGTTTACCTTAGACCGTGAATGCATGAAAGCATGGTGCGCCAAATACAATATTGAACTGCCAAAAGCCCCAGCCAAATACAACTTTAACAGGAATTCTGGTCCAAAATTTATCCCAATCTAACCATACAACCATTTGAAAGGTACATAATTAATCAGAGAAAAGTAAAAACACAAGATATTATCCATCAAATAGAAAAATCAAACAACAAAAGTAAGGCATCTACTAATGCTGAGGGACAACCCACAAACCGTACAATTCTACCTAACATATTTAAAAAAAAGGTCCCCATCATAACCATAAGCAGAAGAGAAAGAAAACTTGCCATCCTTCCATGAAAATTGCATAAATGTCAGAGTCTTTCTATCATGAAAGCTTCAGAAGGAATACAAGCAGTTCTCCAAATCTAAATTAACACGAGTATCAAATAGTCAGGAAAAATAAAGATTTTAAGGGAAAAAGGCATCTTATCTGAAAAAAAAAAAAAAAAAAAAAAAAAAAAAAAAAAAAAAAAAAGAAGAAGAAGATGAAAAGGTGTTAAGTCATACATTGTACCAGAAAAAAGTAAAGTCCAATCGTGTTGTAGGTTGAATGCTCCGTAGTCATATGGCTGAAAGCAGAAGTTATTAGCATGCACAAATGACCATTCTTAACATTGTCTAAGGAAATCGGCACCGAAGAATCACAGATCAAGCTGGATTGAGAAATGAAAATTTATAATTTAGATCAGCACCATCAGCTCTGGTCTCATTGGAGACCTTTAATTCTAGGACAGAGATCTTACAGTGAAGTTTTTCATCATAGAACTACAATGAGCAATCTGCCATAGCATAAAAATAGCAACATTTGTAATTATCAGCCCCAGAACCACATTGTCAACTGTTAGCCTTCTAAACCATGATTTCCTGCAGATGGGAAGACAAAAATACCCTGGAAAATTATGCCTTAGCTACACGAAGCTACAATCAAGTGAACTTGAATTATAACAATATGTTTCCGCAGGATGGTCGAAACCACAAATCCTAACCAAGGAAAGTCAATGAACGCTCAGTTGCACAGATTAGAGAGCTCGTCATCCATTATGTCAGCTCTTTCAGCATTTGATGAATCTGCCGAGCCATTTCTGCTGGCTGCTGTATAAGTTTTCAGCAGCACCTTGGAGGCAATCACCTTGACCACCCATTTCATAAAAATGAAGAAGCACAATGGGAACAAAAATCAGTTATGCGAGCCAAAATCAACATGAGCAGCAGAAGATTTAAAACCACCTGCAACTGCAGCTCCTCCTAAGTGAGCCGATCCTGATATCTCACTGCCTCCCTGCACCAACCAAAAATATATCATTACAACTCCAGACTTCTTGGTCCAAAACAATAATGCCAGCTTATTGGTAGCTTGTACATGACAGATTCATAAAATTTCCATGGATTGTGGAAGACAGTTTCCAACGTTCATGCACTAACACGGCCTCTCTTTTTTATTGCACTTTGTCAGCAACTTGATAAGCTACATATCTATAATTTGTGATTTCCATTATTTAGAAGGAAGATTCATGAGTCGCAAGCAATTTCAAAGTCAGAATAAATATGCTGCTAAACTAGCACAAATGTTCATTCTGGACCATCGCCAAGGGCATCTCTTCACAAACTATTCTAGGTTCTAGGGTACGAGAAAACATATAGGTAATACCGTGTCATTGACGATGTGGCGTCACATTGAATCACATATGCCCAATCGTCAATGCACACTTGATATCATCATTGCAGAAGATACTTTTATATGATATTTGATGCAATCATACCTTATGCAAGTGATCCTAAAAGTTGCAGGTTTCGAGGCTATTCCCTAAAACTAGCCCAGGATATTCCGGAAAATAGTATCACACACTTACAGCACCAAGAAGCATGCTTCACTTCTGATCATGTCCACGAGCGTCGTTTCGTGATTGTATTTGAATTTGTTCTGTTTCTTCCTCCGTTTCTGGATCTACTAGTTGTTGTGGAAGAACAACAATGGGTGAAGTCAGCGTGTGCAATTTGAGGGGGATCGAAGAGGACGCGTCTTGATCCTTGGTGTTTGGAAGGAGCTAAATTGGAGCTTGCGTGTTCGTTCGTGCTAGCACAAGAATTTGAGGATTTGGACAGGGGTGTCGTGTAAAAGTGACGGTTCATAAAACCGTAAGACAGCGACACAGATAAGAAAACGGACGTTTAGCTCATAGAAAATGGATGCTAGCCCAAGAGTTCAAAGGTTGCAACTTTCCTATGCGTACTTTGCAAATTGGACATTCCCTTGGACAGATACAACCAAATTCACGGGCGAAGAAGAAATAGCAGAGGATCCATAACCAAATTCACCATCAAACGAATCGGAACATGCATCGGATAAGATCAGAACCGGAAAATTGGACAACCAACGTCGAAACCCATGATCGGAGTGGAAGAAATGCTTTTACAATATAGTTTAACAAGAAAAAGAAAAACAGGTAATCCATATACATACATCACAGAGAGACACCCAAATCTCGGAGCGGAAGAAATGCGTCGGGATTATACCCATCGCCCTCAAAGTCGTCGGGCACACACCTACAGCCGCCAAGATGGGAGCGCGCATGGGTCGGGGTGGGACCCCACTCCCGAACATTTCTCGGCTGGTTGCAGACTGGTCCAGCCAAGGCCCAAAGAAGTCTCGCGCTGGGCTCTCATCTCATCCAAGCCCCTTTGTATGGGCTCTTCAAATTTTAACCTTTTATTTGTGCCGGTAATTAGATACTCTGTCTTTCCCGATTTGTGAATTTCGCGATTCGTCCGATCGATCCCCTTTCTTAAGCTATTAACTTATTACTCTATCACTAGAAAAAGTGGAGAAATGAACTTATTACTCTTATCACAAGCGCACGCCCGTATACACTCGTATTTATATCGCAGAGAGACCAAATCCATCATCTTCATGGCCCTCAGAATCGGGGCAAAATGACCACTGCTGCAGCAGAGCAGGCCTGTGAATGGGATAGTTCATGAATTCATTAACTCTGTCGAAAATGCACTCCACAGCAGCGAAATTGGGAACGGGGCACATGGGGTTGGAATTTCCTGCTGAACTTTCACCGCTGCTGATGGCTGAGTCGAGCGAGGTCAAGGAGCTATTGTGATCATCCCTGTCCTCAGTCGAAGCCAAAGTTGAAAGATCACGACCAGCTCCTGTTCTCCAAATCCTTCAACCTCTCGCACAGACGGTTGAGGGCAACCCAGTGCTTCATGATCATGGAGGTGCATTCTTCTTTCGTCTTGCAAGAATCACACTCTTTCTTGGCCCAGTCCAGCCACTCTTTTGGAGTCACTTGCTGCTTCAGGTCGTACTTTTTACGGACGTACATCAAGAATACCTCTTCGACCGAGGGACTGCCGAAAGAGCAGGGCTCGTCCTTGGTGTTGAACGTAATGGCGGTGACGGGAGCGCGGTTGAGCGAGTTATATTTTTTGGCTTTATCGACGACGCTGTTCCTCCACTTGTTGTGCGTCTTCTTGCGGTCTTGCTCTTTTTCAATAAAGCCATCTCCCTTTCGCCGGGGGACAACCTTTTTCGGTGGAGAGGGAGTGGGAGAGGGAGTGGGAGAGCCGGGGCGTTTCTTGGTTTTCTCAGAGAGAGAGAGAGAGAGGATGATGAAGCTGCGTGCATGGTGGGCGAGTTTCTGAGCGACTGTGAAAGAGAGAGAGAGAGAGAGTGAAGGGCTTGCAGGAAAGGAGAGGGTGAAGTTGTATAATGTTCGAACAAGCTCGTGCCATTTTATAGGGGTGGGTGGGACTGATAAGTCTCGCTTGTTTAGTTCAAGAATTCTGAGAACGCATCCGGATTTTCTTTTGAACTTGCTTCTTATTTAGGAGCCACTGTCTTTCACCGTTTAAGTCCTAATTTAGGACTGCCACGTGCCAAATGATTGTGTTCGCGACTTTCAGCACGAAAGGACAGGGGGACTTTTTTAAATTAAGGAGGCTTGCTAACAGCACCATGCATATGCGAGATTCCATTCGTTTAATCCTTGGCGGATTCTCCTTTTCTTATTTAAGACAGATTTTTGTACCTCCTTTTTTTCTCCAAGTCATCATCAAATCCTCGTTGCTGCCAATGAATGGGAACAAACTGAGATCTGCCCCGAGAAGAATCTCCGAGGGGGACGCAGGGTAATGGAAATTCCAAACGGGACAAAAAGTACGACTTCAAAGCCGCTTTTACACATTTAGTGAATTTTTTTTTTATTTTCTAGTATTTGGGCGTTCCTAATGAAATTAATATAATATAATTTATATTTATATTTATATTGTGTTTTGATGAAAATATCCTTAATTAACCACAAATTTTTGCCAATTGATGAGCCGACAAGGTTAAGTCCTTATTTGAAACAACTATAATCACTCCATGCTTTTTTTTAAACTAATATGGCCACTTTAGGCTTCTATTTAAAACGAAATTTACTTCAGGTCTTTATTTGAAAAAAAATGATAGAACTTTAGAACTTTATAAGAAATTTACATTTTGCTCTGTCGTGAGCTAAACTTGGCATGGCATAACTAATTCTAAACAATTTTGATTGGGTAGATACCGAAGACAGGGCGACATTAGCGCTCCTTCTCTTTCCTCCATAAAAACTCCAAAACGCCATAAAATTACTAAAATCTTTCTTTTTCCAGCTGACAAGCACCAGAATACAAGGCAAGGCCAACGGCGGCCCGACTTAACTAAACAGTCGGCTCGTGTGGGGTCCCTTAGTATCTCTCAATTTGGTAAAGATGAATTATCCTTTTTATCGAAGGTCGTTATCACCTTAATTTGGACTTAAGCAAAGATTGCATTCTGTCAACTCTTCCTTAGTCTTGGACTCATGTGCCCTTGAATTGGCCTAACTTTTTTCTTATTTAAGACTCTTTTCTTGATCACAATAGTGGTGCACTAGAGCACCCACTTGCCTCTCGCTTTTGGATCAGCACAAATTTCATACCCAAATTCATCAAAACACAATCTTTCAAGACACCGAGAGATTTTGGTGAGTCATAGAAACTAAACAGCACAAATCTATAAACGGTGCTAGGACCTCACTTTCGTTCATCCACATGGCTTGGGAGATGGCATGGACCAAATTGATAAGAGCTGTCAGGGTAAAATACTAAATGCCGGCTGAATAAAGAATTTTGCGACGCATTTAGGGGTTTTGTCTTTTTCCTCTTCTTCTGTTGTATTCTCTAGTACTCAGGTGTCAGTATCCTTTTTCCCCCCTTCTCGTCTATGCCGCTTTAGTCATTAATTTCCATTGTCCATTATTCACTAGGTATTAAACATAAAGCCGAATGAGATATTAAGACAACCTAATATATCGCAAATACAATGCATCTCAAGGGCAAAATATGGTCCAATTCGGAGAAGAACCTATAGAGTTAGAGAATTAATTTACATTAGTCAAAGGCTGGTGCCCGTGGTAGTTTTGGAGTTGAACGTCAAAAATTACGCAATTCTAGTTTTTCATCTTTTCAACTTGACTTATGTAGATGGTCCAATCGGGTACTTGAACTTTGCACTCATGTCAGTTAAAAACTCCGCCTTTCATGATTGGTACTTCGTCCAACCAATTCCTTTTTCCATTAACACCCGATGCAGGTAGCTAAAAGTAAAGAATTTGCATTAAATTATAAAGTTCAATCTAGTATAAGATAAGAAGGAAAAAAGAAAGAAGGAAAAAAGGAAAAAGAAAGGGGGGCGCGAGAGAGAGAGAGAGAGAGAGAGGGAGGAGAAAACTATGATCCGAAAAGGAAGTTGATTTTCATCTTAACCTCTGCAATGTTTGCACTTGTAGCATTGATTTTGAATTGCGTTTGAATTGCGTGGGACGCGAAGAAAAGCTAAAAATCCGACATTGAGGTTGCCAGGACAGACCCTTTGACATTGGCTAAAGCCAAATCAATTTTTGCCATTGTACGTCTAAGATCATTGTTCTTCATTGGCATCTAATAACAATGCTCCTGTTTCGAAACACGAGATTGTGGGGATGACTCTTGTGTAAACACAAAATTTGAATTAATCTTGCATGAAGGAAGGAAGCTGAGATTGAAAATAAATATGAATAATGTCCATGTTTATAACCCACCGATTAGAAGTTATGGAAGACATAACCCGTTCTTATCATGCTATTACAGAAGTTTTTGTACCTAACTTTTACACATCATAATAAGTCTAGTTCTCCCAAACCCCTTGCAATCTTGATAATAAATCATTCGTGAATTGTGAAGGCACGAAAGTTGACATGCATTACTTCTCTTGCAACATGTCAATGAGAAGTTGGGTGACTTTGAGATTAGATTTGTAGGGGTGGACTGACGCCATCGTCCCTGTCATCCTATGATCAAGACAAGTCCCGCATGTTTAGTTAAAGAACATCGAAAACGCATTGGGATTTTCTTTTGAACTTTCTTCTCATTTAGGAGCCCCTATCCTTCACTGTATGAGAGTGCGTGCAGCTATCGACATCATATTCCAACTCATCCCAACACCACCTTGCCACCATCGCAGAGAGTGAGCATGTAATTCAAGCTGATACGATGAAGGTTCAATGCAGATTAATCAAAACATGCTACGACATCAATTACTAACATGTACTATGGTTAAAAAAAAAAAAAAAAGGCAAGGACATTAGGGGACTAAAACGCTCAATGAAAGGAGTCAGCTCTTGTTGCGTCTCTTAATTTGGAAAAGGGCAACTTATCCTTTCCTTTCCTACAGAAAGGCCGTCTCACCTCCTTTTTTTTTCTCAATCATAATCGTATCTCTATAAGGCTGTTAGCAGTCCTCTTAATTTGGAAGAAGTCTGATTATCCTTTCCTTTCCATTATACTCTAAGCATGCTGATTCCAAAGTTGGACTTAAGAACGACTACATATTTTTTAGCTCTTTCCTAGTCTCCTTATTTAAGACTGATGCAATCTCATGGCAAATTTTGCATTCTTTTGACTCTATTGTATTCTCTAGTACTCAGGTGTCACTATTCTTTTTCTATAGTGCTGATGGTTGGCACTTGGCAGTCCTAATTAGGACTTAAAACGAAGATTCCATTCTTTTACTCTTAAATAGGAAAAAGAAGAATCGACGGCTGATACTACAAAAACCAGGAAACGAGTCGAGCGACTCTTTCATTGATCTTACTTCTTTTTCTCTAATTTAAGCCGCTGAGCTCTTTCTCTCTCCGTTTTATGTCCAAATTAGGACTGCTGCGTGCCAACCATCAGCACTATAGAAAAATGATTATGTTCGCGACTTTCAGCACGAAAAGGACAAGTCAACTTTTCTAAATTAAGGAGGCTTGCTGACAACACCATGCAGATACGATTTCATTCGTGTTGCTCTTAGCGGATTGTCCTTTCCTTATTTAAGAGACAGATTTTTGTACCTCCTCTTTTTCTCAAAGTCATCATCAAATCCTCGTTGGTGCGATCTAATAATGGCCAATGAATGGGAACAACCCGAGATCTGCCTGAAAAAGAATTACGGAGGGGAACAAAGTAATTGAAATTTCGAACGCGACAAATATGACTTAGAACCCGCTTTTACACATTTCGTGAATTTTTTTTTCTTTTTTCGTATTTTCTAGTATTCGGGCCTTCCTAATTAGTAATTACTATGCTATCATCCGATTTGGAGGAAAATTCGTTGAGCTAGAAAATTAATCTGAAACAAATGATAAACTTCTTAATATCTCATATGTGGTTAGGAGAGAGCCAAAGGGCAAATTCCTAAGCGAGGTTTAATTATTTCATTGGCCAAAGAAAAAAAAAATGAGGGTTATCAAGTTCTCCGATCGTGAAGTACAAGGCCATTTGCGATTGCATGCGCAAGAAATTAGAGTATTTTCCTTTGATCACGACTGCCACACCATCGCCGCACGACCGTCGACCGCCGCCGCACGACCGCCGCACGATCGCCGCACGACTGCCGCACGATTGCTGCTCGATAACGTTTCACCCCCACACTTATTAACAGCTGCAAGCATATCGTCGATCGGGGCACGAGGACCCCTCTCCTGAGCTCAAACAGCCGACCGCCAAGTTCTACGGCGAAGTCATGGAGCAATCGAGGTTGGAGAGGATAGTGATATCCTCGAACTGATCACAAACCTCATCGAAACCCAACCCACAAACCTCGGGATCCAGGCGCATGGGGCTGGAATCGATTCCCGAACTTTCACCGCCAAAGGCTGAGTCGACCAAAGGAGTCGAGAGATTGTGATCATTCAAAACTTCAGGATCATGACCAAATCCAATTCCGGAATCATCACCGGCATGGTCCTTAACCGATGGGTTGTTCTCCAAACCCATCCGCTTGCTACGCAGAAAGTTGATGGCAACCTGGTGCTTCATGATCAATAAGGTGCAGTCCTCCACTGTCGTGCAAACGGCATCGTATTTCACAATTGAGGAATTGACGTCGTTTTCCATAGCAATGGAAGATAAGCCTTCAAAATTTGTTTGAAAATTTATCGATGGAGAACTTGATAAACCTCATTTTTTTTTTTTTTTTTTTTTTTTTTGGCCAATGAGATAATAAAACTTCGCTCAGGACGTGGGATATGCCCTTTGTCTTTCCACTAACAACACTTGATATTTTAAGAAGTTTACCCTTCATTTTAGATTAATTAACGAGCTCAACATATTTTCTTCCAAATCGGATGATTATTTAACCCTTGTAATGCGACATTTTGTGATTTATCATAGTTTTGAAATTAGACAACATATACGAAGGCGGAAAGTACTCAGTTGGAGGGATCTTCGAAGCAACCATAGAGACCCGTCATCCACTTCTAGGGGACCGCCCCCGCTGGAGGGTATGGAGCCATCGGCGTCCGCATTCGCATCATTGGTGGTGGAGGCGACTTTTGGTCATTGCCACCCGTGTTATTCGGGCACATCTTCGGGTCTCAAAACTCTCTGCCTGAAAAAAGAGAATAACGATCGAGAAGAGAGAGAAGAGGGAAGAACCCTACATGCACCATTGTGGTTTTCGTCGGTCGTTATATATAAGCGGTGGGCATTGTGACGTAGTAGTGTGGGCATAATGACAGACTTCATGATTCAAATTGAGCTAGACTGATGTAGAAAAATGCCCAAATTAAGGGGTAGCAAATCTAACACTAGAGCTTAGATGTTAAATTAGAAGGCTAATCCATACTGAACATACAATCATCAAGACCGGAGCTTTCCGGGCGGTCAACGTTGCAGATGCGAGACTCAGCAAAAATCTCATCCATACTGAAGTCCCGATCATCAAGACCAAAGCTCGTGGGGTTGGACAGACCACCGATGGTCGAGTTTTCTGGGTGGTGACCGTCGCCGGTAAAAAGTCCAGAGAAACTATGGAGCTCATTCATACTGAACTCACAATCACCAAGACCGGAGCTTGTGGGGTTGGACGGACCACCGATGGCCGAATTTTTCGGGTGGTCACCGTTGCGGGCGCCTGACTTAGCTAAAGCAAAAATCTCATCCACACTGTACTCATAATCATCAAGACCGGAGCTTGTGGGGTTGGACGGACCGCCGCCGGCCGAGATGACTGCTATTTGCAATCACCATGGCCGACGGTGTCCTTACCGAAAGTCAATAATAAACTGATAGAAGCATCGAAACTCTCTAAAACGGGATTGAGATTCTTGTGGGGCAAAATTTCAGAATTACAATCCACTTCAACTCTAGGATCACCGGCCTCAGCCGATGGCTTCGGGTGCTGTCGCGACCTGCCCTCGGGAGGAGGGAACAGGTTTAGGGGTATTGCCTAAACGACGGGCCTAAAGCCCATGATTGGGCGCGAACTCTCCCAGCCCCCATACCCCGCGTGACGTTGGGATATTTTCTAAATTTTGCACAAAAGGAGTCGCCACTAGCCTATTGGGGTCGGCTAGAAACCAAGTGAGGCATGGGAGCGTGCCTCACTTCCTACGCAACCAGAGAATCTAGGTTCGGGGACTTGATTACACTAATTAACCAATTAGTGCCCTTTCGGTACCTAATCTTGTTCATTTTAACAAAATGATTTTTAGCAGGTAGTTTGAATTGATTTTATACCTATCCACTAACATGCGAGGTGATAATGCAGGTGCGCAATCATTAAAGTAATAATCTTAGCTAACAAGGTCCTAATTGCAGTAAAATTAAACACGTGCAATTAAACATAATTAGATATGCAAATTAAACATGCTATATAATTAATAAACGAGCAAATAAATGCCTAATTACACTAAAAATGCAATACATAACAATTTTCTAACCAAATCCTACATTTTTATTTTCGAAATTTTTAATCTTTTTTTTTTTTTAATTTTTTTTAATTTCTTTAATAAAAATAATTTTTAACTTTTAAATTTTAAATTTTTTTAATTAAGAAAAAGGTCGAATTTTTTTTTAATGCTTTCTGAGTTTTTGAATTTTCGGAAATATTTTTGAATTTTTTTTTTGAATTTTTATCATTTTTTCGAAATTTTTGATTTTTATAATTAATTTTTTTGAATTTTTTTGAATTTTTAATATATTTTTAATATTTAATATTATTATACTTCAATAAAATGGGTTCGGACCGGGTAAACCCGATCCGACCCGCGGACCCAACCCGAACCCGGATCCAACACTTTTAGATTTAAAAAAAAAAAAAAACAAAAAAACAAAAAAATTCAAATATTAAAAAAAAAAAAATTTCCTTTCGGTTGTCTTTTCTTACCGCACACTCCCCTCCTGCGATTCCTCCTTCCCAAGACCAACTTTTCCTTTCTTTTTAACATTTTGTTTTACTTTTTTACTTTTTCCATACTTTTCTTTTTCTTTTTCTTTTTATGTTTTTTTTTTTTTTTTTATGTTTTTTTTTTTTTTTTTTGGGGTCTTCTTCTCCTTCGTACTTGTCCTTTTCCTGCACCCCTGTTCAACAGCCATTCCCGAAGCCCACTTTTCATTTTATAGTTTTCTATTTTTCATTTTTGCTTTTCTTTTCTTTCTTTTGATTGATTTTTTTTTTTGTTTTTTGTTTTTTATTCTTTCTTTCTTCCCTTCTGGCCTTTTCACCGAACATCCCCATCTATTGTCTTTCCTTCCCTTTTTTTTGGGTTTTCCTCTTTCGTTCTTTCTTTTTTTTTTTTTTATTTGCTGGTTCTCCTCTTTTCTTTGTTTTTATTTTTTATTCTTTCCCTCCTCCCTTCTGACCTTCCTCATTACGTTTTCATGCCCGACTCTTCACCCAGGACATCCTTCAAACGAGACCTCACCGGCACGACAACACCAGTGAGAGCAACCGCCGTCCTTTCCACCGCCAAAACACCACCATCTACCCGTTGTCCACTCCGACCGGCAACGACCACCGTCGGCCACGAACATCAACAGCCAAACCATTTTCGGATGCAAACATTCCCACCGCTCAAACACACATGATTATTCCACGAAAACCATACGGAATCGCAATGGAAACATATAAGAAAGGCGCGATCCAACAGATATATGAGCAAGCGCGAATCAGGCGGAGTTTAAACCTGGGTTGACTCTCGGTTCTCTTTGGGGCATTTTGTCAAACAATTGAGGTGCAGCGGCTAAAAGGGGCATACGGACTCACTCGAGGCTCGGATTCGGGTAAGGATCAACACAACATGCACGAGCAACACTCAAGATCTGCTAAGGGACATATCAATCACATTCGAACAGATGCGGGCACAACAAGTATCTTCGGGCTTCAACAAACTTGCAAAACTTAGGTATTGTTTACACATTTCCACAAGCATTTGGGGTGCGTTGCGACACGGGAATTTTCTGCACGAGACAAATCTAAACCCCCTACGACACATACTAGAATAGCTAGCAGCTTTCAAGGAGGATCGCTCGGACCGAAACTCGCACGAACTAGTCGGCACGAGCTCCGGCCTAACGCTCCCGAAAAAACAGGTATACACGGTCGAGACAAAAGCCTACTTGGTTCGAGAGGAGGACCGCGGCGAAGGGCAACCGACGAACGAAACTCCGGCGACGACGAAACACTCTCGAGCTTGCACTTTTTCTCTAGGTCACTCACTCGCTCCCCTCTCCTCCCCCTTTTGTGCGTTGCATCTCATGTTTTCTTTTAAAACCACCGTTGGTTCCTTTTCCTTTGTCTCTGTCCGAAATGCCTTTTGCTAGCCCACGAAGCCAGCTCTCTTTCTTTTCCATCTTCAGCTCTAATTTTCCTCGGTCAGTCCAGTCTCCTTGTCTCTATGTATGCCTCGCACCGCCTCTTCTCCTTGGGACCGAGTTCAGTCTATTTTCAGCTACAACGGCTGCAGGTTTTCTTGGGCTTCGTCAACTGCAGGCGCTGCCACGCTGCAGCCAAGCGTTCATTGCTTCCATTTTCTGAAATCGCAGTTGTCGATCCCCGCAGATCCTTCTTCGGCTTCCTCTTGTTCTGTCTTCTGCGGTCCTACGCGAAGACTAGAGGAGGGAGAAGGATGGGGCATGGGCCAGCCGACGGGGAGAAAGGAGGTTGGGCCGCGGGGGAAAAAAATATATAAAAGGAGAATTGGGCGGGTCGGGCCAAGGCCAAATCCGGCCTGACCCGATCAATTTTTTTTTTCCAATTTTCTTGATCTTTTTTTTTTATTGACTTTTTTGAATGATTGATTTTTTTTTTTTTGTAGAAATAGGTGTCAACAGCTGCCCCTCTTTGAATGTAGCATCGAAGATGTTGCATTCAAAGACAGAAGACACCTAATTTATTTCAATGGTAGAGGGACCTTGAGTGCACAGGCACGTATCAGGTCGACAAAAAGGACTCATAATTATGGATGTGTGTCTTGTCGATAAGAGGAAGACTCCGGGATACAGAAACCCTCCGGGTCATAAGAAGAGATGAAGACTCCGGGATATAAAACTCTCCGAGTCATAGGAAGAAAGACTCCGGGCTACAAAGCTCACCGTGTCATAAGAAGAAGGACTTCGGGCTACAAAGCTCTCCGGGCTTCAAAAGCTCTCCGGGCTACAAAGCTCTCCGTGTCATAAGAAGAAGGACTCCGGGCTACAAAGCTCTCCGGGCTACAAAAGCTCTCCGGGCTACAAAGCTCACCGTGTCATAAGAAGAAGGACTCCGGGCTACAAAGCTCTCCGGGCTACAGAAGCTCACCGGGCTACAAAGCTCACCGTGTCATAAGAAGAAGGACTCCGGGCTACAAAGCTCTCCGGGCTACAGAAGCTCACCGGGCTACAGAGCACACCGTGTCATAAGAAGGAGGAGAAGGACTGAAGTCTCACCGTGTAACAACGGGTTTCGACCAGGTTGAAAATACAAGGTTTGAGGAAAACCCATGAACCTTTGGAGATGACTTGGTTTAAGGTTAACCATACCTTTGGGTTTTAGGGATGCGCCCGCTAACTCCTTGAAACTACATGGCTTCACTGAAGAATCCTGTCAAACTCAGCTTGAGCAAATGTCATTAGAGACGTCATCAAGAGACATATTGGCAATATTGTAGCATTAATTGAACAAGCTAATCAAGCTAAGTCCGACTGTTTTGAGAAAAACATGTGATTTCAATCGACATCATGTGGCGCAAAATTGTCATATTGCTTGTGGATATATCATTAATCACCAAATTCTCTAGGAGTCAAGTTCTTATCAAGACGATCACGACTTGTGAACAAGGCTCATTAAGCATGCCAAACTAGAGCTTCTTAGTCAGAAAGGGCTTCTCACGCACTTTCGATAAAATGGCTGCTTGATCCCATCCGTTCATGTGGGAGATAACTGGTTGCTGAGGGTATCTCGCATAACCCAGATCAAAGGCTTTAAGAAACATTCGCGATGAGCACAGTATGATCGATCAAAAAGGTCTTTTGAAGAAGCCGCAATACATGCTCGTTTAGGGCTTACATGAAGGAATTATGGCCTTGAGGCCAATAGGGGAACACTTGTTGCTATCTTCGTCGGGTTTACAAGTCGAGAACTTGAAAGATAAGACAATATATGATTACTTCCACTTCTTCAAGCAATAGTTTCTTTGTGGTATTCTCATTTTCACTCGAACCATCCCAATCAGAAGAGACTTCGGAAGAAGGTTGTAATGTTGGCTCGGGAAAGGCTTGAAAGGCTTAACATTTTCAAAGGGGTTTTTGAGAGTCAGTGATCATCATAGCATCATGACCGTGTCATTCGATCTTTCGAAGTCACCTGGCTTTTGAAACAGAGTGCATCTCGAAAGTCCCTTTATTAACCATTTATGTATGGAGGTTTGCTCTTCTATAATTTCCTTTGCACTTGCGATGATTTTTTTTTTTTTACTCAGGCACTTGGACTTTGATAATTTTTTTTTCACATAAGATGCAGCCTTTTGGCTTTCTCTTTTTTTTTTTTTTTTTTTTTTTTTTTTTTTTTTTTTTTTTACGGGCATTGACCTTGCTTTTACCAGGTACACTGCTTTTTCATGCCCCCTAATTTGTCGAACCTTTTTTTGGAACTTTTATAGCTCTTATGACTTTCGAGATATTTTCCACATTTTCTCGTGACTGTCAATTGTGTTTGGTCAATTCTTATGCCTTGCCCTAGTGAAGGGAGATGATCACCGCTCGAGATTTAGAAATGAATAATCAAGCCCAAATTGGTTAAAACAATGGATATTAGTGTTTGGGTAGAGAAGGAAATGCTCTTCTTCACTTTAGGATGAGTCAAGCTCTAATGAGAATTCCTTTGAAGCTATCACCAGAAGATTAATGCAAGTGAAAGTAATAGAATCTTTCTCAATCTTTCGTTCTACAACATGATCATAACCTCCTATGCTGCTCCAATGTAGGGTTGTTCTCGACAATGGTACTTTGAAGTATCATCTTTTTTTTTTTTTTTTTGGGCCAAAGTGATAACAGGAGATTAGTGCAATGCTTGGGATTGATGAAGGGAACGCCTTTATCATTTCGATCTTTGTGCTCAATGCGAATGAATCATTCGTCCTAAGAGAAGGTCGATTTTCACTCAACTCTCGAAAGTGTCTGGAAGATGTGTCTGGAAATGGGCTTGCCTTTCTTCATCCTAAGTACTTCTTGTTTGGCATGGTTAACCTTTCACTCTTTTGCCCAAATAAGGTCATTTTTACGAGTCATTTTCTTGAGGGTCGCAGACGTGAAGCGTGCATAGTGACACCAAAGAAATAGGTCATGCGAATCATGTCATGCATTTTTGTTTTTGTCCTTATTCTTTTGTTTGTTTGTTTTGCCCCCCTTTTTATCGTCTCAACTTACCTCTCAAAAGAGACATTCAACCTGTTGTGCGAAGACTTGATGGATTCTTGAGTTGGTTCTTTCCCCTGCCATTTCCTCGTTAGACAGTAGGATGCCTGAAACACAAATAGATATGCGTGTATGCAACATATGCATGATATCTACAATGCTATGCGTGATGCTATGCGACTTGAATTGTGCATGAAGTGGCCCCTCGGCCTTGATTTCATTCATGGAAAATACTTCTTGACTGCATCAGCGTTTACAGGTCTAGGCAATTCACTGCCATCCATTTCAACTAAAATCAGGGCACCACCAGGAAGAATCTTCTTAATGACATACGGTCCTTCGTAGTTCGGGGTGAATTTGCCACGAGGATTTGGTATGATCGGAAGCACCTTCCTCACCACCATGTCGTTAACTTCGAAGTGTCTAGGACGCACCTTTCGGTTGAAGGCTTTTGCGACTCGTCTCTGATAGCACTGACTATGACACATAGCTTGCAATCTCTTCTCATCAATCATGTTTAACTGCTCATGCCTCTGTTGCATCCACTCAGTCTCATCAAGCATAGATTGAGAAAGAACCCTTAAAGAAGGGACTTCAACTTCAACAGGCAAGACTGCCTCCATCCCGTATACGAGTGAGAAAGGAGTTGCCCCTGTGGAGGTGCGGATAGAAGTTCGGTATGCCATTAGCGCGTAAGGGAGCCTATCGTGCCAATCACGATAATTTTCAGCGGTCTTTGATAAGATTTTCTTTATATTCTTGTTCGCCGCCTCCACTGCTCCATTCATCTGAGGACGGTACGGTGACGAGTTCAAGTGCTTAATTCGAAACTCACTGAACAAACCATCTACGACTTTGTTATTCAGATTAGTGCCGTTGTCGGTAATGATCGCCTCCGGCACCCCGTAACGAGCGATAATGTCACGACGAATGAACTTTGCCACATTCTTGGCAGTAACATTAACATATGAGTTGGCCTCGATCCACTTGGTAAAATAGTCTATCGCCACCAAAATAAACCGATGCCCATTTGAAGCCTTAGGATTAATGGGCCCGATCACGTCAATTCCCCACATTGAAAAGGGCCAGGGTTGAGACATTTGGTGAAGTTCATTTGGAGGGGCATTTATCCTATCTCCATAAATCTGGCACTGGTGACACCGTCGTACGTGCTGAATGCAGTCGGACTCCATGGTCAGCCAATAGTAACCAAGCCGCATGATCTTTCTCGCCAAGAAGTGTCTGTTCATATGGGGGCCACACTCCCCTTCGTGTATCTCTTTCATCAAACGGTCGGCTTCTTTAGCATCAACACACCTTAGCAATATTGAGTCGAATGACCTTTTATAAAGGACGTCTCCACTAGCGAAGAATCTTGATGCTAGCTTTATCAAATGTTTTCTGTCTGCCGCTTCACTTCCTTCGAGGAATTCACCCTTCTGCAGATACTTCAAGATGTCATGATACCAAGGTTGTCCGTCCGGTTCCTCTTCAACCGTCATGCAATAAGCCGGGCGCCTGACGATTTCAATTCTCAACGGTTCAATGTCCAAGCCTCCAGCTACTTGCAACATCGAAGACAAGGTAGCTAGGGCATCGGCGAACTGATTTTGAGACCTTGGTAAGTATTCGAATGATATTTCTTGGAATTCTTTCGTCAACTCTCCAAGGAACTCATGATACGAGATCAATTTAGAATCATGTGTTCGCCATTTGCCTTCAGTCTGTAAGATGATAAGGGTTGAATCACCATAAACTTGCAGCTTTCGAATTTTCATATCAATGGCGGCTTGGAGGCCGAGAATGCATGCTTCGTATTCAGCGATGTTATTCGTACAAGGGAACGTCAATTTAGCAGCGACGGGGTAATGTTGTCCATCCGGGGAGATAAGAACTGCCCCAGTACCCGACCCGGCTAGGTTAACCGCGCCATCAAAGTACATCGTCCATTTGTCACTTGATACAAGTAAAATTTGCTCTTCTACATCACTATCCCCATCAGATGCTTTGGACCTCTCGGAATTTTCTGCCAACATATCTGCTATGGCTCGACCTTTAACGGATTTCTATCCAAGGCTCTGAACGTCAAACTCAGAAATTAAGATTTGCCACTTGGCCAATTTACCAACCAACGCCGGCTTCTCTAGGAGATACCTGATAGGATCATTTTCGGTCACCAACAAGATTCGGTGATGAAGTGTGTACTGCCGCAGCCTGTGCAAGGCCCAAATTAAAGCCACACAAGTTCTCTCAACTTCCGTATAGTTCATCTCAGAAACAGTGAATTTCTTGCTCAAGTAGTATATTGCGCATTCTCTCCCGTCGTTTGGTCTTTTCTGGGCTAGCATAGCTCCCAATGACTCATCATGTATGGTTAAGTACAAAATCAATGGAATTTTAGGGAGAGGGGGCACTAAGACTGGTGAATGAGTGAGATAATGTTTTATCTTCTCAAAGGCACCCTGGCACTCGGCATTCCACTCAATCTTTGCATTCTTTTTCATGAGTTTGAAGAATGGTTTTGCCGTTTCAGACAACTGACAAATGAACCTCGCCACATAATTAAGTCGTCCCATCAAGCTGCGGACTTCTTTGACGGTATTCGGGGGTCGTAAATCGCAAATGGCTTTAACCTTCGATGGATCAATCTCTATGCCCCTACTACTAACCATGAATCCTAATAGTTTCCCAGATTTCGCTCCAAAAACACATTTTGCGGGGTTGAGGCGCAACTTGAACTTCTGAAGACGTTCAAATAACCTTCGCAAGACTTTAACGTGATCTTCACCACGTCTCGATTTCGCAATCATGTCATCGACGTATACTTCGATTTCCTTGTGCATCATGTCATGAAATAACGTGACCATGGCCCTCTGATACGTTGCCCCAGCATTCTTTAGACCGAAAGGCATCACTTTGTAGCAGAAAGTTCCCCAAGGAGTTATGAATGATGTTTTGCTCCTGTCTTCTTCCTTCATACGGATTTGGTTATATCCAGAAAAACCATCCATGAAGGAGAATAACTCAAACCCCGCCGTACTGTCAACCAAGACATCGATATGTGGGAGCGGAAAGTCGTCTTTAGGGCTTGCTCGATTCAAGTCGCGATAGTCAACACACACCCTGATTCGCCCATCTTTCTTCATTACAGGCACGATATTTGCTACCCAATCAGGATAACGAGTTACTTCGATAAAGTCTACCTTCAATAGTTTCATCACTTCTTCTTCAATCTTCTTGGACAACTCTGGTTTAGTTCTCCTAAGTCTTTGCTTCTTGGGTAGCACATTGGGATCTGTTGGTAAAGCATGTTCCACAATTTCAGGATCCAATCCCGGCATGTCGGCATATGTCCAGGCGAACACATCTTGATACTCTTTCAGAAGGTTAGTCATACTTTCCGCTTCTGACTCTGAGAGACATGCCCGATTTTTACTTCTCTGACATTCTCTGCATCGCCCAAATTTATGGTAATTGTTTGCTCTTCAGTCAACGGCTTTGATTCTTCGTGTTGATTCCATTTGCGCTCGACCCCCTTCCGATCGTCGTCGTCGATGTCATCGGAACCTGAGGGACTTTCTTCATGTACATCTGAGTCACATGCATCCTTATCATGATTATGCATAATGTAATGCCTGAGATGCGATGAGATGAGTTAGAGTAATGTCAACAACAAAAACGATGCATGTCATTTTCAAAAAGCTTTCGAAGTATTTTTTTTATAAAAATTTCAAGAACTCGTCCTCATATCCTCGGATTTCCTCGTTCTTGCAAAACAGTCAAATAAGGGAGCATGTGGAGGCCTAGGCCTCAGCGACCATCATAGGGCTAGTTTGATGTGCTTCCACATGTCCTTAATAAAACATGCGTCTATTTTATTGAATGAGGAAAGATAAGGCCGTATTTTAACACACACCACCCTCGACCAACGGCTCAAGATCGAGGCTGATTATAGTTCACGTTACAAATGACGAAAACAGGAAATAAATAAAGAAAAACTACAAGATCCCGCGTAGGGGAGAAGACATAAAACGAAAGACTGGGCTAAACGAGAACCGCCCTACTTTGGTGAGATAGCCATGACTTCAGAGGACTCGGCTTCCTCGCACGCCAGGATGGTGCATATGACGTTCTCCTTACATAGCTCGGTCACACCATAGATTTCCTCCTCTTCCTCGAACAACATCCTTGAGGGTCCTGGAAACGTCTCCTCCAGCAACGGGGGGAATGGGCTTTGATAGCGCTCGTCCTCTTCAGTCTGGGCAACGCGTTCACTCTGGTCTCTATATCTGTCTCGGCCTCCTCGGGCACCTCGGCCTCCATGCCTTCCACGGCCTCCTTGGTTGTTATGGCCTCCCCTCTTCTCGACATATCCCAAGCCTCTTCTTTTGAAGTTTTTACGAGCTTCGATGGGTTTTCGCACACCTTGACCGTGTGATCCAAGGCCCTCTCCAGGATTATACCCGCTTGCTAACATAATCTTTCCCGCAGCTATGGCCGGCTTAGACAATTCATGAACTGGTGTGAAAGACCCTGCAGGCACGTGGACCATGGATACCAGTTCGAAGGTTTGAAAGCTGGATTCCTCGGTACACTCAGGCTCCACATATGGGATGGTCGTCTCGTGGTAGATCTTGAAGTCAGATTCTCCATGGACCGTGATAAGCCTGTTATCCACCACAAATCGTACCTTCTGATGGAGGCTAGAGGCAACAGCGCCTGCTGTGTGGATCCATGGCCTCCCTAGCAGAAAATTAAAAGCGCTTGGTATATCTAACACTTGGAACACGATTTGGAAGAGTACGGGGCCAATCAACAACTCAAGCTCAATTTCCCCTATCACTTCCTTCTTCATCCCGTCAAAGGCCCGCACAGTTGACTTGCCAGTACGGATTCTCCCAAGATCAATGCCCAGACGATGGAGGGTAGCCAACGGGCATATATTAAGTGCCGAACCATTATCGATCAACACTCTACAAACAAGAGTGCTCTCATGCTTCACCGAGATGTGTAGTGCTTTGGTATGGTTAGGACCATCGGGAGGGAGATCCTCATCCGTAAAGGAAATCTGGTCTTTCAGTAGAACTGCCCCGACAAACTCTTCCAATTGGACTTCATCGATTGTTTCGGGTACGTGTACCTCATTGAGGACCTTCAGCAAGATGTCCCTGTGCTTCTCGGAGGATTTCAACAACTCTAGGAGGGAGATTTGGGCTGGCAACTTCCGCAGTTGATCCACCACATTGAACTCGCTAGATTTTACTATGGCCAAGAATTGCTTCGCTTCCTCCTCAGTCACGACCTTCTTTTCTATTCCTTTATCGGGTACATAACAGCGGCCCGATCGTGTGATGGCGTCTACCTCATTTGTTTGATAATCCCAAGGTACAGCTTTGGGATCGAATTTAGGAGGACTCTCCAACACTATTACTCCATCTTCCTCCCGTGGTGGCAATTCAATTGTGACTGGCGTTACGTTTCCTCCCGTGACTTCGATTGCCGACATTTCCTCGACCATAAGGTCGATCACTGTGGGTTCAGCGATTTCCATCTCGATATCACCGGCAGTCTCCTCATCCGATAGTTCAATCACCATCGGAGTTATCATAGCTATCATCCCTTCCTCGTACAAAGCCGGGGTCTTCAAAATTCCAGGCATAATCTTCTTCGCTGGAGATATACGAGCAATGTTGCAAAAAGATGAGTGGAATGATGACGGGATTATCATGGATACAACATTCTCTTCCTCTTCTCCGAATCGAATTACCCCCATGGCTACCATCCTGCGGACGCGGTTCAGTTTCTCTTCCGGGGTGACATCCTGATGACCTCCATAGTATCCTGCCAACACTAAGGACTCATACAACTTGGAAGCATTCGCAACTAGAGGCTGTTGACTTGCCTGTGTCTCCTCAAAGATTGAGTTCACTCCCTCCGCATGGTCCTAAGGGGGTTCTTTGCACACATTAGGCTGAGCTTCCTTAAACGTCAAAATGTTTTTGTCCAGTAACTGTTGGACTTTGTACCTTAGCACATTGCAGCTATCTACATCATGCCCCCTTTCTCCCATGTGGTACTCGCAGGTCTTGGTCATATCAAACCCGGCGAACCTCGTGGGGTTGTCCCTAGGTACTTCCTTCGCAACCATCCTCTTTTCGAGAAGCATAGGCAATAGCTTTGACAATGGTCGTGGCAGTGGGGAAAATTCCTTTCGAAAGGGTCTCTTGCCCTTGTCATATGCTCGTGATGAGCTCCCTTGAACGGCCATAGGCTTGTGCGCAAGTGCTGTGGGCGACTTAGGGTAAAATGACTCTTGCACGAGCGCTACCTCAACTGCAGCTTCCTTATCTTTTCTCGCCTGGAACTTCTTCGTGCCTCCGGTGGATATCTTCCCTTCGATGAGTGCCCACTCAACTCCTTCACCTACATCTACCAGTTGTGAAAAGGTTTGGCATCCTGAAAATACTAACCCTTGGAAGTATTCGGGGGGTAATGTCTTGAGGAATAGTTGCTTCATCTCCCTCTCATTCAAAGCTGGCTTCACCTGTGACGCCATGGTTCTCCACCTTTGTGCAAAGGCCTTAAATGACTCTTCTTCTCAACGCGGGTCAATTCTTCTCTCGTAGGGGCGAGCTCGGTATTAAACCGGTATTGCTGCAAGAACTCGTTGGTCAAATCTTCCCAACTAGTGAATTCTTCAATGTCCAGCGCAATGAACCACGTCAGGGCAATGCCTTCCAAGCTATCTTGAAACGTGTGTATGAGAAATGGCACGTTGTCAGCGTAGCGAGCCATTTTCCTCATGTAATATCTAAGGTGGGTCTTGGGACATCCCGTTCCGTCATATTTTCTTGTGAACTCAGGCTCTTGGAAGTTCTCAGGGAAATTTGTCTTGGTGTATGGAGACAGCCTATCAGCTCCTTTCAGCTCATAACCTTGCAAGGCACACAGTCGCTCCTCCATCTTTGCCAAGCGTTTTTCACTCTCTTCGCTTAGACGGGGTGTTGGGTTTTCCTTTGGAGGAGGATCCAGTTGACGATAATTGGCGTGACGAAGGAGCCTCCCGGCGCTTTCTTTCCTGGGGGATCGCAACGTGCGTGCCTTCGTTGACACCGGAGTGGATGTTCCCGTGACAACTACAGCGGGGGCTCCTTGAGCTTCTGGCTTATTTCAAGCATCATTGTGGTGAGTTGGGCCAGCTGGTCCTCCATCTTGGCCATGCGTACGTTGGTGTCCTCGTTCTCCATTCTGACTTTCGCTCGCGTGCGAATTGGGGATCTCCGCTTGGCCGTGTCGACGATCGATAAAAGACAATCGATCAGCTAGTACCTAAACAAAGATAGATAAGCATGTATAAGCATGGAGTAATGATTAGGCGGTCGGTCCATGAAAAAGATCTAATCGCCCAAATTTGTTCGTCTCATTGAAAGCAAGGTTGCTACATAACGCAGGAAAATACATGAGGGAGAACCCCTAAACAACGAGGCTAATCATGACTCTTATCTCCCGATAACGCGACTCGAGACAAATTCTTTAACATTGTAACATACGTGGGCATGGGCCCATTACATATCGCACTTGACTCGATCTAACTAGCGAGGACAGCTCCCGCTTGTGACCGCCCCACTAACTCGGGTCAACTTCGAGGCACGATCTTCGGCTTCTTCGAGCTTCCTTTTGAGGCGCTTGATCTCGGCTCGATGGGTGGTCTTTAATGGCACGTCAGGAATCTTCAGGCGTAGGCTCTCTGGGATTTTATGCTTAAGGATGTATTCCATCGAGGCATAATAGGTCTTCTCTGGCCCTTCGAACTCCTCTTCAGGCCATATCAGCTTCCGGGGATGGCACATATCCCACATCGACTTGACTAATGCAACGGAGTCTTCGTGATCTTGGCATCCATCGGGGAAGTCTATCCTGAGCGGGTCTTCTTGCATCATTGGTGGAAGTTGTTGGACCTCTTGGAACTGACGGGCGACTCGGGTTGGGTAATACTCAGTGACTCCGGTAATTCCCAACAAAGGAACGGGTCCAGTAAGCCCACACACGAACCGCGCTTCTCGAACTCGGAGCCATTTGGCGTGCCATTGGAAATCTTCAGGTCCAGGGTTAGTCATGAAAGCTAATCACTCAGAATAGTGATAGTCGGGGGCAAACGTCTTCCTATCTTTGAACTTCAAGATAGGGTGGCTAGAGTCAGAGATGTTGTTCACGGTCATTAAGCTACCAAACCCTTTAACGTGAGAGAAAAACCAAATTTGCAAGAGTTCAGGAGGAGCGTGGAAAGTTTTGTTTTTGTTTTCTTTGAAACGAGTAAGGGAAAGAAAAGTTTCAGTCAGGATGGCGTTAACAAAGCCCTTTCCCATACATACCTCACGAACTACCCATGCCACGGAAGGGTTAATAGCGTTCCTACAATGTGGGAATAACACGAACCCAAAGAAAGCTAGCAGGAAGATTCTATTCTTTTGAAAAGATGGGGCATTTTGAAAAAGTTCATTTAGAAATGAAAATGGGCAAGTATTGCGATTAGCTTTCAAAACTTTCCTCACGTCATCCTCCTTAACTCTAAGGAAATCGGATAAGGTTGATGCATGCTCAGTCCCTACAGGTGGACCAATTAACTCCGACACCAAGGGCTTTCCCATGGCAACACTGTATTCTTCCAGGGTTGGAGTGAGTTCATGATCGCCGAGTATGAACGTGCAAGTTTCGGGGCACCACACATGCGCTAACGCTTGTACTACACCAGAATGAGTTTCTATTTCTAATAGGGGAAGTAAACGTCCAATATATGATCGCACCCAATCACAGCCAATTGGATCCAATTTATTCCACCACGCGCAAAGCTCCGCTTTCGGGACAGAGATGATGCGAAGGTCGAAAACCCCCATCGTATGATCAACCTAAATTGTCATGGACCAACCAAAATGAAAGCAAATAAGTAAATTGCGAAGAAAAGAAATCAAGAAAAACTTACCCTACTCATTGAGCATCGATGTAAAGGTCATGGACATGCGCATGGATAGTGGTTCGATTTCTACTCTAGATGGCCCAAAATGAAGCCATGGGATCACAGGACTGAACCAACAAGCTCGTGGCTAGGTCGTGTTACCCATGACTCCGGCTTTGTCAAAGGACCGACCCGTGTCGCATGCTCGTAGACCAGGGTGGGGACCTCTGACATCAAGAAAGAAATTTCGGGGTTAAGATGAGCGACTCGTACTACGTGCTTGTAGTCGGAGTGGTATCCACCTCAACACCATCCTAAATGATCCTATGCGGCCCAGGTCCGGCGACAGGTAGTGTGTGCTATAGTGTAGTGCAATGCAGGGGACTCATGCATGACAATTTAAAAACAATCAGCACTTCAAACATAAATAAACCATCCACTCTTGCACCCCCTACAAAACAAAGGTTAGAAATCACCACCCCTTATAACTCCCATAAACAATCAACATTCGACATGTTATGGATGCATATAATATCTTCGTTGCCAAAAATATTTTTGAACAAGACTAATTTTGGCCTAAGTCCTCTAAGGTTTAAAACCAAGGTCCCCAGTGGAGTCGCCAAGCTGTCGCGACCTGCCCTCGGGAGGAGGGAACAGGTTTAGGGGTATTGCCTAAACGACGGGCCTAAAGCCCATGATTGGGCGCGAACTCTCCCAGCCCATACCCCGCGTGACGTTGGGATATTTTCTAGAAATTTTGCACAAAAGGAGTCGCCACTAGCCTATTGGGGTCGGCTAGAAACCAAGTGAGGCATGGGAGCGTGCCTCACTTCCTACGCAACCAGAGAATCTAGGTTCGGGGACTTGATTACACTAATTAACCAATTAGTGCACTTTCGGTACCTAATCTTGTTCATTTTAACAAAATGATTTTTGGCATGCAGTTTGAATTGATTTTATACCTATCCACTAACATGCGAGGTGATCATGCAGGTGCGCAATCATTAAAGTAATAATCTTAGCTAACAAGGTCCTAATTGCAGTAAAATTAAACACGTGCAATTAAACATAATTAGATATACAAATTAAACATGCTATATAATTAATAAACGAGCAAATAAATGCCTAATTACACTAAAAATGCAATACATAACAATTTTCTAACCAAATCCTACATTTTTATTTTCGAAATTTTTAATCTTTTTTTTAAATTTTTTTTAAATTTCTTTAATAAAAATAATTTTTAACTTTTAAATTTTAAATTTTTTTAATTAAGAAAAAGGTCGAATTTTTTTAATGCTTTCTGAGTTTTTGAATTTTCGGAAATATTTTTGAATTTTTTTTTGAATTTTTATCATTTTTTCGAAATTTTTGATTTTTATAATTAATTTTTTTGAATTTTTTTTGAATTTTTTTTTGAATTTTTAATATTTAATATTATTATACTTCAATAAAATGGGTTCGGACCGGGTAAACCCGATCCGACCCGCGGACCCAACCCGAACCCGGATCCAACACTTTTAGATTTAAAAAAAAAAAAAAAAAACAAAAATTCAAATATTAAAAAAAACAAAAAATTTCTTTTCGGTTGTCTTTTCTTACCGCACACTCCCCTCCTGCGATTCCTCCTTCCCAAGACCAACTTTTCCTTTCTTTTTAACATTTTGTTTTACTTTTTTACTTTTTCCATACTTTTCTTTTTCTTTTTCTTTTTATGTTTTTTTTTTTTTTTTTGGGTCTTCTTCTCCTTCGTACTTGTCCTTTTCCTGCACCCCCTGTTCAACAGCCATTCCCGAAGCCCACTTTTCATTTTATAGTTTTCTATTTTTCATTTTTGCTTTTCTTTTCTTTCTTTTGATTGATTTTTTTTTGTTTTTTGTTTTTTATTCTTTCTTTCTTCCCTTCTGGCCTTTTCACCGAACATCCCCATCTATTGTCTTTCCTTCCCTTTTTTTTTGAGTTTTCCTCTTTCGTTCTTTCTTTTTTTTTATTTGCTGGTTCTCCTCTTTTCTTTGTTTTTATTTTTTTATTCTTTCCCTCCTCCCTTCTGACCTTCCTCATTACGTTTTCATGCCCGACTCTTCACCCAGGACATCCTTCAAACGAGACCTCACCGGCACGACAACACCAGTGAGAGCAACCGCCGTCCTTTCCACCGCCAAAACACCACCATCTACCCGTTGTCCACTCCGACTGGCAACGACCACCGTCGGCCACGAACATCAACAGCCAAACCATTTTCGGATGCAAACATTCCCACCGCTCAAACACACATGATTATTCCACGAAAACCATACGGAATCGCAATGGAAACATACAAGAAAGGCGCGATCCAACAGTTATATGAGCAAGCGCGAATCAGGCGGAGTTTAAACCTGGGTTGACTCTCGGTTCTCTTTGGGGCATTTTGTCAAACAATTGAGGTGCAGCGGCTAAAAGGGGCATACGGACTCACTCGAGGCTCGGATTCGGGTAAGGATCAACACAACATGCACGAGCAACACTCAAGATCTGCTAAGGGACATATCAATCACATTCGAACAGATGCGGGCACAACAAGTATCTTCGGGCTTCAACAAACTTGCAAAACTTAGGTATTGTTTACACATTTCCACAAGCATTTGGGGTGCGTTACTGACACGGGGAATTTTCTGCACGAGACAAATCTAAACCCCCCTACGACACATACTAGAATAGCTAGCAGCTTTCAAGGAGGACTGGCTCAGACCGAAACTCGCACGAACTAGTCGGCACGAGCTCCGGCCTAACGCTCCCCGAAAAAACAGGTATACACGGTCGAGACAAAAGCCTACCTGGTTCGAGAGGAGGACCGCGGCGAAGGGCAACTGACGAACGAAACTCCGGCGACGACGAAACACTCTCGAGCTTGCACTTTTTTCTCTAGGTCACTCACTCGCTCCCCTCTCCTCCCCCTTTTGTGCGTTGCATCTCATGTTTTCTTTTAAAACCACCGTTGGTTCCTTTTCCTTTGTCTCTGTCCGAAATGCCTTTTGCTAGCCCACGAAGCCAGCTCTCTTTCTTTTCCATCTTCAGCTCTAATTTTCCTCGGTCAGTCCAGTCTCCTTGTCTCTATGTATGCCTGCAATCAGTCTTCTCCTTGGGACCGAGTTCAGTCTATTTTCAGCTACAACGGCTGCAGGTTTCTTGGGCTTCGTCAACTGCAGGAGCTGCCACGCTGCAGCCAAGCGTTCATTGCTTCCATTTTCTGAAATCGCAGTTGTCGATCCCCTGCAGATCCTTCTTCGGCTTCCTCTTGTTCTGTCTTCTGCAGGTCCTACGCGAAGACTAGAGGAGGGAGAAGGATGGGGCATGGGCCAGGCCGACGGGGGAGAAAGGAGGCTGGGCCGCGGGGAAAAAAATATATAAAAGGAGAATTGGGCGGGTCGAGCCAAGGCCAAATCCGGCCTGACCCGATCAATTTTTTTTTTCCAATTTTCTTGATCTTTTTTTTTATTGACTTTTTTGAATGATTGATTTTTTTTTTTTTAGAAATAGGTGTCAACAGGTGCGTTTGTTTGTGTTTCTATTCAAAAATTATTCCAGGAATGAAATAAAAAAAACTATTTTTGTATTTATTTATTTTTTCTTCTTATTCATGGATCGCCGACGGCCGCCGCACGACTGCCGCACGATTATCGCACGACCGCCGCACGACCGCCGACCGTCGCCGCCGACTGCTGCCGCAGGATTGCCACTTCAATGCCCACTAACTTGTGCATCTTTATCCCTCGCAAAAGCCCTCTTCTGTAGCTCCAATTAAAAAAATGATAGGAACAAAAGAGCTTGCTCCTAGACAATGATTCCTTAATTAAGGTGCTATCGTAACATTTAAGAATGCCCTCTTTTTTTTCTTTTCTTTTTTTTGGTACTTTTTTTTTTGGGTGAATTTTCCTAGCTTTCCACTTTATTATATCATCACTTCAATTGGGTTCTGGCAGATGCAAAACCTCCTCAGAGAATAATTATCTGAGGGAAGGTGTCCTTGGGGAAAAAAGCTTTGCCCCTTTTTGGCCACCCTAAAAAGAGAAAAGATTGATGCATGTGGGATGTGAATATTCAAGCAAATCCGCCTATTTTTATCGTTTTTATACCCCGCTACCAAACTCCCAAGAAAAAAAACTAGATGATATCAATGCCACGGCTTTTGTATTGTGCCCATTTTGATGCCGAAACTTCTTAAACGATCATTTATGTACCGCGACTTTTGAAAAGCATTGATTTGAGTGGCTCTAGTGATTTAATTTGTCAGAAAATTCAACATGACTAATCAAAGTCACTTCAATGAAAGTTTTTGAAAAAAAATAGTAGTATGAATGTGATGGTTCATAAAGTTTTTCAACACTAAGTTATCATTTGTGATAATTTTGCTCTATAATTTTTAAGTTAGAAATTTGACGAAACAACAACGTGAGTGAAAAGCAAATATTCTAACTCCGCCACTATTTTTCTTTGTTTTTGTTCAACTCGAAAGAAAAATCATGGAGCGAATATTCTCGTCCAAATAATATCATTTAAAATCACAAAGATCTAGTTGTTTTTATAGAAAAAAAGGAAATAAGTAAAATCTTTTCCATCTCTCGTAATTTCGCATTTGGTTTTTCTATGACCTTGCTCTTTTTTGAGATTGTATGATGGAATTTGGAGCCTTATGGACGTGGAGGACTTCTCTTGGATTGACTGCGAGGATCAACGCCAGAGAACGCTTGCGAACCAGTTTAATTCCAGTTACTTGTTTCATCGTAATTTTGAAATTAGACATGAGTGTGGATAGGAATATAAAAATAAAATAAAATGAAAGGATCCGAGAACCAAAAAAAAAAAAATTAACTTAGGAATAAAGACGGTATTAATATCATCACTATTGTATACATCAACTTTAGTATCATTACTTTTAAAGAGCAATTACAGGACCCCCAATCTAATTCGATGTTTGGTGAATATCTCAATGAAGAAATCTGATGATCAACTCAGTTTCCGAGCGGTGGGCATTGTGATGTAGCAATATAGGCCTAATGACAAACTTCATGCTTTGGTCCGGAGCAAGAGACAAGGGATAAAGTTGGGCATTTCAGATTCAAATTGAGCTAGACTAATGTAGAAGGATACCTAAATTAAGGGGTAGCAAATCTAACACTAGAGCTTACATGTGAGGAAGAGATTATTAAGTTATCAAGATGCATGCATAAGTTGTCTTAGAGAAGAGTCCCAATTTGATATGCCTCATCAAATTCACTTAAATAATGCTTTTAGAATGTTTTTGCTTAAAGTTGATCGATCATAAAGTTTTAGCATGGAACTGATTATTCATAAAATTTTGGCACAAAACATTTTAAAATTTTATATACTGACATTGTTAAATATATCAATTTTTCACGAACGTATCCTTCAGCCTTGTCTTTAATGCCTAATAAATTTAGGAATTTTTTTGGTAATTTTTATCATAATTAGAAGACTTATGAGGATATGATGATAACTTTAGAATAAAAAAAGCCGAAACTATCTACCAGGTGAAGGGAAAGGGGCGTGATTTATTCCGTATGGAGGTTTTCGCCAAAACAGGAAACAAAATAATGAGGACGTGCGAATCCCTGGAGTGCCATAACTTTGCGCAAAGGACACTCAAGTACAATAACTTACGAAAGGTACACTTAAGTGCCAAAATCAGAGTAAAATGGATCACTTGAGTGTCAATCCGGCCAAAGTCCAGCCAAAATGCCGACGTAGCATTTTTCCAGCGAACCAAGCCCAAAACGACGCCGTTTTGCACGTTGACGTGGCCAAATAATGCAAAAACGGCGTCATTTTGGGCTGACGTGGTAAAAATTTAAAAATTAATTAAATTAAATTTAGTTAAAATATTAAAAAATAATAATTTAAAAAAAAAAAAAGGAAAGGGGGAGGCGGTTGAGGGATCAACCCTCAACCGCCGCCGCCGGGAAGGGCCGGCGACGGCGGGGGGGAGGGTCAACCGGGGTCGCTGGGCCACGGCCAAGGGCCGGCGACCCCGACCGACTGGCGGTGAGGGCTTGCGAGCCCTTGCCACTAGCCACGAGATCCGGGAGGGTCGCGACCCTTGGCCCGGCCGGGCGAGGGCTGCCGACCCTTGCCGGATCTGCGCGAGGGCTCGCGAGCCCTCGCAGCCGGGATGGCCGGGGTCGCCGGCCCCGCTAGGGCCCAACGACCCCGGTCGACCCTCCCCCGCCATCGTCGGCCCTTCCCAAAGTGGTAGCGGGGTGGCGGCGGCGGCGGCCGAGGGCCGATCCTCGGCCGCCTCCCCCTTTCCTTTTTTTTTTTTTTTTTTAATAAATTTTTTTAATTTTAAAATTATTATCTTTAAAAATTTTAACTAAATTTAATTTTTTATTATTTGTTTACCACGTCAGTCCAAAACCACGCCGTTTTTGCATTATTTGGCCACGTTAGCGTGCAAAACGACGTCGTTTTAGGCGTGGTTCGCCGGAAAAATGCAACGTCGACGTTTTGGCCGGACTTCGGCTAGAGTGGTACTCAAATGATCCGTTTTTCTTCGAATGTGGCGCTTAAGTGTATATTTGTGCAAAGTTATGACACTTGAAGCGTTCTTTTGCCAAATAATGAGTGATTGAAAGAAGAGAAAACTTTCCAAATTCACCACGCATTCACACGCACGATGACACGATGACAGCGCGATTCAGCGCAAAAGCGATTTGGAGCAAAGGAAGCTTCCGTTCTCTTCTTATCTTGTATTAAATTAAATCTCGTAATTTGACGAACATTAAGGGTTAATGGTACAAGGAATTGATCGGGCAAATTATCGGTTAATTCGAGTTGATCCTCATGTCTCGTGGGTGTGCGGTCTCCATCCATGATCGTTCGTTGGCGTGAGCGTGCGGCCCTTTTAGCACGTTCCCATTGCGGTTAATCCTGGAGCCGACAATCACAAACGGTCTCGTATTATTTTTCTTTTGGTCAAACAGCATCGTATTTCGCAATCGGGAATCGACGGCCTCCTCATTTGTCTGAAGATTTATCGACGGAGAATTTGATAAACCTCATTTTTCTTTGGCCAATGAAATAATTAAACTTCACTCAGAACGTGGGAATTTACCCCTTGTCTTTCCACTAACAACACGTGACATTTTAAGAAGTTCACCATCCATTTTAGATTAATTAACGAGATCAACAAATTTTCCTCCAAATCAGATGATTATTTTACCCTTATAATGCGACATATTTGTGATATATTAGGTTGTCTCGATGTATACTTCAGCCTTGTCTTTAATACCTAGTGAATTAAAACACAGAAAAATTTATGACTATAGTGGCCTCAACGAATTGAAAAGAAATGAAAAGGATAGCAACAACTGAATGCTAAGAAAATACAAAAACAAAAGGGTCCTGAAATGACTTCGGGTGCGTTTGGGAACCACTTCCCAAAGCCCCTTTGAAGTCTAAAGATACTTGGCCAAATGCTGGGCCGTTTGGCAAAAAACTTTGAGCCTCCATTCCCTAAATGCCAGCATTTGTGAAGCTGAAAGCCCAAGGCAGGTCCCCCCCTGCCTTGGGCTTTCGGCTTTTTCGGCATGCCCACACGGGCACTGTTCATATTTTTTTTTTTCCGAAATTATCCTCACAAGTTTTTTGTTTTTCCGGTTCTTGCCCTTGTGTCGCAACTGTTCATCTTCTCCGGGGGCTTCCGTTCTGGCTGACTGCGAGCGGCCGGCGACTGCTAAAGGACGTCGGCGATCGTCGGGGGGTGGCACGACCGACGCCGGAGGTGGCGCGACCGACGCCGGAGGTGGCGCGACCGAGGGCTGGGTCGCCGCGGCCCTCAGATCTGGGGCGGCAGGCGGTCTTCTTCTTCCGCGAGCTTCTTCTTGGAGCGACCGCCGCCCAGACGACTGACGCCGGGGGGTGGCGCGACCGCCGCGACCCACGGCGAGGTCCGGGTCACCGCGACCCGATCTGGGGCGCGGGGTCGCGGAGGACCTCGCCGCCCCGATCCGGGTCGCGCGACCTCGCGGCCCTCGGATCCGGTCACGGCGGCGTCGCACGACCTCCGCGACCTCGCCGCCCCAGCATCCGGGCGGCGAGGTCGCGCAACCCCGCCGCGACCCGGATCCGGGCGGCGAGGTCCTCCCGCGACCTTGCTGCCCCAGATCCGGCGTCGCCGGAGGTCGCGACGGCGCCGCGCGACCTCGCTGCCCCAGATCCGGCGTCGCCGGAGGTCGCCGGCGGCCACTGCCCTTTTAGTCAATTTTTTTTAATTTTTGTTTTGATAATTTTTTTTTTTACCACAAATATCCTTTGTAAATGTAATTCCCCAAACGCTATTTTGCTCAAAATACTTTACAAAGAGCTTTCAAAGTACAATTTACCAAACACGGTTGCATTTTGGAAAACACCTTTAACTCAAAGGTATTTGCATTTTCCTAAAGGCTTTCCCCAAAAGTGGTTCCCAAACCCACCCTTTGAAGTTGTATTTGTGATGTTCGACATTTCCA